>OZ017805.1:10681250-11362500 GCA_963969395.1 Pseudoscleropodium purum | reverse complement strand
AATTGGAAATTTTTATGTGGTCCTTTTGTTCATCAGAGTGAGTACAAATTGACAAGTATAGCATGATGAATTCAGCCTAACTTCTTGGCCGTCACATTGAAGAGCAGGGTTTCACATTCCTATGATGATTTCTACTTCATTAGATGTGCAATGGTCAATGCAAATAGCAACAATGTTTAGTACATCATGCTTACTATACTTTTGAATGAATGTTTTACAATACAATAGTCGTTCTCATTTCAGCACAATGATAGGGAAGTTGAAGACAAAAGCGTTTAGCACTATGGGCTTCAATAAGAATTGTTGAGGTTCATTTGCATGTATTATTCATGAGATCAGCCAATAGCGGGCTTAATTGTGTTTGCAATGATGCTATTTGCCAAAAATGGTTGATGTAGGCCAACATGGAGGTTGATCGTGTTCATGAAGTCATCCTTTACTGAGTACCAAAAACATATGGTGTATGAACTTCACCTCTACACGTTTGCTTGAATTCTAATGAATAGAGTAACAAGGTCCTACTTTGAAATAGCAATGTAGTCCTCTATACTAGTGCTATCTTTTAAAGAAAAACCTCTATTGTTTTCACGAAAGATAGGCAAATCAAGAGCACTTCAAGTAAGGTACAAGAAACGAGTACAATAAGAATGGAGTTGTTTGTTTCACTTCAGGCAAGTCGGCACAATTGTGCACTTGATGAAAGACTTTGACTAGTCCATGCATTTATAAGCACAGAGTGGAAAAAAGCACAAAAGGATAGAAAGTATTTAGTCACATGCAATGTGGTCAATGCAATTGCATACAAGAAATGGATTTTTGACATAGTAGTTGACTTAGCCAAAAATGAATGGGACAATGAAGGCACGATGCATGTCACATTGAAGTTAACTTCTCAATGACAAGTGCACAAGTTCATCCACAATGTCTTAGCATAGTGCACTTGCATAGAATACCACAAAAAATGCTTGCTAGAGCTTAGTAGTGTCTTCGTGGACCATCGGGTTTTTTTTGTAGAAAACTTCGAACAAATTGAACATCTAGGACAAGAAGAGAATGTTTTTAAGAAGGTAAAACACAAGTGTAAATGAATGTACTAAAAGTGTTGCAATCCTCTACTGCACTATCATTGACATTCTCTTGAGAAAGGAGTGAACAACGTTCTTGTAAGTAAGGCAAGTCAACTGCAACTGTGGCAAGGTGTGAAATTGCTTGTAGAGCTCTTCATTGGAGGAATAAAGGCCGATTCATTCCTCTATGAACCTTCAATGAAAAGGAACCAAGTCGTCTACATGCTTTGAATGAATTAGTACACAAGTAGCACTTAAATGACAAGGACAACATATGCAAAGCAATCCCTATAGTTGCTTTACGTTGCAAATGTGGGCTTTGCTTCCTTGAGTCTTCCATACAAACAACACGGTCGTTGTCCCTCTATTGCTACTAGGCTACAAAACTAAATCAATTGTGACCTAATTGAAATGAATGTTGTATTCTGCATCTTTACATGTGTAGCTGCAGCCACTTGACGTAGAAAGGTGAATTGCACTTTACATCATTGACTCACAATTCACAAAAATGTTGAGTTAAACAAAGCACTCTTGTTTAGGTAGAACTGTTCACTTCAATTATGTTAGATGTTAGACGAAAGAAGACTACTTGAGTGCACATTGCTAATGATGGTCACACGCTACAACATACTCCACGAGGCGACCTCATACTAAAGACAGAACTTCATATAGCAATTCAAAGAAACTTACGAGCATTCCCTTGCCCTTGCAAGGATTGCTATAATGTGTTGTAAAACAAGTTGGTGTCATACGCAAATACCATTGATTAGTGGGTTGTGACTCTTTCTTCACAAAATCCATGTTGGGAAGAGATCCACTAAAGAACTACCCTTGAGGTATCTAAGTTGAAGATGTTGATTACGACAACGACAATGTAGATGACAATGCATTAGATGTTAGGAATGTTGAAGCCATGCACGATAGTCCCAACATTGACGATAGTGACCTATTGAACAATGCACCACCTCTTCTAGACGAATATTATAACTTGCAAAGACAAGTGATAGAGGTGTTGAATGAAGGGAATGCTCTCCGTAGAGAGAGCTTGGCCACTGATGTAGGACAAGACAACATTGACATTGAGAGCAATGGCATGGATGGACTGGAGGACTTGTATGAACAAGCAACAACTCCTTTGTATGTGAGCGCAAAGACAAGTGTCATGTCAGCAATTGTTGTCATTATAAACATATGTCCAATAATATTTCTGAATGAGTAACAAATTCACAAACAACAATTGTTGTCGAAATGGCTAGTGCTCATTTTAATATATATCTTCAAGCCGTGGTTTGTTAAGAAGAAGTTTTGTTATATCATTGTCTCTTTTGATTTCTAACAAACATTCCTCGACTTCGAAAACCATCGATATTTACCTATATCCTTTACTAAATGAACTGAATGAGCTCTGGAAAGGTGTACCAATGTTGGACTTTTCTCAAGAAGAAGGTCATCGACATTTTTTTGTTCTGCATTGTGCTTATGTGGACAATTTCAAATTTTCCTGCATAAGGACTTATAGCAAGAGTTACATGCAAGGGGTACAAGGCTTGCTTCTCTTGTAGTCCAAAG
This sequence comes from Pseudoscleropodium purum, assembly GCA_963969395.1. NCBI lineage: Eukaryota > Viridiplantae > Streptophyta > Bryopsida > Hypnales > Brachytheciaceae > Pseudoscleropodium > Pseudoscleropodium purum. The sequence continues at coordinate 11,359,864 of OZ017805.1, read as the reverse complement.
ACAGACTCACAAATGGCCAAAACAAGTGATGTTCTTCAAGATTGTCAAAGTCAAGGTTCCAAGATTGTATACAACGGCATGCGTCATTTGTTACCTAGACATCATCCTTATTGGCAAAATAAGAGGTTCAATGGAAAGTCAGAGCATTGCTTTCAACCACATGTAATGTTGGACCTAGATGTTATTAGATATGCAACATAAAGACAATTATATCTTGATCTAGGCAGAAAGGAGAACACCAAAGATGATCTAGTGCACAATACTGGTGTGAAATTGCTTCCGTAGTTGTTCATTCTTCTATATTGGTAGGTACATACAAACATTGCATTTAGAAAATGTTGCATCAAAATATCAACAAGTGTAAAGTAGCATCTTCTAGAGCACATAACAACAAACACTGTTTGAAGAGGTTCTAATGTTTTTCATGCTGAAATATTCTTTCAAGAGTCCTAATTTAGAATAGCAACTATTCAAGTATTATGAATGTATAATGTGAAGAACGTTGCTATCACTAAGAACTTTGTTTTCAACTGTTGAATTATTTGTTGGAGGCAACCAATATGCTCAGTTTCTCAATCAAACATGCAAAATGTGTACAACTCATAGCACTTATTTATGACTATAGTATCTTTTAACTTTTCATATTCTAGATGTTATACATTGGGAGAAGAACTTGTGTGAAAACATTTTAAAAACTATTCTCGATGTGAATGATAGCACTAATAGTGACCAAGATGCAAAGGATTTGCAAGTGAAGGAAGAGATCTAGTTACAACCCACGCGCGTAGCCGAAATAAGTTTTATATGCCATCTGCATCGTATGTTCTCAAACCCAATGAAAAAAAAGAGTTTGTAGACATCATATCAAACATATGTACACCAACTAACTACGTTGGGTCTATACATAAGCGAGTTGAAGATGGAAAACTGCAATATATGAAAACACATGATTACCATGTTTTCATGGCAACAAGTACAATTTTTAAAACTTTTTTTTAAATTACCTAATTGCATTGGTTACTTTAGAAAACACAAGAGAACATGTTCGTTGTATAGGTGTCTTCTTTTGTGGATGATGCTCCAATACTTCACAAAGTAAATACTCACAATGCTTTTGTACGTACATGACTATATATTAGTATATGGACATTAACATCAATTGTATCATGTAACTTTCCTTTTTTCACAAAGAGAAGGCAAGAAAATTACATTGGTCTTGATTACAAGAACATATGCTGCAAACATTATAATGACGCAATTATTCTACAAGAGCTTCCACCTTCATTTGCGACTATGCACAAGTAACCACATCATTAACGTACCGTGCAAATGTAGTATATAGATTCTTTCAATTGTTGTTCCGAATATATTAGATGAGAATGTCTATTTGGCTATAATTCGAACAAGCAGAGTATTCCAAAACCTATGTGAGAAGGAGGTCCGTCAATTTGATGAGGATGAATTGATGTGAAGCATAGTGTTAGCAACATGCATGTTGGAGAAGGACTTTCCACCAACTTTTATGAACATTATGTCACACCTATCAGAACATCTTGTCTAACAATTATTTATATGCAAACCTGTGCACTACCAATGGATGTATCTAATTGAGAGGTACATGAAAACTTTTAAAGACCATGTGCATATGTTAGCACACCCTAAGGATAACATTGTTGAAGGTTACTGAATAAAAGATGCACTAGGATTTTGTACTAAGTATCTAAAACAAGACAGAGGAATCTCGCATCATGTCCGAAACACCGAGGAAGAAGTAAACATATATGACAAGATTTTATATAAGAACCAAAACAAAAAAACAAAAGTTGTTGGATGACTATGCACATGCATTTATTCTAGACAATCCAGAGTCTCTACAACCATAGGAAGAGTAAGTGCATGTATTCGATACTTTTTGTATAGTGCAATGTTTGTTCTCAAAGAATTGGTACTCCTATTAAATATATTCTAACTGTTGAAGTTTGAAAAGTGCTTTCATGTATGCAACATCATTCGTAGTACTTAAAGTTTCCTCTTTTGCATATGCAATTCAAACTGAAAACACAACAATTTCAAGATAGTAGATATCAAAAAGACACTATATAATTGAAAATGCAAAGAACATTTATAACATATTCATATGTATGAGGTTACTGAAAGTACATTTAAAACCACCTCTAATTATTCCTTCTGTACTTGATTAGAAAATACATAGCTACAAGAAGTCAACGATGGATTGAAAGGGACACATTTCATTCTCAGCTTTGTTGTAATCGTGGAACTACAAGCATGAGGTATCCATCAGAATTGAATGACCTACCACCTTTCACAAAGTGATTGACATCAATAGAGGACACAATATGTGTTGGACAACCTGTGAATGACGACATCATGCAATACGCACAACTACCAAAGAGGTATGCCACTTCACATTGTCATATGCACATATTTGGAATGCATTTTCACATCAAAGGTTCTGAAGAGGCACTAGTTACTCACGACTTTGGTGTTGTAGCGTCATTCACAAGATAGCTTTGTTGGGGTTTGGTGAATGGAAGACCAATTGAATGTATCAATGACTACATGGGGTATATAGAAGAAATATTGGAGTTGGATTACCAAAATTGCTACACCATGGTCCTTGTTTGTGATTGGATGAAGGCTATTCAAAACATGTGATATCTGATAATTCAACGAGATTGTTATGGTTTTAGTATGGCAAAATTCAACTACATGGATGGTAAGGTCCACACTGACTTATTTACATTTTCTCTACATTGTCAATAAATATTCTTCTTAGATGACCCACATAAACGGGGATCAAAAATTATTTGTAGGACAAATGTCAAAGGTGCACAAGGAGGACTCTAGTGTCTACTATCCAATCCAAATGTGACCCAAGTGGGCTGCAACAAAGACTTCAAGGGTCTGCAACTACCAATGTTGAATTTAGAGGCCATGAGAGAAGTTGAACTAGTAGGTGGCCATTACGTTGTAGTTGTTGAAGTTGCACCAACAGCGAACATGAATGCTGATGAGCATTAGCATGACAAAGGCCTTTGACATTAAACTTTTTGTTTTGGTTAGTGTATAGTATATTGAATTGTTAAATAGAAAAAATGTTCCATTGAACATTATCTTGCAATTACCAATGTTAATGTTCAATCCATTAGGACGTCTATTTTGAGCATCAGATACTTTGTCTACATAAATGTCTTCTACAGTTGACTCATGAACGTATCGCTCTACTTTCAATCTTTCACGAAAAGGACTTAGTATCAAAACATAACTTTTTGTCTCAAATATGAAGGGAAGGCATACGAAATTCAATCTTTTGTGCAATTTGTAAATTTCTATTCAATTGTCAATGTTCTATAAAAAATAATGAACCCGTAGAGGACCAAAATCTGATCTCTTCCATGGAAAAAATCAACCTTCTATAAAGCAAAAAATGAAACATTAAATAGAAAATAATGTTTCCCCACATATTTTTCCCATTCTGATTTTCTCCATACTAATTTTTTCCATATTGTAATCCTAAGTGCAAAGAAAATTTGTAATTCCCAAAAACATTGATAGTCTTCATAAATACTACTTACAAAGATAACACCTCAACCACAAAATATTAGTGTACATGTTTTATTTTTTTAATATTTCTAATAAATTATATAATTGAATGGCAGTTTGGTAATGAGTTGCGCAAAGATAACACCTTAAACGCTAAATATTACCACACTCAGGGTTGACACGACGTCTGGACGCGGTCGCTGTGTCCGCAGCGTCCGCTAACATTCGCGATCCCCGTGGACGCAGCGGTCGCCGGGACCGCCCCGCCCGTCCGCCCCGTCCGCTTTGACGGACCTATTTCCCCCGACCGCCCTACCCAAACTGCCCTGCGGTCACTCCCTTAATCTTTAAACAATTTAAAAGATTATAAAGTTTGACCAAGAGTCCATGATAGTCTTGAAACTATGAAAAAATTCCAATTCATTTTCAGAAGGCAAACTAAAAAAGTTTGTGACTTCAAATATATATATATACTATTTAAAAAATCGAGATCAACACAAATACAAACATAATCAATATGGGCAAAATGTATTCAATTTAATATAGAATACCATACATTGTGCACATTTGGCTAATTGCACATATAATTTTTTTCATTCCAACTCTATATTTCTAAACTAATTTTTAATGCCTATATAACCTATTCAACTACTACTTCTGCACTACCAATCTAATATAAATGGCGGAAATGTTCATCTGGCATTGGCCAACGATATGTATTAGAAAATCTCGTAATCACATGGGCCAAACTAGTATTTTCATCTTCAGTCTTCGAAGAAATGCGCTTCAAGTAAGCATAAAACACTTTTGCAAAGTTATGAAAGGCAAATTGTGTCGCATTAGGTGTTTTAAGTAGCACGTTGAAATACGCCTTTGACATGTTGTTTCCATTTATCCGTCGAGCAATTTTTCGAATGGCATACTCTTCCGACTTACGTGAATACATCGGAATGACTTCCACATCTGCACCTGCTTTATGTAAATATGCAATACGTGGATCCACCCACCATCTCCTTTGCAAAGTCTGTTTCATCTCATTTGCTGATGTAAATGTGTACAAAAACTTCATTGGCTGAGAAGCTAAGGTGGTCATACCCCAATCGCAAACTCCAATATACACACGTGACTCATCTTCTGGAAAATGCAACAAGATGTTGTCCGGAGAAAGATCATTGTGCAAATGTCCAGCAACATGCACTACATACATTATATGCATAAACGCCCATGTCAGCTCCGTGCGCTTCTTCCGATATCGTCCTAAATGGTGAGCTTTTACAACCTCCTCTTCAATTGGATTCGTATACATCAAACGGATTTGAATGTTGTCTGGAAAGTCCTTATCCATATTCAACATTTGTCGAAGATTTCCACCATTCCACCAATACGCATAACCTTCACACGTCGTTCCGTGCACCGCAGCAAACTGTATCACACCCGCGTGTGGAATTCGAATAGCCATTGATTCGTTTTGATGTTCTAGCTTTACAAGATCGGATCGAGTTTGGTGGTGAATGGATTTCTTTGCCGCAAACTCCCAATGAGGAAGTAATTCTGGACATCCTTCAATACGAACCTTTCGAATCGTTGCATATCCACCTCTCATTGTTCTATCATCAACAGCAATCACGCGTGCTATATCTGGAAGTGCTATGAGGTGCCGTTTGTTCCTTTCCGCTTCAGCAACTCCATCATTGCTTTTCCACCAACCAATTGAACCAACTCGATTGTGCGTTTTGGCGAATGGAGCACATCGTCTCCTAAATAAGTCCGCTTTCAAAATCACTTCTTCAAACTGGACGTCATTGGGTCGATATTCCTTGCCATATTTAACCAAAATGACTTTGGAATTCCACAAAGCGTCATGAACCTTGTTCTGCAAACATTTGGTAAAGTGCGCTTTATCCATTTCGTCATGCCACTTCGCCACATTCAATGCATCCAACAACATCTGTGTCATGTCTACCTTGAATTTAGACAGGCACTCCTCTTGATATCTGATGTACTTATTGTCTAAAGACAATGTTGTTTCCGATTCATAAAATTGAACAATGTGCTCAATCATGAATTTCTTGCATTCCTCCGAAGGACTTTGGCGAGTTACCTCCAAGTTTGATGGTCCCTCTCCATGTTTAAGCTTCGCAACCTTCTTCTTCCCCTTCGTCATCATGACAAATGAAATTGATATAGATCAAATTTTTTAATTTGAAATTGAATTCACGCGCAAGTGTCCAAAAAAATTGGCAACAAGGAGGCCCCAATAAACCACTCTTGCCTTGCCTCGGAAAGGAGCCAATGGAGGATGAACCACCAAGCTCTCCGCTCCACCTTGCATTCACAAGGGGCAAAGCAAAAGTGACAATGCGAACGGCCCATCCGCCCCTCTTATAAGGGCGGACGGCCCTAAACCGTCCGCCCGATCGGATGGGCCGGGGGTGGCGGACGGATCGGCCGTCCGCCTCCCCGAAACCCTAGAGCCCCGTTCGCCCGATTGGACGGCCATGGGCGGACAAATCTGCCGTCCACCCGATTGGACGGTCCGGGGGGCGGACGCATCGCCGTAACGGGGCGGACAGGTATCGGGGCGGACGGGGCGGTCAGGGCGGACGCCGGATCCGACGGACAGGGCGGACGGAGGACAGCGCGGACGGGTATCGGGGCGGACGGGGTCTTGGCGGACGGGGGTCTGGGCGGACAGGGCGGACGACGGACAGGTATCGAGGCGAACGGGGTCTGGGCGGATGGGACGGACGGGTATGAGGGCGGATGGGTTCGAGGGCGGATGGGGTCTGGGCGGACGGGTACGAGGGCGGACGGGGCGGTTTGACTCTAAAGCGACCCTAAACCCATATTTTGCACGATAAACAGAGGTCTTCATGGCACTGCATAGTTCAACTAACTTTTCATTCATCCAATGTAAAATTTGAAATTAAAAAAGGTAGCCTTCCTTTATGACCAAATTTATGAATTCTTGGTAAATGATATTTTTGTACAAAGATATGAGCTAAAATGTGCAAAAATTCACGAAAGGATTGCGACGTTTAATATATGTACCCAAATATTCACATTGCATTGTGTATGAAGCAATTGTAAGAAGGTAGTTGAATAAAAATTCTACTATTAAATTGAATTAGTTGACCTCTAATCACTTAGTAAACCGCTAAATGTCCAAGTCCTTGCAAGTGTGTTTTGGCTATCGAAAAAGAGCATGGACTTATAGTTATCCCCAATGAAGCAAATTGTTCTTTTTTCAAAATCTCATGGTATAGATGTTTAACCCCTAAAGTTCTTTTCACTAAAAACACTTCAAAACTGCCAGTAGTAGTGCAAATACCAAGTCTTGGAAGAAAAATACTTTTGGGCATATGTAACCGTAGGATCTTGTAGTAAATTAGTTGGAAAAGATGTGGAAAAAATTTTAGACAAATCCACCATTTGGATTGTAAGATATTAGATATTGAGTGTTTCATTTAAAGGGGCTACTCAATTATGTCTATTAATGAACAATTGGTAGGCTAACAAACCTAACATAGCATGTATTTTAATATTTGTTGCAATTGTTTTAGGAATATTATAACATAATACTATTATAATATTCTTATAAATGATATAGTACTAAATCATTTCAAAATCAACAACATTTGAACACAATCTGTCAATCTTGTCTTCCATACTCCTTTAATGATATATATATATATAAATATATATACATATATAAAATATATTATATAAATCAACATGAACAAATCAATGATTATATATTTCATAGATCTATTCTTCATCAATCAAATAAGAGTGCATGTGCAAATATAGACAAAGATGGTTTCTCCATTTGTTCCCAAAAAATAGATAAACAAATAGAGAAAGATATGAAGTGAATGTTACTTGGAGAATTGAAGGGAAAGAAATTGAAGTACTCAATTGCATTTTATTAAATTGAAAAATTGCATGTGGATGGCATGAATTAATCTTCATAAATGCTAAACTCATACGAGTTGCATTTCAACATTTATAATTTATGCAATTGATTGAATTGAAAGCTCTTGTAATTACATTTTCAAATTTTCGATTGAATCATTCAAATTTGCAAGAGTGATTTATGATAGATTTATAACTTTAAATGTGAAAGCATTCAATGCCTTTATGCGTTTGTTCATCAATATATTAATTTTAAATAAATAATATATATTTTTTATAACATATGCATAAACCATTGCATTAAAAAAAAGAAAAACTAAGAGCCAAGCCAAATAGGCTGGTCAAATGAAGAGAACAAGAGAACAAGAGCCCTACGAGAAAGCAAAGGAAAAAAAAATATCAAAAAGATTCAAAGGAAGGAGCAAGATGCATTCTTGCAAGACCGTAGAATACATAATGTGATAATGATTTCAAAATACAAATACAAATATATTTTCTATTTCAATGAGAGTCAAAAATGAACTCCCCTGCTCTCAAAGATTGTACAATGTACACGTTATACAAAACGAACATATAACAAAAAGAGTAGAAGACATCGTTTATCATGATTGAAAATTGAAATGATTTTTTCTTTCTATGTAGAATATTTTATGAAATGTAACAATTTTTTAATTATCATAGTAATTGGTAGAAATTTTTGTGCAATATATAGAAACATTTCATTCATGTGGAATTTTTTCATTTATTTAGGATTAAAATTGAAGTATTATACTCTACAAAGTACAAACCGAAAACAATATCATATACCTAAGTTCAAAAGTTTGCAACTGTTTCGTGAATTCATTTTGAAAACTCAAACAAAGAAATATTTTATAATCAATATCTTGTTCATTTGAATCATTTCAAAAATCAAATTCCGAATTCAATTCCTATTTATAATAGAAATTATGTTTGTCAATTTTTTAGATCTTTAAACAATGAACCCTCTTTTTTTAAATTAATATTTAAAAACATCTGAAATAAGAATATTGGAATTACACTTCAAAATAAATATAGCACATGTATAAGTGTATAATGTATTCTACTCAACCAACTCAAGTAACGAATTTTTCTATGTTTTTAAGAAAAAATATAGCCATATATGATTTGAAAGTTAAAACATTGATTCTTTTTCTTTGTTTTCAAATCTAATCAAAATTTCATTAAAAAATATGAAAGACTCGATGTTCATTTGAAGATCGTGATGCACTTCTAATTAGAAAACACAACCTTTTATTAAATATCATGAGGTTGAAATCCATTAAACTGTTATTCTAATTATGTATTGGGGCCTTTTTTTTAAATTTCATTTGCTTATGATGAAAAGGGAATTGATTACTTCTACAAAACATTTGATTTCCTAATGAACTTTAAAAAAATCCCCACCATCTTCAGATCTTCTCAAAATCTATTTAGAAGGATAATATGAGTAAATAATCCAAACATATTCAACTTAACCACATTCCCCTCATTTGTAAAACAATTTAGGGGAGAAAAAAAAAGGTTTAGGGTAATTAGGGTATAGGATTTAGGGTTTACATTTTTTTTTTTTAAAATGATAAATCCATTACATTGATCCTCATTTAGCAGTGATTATTAGGCTGTTTTTTTTTGGAAATGTTACCGCTCTTTTTGAGTAATATCGGCCTCTTAGGATGCTCCAATGGACAACTGGGCGGACGCCGTCGGCGGTCACTGTTTAAGTGGGGCGGTCGGCGTGTCCAAAGCATGGACGGCGTCGGAAGGCGGACAATGCGGACAGTCCCGTCCGACCGCCCCGTCCGCCCATCCGCTTCAGCGCCGTCCGGGCCGTTGCTTGTTTTTGAACGGAAACCCTAAAAATGAACCTTTCATTTTCTAGAGGGGACTATAAATGTTAGAAGAGAAGCTTTGGTATTCACTCTCGAAAAACCGAACGCTAAGATTTCCAAGGGCTATGAGCTTCAATTTATTGAGTCTCTTGCTTGGTAATGCATAGTTCGGTGGACGGGGGGGCTTTGATTTTCAAAGCTTTGTGTGACTAATTTCATTGATATTGTATACATTGTCACGTTGTGGGTTTCAAATTTAAAACATTTTATTGGTTTCTTTTGAAATTGAGGTAAAACATACACTTGTCAGTATGGTGGCCAAACCGACGGGGGATTTTTCTCCTTGGTTTAGTGTGCAAGAGGGTGGTAAAGTAAAATGTAGGCTTTGCAAAGCGAGCATGTCAAGGAAGCTTAGCCGTATGTTCAGCCACTTAGGCTATTCTGGGCCTGAAGGTGTACGTGATAAAGAGGTGAGCCTTTGTCCACGATTATCAATGGCAGTTCGAGATTTATTTCGGCATTGCGAAGGAGTTTTTCCAAAACGCGTTGTAATGGACAATGTAAATGGCAACCCTGGCCCTTCAGATGTCCAAGAGTTTTCGGCCGGAAAGGCTGTGTCGCATTCTGACCACGAAGACTCTTGTCCAGCGTCCAAAGAATTGGTATCAATGGTATGTGCCACAACTGAAATGACTTTGAATATGGAAGCTTCTGGTGAACGTGAAACCCCGAGGGCATCAAGTTCTAGGCCTCAGAGGCAAGGCAGCTTAGTGAATGGGTTTGAAGAAGGTCATAGATGCAAATTACTTTCAATGTGGGCAAATTTTTTTTATTTGGCGAACATACCATTTTCCGTGGCTCAAAATTCAGCTTTTAAAGAAGTAGTGAAGAAAACGGTTGCGTTCGGTAGGCCATACATTCCTCCCTCATACCACGACCTTCGGTACAAATTGTTGAATGAGGCAAAGACCAACATTCAGACACAGTTGAATGCACGGACTGAAGATAGCATTCGAAAATTTGGAGCAACATTGTCCATTGATGGATGGAGCTCCATGACTAATCGACCTCTCATCAATGTCATGCTTGTATCATCCGCAGGTGAAGAATTTCTTGGATCTGTGGATACAAGTGGTTGTGAAAAAAATGCGGAGTACTTGGCAGTTGTGTTCGAAAAGTTCATTGAACAAGTGGGGTCCAAGAACGTCGTGTTAATAACTACGGATAATGCTCCCGTGAATCCGTCCGCATGGAATGTAATATCTGCAAAATATCCTCATACTTTTTACCAAGGGTGCGTGGTACATGCATTGAATTTGTTGTTAAAAGATTGGGCTGTACAGAAATGGATTGCTTTTAAATTAAATAAAGGAGTTCTTGTAGCTAAATTTATCAAGAAGAGACATATGCCGCTAGCTCTATTGCGAAAGTATTCGCCAAATCTTGGTCTCTTGATGCCTGGGGATACAAAGTTCGCCTCTAAATTTATCATGATGGAGCGTTTGACAAAATTGAGAGGAGCATTGGAACAAATGGTGGTAGATCCGCAATGGGTTGAGTATGTACATACTCTCAAGAAGAAACGTGGAGCGAAAGTCCAACCAAAAGACTTGGCCTTAGCGGTGAAGAAAATTTTTCTTGATGACCATTTTTGGATTTAGTCCATCAATTATGTGGAGATGGTTGAACCAATCATATGTGCACTCCGCGATTTGGATTCAAAATCACCATGTATGGGGAAGGTGTTGCATATCATGAGGAAGTTAGAGAAGCACGTGAATGGATTACAAAGTCTACCATTTTGTTTGCTAGAAGAACTTGCAATTTCATTGGTACAGTCTTTTTATGCCCGAAGAAGAATGGTGGACAACAATCTCCAATCAGCCGCAGTTCTTTTGAATCCATACTTTCTTCATGACAAAGAGCTAGCGGATGACGCAGATGCAATGTCAGGATGTAAGAAAGTTTTGGAGAGAATATGTAAACCGGATGAATATGCAGCAGTGGTGAAGGAATTTGTAGCTTTTCGACACAAGGAACCTTCATTCCACAATATGTTGAATCCGGGAGATCAAATGTTGTCCGCACATGCTTGGTGGGATTTTGAAGGTGTATGTGGAAAGTTTATAGCTCCATTAGGGAAGAGGATATTGGCTCAACCGGTGTCATCATCTTCATGTGAACGGAATTGGAGCAACTATTTTTTTATTCACAACAAAAGTCGAAATAAATTGAAGCCGGAGAGAGCAGTGGATTTGGTGTACGTGTATACCAATTCCAAAGTATTAAACGCATCGAAGGAAAAAGATGAAAAAAAATGGTATAATGATAATGTGGATACGATGGAATCAGAGGATTTAGATAGGCCGACGTTAGAAGACGATGATGACGAGGATTTGGAAAGGGCCCTTTCAGTTGTAGATGGCGGAGATGACTTCAATCGTGCGACAGCATGGGGAGATGAAGACGTTATGCAAGACTTTCCTGATTTGGTGAATGATACGCATGATTATCATCTAAACCGCAAGGATGTCGTTCCTGACAATGCAAACAATGCATATACCTTTTGTGAAGACGAGGACAATGTAGGGGGAGAGGAGAATCTACCTTCTTTAGCTGCATATTGCAATAGAACGGGATACTTGAATAGCGAAAACATTCTATCGGAAAAGGCAAACGCTATTGCCAAAGAGGTGAAAATCAATGAGAATGCTATTGGAGATGATGGGAGAAATGAAGAAGTTTTAATTTCTCAATCTCCATCTATGGCATTAAATGTAGTGCAAGGAAACGACAAAAGAGAAGATGCGATCATGGAGGTGGACGTTCCAAAAGATGTGGGCAACAATAGTGGTGATGAGGGGGAACCAAATATTGCGGTACAGAAAAATAATGATTTACTTGGGATGGAAGTCACAAATTCGGTAATTGTAAAGAGTGATAAAGGAAAGGAGCCAATGAAGTCAATTTTTGAAATACCGAGATCTAGTGTTCTTCCATCAATACCGTTGAAGTCTGTTAGCACACGATTGAATGATTCTCAGAGCTTTGGATATGGAAAACGCCTAATGAACATTTCCAAAGAAATTTCTACAGGCGGTAATCTACGGAAAGTAGCGTCATCACCTACAAGCCTAAGTGAAACGGATAGTGATCGGATGCCATTGGCATCTTTGCGTACTCGCATTTTAGGAAAAGGAATGGCGCAAGAACCCATCAAATCAACAAACGGCACTCTATTACTTCAAAAGAAAGCCAAAGTGGAGATAACCATTCATGGACATGTCGACCCTACATCGAGATTGATGGTTCAAGAATCGAGTAACGTGAAAGCGAAAAGAGAAATGTAACCTTTTGCTATCTCTCCAATGAAAAATAGGACCCCTCTTGATGAAAATGTTGTTACTTTGTCAAATAGAAAGAAAAGAAAGGTTCTTATTCAAAAAGCCTTTAATCGTTCTGTCAAAGTAAAAAAAGAAAAATTAAATTCGAAAGAAGGGAGTAAACCTACTTCGAGAAAAGACTTGAAGGAGACAACGATACTTGATTCCAACATGAAGATGACTCTGATAATGAAGATTTTGAACAAAGAGCTATAGGAGAGAGTAGTGAGGCTGAGGTTAGAGGAGATGTGGATTGGCGTCCATAGGAATTGTGGAGATGTGAATTTAGATGTTTGATTGTTTAGTTGCTCATGATATATGGAGCTCATGTTGACAAATGACAATGGTTTCTTCAATCATTTTATTATAAAATTGTTTGTTTATTGATGATATACATCTCGCTGGATTTTAAAGTGATTTTGTTTCTAAATCAAAATGAAATTCAACAAAAAAAATTAAAAAGATATTTCATATTTTAGCTTTTACATAAATAGTGATATACAACTCTATTGAATCGCAATTGCAATATAAGAAAAATCAAAATCAAAATGACTTCACTCTCAATCTCTCATTGGTGAAAACAATCAAAACAAAATACCCAAAACGGGTTTTCTAAGCCGCCCCGTTCGTCCACCACGCCCGTCCGCCCCATCCGTCTACCCCATCCGTCCGCCCCGCCCGGCCCCGCGCGTCCGCCTTCCGACGGCGGGAGGGACGCTACGTCCGCTAGCGTCCGTACGTCCAGAAAATGGACGCTATTTTGGGGCGGACGTAGAGATTCATCAACCCTGACCACACTAGTCATTCTTTCAGATAGTACTAGCCAATTATACAACTGAATGGCTATACAATGATAAGTTGCACGAAGATAACACCTCAAGCGCAAAATCTTACCATACTCATTTATGAAATATAAATACACAACTTCATAATTGAATTAAAAAATAATTGAGAGTTTGGTCTAAACAAGAATTGAAAGGCATTTAGAACACAAGGTTTAGCTACAACAAGATTATTCAAAGATATGGAAAAAGTCTCTAATATACTGAAAAAAATCCAAAAGAAAGCAAGAAAAATGAGAGTTCAAAAAGCTCTAAACAAAAATTGAAAGAGGAATGAAGAGCCTTATATTTCTAATTACCAACTTTATGTTCAAAACTCTAATTCAAAATTCCTAATTCAAAAATCTAAATTTCAAAACCCTAATTTCAAATATCAAAAGATTTTTGAGGGATCTGAAAGCCCTTGAGTTATTAAGCCTTGTGAACTATAGGAATTCGACTGCTGCAATGACTATGTAATAGTCTAATGTGGCCGAGACCTTGCCAGGTCATTTTCTTCCTTTTTGTTTCAACTTTATTTTGTCTTTTAAGAATTTAAAATTTTTTCTTTTAATATTTTTTCCTAATAGCTAATTGTTTCCTTCACTGCGAGGAATAGCTATAGGAAAACAGGCCCAAAATGGGCTTTTAAAGACCTCAAAAATGTTCTAATGTTTCAAATTTCAAAAGCATTATTTCAAAACTCTAAAATCAAAACCTTCATTAACCCCTAAACACCCAAATTGCGTTTTTTGGCAATGTAGAAATTTTTGGTAGTTCACTACAAATGGAGTATTTATTTATTTTTGCTGAGATATTAACACAACATGTACTCAAAGAGTAGCTTTAAGCTTCAACAATTTTCATAACTTTTGACTACACGGTTAAAAAGTTATTGTATGATAAGTACTTTTCTATGGTTGATGGGCAACTTGAACAACAAAAAAACTTCTTAAAAAGTCATTTTAAAAAAATTTTAAATTTTAAATTGCTCCTCTAGATTTATACATACTTGGAAAACTTTGAGTCAATCCATTTTGATCAATGAATCAAAAGTTATAAGGAGTTTTAGTTGTAGGGTATTGCAGGTTGTTATTGAATCTCTACTCTAAAACAATCTTTGAAGTCCTTCATTTAACTCAATTTTCAATTTTTTAAGAAAAAAATAAAAACATTGGGTGTATATTGTTTATAAGAACATTACAACCATTGGGATTGGCATTTTTCAATTTCATTAATATATTGTTCACAATTTAGTATTTTGAATCATTCTCTTTTCTTTTCTACTTACCATTTTTTTCCTACACGTTGTATGATTCCAATTGATATGAAAACTTTCAAGCATGTAGCTAACTTGATTTGAAAAATGAATTTCAAGCGTTACAACCATTTTGGACATTTTTTCATACAAATCAGACCTCTTGAAGTGTAGCTACTTGGATTTTCGTAGGGCCAAAAAATCTACATAGTAGAAATTTTTGAAATTTTTTTAACATATTTTCAAACAAGTGTACTACAAGATCCTACAGTTACATGTGTCCAAAAATGTTTTTTTTCTAAAACTTTGCACTTGTACTACAAATGATAGTTTTGGAGCAGTTTTGGTAGAAATATAGTCAAAATCATTTAGGGGTTAACCCCTGAAGGACCAAAGCCTTTTTTTGCCAAGAAAACACTCAATACTTCCATTTCTATAGCAAAAGGTAAAAAAAAATTTAATTTAATTTTCACATCTAAACATAGGATCTTACATCCAATACTTCCATTTTTGTTGCTAAAGGTAAAAAAATTAAATTTTTTTTTCGCATCTAATCATAGGATCTTACACCCAATTATTATGAAAATGTGTGGAAAAATTTTCAGAATTTTGCACCACATTGATTGCATGATATTTGCGTTTATAGTGGGAAAAACAAGTTTTTCAACACATTGTGGGATTTGATTTTTTAACTTTGAACATTTTTAACTTAAAATTTTTGTATTACAGAGTTTTCTACTTTACATCTTAATGGTATGAAATTGAGTTGAGAATCTAGGACAAATTCAATTATTCCAAAAAACTTAATTTTTATTTCTTAAAAAATTGTTAAGTAGAAATAGGTACAAGATAGAAGGAAAATCTAAATTATTAATATCTCTAAAATGGAATTAAAATGCAATAATTCCAATAGTGAGGTTGTTCTAGCAAGAAAGATAGACCATGTGGAACTTTTATTTTTGAAGAATTGTAAAAATTGCTTTTAAAAATGACTCCTATAAGTTATTTTTTCAAGAAGATACTTGAATTGCCCCCCAAAAAAGATTGTCCATAACTTTCTCATAAACAATCCAAATGGAATGAATCAAAGTTTTAGATTCAAAAACATATTTTATGAAGAATTTTTTTTTAAATCTTAAAAATTCAATTTATGAAATTTCTTTTTTTTGCCCTCCATCCCTTGTTTTGAGCTTATTTGGGCATAACTTTTGTTCTTGGGCTCTGATTGGAAAACAAATTATATACCCATGAAGCTAATTAATTTCTCAATCTTTAAAAAAAGTTTCAAAAAATAAGGGAAAAATTTCAGCCCATAGGTACGTGCCAAAATCCCATTTGCCTCTCAAAGGGACAATGGTCCTTTACAGGTTCAACCCTAAAGGTCAAAATTGAGTTTTTTAGCAATATAGCAATTTTCAATAGCTCACTATGAATGGAGTTTTCATTCTTTTTTGTTGAATTTTTCACACAACATGTGTCCAAGGAGTACCTATAAGGCCCAAAAATTTTCATGACTTTTGACTTTGTAGTTCAAAAGTTATTGAATGATATGTCATTTTCAGTACTCGACAAGCAATCCAAATTTTTTTAAATCACTTTTTTCAAAAATAAAAATTGAAAATTAATTTTCTAGATCTAGATATATGTGGAAAGCTTTGAATCATTCCATTTTGATTTAAAAGATGAAAATTATCAAGTGTTCTAGTTTGTAGATAGCTATGAATTCTCTACTCAAAAATATAATTAGGAGTCCTTCATTCAAATCAATTTTTAATATTTTTTGGAAAAAAAAAAAGAATATATATATATATATAGAGAGAGAGAGAGAGAGAGAGAGAGTGAGAGAGAGAGTGTAGATTGTTTACTACTACATTACCACCTTTGGGATTGGAATTTTTCAATTTTATAATTAAATTCTTAATAATTTGGTGTTTTGTACTTCTTTCTACTTACTATTTTTTCCCTATATATTGTGTTATTCCAAATGATCTAAAAAATTTCAAGACTTAAGACAACTTGTTATGAAGAATGAATCAAAAGAATCACTACTATTTTGGACATTTTTTCATACTAATATGACCTTGTGAAGTGTAGGTGCCCATAATTCCACAAGGCAAAAAAAAATGATTTTTGGCACTTCAAACATTAACATCTTGCAATTTACATGATGGAAAATTCTGAAATTTTTCCTACATCTTTTCAATCTAGTTTACTACAAGATCCTTTGGTTAAATGAGTCCAAAAATGTTTTTCATCTAAAGTTTGGTGCTTGTATCAGAAATGGCAGTTTAGGAGCGTTTTTGGTAGAAACGTAGTCTCCAACCTTGCAAGGCTAGAAAACCCCAAAACATTTCTAAAAGGGCCTAAAGGGCAAACTAATTAGTAGAAACTTAAAATAGCCTTAAAAACATGAAAAACTAAAAAAATCTAAAAAGGCAAATAAGAGGTGAACAATAAGATAGTTGCAACAAGACTATTTGAAGATGTGCAAAAAAATAAGAAACTAAGAAAACTATAAGCAATAGAAGACGGAAGAAATGAGGGGTTTTAATATTCTAAAAAACAACTAAAACGCTTCTAAAACAATAGAATAATGAAGATAGATAGGAAATCAATAAATGCTTTTATTGACAACCATGTTGTTAATAATGCTTGAATATATATTGTACACATTCCATTCCATCCTATTAACATCTTGTTCTACCAAGCAAGTACGAAGTGCTCTTTTAGGTGATGCTTATAGAAAGGAACATGCCTATAACAACGAGCGTCAAACAAAACAATCAAAATAGTGTAGTAGTAGCCTATACTATACTGATGGCACTACCACATGGCAGCGGGAAAAATAATGTAGACACGCACCAATGTGACATAGCCTCACGTGGCTCTCTCTTTCAACCTTGCAAAAGCTTGTTTTTAAAGATGTTAATTTAAAACAATCTAAATGTAAACATGTTTTTTGAAATTCTTGCATGTTTTCCTCATGCCAATTATAATGGATTTTTGGTGGTGTCGACAGTGACAATGTTTATGTCAGAAATAATATAAGCAAACATTACAAGCCTTGTCAAGAAAAAAAAAAGGATTCTTATAGTGTTCCAGTTTAGTAAAATATCCTATTGTTACAACTGTTAGAAAAATAAGTCGAAGTAATATCTTCAACTTCAATCAAAAATGGTATTGTCGGAATTTAACCATTTCAAAACATTGTGTCTACCTTGTAGAGTTTATTTGCAATGTCACTTACTAAAGTCTTCTCAATTGCAATGATTTTGAATTATAAACAAAGTTTAATGATAGCATTCTCTTTAAAACCTCCACCAATTTTGCTTTGTACACACACTAACTATGTTTCCTTCCACATGTTATGTATGTTCAAGAATGCAACCTTAGAAGCAAAATAACACTACACTCCTCTCCATTACAAATGTCGGCCTCTCTAATTGAAGCTAATTGTTATATACATGCACTATTTCTGGAAATGCTATATAAGTGCTATTGTTGTAGCCCTTGATGTATGTCTTAGAGACAAATATAGGAAACACTTGCCTTTTGTTTTAGTTTTTTGTTCTAGGGCGGCATTTTATTAGGCCCCAACTATTTTTTTTCCATAGTAAATATGGGCCTAACTACCAACATGGCAGCTCTGTATTCATAAGGACATCTTTCAAGACGCGTACATGTTCTTTGTTATGTCACGTTTTATATTCCCATTGCAAATGTCACTTTGTTCTCACTCTAAATTTAGCATGTTCTATAGTACATCCTCTTCAATTTAGACTCTTGCTAATAAAACAACATCATGGCCTTTCTGTTTTCCAGAACATCCTTGTCACATAAAAACATAAAAAAAAACATGAGCTTCTACTAGTGATAGTAGTACTCTCTTTGCGCATATTTTTTTGTAATTTGTAAAAAAGCAGCGTTCAGCCAATGCTTCTTTGTACAAATTGTACTAATGATACTTATTTGTCATGTAGAATTGTCATGTGCATTTATTTATTTTGTAAGTATTACTTCTAAAACCAAAATTTTACATTTCACAATTGAAATGCATGAGTCATTTGAAGCACACTTGAAATGAATGATAGTCATTTGAAGTTGTACAATGTTATAGATCATTCTCCCACAAATAACAATGATAAGAAATTATTGTATGTAAGTCTATGTAGTATGCATCATCAATAAAGAAATTGAACTAGACTAGTATAACTATAAACAACCATTTGCAAATAAATTGTTTGTACATGCTTTTTGTAGTAAAGCAATGGCACCGGATGGAGTAGTGGTTGCTAGCCCAAGAGTTTGATGGTGGAGCACTGCCAGATGGAACAATGACACTAGCCCAAGAATTTGATGGCATAGTGGCATGGACATTTGATGGAGGAACGCTAGCCTAGGGCATTTCTTTTTATACAATTTCATACATTTTGTACAATTTCATACTCTTTGTACAATTCTATACTTGGTTATTCTTATTTGTTTCTTGTATTTGCCATTGCAGCTTTTGATCTTGTTGTTCATGTGCATTCAAAGTAAGTACAAAGTAATATGTTTTTGGTTATCACAGAATCGTCTATTGTTTTTTAAGCGTTCTCTCCATTCTATCTAACTTCTCTAGAATCTAGTCTGAGTACAAAGTCCACAATCCTTCATTGTCAATTATGACTGCAATTTTAGCTTAAGGTCTCATATTCACATTACGCTCATATCTCTATTCATGCCTCATATGCACATGAATATGTTTTCAGAGTGCTAGAGGGAGAACTCACAATCGAATTTGTTGGATGAAACTAACAAGTGAACTTTATTGTTGTGTCAACATAGATTATAAGTCTTTTTTTTAAATTTTATCAAATGCAATTCTTGTCATTTGAATAGGTTATTCCTACTCTATATTTGTTAAAAATATATCGATGATTGCATAATCAAAAAAGTTTTAGTTATCAATTTAGAAATGAGCTTCAAGATTGGAACCTATAGATAGTCTGGAAACTTTGGTCTTGTCCGATTCTTTGTCCACAATTTTGTACTTTTTGTGCAATTTCATAGTCTTTGTACAAATTTATACTCTGTTGTTTTTGTCCATGTGGTGTAGTGACCCATTGTTTTGAATCGAATCATCTAGGAAGCCACTAAATGGTATTTCAAATTGATTTTTAGATCGTGATATCTGGATTGCTTATATTCCTTGGAATGTTCATTAGAGCAAAAAGAGATGTAGGGCTACTCAAGGGCTCTCAAAATTAAATGGATTGTCAACCTAGTGAAATTGGGCCATCGGATTCTTTGCTCACCTTCATAACTGCTTTCAATAGCTCATTTGCTTTGGTGCTCGAGGGCCTTACAAGTATTTGCCTTCTTGTTTGTTGACCTTTGTTGCTACTTTCTATATCTCATTTGCTTTGGTGCCCAAGAGACTCAGAGGTTTTGGGCTTCTTGTTTCTTGCTAACCTTCATTGCTGTTCTTGATAGCTCATTTGTTTTAGTGTCCAAGAGACATACAAGTTTTGCCTTCTTGTTTTCAATCTTGTACTTGTGTTTGGTTTTTTATTTTTAATCTTGCACTAGTTCAATTTGTGGTTTGGGGATGTCTAATTGTAATTGTACACTTGTTTAACAATGCATCACAACTTACTTTCCATTTTGTAAACTAGAGAGTTTGGTTCTTTGATCACTTCTATAGACGGATCATATGTTTCAAAAACATTGATGTCCAAGCAAGGCAACATTGCATACTACCTAGGACTTTGTAGTACTAGAAATATGTCTAGTACTATTGTTGTGAGAAGCAACTTAGCATTGTTTTAGTAAGTAGTAGCAACAGAAGCCCCTACATCTTGTATGAGTTGATTAATCTAAGTATGTAAAGGTTTGTATTCGCAATTTCTATTACTTTCATTCTACTTAAATTTCAACTTACCTATTGCACTAATTCTTATCTTACTATGTTATATTCATTGTAGTTGTTCATTGCATTGAACTTGATTGAGCTTGAGTCTAGGGTGATTATAGACTATACTCTTCTAAGAAGTTGTAAGATTGAGGATGCTGCAAGTGGTATCAAACTTCAAGTACAGAGAAGGTATAACATCTCAATTGATGCATGGAATGAAGGTCTATTTGTCTCTAAATATGAGCATACTAATTGGATTTAATCGTTTCTATTATGCCATACAATGGAATCTTGGTATTTCAAGTTCTTATACACTATACATTGGCAAGTGTCGCAGTACAGGGCAGGTCAATTCCCCATTATACTCACAAAAATCGCTCTAGAGTATAACTAAGTGACTCTAAAGATCGAACCTACGAGATCCTGTGAAGTATCTAGCTCTATTAAGCAGTTAAGCTCAGTCAGTATGCCAATCTTACTTTCCGGTCCTAGATCTAGAACCAGAAATACCACCACACCGGATAACTACAGACCGGATTACTCCTTCTTCCGGTCCTACTAACTATCCAGTCCGTACAAATACCCAAATCCCAGGATCTCACAATTCCCGATCCTGGAAATCCGTCCTGACCAATCCGGTCCGGATGGTCATCCTGTACCCGTAATCCTATCCGGTTTAGTTTTGCCTCTGTTTCACCATCAGAGGGGTCGCCGCTTAATTTTGAGAGTGGTAGGCCCACCACTCCTTCCGTGACTTATAGTGGCTGAAGACCCACTGTCCTACCTTCTAGACTCCTAAGCTAATCCGGATCCGGTTTGGTCCTTCACAACAACCCAGATAGCAATCCGGGTCGTAGGTCACACAAAGACCCCACACTCGACCCTCTCGTACTACAACGACCTTGATGCTACTTCCGATCCGTGCGAAGATAGGTGGTTACAAGTGCACCCGTCCATTCCAACATCAACTAAAGTTCTTCCGTTACCCATACGGGTGGTGAGACCTCACAGGAGATCGGACACTCAACCGAATTTCCCACCCGGGAGTTCTAGCGCAGCTAGGGAATCCCTCCCTACCCGCCTAGCCTAACAACGGCTTTCTCACCCGGAATCTCAAACTCTAGACGTGCTGAGGAACTAAGTTCACTCCCAATTCTTCGATACCTACTCACATGCACCTAGGATCGGAAAATAAACACCAAGGGGAGAAATCACTCGCAAACCAACCCGTACTATCCTAACTCCACATCATACAATCCTGTCGCGCTGGAGAGAGACACACAATGAAGAGAATAGAAAAGTACAAGAAGTTTGCAAAATGAACAACTCCCAGTTTCCATCTCAGGAACCGATTTATATACAAAGGGTAAAAACCCTAAAAGCACAAAAAGGAGCGGAAAACCCGTAGGGGTCCGCCGCCACCCTAATCTAACTTCCGGTCTAACCTAATACTGTTGAGCCGGATCCAGATCTGGATCCGCTCCTACTCCTAACTGAAATTAAAATCCTATCTACCCTACAACTCTAGATCCTATGGTCGGGCTTCCGACCTCCGGGACTAGCTCCTCGAAGACTTCGCTCAAATTCCGGACCCGTTCCCCCTCAACAGGATTCGGTCCGGGTGGAGACTCCAGGTCGATGGTGATATCCGGTCTCGTGCCCGGAGTCCCAGTCCGTGCAGACTTCTTGGACTCAAGAGTCTAATCCTTCCTATCCTTCTGAATGGTCGCGTCCGGAAAGAGATCCGGTAGCGAGATGTCAGAAAGATGAATACCTTTGTCGCACGTCGCTCCCGTCAGCTTCCGGCTGCTCTCCTCGATCCGGTCCGCAGCCTTCCGCCCCTCCACCATTGTCGTCTCCACCTGTTCAGCGAAGTCCGCGAGAATCCGGACCATCCGGGAACCGGATAGTTTCTTCTCTTCGTGGATCTTCTCGTCGAAGAGCTTCGCTTTGGCAGCGGCCGTTCCGGTCTCTCCCAGGACCGCCTTGATCTGCTCGGCTATCTTCCGAGTCTCTTCCGCCATCTCCCGGGCGGCCGTCACGTCTTCCTGATAGGCAAAAAGTGTTGCCTTCAGTTTATCCACCTCCTCCTGCAACCGGCGGATCTCTGCTTCCTGCTTCCGGATCTCTTCCGGATTCGTGATGCACTCCGCCACTTGTTCCGCCAATTTGCTGTCCGGTGCCGCACCCATCAACTTGCCGATTGCCGCAAGCGTCCTGTGCTTGACCTCCCAATCCGCCCTGATGTTGCAGAGGACGTTGATCAGACCGTTGAACGGATCTTGCATATCCGGATCTCCCCCGGAATTGGTCTTCTCGGCTTCTGGTTTCTCCTCCGGGGCCGGTTTGTCTTGACCGGGAGGCGTCCCGCGCTTGTGTGGAGGCGTCAGCTTCTGTCGCTTGATCGGTGGCATCGGCTCCTCCTCTTCCTCGCTGGACTCCCGGTCTGACCCGGAATCGGATTCCGCCTCGTCATCCGTCTCCGACTCCCCATACTTCAGGAGCACTTCCTGCGTCTTCCACGCCCTCTCCTCCGTATCGGTGAGGACTTGGTTCTCCCGATAGAGGTGGAAGAGATAAGGGCACACTGGAGTGGCCCTTTTCTTCCCAACCCTACTAACAAGCTGGGCCACGAGATCGGAAATGATCCGTGCCCAATCCACTTTCCGGGTACCACTGAGGGCACCGAAAATGGTGTTGCCGAGGGTGATCGTCACCCTAGTCGGCTTTTCCGGGTGAAGAACCGGAACCAGGAATTGCAGGAGCCGACGGTGTCGGTCATCCAAGCAATCCTCGACCGCGTATCCGTCCTTCGGGTTGACGGCTCCCTTAAACTTCCCTCGGACAAACTCATCCTTCCGGCTCGCCATTCCCAAACCTCCTGCCCGGAAACCGTAAACCGCTCTCCACATCCCCTCGTTCCAGCTGACGGGAGTTCCCCTCACGGTGTTGTCAAACTGGTTGGACAACTTTCCGAGGAGCTCCTTGACCATTCTCTCCTCCCTAAAACCCCAAGGTTTCTCGGCAAACCCTACGCAACCCATGGATTTGAGATCATCCATGAGTTCAGCCTTTTCCGGCTCTGTAGAGGGAATAACCGGAATGACTTTCCGGAGCTTCACCTCGCCTCCAGAGGGACTCGCTTGTCTCGACCTACGTAGCTGAGGCATTCCCACTCACATCTACCTCACTCTCTTCTAGCCGCACGTCCCGTTCCTCACTTCCTCTCTCCGATCTCAACTGGAATCAAAATGAACAGAACACAAACGCACAGACGCACAAACGACAAAAACTCAACCGCGCGCTCAAGGTCGAGTTTCTAAAAGGGGGTGCAACAGTGAAAGCTCCTCCTTTTATAGTCCCTGGACCCTTTTCCGGTTTGTCATCATGAATCCGGTTTACCATCATTATCCGGTTCATCATCATCATCCGGTCCTAGACCTAATCCGTGTTACATTCCGTTTCCGTAGTTAGTTACTCCTGACCGGATTAGATCCAAGAAGCCCACTACTTCACGTTCCGTGCTAATTCTGAGATTTCCTTCCCCACCTAATCGGATCCGGTTAGCTAATGACTAGTTTCCGTTCCTATTTGGGTATATACTAAGAAAATCAAAATTCTAAGCTGCGACAGCAAGAATGGAGTTGAGTTTCAAGATGTACTATCTATAAAACCACTATGTTCGTTCCCACATCTCTTTATACATCGTCAATTTATGTACTAGTTTTGTACATAGGATACTAGTTGAACTTTGATTACTACATTTGTACTATAGGGCTAAGTGAAAAATGTTTGTAGAGTGCTACACTACCATCTTATGGTTCCAACAATAAGGAATATACTAATTATAATCGAGTTGCAAGATTCAAAATTGTCGAAATTATTACCATTCTGAAATTGTATTGTTTGTATTGTTTGTATTAGGATTCAAAATTGTTGGAATACAATCCATTTTGAATTTGTAGTGTTTGTAGTCTTTGGATAGACAACGATGAGTGAAAAAAATGTTTGTACATTGTTGCACTACCATCCTATGCTTCCAATATTATGTACAATACAAATTATAACGAAGGTTCAGGGTTCAAAGTTCTCGAACTACATTGAGTTTTAAAACTATAGTGTCTATAGTGTTTGTACTTACATAGTGTTCTTCTAGTGCTCACATTAATACTAATTAATCCTCATGAAACAAAAAAAGTACCAAAATTGTAGATGTATGTTGAGTCAGACCTTTTTGTACTAGTAGTAGTACAAAATGAATTTCTAGTAGCACATAGAGTACACCAAATACCAATAAAATGTCTACTTTTGAATAGCTTGCATTTACAATCTATCACTTTTCTTGTGGATTTGGAATTGTAGGAGACCTTGAGTGGTGTTTATTCAAACATTGTTAGTGAACAAGAGGACATTTTGGAATGGTAAGAAGCCTTAATAGAATTCATTTAGGAGCCCCCTTAATTTCTCGTTCTTTTCTCATTTTCTATGGTTACTCCTTGCCGATGGACAAGCCACATTGTTGTCTATGTCTTAACGGTGCCTTTAAAAAATCTACAGTTCTACTCCACCCTCGGCACTTCATCTTATTCAAGCCTACCTCTAGTATGTCGTTTATCTCAAACTTGCTTCTAGTGTCCCTTGTCTAATTTCTACCACTGCATGTCTTGGTTTGTGGTTTGTAGTTCCCTTTTTCTTACTCCGATGCCTTTTTTGTGTCTTTCCTTCCAAATTGCAAGGTTGACCTTGTTTTATCTTGTTTGCTTTTGTTGTTGGATAGATTGCAGTGGGGATTACAATGTCTTTCCTTCCCACATACAAGGTTGACATGCATGTGTACCTTGTAGAAGTAGAGAGGGAGGTAGAGAGGCAGAAGGGAATACTTCCCTACTTCTCTTCAAATGAATTGAGGGCATTTCTACTGCAAAGAGATGACAAAAAACTTGAGTGGACAATAGTTTCAAATTACAAAGTCAAGGCTATAGAACTCTATACAAAAATTCAATACAACAAGAGGGGCATGCCAAGCTATGAAGACAACATTGGCAAGCTTGAAGAATCGATGTAGTATTTCACCGCCATGGTGCCAGAATGGTATTTTCTTGTTACTTGGACTTCTTATACACCTAAATAGCAATGATTAGTAGACATTGTAGTACATGATGTAGAAGCAAGAGGGTCCAAATGCCCCTCATTGTGACTCCTTATTTTGGTGCACAACAATGGTATGCGGAGGCTCTATAATAAGATGCACAAATTAGAGGGCAATATAACGAGCTTTCATAATCGATCATCGGGTCTTTTCTTAAGTGCAACCTTAAATAAATTATAGCAGAGTTAGTTCATAGAGTTTGTACATGCTTGTTTGGAAGCCTTGATGATGTCTAAGCTTTGTATGCAATTGTAATGAACATCTTGTGTTTCCTTTCATGAATAAATATGCTTCATCTTATAAAGTATATATGTGAATATACATTATTCACAAGTCTGTATTCTCAAGGTAGTTTGCAACTCATGCATATGTCATATACAATGTCTAGTTCTATACAAAATGTACAAAGTATACAAGGATGTACCCCTCATTGTAAATTGGCTTCTTGCTACCACATTCCAAAGTATGATCTTTTAATGTTGATGCCTTCACTACAAATATTAACATGTATTGAATGTACAATTCAAAACAAAATGTATAAAATCTATCATCAATTACAAGGTACTATTCCAATAAAAATGGCAATACCAAGCATTACTACATTACTATGGCTCCTTTATCAATTGCATAGAAACAACAAATGGAGGCTATAATATGGGATGCACGGGCTAAGAAGACGAGAGTAAATAATTAGTTGTAAGATGGTTTAATTTTTGTAAAGTGCAATCTTAAGGAAGTTGTTGGAGAGTTGGTTTGTAGAGTGCATATATGTTTGTAATTCATCAATAAATTTGCTTCAGTTCATAAAATATATACTTGGAGTATGTAAATACACATTGTTTAGAGGTTTGTGCTATCACTATACTTTACAACACATGTATATACCATGCCCTACACATACAATTTTGTACAAAATCTATAAACTTTGCATAGATGTATACAACTAAACATGGCAATGTCTTCTGTGAGCACCCCTTGCTATAAATTGGCTTATGGCTGGCATATGAATGTCTTGTCTTTCAATGTTGTTGCCTTCCAAAAGGACCACAAATATCAACATGTGTTGGGTGTTTACCTAGACATTACAACAATAGTTTCAAAAATGTTAGATATCCATCAAACATTGGTCAATTCATTCAGAAATCTACCAAAGTAGATATTCCACAATTGAGCCTATGCCATCAATTTGCACATGGCTACAAGTGATTGGTGCTATGGCAAAAGATTGATGATGATATGAATTGAATGATTTTCAACTACTGTATTATGGTAGTGAGTGCTACCACACTGACAATATAAGAGAACTATAACATCTACAACCTCTACTTTTGGCATTTTGAAGCTACAACCATAATTCCAAGTCAATTCTTCCAACAGTGAAATGTCTACTTGTGCAAAAATGCAACATGGTAGAGTCTTGGGTTTGCGCAACTTATTTTGATGAGCACATCAATGAGGTTGGCATCTTCACATATTCAAAACACACGACTACATATGATGAAATTTGAAGCAATACAAGTACAATCAACCCTCAATTTGCACAATACTTGTGATAACAAATGCAATTCAAAATCATAGAGTACAATTTATAGCAAATACCTATGGTTTAAAAATCTATTGACATTTCTCCAAAAAGTGATGTCTATGTACAATGCCACATTATTGGCCGCCACTTGCTCAGATTTCCAATTAGCATCAAGTACTAGCATGAAAGCTTCTAATTTCCCAATCTTGAGAAAGCCCTATGTTGCATGAGCTCAGCATTTGGAATGATCTCTCTTGCATATTCAAAGAAAAAAGTTCCCTTGCAAATTTTTCTTCTTCTTCCATAGTCACCAATCCTTTTTTCCAACTAGAAAAATCTCAATGGGAATGTACAATCTCTTTTGAACCACTTTGTTGCTACAAGAACTACTGTAGTTGCAAAACTAGTTGCATTCTTGAACCTAAATCCCATTGGTATTACAAAAACAAGTAGAATCCTGCTCCTTACAACATCATACATTGTAGAATGATGTCTCTTCTATTAATGCATGTACAAATCGTTATAGTTTGTACCAATTGTACACCTTAGTACAATGTCAATACACATAAAACATTGTATGACTATAAAGATAGTGAAAAAAAATGTGTAGTGCAACAAAATAAGCTCTACCCTTTCAATTCAAGAAAAACTTACATATTGGTTGAGGATGGAACTTTGTAAATGACCTTATTTGTCATACTCTAAGGAAAAAAGTTTTTTCACTCCACAACAACATGCATGCCCATATTAAGTATACTCACCACATTGGCAAGAAGCGTAAAAATTGGCTTTCACTTCAACCATATTTTCAAATGCAATCATAGATAGTTTGGACTTGGGATAGTAAGTACATTCCTCTAAAGCATGGAATTCCATATTTGGCATGCATACCATGATTAGAACTCCTTCTAATTTGTTGGACAAGTTATGTGCATTATACCAAAATTGTTCCTATAGATAGAAATACAACCTCAAAAATATATAAGCTTGGAATAATAGCTCTAATATTTTGGAGTAAGGGAACCGTAAATTAAACATTATAAGGGCCGAGAAGGTAGCATCAAGTCCCAATTGATTGGTGTTGATTTGCTCACTTTGAATCTCTTAGATTTGGACTTCTTAGCTTGTTTTTCCTTCTCCATGTCTTTAGATCTTAGCCTCTTTTCCCTATTCTTCACAAAAAATGCATATTTTTAATACTTGTACATTTTGCTTGTATGTTTTGAACATAAAAATACTTTACAGAATGACAAAGGTTTCAAAGGATAGAATACTTAGATTTTATTGCTTGTGTTGGTTCAACAGCCTCATCTTTACCTTCTCCTTCAATGGCAACTACACATATTCCCTCTCCAAAATTAGTGTCTTCGCCCTTCCAACTCTACCTGAGTGATTGTAAGAAACACTTGTCCTTTTTGGCTCAAAATGGCCTTATTTTTCTAGCATTGTGACTTTGGGAATATTTTTTTTAAATACAATAAAATATGGATAATTTATAAAGCATTCATAATAGTATGTGCAAGAAAATTCAGACCTAGAAGAATTTATCTCTAAAAGTTATGCACAATAGAAGAAGCCTAGAAAAATGTAAGAAAGCAAATGCTTTTGAATTTGATTTTTAGAAAATAGTAAAAATTTATAAAAATTCAAAGAAAAAAATACATTAATCGTTTCTTTGGTCCCATATAAATAAGAAAATCATCATAAAAAAATTTCCCCTCTTCATAGTGCTTGCACAAATAGTGTCCACTTTCAACCCATGTGCAACCCTTATATCGAGTGTTTTGCCAAAAATCTCATTAGACATCTTTAGAATGTTAGTCCACCTACAACATGGAAAAACCTTGGCTTTAGAATCGCAGTTTTGGTCCCCAAATAGGACTGAGAACCCCCAAAATTGCTAAGGTAGACATCCAATCGGGGCCACTTTAAAAATAGTAAATTATTCTTTTTTAATTGAAAAAATTACTGAATGTCTAGATCAACAATACACACCTCTCTTCCTAATTTCAACTAAAATGGAATTAAGTTGCAAAAGTTATGAAGAAAAACACCTCCAAGGAGATTGAGGGGATACACAAAAAGGACAAGTGTTTCTTACAATCACCCACCCATGGTTTTGTCATCCACCTCTTTCTTGATATTAGGGCCTTCTCTCTTTCCAACTTCGTCTTTGATTTGGTCAACAACACCCCTTGAGCTGACAAAGGCTTCTTCAACAACACCTCTTTCAGTGAACATTGATATCCCCTCCATTGCCCCAACATTGGTCTTTTCCCCCCTAGTCTTGACATTGGCTTTAATAACAATGGTGACTACTACATGGGCTTCATTAGCAGAGGTGACATTGTCTTCATCACAAACAAGGATGATGGCTTCACAATTAATGACCCGTGGCATGTAATCAATTGAAGTCCCTTCTACAATAGTGGCCTCAATCCTCCCTTCTTTGCCAAATTGTTCTTCCACAATGATAGCCTCAAACCCCCCTTTTCTATCAAAAGCCCCTTCTATAGTAAAAGCCTAAACATTCCTCTTTTTGCCAAGGTGTTCTTCCACAACAATGGCTTCAACCCTCTCTCCTCTGCTAAGGTGTTCTTCTACAACAGTGGCTTCAACCCTTCCCTCTTTGTTAGAGTGTTCTTTCATAGCGGTGAGCTAAATCCTCCCCTCTCTGCTAGGGTACTCTTCATTTCTACAATGTCTACCATCACCATCTTAGTCCTTATTACAAAACTTATACATTCCCAACACAATGCATTGTACAAATTTACAACCAACTTATACATTCCCGACACAATGCATTGTACAAATTTGTACACGAAATACATTTTTCCGATATGCTTCTATATTAAAAAAGAGTCCATTTTAAATATGCGGTTATCCTTGTATACAATAATATATACATAAAATTTGTATACAAAATACATTTTGGACTACGCCTCTACATTCCAAACAAAACACATTTACAAATTTGTACACATCTGTACATTTGGCACGTACTTTGTAAAAATGTAATATCTAGCAAATATGACCTAAATCTATAAAGCTTCATTTGGGAATCTTAACCTAGGTCTCTTCCTTGAACCCACCCTACATCTCCAAAACACATATCAAATATCTATAGAAAATAGAACACATATTATATCCAGTAAGTTGTGAAAATACAAGGAAAGGATCAAAAGGATAAAAATAAAGGAAGGTTCAGGGATCATACCCAGACATATGCTATCCCAAATTTTGCATTATCGTTGTACATTCCTTATAGTCAATACAAAAAGAATCACTATAGCCTCGCACCACCGAATCATCCCCTCCATCTCCACTAGTGTCTATAGTGGATGGGAGTACTTTTATCCTACATTCCGGCACAACATATTGTAAACCTAGTATGCAATGTGCTTTGGTGGGTACAGAAACAAAAAACAATAGCAAATGGACTAAAGAAACAAAATGAATATCCAATTGTTGTTGTTGTTGTTGCTAATAATGCAACTTGTGCTTGTTCTTGGAGCCTAAACGTAGGACCATCTACTACTCCGCTTACACCTCAAAATATGCTAGCTTGTTCCAAAGTAATCCCTTCTTCATTACCAACTACCATATAATTTTTTCTCCCTCTTTTGTCATCTGACAAACCAAGCACTGCACAAAAACACTATTTTCAATATCCTATAAACCAAGTTTTGTATCTAAATCAGGTACAAACATACAAACATATTACATTTTATTGTATGAAAGGTACAACTTTGTACAATTTATACATAAATGTTGTACAAATTATACAATCTAAATAAGAATAAAAATACTCAAATAACATAATAACTACCTAACTACTAACAACATGAAAACCTGTACAAATTGTATTGATTATACTACAACAATTACAACAAGAAGGACCTCAGTAAACATGAAGTACAAATGAGTACAAATGAAATACATACAAGGAATAATATAACCAAAACGTTACCCAATTGTACACATTTGAGATACAAAAATATAGATGATACAACCAAAAGGGCAATAATAAACATGAGGTACAACAAGAAGGACCACAATAAACATGAAGTAAAAATCAAGGAATCCAAAACAATTGCAAGTAGCTATGTATCCGAAACATTATCCAATTGCATAAATCTAAAATACAAACAATACAATTAGAATGGCAATAGTAAACATCAAGTACAATAAGAAGGACTACAATTAACATAAAGTACAAATGAAGAAACCTAGAATAGTTGCAACTAATAAAGTATCCAAAATGTTATCCAGTTGTACAAACTTGAGATTCAAAAATATTGACAATAGAATTGGAAGGGCAATAGTAAACATCAAGTACAAGTCAGTTATCTCCAGACACCCATTTAATAATGATCTACAAAAAATATAATAGAACTATACAAAATTAACATAGCATGATACAAACAATACAACCAGTGTTACAGAAACTATCTTTCTCCCAATCCCCCTATTCCTAAGAAACTAGGGGAATCTAACAAAAGTGTACAATATGTACCAATTAATACAAAGTTGGCTCAATCATAATGCAATTTTACAATATCACCTTTGTCCTTGATGATTGTTCTAGACTATTGGATTGTTGAACAAATTTCTATTGCTACATTGCCCTTGGTCGCTAATCCTCCAATGATGGCAATAGCACATGCTACCTTCAATGTTGTCTACTTTTCACTCCCACCTCCAAGGCCTCTACAACCATGAACACCCCTCAAACCAAATTACATAATCCACTCAATGGGCTGAACTTGCATATAATTCAAAGCAAAACATTCTGTGCTCACGATGAAATTCACCAATGCACATTATGGGTAATAGATGTAGAAATGGAAAACCGCACAAGGTGTACATGGAATCTCTTCCTCTACTACCTATTTCTCCCTCAACGTACACCATTGGTAATGGCCTCAAATGAAATCTGTATGATGTACGCCCCAAATAAGCATGTTCCTCCTGCAAAGCATGTACTTGCATTTGCATCTTCACAACTTAGTGGTGCTAGAGCTTTAAAGTCGCTTCAAAATTAGCAATTTCACCCTCTAACTTGTTCATTTATTCACTTGTTCAACTTCACCATGTACTAAATCATTTTATGCATCCACTTTCTTCCTTAGCTTCAAATCCACTACCCCAGCTATGGTCACTACTTGCAACTACTTCTCATATACTTTTTGTTTAAGCTTCATGATCTTCACCACCCTTTTGTGATGATTCAAAGCATTTATACACCTTCTTAGCTATATTTGCCTCTTGCTGAACCTCCACCCTAGCTTCTAGCTCCAAGTTCTCCACAACCAACAATTGTCCCAAGTACTCCAACATAGAAATTATACTCCTCCTTTTCCAATACCAATCTACCCATGGAACTTCCTCTGCCTTGCAAATGTTAGATTGCAACTCCCATTTATTGACATGAAGTTTTTGCCAAGCCTCCACTGTCCATGTCTCCTTCACCTTCTCCTTCATCTTTTGCAATTTGAAAACATTGCACTCATATAGCATCCGTTGGTTCTTATTAGTAGCGTCTTCGTATGCAACCCAATTAATTGGGATGTTGTCCTCCTTTTAAATGATCCTTTGCGCCACTCCTCAATAATAAAGAGCTCTTAAAAGCTCTTTTATCCTCTTTTTCAACTATAATGACTTCATGTCCTTCCAATTGTATCCATAGCATCCATAAAAATCCATCGATTGTCCAAATAAATTAATACACTTCTTATCATCAAATTTCTTCTCTTTCCACTTTGGCAACCGATTTGGTAAGTATACTTCATCTTTGAAGCTGTACTTCTTTACAAAATCATCTTTGGTTAGTACTCATGGTGGATCGGTGAGCTTCTTGAACTCATCATCTACATCATTGGCATTGAACTCATTGACCACCTCTTCCTCCTCCTCCTCTGTGGTGCTAGAACTCTCGTTGCTCTTCTAGACATCATGGTCTACTTGTTTGACTTAGAGTTCGACTTAGGGTTGTGCAAGTGACTTTGCCTATAATACCAAGGTAGAGATTTTGCACTTAGCTTGTGTCATTTCTTGCCTCAACTACAACAAACAACAAAATCATGATAAAAAACCTCATACTCAATTGACACATCTACTTTTGAAACAAATCAAATGGACTGCCAAAGATAGAGGTGAGATTGACCGCACACGTTTTTATATGTCACGTACACATTTGTATGTACAATACAACTAGGAATTGGAGTTTGCTCCTTAACAACCTAAAATTGAATTCACAGATTTGATTCAAGCATACAAATGTGACTAAAAACAATGTCGTCAACATGTAAGTCCTAAACGTAGGTTATTCTTTTGAAGATGAAAAAGAATAAAGCAATGCATGAGACTATCTACTAGTACAATAAAATCAGAGGTAAGGGGAGATGGAAACTAGTCAAGGTGCACTAAAATCCATCAAAACTGAATAGTAGACCTTGCAAAATAGCACAAGAAATACAACCTTCTTACGCATAGCACATACTCAAAACAATGACTTTACCAGGAGGGATGCGATAATACTTTGTGCCCTCCTTGCCCTCCTTACCAAAGTAAATTTTTACTTGAACCTCCACCGCAAGATCCACAACAACCAATACCAACTCCTCAATCTTAATCCATGAGCAATCTAAAATAAGTACAAACCTCTTGAATTGGTACATGTAGTATATAATTTATACTCGAGGTCCGGACAAAACACATATTCTTATACTACATGTTGAAATTGTATACATGATACAAGTAGGAAGTGAGGTTTGTTCACTGTTGTCTTCCACACCTTGAAAAAGGATTCACTAAACCAATTTGGCTGTAAGGACTGTGACTAAAAACAATGTTGTTGATATCTAAACCAAGAATGCAAATTATTCTCTTCAAGAGGAAAAAGAATAAAATAATACAAAAGACTACTTACTAAAACAATAAAATTAGAGGTAATGGGAGACGAAAAATAATCAAGGCACACTATAATCCATTGAAACTAAGTAGTAGATCTTGCAAAACAACACTAGCAATACAACATTCTTAAGCTCCACACATAGTCAAAACAACAACTTTGCACACTACACCTTCTTCCTTCCCAATGCGTTGAATCTCACAACAATGCTTCACGCCCTCATCGTCCTCCTCGCCCTCCTCACCTTCTTCGTCGGAGTAAAATATTCCTTAAACCACCAATACAAGATCCACAATTTGTTGACCACCAAAGTCGCTCAAAGGCTTTAAAATGAACTACATTTTGACAAATGGGATTGGAGTTTCAATAGAAATCCACCCTAAATCGAAGATTGAAAACCTAAAAACTAAAAACTAAAAATACAACGTTACTAAGCCAAATACAAAGTCACTAAGCAAGCAAAGGTGAGAAAGTGAGAATTAGAGTTAGCAGGTAAAAAAGAGTGCTCCCAACTCCAAATCCTCATCAATCATAGGTCACTATCAAAACTCCAACTAGATACTACCAAACATTGTATGAAATCATAGGTTGTCACCAAAACTAGAATCGGGTACCACCACTCATTTCATGAGTTGACATAACTACTTCCTTAAAGAAACTAGTTTAATTCATAATAATTCATAACCACCAATGAATGCAAATACTGTAAATAATATGTATTTCAACTTATATTTATTTCACCAAATGATATATTGAAAGTTTTAAAAAATGTGAATCATTGGTTTTCAATTGGTTCTACATTTAAAGAATATTGGGTGTCCTTATTTTTTTGTAAATATTAAACCATACTAATGGAATAAAAATAAATATTCTTATTCTTGTAAAACATTGTTTTAACCTAGACCAAAGTAACTATTTCTATGCTATATTTAACTACTTCTAGAGTATACAAGGAATTCTAAACTTTGTGAAGGAATTGTCTACAGTGGGGTCTTTTGATCATATGTAAAATGAAGTTGCTATATGTGTTTGAAAGGAGAATTTTACAACTTTCTAAATATGAAATCAATGGGAGAGTTATCGATAGGGGCGTTTATAGTTCCTTTCGGCTTTAGAGTCATGAAACAAATCGATAGTTATGGGAGATGACATACAAATTTTGGATTCAATTTCTATGCAACGTTAGAAATCAAGAACTCTTACAGAAAATTTTCTAAAATATTACCAACCATAAAAACAAAGATGAGGCAAAATAATGCAATCAAAGAGAATTGGTAAGGCTAGTGTAATGACAGTCAAATATTGAAGGTGGTCTCACCACCTTATAATCATTTGGATGCAACAAAATTAGTGCCATTCTAATCAAATGAAGTCTACTTCAACTAGTAGGTGTTTTTTGAGACCCAAGGCCAATTAAACCACAGTCCTATAATGTGTGGATTCTACCACTTTATAGGATCTACATCATCCCTCACATGCAATGGTAGTTGAAGTAAGTGAGGACGTTTCCAATGGAAAGGATCTACAACAAGCATTACAACAATGTCATTCAAAAATACCTTCTACGTCTGAGGATTATTTAAGAGCGTCTTCAATATACTACAACAATGGGAATGAGGTTGGTTCATCCGTAGATTCTCAAATCTGGCAACAAAAATAAACCTTGACAAAATCTCTTGTAGTAGAATACATCAAAGAAGTACAACTAATATTGAGGTAGTACTAACCACAAGCTACAGAGAGTTTCTTAAACAAGATGTTGGTGAAGACCATGGAAACTAGTTTTAATTTTGATATTTTGTAGATGATTCGCTGCACCACCGTGAACGCATAGATCCCTTTTCAATATTAAGAGCACTGCCTTTTGGAAATACTAAACACATAGAAATATAAAGAGAGAAGAGGGCCCCTATTCAATATGAGATTGCACGAGAAATATGCATAACAATCTAACAATTTAATTAGAATACACATGTAGTCAAAGAGAACCCTCAGCGTGTGAAAACTTCATTTGCTAGGAATAATAAGAAAATTAATAAGATGTTTATAGACTTATAGTAGGACTGAAATTCCAAAGTATAGTACTAATAAGGGTTTCCTTGTATACAATTCAAGTCATACCAAAAAAGCAATTATAGGATAAAATACTAGAAGATATACTATACTAGTATAGAGCAACTTATGCATTTGCATATAGGATCAAGAATGCCAAATACATATTTTTTGGATAAGATCTACTAGAAGCTAAAGAAAAGGATTGTGAAACCTCCCAATCAAAACAAGAAGGTAGAATAAAGTGCTCAATTTACAAATATGGCAAATTTTGTTAAAAAGGTGGCATTCCATTAAATTGGTAGAAAAGTAGACCTTAAAAGGACGAAAATCTCAACAAAAATAGCATTGGTTTTGACAATAATCCATTTGCTCATGCTTGGCACAACAATTTGCCCCACGACACAATCGCTATTCAATGCCTATATAGCACACCAAGAAACCACATCAATGCTCTTCCATGTACAAATGGCATATGGAATGTTGCCATTTTAACGAAATTTGCCATAAATCAACCTTTATGAATTCAGCAATGGAAGAAAATTAACGTGTAACATATATTAAAACTTCACTGTCATGCCAACAATTATAATCAATATGGAGGGACAATATATTGATCAATTATTTACAATTCTGCAATGCACTTTAGTAAATTTACAAGACACTAAGAATAAATTATCATACAACTTCACAATGAAGCTAGCAGCATAGGTTTTTGATGCACATCGTCTTGAATACTTATTAGGACTCACATAAATTTCATTTCTCAAAGTAATATGAATTTAAAAAACAAAATTAACTTTGCCAGAAAACAATTATCAAGGTCATGCATCGGAGATGCATTTCTTGAAATTGCAAACAACACTACTACCTATTGTTCTAAGCATACAGAAATAGAATGTTGCCAAGACCTAGAACTCTTCAAATATTAAAGTTAGTACAACGACAAATATTTTGTAAAGTTAAAGTTAACTTCTAAAGCCATTTATTTGCAAAAAAATTTACTATTACATTTGTAATGTGGTAGTTCTTGCCAAGTATGAACATCAATTTGAAAGACTTCAACCAATGAAAAGAGCATGTACACTAATTACAAAGGATAACTATTTACATTATTTTCATAAAGTTTATAAGTTCTAGGGTGTGAGTAATAGTAGGAATGCCAAAAGATAATCATGAGATCTCCAGATGAAGCTGCCCTTGGAAGAAAAGCTAACCTTCCACTATACCTTTCAAAATGTTAGATCCAATCTAGACACCAAGTCTTCCGGTCACTACTAGAGGAATTCTTGTCCGTTTGAGCATAGATTTTGAATATTTGTGTTGATTTCTACAATTGGTTCGAACGGCTTGGTTCAGATGTAATTTAGCACACTTGTGTTGATTTTGCCACATCATCTTTTAGAGTTGACACCCTTGTGAAGCCATCAATACAGTAGTATTTACTTTTACACATGCTATAGCTATGTAAGTCAAGACAATTGTCATGTTATTTTCTAGTAAATGGAACTTACTAAACACTACAAACAACAAATATTCAATAATAACTAACTATTAATTTAGTGCATGGTGAAAATTTTGCAAGGAGAAATTTAAGGAGACTCTAAAATATAATTAGGTAGAAGCATACTTTTTAATTTTAGAAAGAAAACTCCTACATGACTTGGATTACATGTCGTACTACCCTAGACCTGTGCAATCCTTCATCAATTGAGAAGCTCTATATGTATGATAGGTTCCATGGGTCGTGCTATATTTGGCATGTGAGGATGCAATGCCATTTGTCATGCTCATTAAACAAAGTACAGTTCATTATCAATAGACTTTATGCACTTACGTTCGTCAAATGTGGAAATAATCGATGAAATTCCAAAATGCTTCTAGGTGTTGGTATTCCATTATGGCCACTCTACTATTAGAATTCTCACCTATAGTTATGGCTTCTAATCTCATTCAAAACAACAAATTGTCAAGTAATTTCTATAAGCACACATACAAAATATAGCACTTTCATTGTCTTCAAATACTTCTCATCCACCTTGCAAAGTCTCCATTCTCACCTACTGTCTTCAAAGTTATAGACTCAATAATTCACTTCAAATCTCATCTCCTTTTCAATTTCCTCTTGATTGCCTTTTCTAAGCTGATCAATTAGTATAACTGTCCTTGCGTCCCTCCTTTCCAGCTATCACCTGTAATAGCATTCCCTACTTTACACTTTAGTAAGACTTCACCAAGTTCAATTCCATTAAATGTAGAGAAAACCCAAATTGAAGTTCAACCACTTCCAAATTTATGTGCATCATCCACTAACTACCCTACATAGCAACGACACACATTTCTTGAAAGACTAATTACATTAGCATTTGAAATAGTTGCTTCACCTATAAAACGTTCAAACCATCTAAGCTTGGGCTAAATTTACATAATACACACTTTATGTCACCTACCACTAAACTTTCTTTGCTGAAAACCAGACTTTCTAAATACATTTTGAATCTTAACTGAGAATAAGAGACAACAAAGTTGAACTCAATTCAACACCACTAGCATTCAAGACATACACTTATTCTGCCTAATGAAACTTTTTATATCATCATCTCACTATATACATTCCTAAGCTAAAACAACTATCTACAAGACCGTTAGACTTACCTAATTACAACTATGAAATTGCAATGTACTACAACAACATTTCACTTATTCAATAACGATTGCTGATTTGAAATGTACCCCAATTTACATAGACCATTTCCAATATACAACTCATTTTGTAATGGCTACACATCACTGTATATCCTGAGAGCACTTCTTTATGCTATACGCCTCTCACTAATCTACATGAATCTGCAATATGTCATTACTTATGGAATTATCATTTTCAATGCAACCTATACATGTGGTTTGTTGTCCACCTCCGACAACTGATGTCGATGGTCCACTATCTTCCATTGCTTCTGGCATTGCCATTTCTTTTGATGTTGTCATTGCAGATCGAAGCTCCTTCAACTCTGCTTCAATGCTATGAACATATGTTACATCATACACTTCAATTCCTCCTCCTAACTCTACTTTACAAAACTGAGGTTTTTCACCAACTTCAACATTCCATCCCTCTATATTTTCTTCCCTTGTCTTCCCCCTTCATTCATATCGTACAAAGAATTTGACTACAATTTCTTTCCCATTTTCTTCTTCTCTACAATACTGGTATAGCCCTTCTTTTGTTGCATCTCATGGTGCAACTCATCTGGATCCAAGTCCCTACCCAACTTCTTATATAGGTCCTCCTAGATGCCTTCCTCTCTTTTTGGTCCAATTCTACCTTTGTGCATTCTTGAAGCATTGATGAATTTCATTCTTTTGGATAGTTCCTCCCAACTTGGATCTTGTCGCATACGATCTAGACATTTACAAATTTCTAAGTCCATTCTTGATGGACATTCCGCTCCCTCTTCCGTCGACTTTAGCAAACGTGAACAATGTTGCGTTATGCTTTTGCTTGCAAATTTTCTTATGTAAGCATGATCAACTAGTGCACCATACTCAAAACTATCCTTTCGTCGGTGTCTAAGCGTAGCTATGGCTTCCTCGGGTTGAAAACAAATGTTTATCATAGACGAATCCAATGAAGTGCTTAGTTTGTTTATCTCTTGTCGCCATGCTCCAACTCCGAATCCATATGGAATTCCTCTACCGAATATAGAAAGGTAGTGTGCCTTCAACCCTTGTCATTCTCTTTGACATGTCTTAGCTTCCTTTAGACCCTACCAACGCCTTCTTTCCTGACACTTTTTAGTCTCGATGTCCACTGATTCCCCCTTCACTTCATTCATCTTCAAGCCAACATTGCGACATCTAGAACATTCTTCCTCTTCACTGTAGGAAGCTATTTTAGAGTCGTGATCATAGTCATGTTCTTTGTCTATTTGTTTTTGTATAGGTGATTTGCTATACCCTCAATTACTTTTTTGCTTACCATAATATTCTTCACTTGACTCGTTGCTAGAATCACGTAATTTGCTCTCAACATATTTGTTAACATGTTTTGTTTTTATTTTGGACTTTGTCCCCTTTTAGAATAGTCTAGCCTTCCTTCACATCTTCCACAACCTTCATGTCTATGCTTCTTCATTCTCTGACTATGCACAATAAGCTTTTTCAAACAACACAAACAAATTTGCCACAACTTAATAAATTTTTATAGAAAAAAGCTAAGTCAAATGCATTTAAAATTAAAAAAATTATGAAGATCTTTCATACATTAAGAGTGAAGCAAATAATGAGATTCCAAGAAATCTAAATTTGACTTACCAAAGGTGATTTTGCATCATAACTATCCAAAGAACCTCTACTCTCTTGACATCTGCGCTTGTTGTAATGTTTCCTCCACCTTTGACTATCGCCAGTATTTGTATCGTATTTTGATGGCATCCTGCGAGTAATATACATTTTCTTTCTTTGTCCTTTAAGGCCTAAGCTTTCAAATGAACGGGATGAATGCAAACTGGAATGACAATGTACTAAAGGTGTGTATACCCTCTCCTTGCCTAGACCTTGTATTCCTCTATCCCCTCCCCTATTGTTTTGCTTGACTACAACTTCTTCTGCCCTCCATCCTGAACATGACACATAATGGCAAACAAAACAATACTAGTACACTTAGTCCTTATATTTAACTTATCAACATGTTGTCATTGGCATTGCATGTCAATAAGAAATGATTAAATAGTTACAAATTGAATCATTCTATACCACCAAAAAAATGAAGGCTGCATATATAGACACACAACATTGACAATGAATTCTAATGAAATAGTATGAATGTACTCTTCCCTCGATTCATTGAATACATTATTGTCATTTTTTTTTCCTTGCTAATGCATCCATTTCTTCCTCTTGCCTCTAGTCATGCCGACAATTTTGCACCTACCATTAGAGCTCTTGTTTTTTCCTTCTCCTTACTCACTTCCTTCTTTGGTACACACCCACTTTGGTCCTTTTTCAAAGTGTCATCAATATCATTGTGTTCTTCACAATCAAGCTCTATTCCAGGCATTTCTTTTTCTACTTCAGACATCACTGTAGTTGTCTTCATACCCCTAGGCTTCCCAATGACTTCTTTTTGGTTACATTGTTGGGGTATTCATTTAGATGGTCCAAGATCAACTGAAGGATTGGCTCGAGTTCCCACTTTTGAACCATGCTTAATCGTAGTCCATGTCTCGAATGTCTCCTTCTCCTTCCCTATACTAGAAGATGGCAGATGCAAGGCCTACACATGTCACACGACATGCTAAGGAAGAACACAACATTAGTGACAACTGGTTGCACATGTGGTTTAGGTGTGTTACTTCTAGGACCAAAAGAAATGTAATTTATGCTTAATATTTTATAAGGACAGATCTTGGTGAAGACAACTATGGCTATATATTGGCTAATATTGCAATACATGCATTAAAATTCAAAACTAGCACTCTAAATACCCTACCATTCCAAGTACTTAGGCTCCATCAACCATCTATACATGCTATGCACATCTAGCTTCCTTCTTGGTTGCCATCTATATATTCAATTTTACTATGGTACAATTCCATAATTCGAAGAGAATTAAAGATTTGATTTCATTATCCCCGATTGCAAATAGGCTTTAAGCATTGTTGGATAGTTATGCATTCCTAAATCATAAGTTCTATCATGACTATGAAGTTCAAACCTACAACAAGCTTCAATCTTTAGAAAACATACACACCCTATACATTCTAATGGCATTATGCATCACGACTCCAAAAACTATACATCCCCATTTCAATCTCAAACATTTTGATTTGTGACACTTGTCATCGCATACACCATCGCTAATCTAGATGCTTTTTACGATTGCTACTAATACTTTTAGAATAAATGAATTTATACAAGATATAACTACGTCTTTTATACTTGGCTAAATGTAAGTTATACTATTATGGATTGCTTCACACGCTTGATTTATGATGAAAACATATGTTGGAATGAAATATTGCATTTAATGGTGCTACTTGGCTTATTGTTATGGAAGATAGAGAATCAAAATAATTTGCTAGATTTTTATCGATTTGAGCACTTCCTATCTTGTGATTACGATGGAAAGAATTTGCCTTATAGAATTAATTTAAAGTTGCAATACATTTTAGGACCTACGCTTTCTATCTTTCCTTGCATTGAAACAATAATGTAGCTGTTTATAGTACTTGGGCTTGCCATCATTGTAGAAAGATTTTTTAGTATGCTATTTCAATGCCCATATCGTAGAAGTGGACCATTACAAAACCATAATTTGTAGTTTGTATATGCAAAGCGGCTTCATGAAAATTACGTACACAACATCATATTTCAAAAAAGTCACTTACCTACGTAGAGGCGTTCTTCCACTCACTACTTTCATCCCTTCTTTTGGTGCTCTTTTTCTTGCCAATTGTTACAGCCTTCTTTATGATTTTTTCAGAACGTTTTTTTTTTCTCCTACTTATCACTATGTAGAAGTCCAATTGATTTAAATGGGGTTAAAACCCCATTTTTTCTTATCTAAACGCTTTCAGACAAGTATTCCAAAGAATTTGGTGGTACTTTAGATCCAAAATTCCACGTTCGATCAGATGAGTTTGATACAACCTTCTCTAATTCTTTCACGCTTACTTCCTCTTTGGATAGACGCTTGAAGTTCATGTTTACTTCTCTATTGCTAATAAGGAAAGTACTAGGAGTTGTTTCCTCCACAACCTTGCCCTTCACGTATTCACTTAGAAACACTTTGACTACCTTTGATGGGTCTTCTGGAATATAGGTCAAATGCGGGACATCCAAAGGAGGCCCTTTAGGTGCTACAAAAGTATCTAGGTGCAAGGGGTCTTTACACTTGCCAAGGCTACAATGCATACAATAATGCTTACATGTTTCTATGGATGCTACCACTAGCAATGAAGCACTTGATAGTGTTGCATGCAAGCAACTATTGTCCACCAATGTTTGAGATTTACGTTCTCCTTCGGTGACTAGTGTGTCTCCTCCTTCAACCCTAATAACCAATCAGGGGGACTCAAACTCCCATGAAATAATGTAAGACTCTCCTCACTATAATCTATTGTCTTTGTTACAATTAGATTTTTCTTCGAGCTCTTTCTCTTATTTCTATTGTTGGCATTGAACTTCTACCACGTCAGAATAAAAATGTAGGCAATGTGTAAATAACACTATTGGTAGGGAATTTTAGACCACTTAAATTTATTAATAGAATTTAGGATTCATCCATCACATTATCAAGTTCATGCACTAATCCTAAATTTTCTCGGATTTAGTGCCTTAAAAATCTAAGATCTAGTTAAGCCACTTTTTCCAACTAAATTTCTTCTTTTCTCACATTCATTTCAATATTTAG
The DNA here is from genome assembly GCA_963969395.1 of Pseudoscleropodium purum. Taxonomy (NCBI): domain Eukaryota; kingdom Viridiplantae; phylum Streptophyta; class Bryopsida; order Hypnales; family Brachytheciaceae; genus Pseudoscleropodium; species Pseudoscleropodium purum. The sequence continues at coordinate 11,316,124 of OZ017805.1, read as the reverse complement.
TACAAAGCCTTTTAACACTGTCTCTACTTCAATTTCGTTTATCATGCGAAATCAACACAATTTTTTGGAAGTTTGCTTGCAAATCTAGAGTGTTGATAAATAGGTAGTAATTTTGTTGGTCCGCAAAGTTCGTGTTTTTGTTGTTCAAGGACAATGCATGGTGACATTCTAGCTATGAACTTAAATTAGTACAGAAAATTTGCAACTAAATAACAGATGAATATCAATATAGGCCATCATTTTCAGTGGGTGTAGGATACTAAAAACACTTACAAATTATGGAGAGGTATGAGTTTGGCCAACACTTTGTCAATCATACTAAAAAGGTCTTCGAAGTATCTAAATATGTTTGTTGCCATAGTGCAAGTTATAATGTCAAGCAAGTTAGTGGCTAAATTCTTCTTCTGCTCTCGTGCACATGCATTCAACTACTAGTGCTCACAACAATCACACATTATTTTTGTAGAGGAAAATTGTTTTCAGTAACATCATATAAGCCACATTTTTAGAGGGTCTCTATAGGCCCTATAGAAGTTACAAAATTATTTATAAAAAGATTGAGGGTTTTGAAGCTCACTATAGGCATGCACACGCTTGTATTGCAATTAACCCCTAAAGGCCTAAGACTATGTTTTTACCAAAAACACCCTAAAATTGTCATTTCTATTGCAAGTACCAAATTTTTCCAAAAAAATATTTTTGGACACATGTGACCCTTGGGCTCTTGTAGTAAATTGGTTTGAAAAGATGTGCAAAAAATTACAAAAAATTTCACCATGTTGATTGCAAGATATTAGTATTTAAATTAACAAAAATCTTTTTTTGGCCTTGTAAAAATACAAGCAACTGCACTTCACAAGGTCACATTTGTATGAAAAAATACTCAAAGTGGTTGTGCCTCTTTGAATTCTTTCTTCAAGGCAAGTTGACTACATGATAGAAAAATTTCAAATCATTTAGAATTGTACAACATATAGAAAAAGTATAATAAATAGAAAAAAATAGAGAATGATTCAAAATACTAAATTGTTAAGAATTTTATTATAGAATTGAAAAACACAAATTCCAATGGTTATAATGTTGTAATAAACAATCTTCATTCTATGATATTTTTTTTCAAAAAATATTGAAAATTAAGCTAAGTAAAGGACTTCAAATTTTATTTTAGAGTAGAGAATAAATAATTGCATGCAAACTAAAACTCTTCATAACTTTCATTTCATTAATCAAAATGGAATGATTCAAAACTTTCCGTGTATATATAAATCTAGAAAACCGATATCAAATTTTTATTTCTTAAAAAAATGATTAAATTTTTTTTTGAGCTACCTAGCATAGCATCAAAATTACATATCAAGCAAAAACTTTTTAACCATGGAGTCAAAAGTTATGAAAATTGTTGGGCCTAAAAGCTACTCTTTAACTACATGTTTTGTGAAAATTTCAAAGAGAAAAAAAATTCCATTCGTAATGAGCTGCCCAAAATATCTATAATGCAAAAAAATGGTGCTTGGGCTTTTAGGATTAAAAAATGATTGCTTTGATGTTCTTAGAAGGATATACTTAGACTATAAAAGCATAATCCCTTGTTTTTCTTCAAAGATGCTTTTAAATAGTATCTCTATTAAATATTTTCATTCCCACATATTTTTGCACATTTTTTGTATTGATTATAGGTGTTTAAGGCCTTGCAATTTCTTTTCAAGCATTTTGTGGAGTTGTAATGCAATATGTATTCACTTTAGATCAAATTTGATTATGAAAGTAGCTTTGTTGCTTAGTGTAGTCATATTTATTCAATTGTATGACTATATTAATTCATGTGACTAGGACAAGTTATGTGCATGACTAAGGCAAGTCACATGATTAGGATTTTAAACCCTAGCCGCTACTTCTAGGTAGCCACCACTAATTTAGGATTTTGAAACCTTAGTCGCCAATTTTTATATCTCTTCTTCAAAGTGCAACATTTGGCTATTTTTTTTTTCTTTACTTCTTGTTGTCTCCTAGTTGTGTTGCCTCTTAGTTCTTATTTCTTGCTACCTATTAGCTCATTTTTCTTGTTGCTTCTTAATTCATGCTTCTTGTTGTTTTTTAGTTTATGCTTCTTGTTGCCTCTTAATTCTTGTTTTTTGCTACTTTTTAGCTCTTTCTTCTTGTTGCATCTTAGTTTATGCTACTTGTTGCTTCTTAGTTCATGCTTCTTGTTCCCTCTAAGTTCATGCTTTTTATTGCTTCTTAATTCATGTTTCTTATTGTCTCGTAATTTGTGTTTCTTGTTTCTTCTTAGTTCATGCTTCTTGTTGCATCTTATTTCTTGCTTTTTCTTGTTATTTGTTGCATTTTATTGCATCTTAACTTGTGTTTCTTAATATTTTTTGTTATATCTTAATTTTTGCTTCTTCTTGTATCTTAACTCTTAGAACTTGCTACCTTTTGCTTCTTGTTCCTTCTATCACTATTATTATTCTTTTTTCTTATTTATTTGTAATTTCTAGAGATGTAGTGGTTATGATATTATTCTTTCTTCTTGTTTATTTCAAATTTCTACCGATATAATGGTTATGGTTTTTTTATAATCTTAAATTTATACGACATATTTTGTATTGCCTTCATTAAATCTTTGAAGGTTGATCTATATTGTTCATTCATTAAAATTTAACCTCTTTGATTGTATATGTAGGCATTAGAAGCTAGATTGAAGTTATTGAAGGTTGCCTACAACACTAAAGAAGCAATATCTTCACATCTTTATAAAATATATATACATATCCTATAAGTGTGCAAAAATATATATTTATAAAATGTCATTGTGATATATTTTGTATTAATGATTAATAAATGTCATTGAAAAGAATCACATTCTTGAATTTTCTTTCTCTAATGTCATTGTCTTTTGTGCATTTCAAAAATCAATCATATGTACTTATTTTTAATTTGACGAAGTCTTTTATTTTACTATTAAACCATGTTGGTGCAAGATTGCAATACATCATGTCTATTTTGAATGTATGGAAAATGTGACAGTAGTTCATGACAAAAGTTATTATAAACCTTAGTCACTCCAATTACAAACCACATATAAATCTAAAAAATGATACTTTCACTAATCTAAAATATCATTTGTTTGAATCATATTTCACAATATATCTTCGTCAAAATATGATTGGTTGTAGTCATAAAATGTTCATAGTGACATAGTCATACTAAAAATGTGACTATATTTTTGAAAATATGACTATATTCAATCATTAAATTACTAGTAGTACTCTATAGAAATTGTCACATTAGCCAAAAATATGATTCGCATGAGTCATATTTCACATAAAAAATATGATATGATGTTCATATTCCATATCAACAAAAAATATGACTCATTAAAGTCATTTATCACATCAATAAAAAATATGACTTACAAAAGTCGTATTCTACATCAATTAAAAAATATGACTACTCAAAGTCATATGCCATGTCAATCAAAATATGACTCACTATAGTCATATTCCATGTTAGTGTAAAATATGACTACATAGAATCATATGCCACGTAGGATTTTTTTTCTTTGCTTGGGTAGCTCAAGAGAAAGTCAAACCTTCAAGAGTATTCATTATTTAGGTCACGTTGGCAAAATATGGCATATTATACTCTCATTCTAGATGATTATAAATATGACTCATTAAAAATATGACTAGTTGGTAATGACTAAACCCACTCATATCGCATGTCATCTACAATGATTTCTACAAAAGTCATATTTCGAGATTTTATGACTCATTGTAGTCATAATTTATAGTCATAAAACATCCATTTTGTTGTAGTGTATAGTGACTAAGGATGGGTGAAACGCCTAGTCAACAAAGAAATCACAATTAGCGTTTGATAGAAAGAGGTGCAATCAATGAGTGAACCACAACAATATACAATCATGAGGTCCCTCAACGAATCACATAATCTAAACAAAGAACAACATTATTATTTTAAAAGAATGTCAATCCATCTAGTGATCTAAATTCAACTAATGAACTAGTCACAACAATATACAATTGTAAGGTCCCCCAATAGCAAGGTTGACAAATTAGTACGTCCGCCCCAAAATAGCGTCCGTAACCTGAACGTCCGTCTTTACGGACACCAGCGGACGCAGTGTCTCTCCCACCGTCGGAAGGTGGACAGGCGGGGTGGGGCGGATGGGCGGACACAGCGTCCTGTCAACCCTGCCCAATAGATCAAATAATACAAATAAAGAACAAAATATTATTTTAATAGACTATCAATCCATCTAGTTATTTCAATCTATTAGCATTATAATTAGGAAGGCGCAAGGTGCTGAATAAGAAAGTTCATGGATCCATCAAAAGTAGATACTATCAGAAGATTTCACAATCATCTAGTATATTCAGGTGTCTCAATAGGACTTGATTGTGTAATTCTTCAATTATTGCATTCTAATAGATCATGATAATATTTTCAATGTCTCTAAATTATAAGATGATTAGATTTGTCCTAGTCATTTGTAATTTAACCAAAAATAATAACTCTAAAAACCATAACTTGAATTATTGTTTGAGGTTTGATTAATGGACAATTATGTAGAAAGAATGGAATGGGGGATCCCACAATGTTCAGATTTGCATTTTAAAAGTGGTTGACTATGAATACCATTAAGTGATCTCACAACGCATACATTTTGTACACATACTATAAAATGTGCATATGTGTTGTGAATATGGGTTTGAAGAAACTTACATTGTATTCTAGTAATGTATTCTTTCCATTATGGCTGGTTGTGGACTTTCCATATTGCGCCATTTGATTCTTACATTCATAAGCTACTTGGTGAAATTTTGCTTCTTTTGTTCACCAACAAAATTCTGGTTTAACAACTGAAAGAAGTGTATGAGATTTGTGTGTTGGGACTTCTTCACCCAGATAGGTACAATATTGAAAGTCAATGCTAGTGCCTTATCCTCCGCAGCAATCTTACTATCCTCAATCAAATTCATAAAAGTTGTGACTGTGTACTACTCTCAATGATGAAATAGTGGGTTTTGGGGTTGTCTAAAATTGTCTTGGAGGGTGCCTCATCTTTGTAGTACATCACTATGTTGTTAAGGCTATAGGGTCCAACTTTCAAAAGAAGGACTACTATCATTCTAGTCTTTGACTTCTACTCCAATGAGATTCATACCTTGTTCGTAATGCCTTCACGTTGGGTTTTTTGAATGCTCCTATATATGACTAGGTCTTTTGGAGCCAGGTGCAGATACTTCATATCAACACGAAAGATCTTGCCTTTGTTGTTGTAGAAAGGTTTCCTATCCTACATGTAGAACCTATCAATGAAATCTTTATACAAGGTCTTCATTCTCTACTTTTGGGATAAGCTCAACTTCTTCATGTTGGCTTTCTATAATGCCAGACACTAGTAAAGTGTAAGAAGTTCCTTCGCTATCTTTTTCTTCAATGAAGGGCTGGCCTCCCGGTCTTTATCATCCTTGGAGCTTCAAGCAATGCCTTCTACTTATTGGTCTTTTTTGAAGGTAGAGACAACATTGGAATAATAGGATTTGATTCTTTACTAGTTGAGTTGTTATTTGCCAAGTCCTCCATAATAATGTCCCACTAGTTCTTCATTTCAACAAGACTCCACCAAGGACAAGACGGGTCTTAGAAAACATCAAATTTGACCAAGTAGTGAGAGACTGACAAATATCAAGGCTCAACTTCTTGTAATCAAGCACCAATCCACATTGGATGCAATTCTTTGAAAGAGCTACCTTTTCCTCCACAACAAGAAGCGCAATATCGTTGTCAAGGCCTTAAAGTTCTAAAACTCTCAACTCAAGATTGGGGTGCCCAACTTTCCCATTCATAATTGATGGGACCAAAGTCACAGATTTGTTTTTTTGAGGTGTCCAAACCATATTCCATTTAGTCATTTAGTGGTTGCAACAAAAAATGGATGTTGGTGTATTTTCTCCTTTGTATTCAAAGGAAAGAAGCCAACCATCAACAAAGTATTTGAGCTTTCTTTGCATCAAATTTGTTGAACCTTCCTCAATAATCTTTTCACTACAGCATTTCAAAAAGGAATAGTAGTGTGGATGAACTTACAAAGATCAAGAAACCCCTCAATTTTAGTTTGTGAACGATACACATTTACAATAATGAATGTGGAATCCTACAACTAAAGAACTTTATAGCTCCAAATAATGGATAATTCTTGATAACATCCCTAGTTCCTAGAATAAGTTTTAGAGATCAAGAGACCTTTGATCTCCATTTTATAAGCCACATACATTTATAATGATGATTGCAAGTTCTCACAACTAAAAAACTTTACAGCCCTATATAATGGATAACTCTTGATAACATCCCTAGCTCTAAGAAGGAGTTTTAGAGATCAAAAGACCCCTAGATCTCAGTTTTGTGAGTGTCACACATTTACATGGTAATTGTAGGACCTCATAACTAAAATTCTTTATAGCCTCATAGAATGGATAAGACTTGATAACATCCCTAGTTTTTAGAACAAGTTTACTTTACAAACCTTATAGGGTCTAATAATTGTAATTTTATTTTTTCCAATGTGGTTCTTTTACTATCAACATTGTAGAATCTTACAATGTAGAATTAGTATAGACCTATTAGATCTAGAAAGATCAGAAATATTTTGTCCTCTTTTGGCTTGAAAAGTCTTCCTTTCAGGCTCATGTTAACTACTACTATCATAATATTCCATAAGAAGCTTCTATGTGTACTAATGATGCTAATTGTCGCCATTTTATTAAGCATCTTTTTTATCTTTAATTAGAGGATCTCACTAAATATTTCTTTTTACACTCTTCGAATCTCTTTCCACATTGGGATTTCTCAACAATTGTAAGTACTTTTTTACCCACCTTTGGTAAATAAATAAACACAACCAAGTTCTTGGGTTTTTGATTTTTATCCTAAAGGTGTTTCTAAGGTTGGTCCATTGTACCTTCCAAGTAATGGATCTTTCCTAGAATTCCTATTCCTATGATTTTATGATGTCCCTACTTTCTAACCTTTTACTATGGATGTCTAAGTATTGCCTTATAATTCCCAATTAAATTCCCTTCCTACTTTGGAAGTTCTAAGCTTCTTCTAAATCATTTATTATTTTTGGAAAATTGAAATTGGTTCCTTTTAGATCTTGGTTCAACCTATCTGTATTGATAAAGAACTCTAAGTTCAGACTTTCCTAGTGAAAGGTATGAAGAGATGAAGTTTGACCGCTAGTCGATGCTTCCAACTTCATCCATAGTTTCTTACCAAACTATAGATCAAAATTGACTTTTTTTTCTTCACTTTTGACTTCCAAATCCCTTACCCTATCTAAGTTTCTCTTCTTGTCCCTCTTGGATGAATTGAACTAGTTTTCATCCAATATGGTTCAAAACTTCATCCGCTAATATCTTTATCAAATTAACTCGGAATTCTAAGTGTAATATAGTTTCAAAAACTTCTAAACAAGGTCTATACTATAAACCACCTGACTTTAGGCAAAACTTAATCTTAACAGCTTGACTTGGCTTTGAACCTTCGGCTATGCTGTAAAACTACTTAACTTTGAAATTTCAAGGAAAAAAAGGAGGAATTAGCTACTTACCTCAAGATTGGGATCATTGTTGAGGTTATGGTACAATCCTTGATGTTCTTCCTTGTTCGCCATCCTATTTCCACCTTTGATAATTTTGCCCATCGCTTTGAAAGTAGAGTAATATTACAAGATTCAAGTTTTCTCAAGACTACTTCATCTTTCCCCTACTCTTTTCTTCTTTCTCTCACGCACTATTCAATCTTCATCATTGAATTCCACGAGTTGACTTAAACTTCATACAATAATTTTTTATGCGATAATGGACCCTTTGACTCTTATCAACTACATTCACTACTATTCTATCACTTTAAGATTTTAGTGGTTCTAATTGAATTTGAAGATCTCCCTTTAATTTCAAGAAATTTAACTTATACTTCAAATTCCAACCTTTGTGCCCATTACCAATGGCTCCTCCTTCTTCCTTGCTATACTTTAGTCTACAATACCAATTAACATGGATAATTTTAGTGTCCTTTCATTCTCTCTTCCTAAATTTTAGAATGTGATTTCATTGCTTGAGTTAGGACCAATGGCCTCTTCTCCAATGAGACCTCCAATTGGAGCCTTTGTAGCCCTTGTGAGTGCCGAGTTCCTCTTAGTGCCGAATTAGGGCCTAGTAAATGCTAAGACCTCTTCAAGTTAGAGCTCAGGGCAACTGAACTCGTACCTCATGAGAGGACCCCCTCTTGGTATTCGGCGACAAGGCAGCCCAATCCAACTTGAAAGAATCCCTTCCGATGCCTGGAAACAAGGTAGCTGACCCAACTAGAGAAACCTCCCTTTATTGATACTTGGAGATAAGGCAGCCTGAACCAATTAGAAAGACTCCCTCCTTTTGATACCCAAAGACCTAATGAATGCTAAAGACCCCTCCAATGGGTAGCGAGCCCTCTTTAGTGCCGACCTAGGATCCAACAAGTACTGCAGACCCCTTAGTGTCAAATCTGGGCCTAATGAGTGCAAAACCCCTTCAAATTGGAGTTCAAGGCAGCCCAATCCAACTTGGGAGAATCCCCCTTGATACTCAGGGACCCAATGAGTGCCACAAACCCCCCCAATGGGTGGCCTCTGTAAGTGTTGGGGGGCCTCCTTTGGTCCAGCACATGGCTAGACTCAAGGTAGCCCAACTAGTATCTCAAGGGAAAAATTGTGGGCCCTTGGGCCAACTTATATAATAACAATTCCTTTTGTCTAATTCTTTGTAACTTCGACTAAGATGTAAACAAAGAAGAACTCATGCATTTTTTATAATTCCTAACCAAGTTTATAACAAAGGATTACAATGTCTTAAATAATCCACTTAAGACCAAGGCTCCGCCATTTGAAGCTAGAGCCTTGTTAATAATAACAATTGTAATCAAGGCTTTGTTGTTTGGAATTGATTCACACAAGGTCTAGGCAAGGTAAGCACAATATATAACTCGGAGTTTCAATCGCAATTGCAAGCACTAGAGGTCCACCTAAGCGACATGGCCAAGGTACAGAGGGAGAATTTTCTAGGATTAGTACAAGAATTTTAAGCACAAAATTGTACACATCAATACCAAGACACTTAAACCAAACAATCTCAAGGCCAAACTTGAAGGGACCCCAATGTCCTTCAAGAAAGCTTGAACAAGAATTGCAACAAGGCCTAAAATGCCCCCAAGCCGAGAGAATTTGGCAACGTGGCCTAATTGGCTAAAAATCCAAACAAATGGATCCAAATGAAACAAGGCAGTTTAAAATGAACCTAAGGGATGATTTGGAAGACAAATAGGAGTCCTTAAATACTTTCCCAAGGGCCTCATTCTCCACAATTCTTACTTGGTAACCTTATCATATAAGATTTTCAACTTAATCCTTTCAATTTTGATTTTTATACTAGACCTAATTTCTAATTTTTGAATAAATGCTCAAAATTACAAATAGATTGCGCCAATGGCTTCAAAATGCCATTTCTAGAGTAAGGGATCCCCTACTTCTTTTTCCAACCTCAAAAACCTAAAGAACCTTAGTGGTGATTGAAAACTCAAAACGGATAAAAATCCAAGTTTTGGAATTTTTACTTTCAATCAAAAATAACTAGCCTAGGCTTCTAGGTAGATTCAAGGGAGTATAAAAAGATCTTAAGTTTGTTATATTCTAATGTTGTGTGCTCCCGATATGCTGGTCAATTCTGCATTTGATCTTTAAATTCGTTGGTTTTGGAGGATGTTGTCAATTTTGTCACCTCTCACTATTGGAATGTCACAAAATTTGTCAGAGTGCTTTATCAACATAAAAGAAGCTATTCTAATTTTTAATGAGATTTTACCATACTTATAGTAATTTTCACAATTTTACCATGTTGGATTCTAATAGTTGACTATTCAAAAAAAGATCTGGAGTGATTAGAAAAAATCAAGACTTTTTGAGGAACCTCTTATGGAGATCTTCAAGAGATGTGCAAGTTTACATTCTTATCTTACCATGTAGAAAAGGAGTAAAAATCTTACTACCTACTTTAACTTCTAGTAAATAAGGAATCTTCCACAAAAAGGAAAATCTTGGCAAAGCAATTGCGCCGTTAGACTCCTAGCATGATTTCCACTTCAAGTTATTGTACTTAAATCATAGATGCCCTTCGACACTCCAGTTTGAGTTTCTCCACCTATATGCTAACAATTGGAGTTTCCACTATTTTGTTGATGGAATGGAGAAATTAAAACCTATCACAAGAAATCTATTATAGGATTCTCACAAGATTCCCTAGGACCAGTTTTAGCCAATTTGTATTTCATTGCACCAATAGGTGTAGACAATTGAATAATGTCTACTTAATACACTTACTATGTACAAAAGGTGGGTTTCTACCCTATTTACATGCGGGTTCATATTGTATTTGTATAAAACTAGGTGTAAAATGATTAGTGGGTGTATTGGCAAGTGCAATATAGGTTTTGGTCCAATACATGTTTTTGGTCTTTTAACACCTAAAACCATACTCAAAACCTATAGAAAATCAAAAAAGTAAATACTGAATCCTAGGTGACAAAATCGGGACTCACAACAATCACCCTTCTCAATAGTAATTATCAAAGGATCTCACAACGAACAACACTTAAAATTGTCTATGGATCTCAATATTGTAGAATCCTACAGTGCGCAATCTTAGAGTTATATTTTGTAGTGATAGGACCCCAATACACGATATTCAAAATGAAGACCTAATCCCTATGCTTTTTTGGTTTATAATTATTCTAAATCCTAAATGATTTTTATGTAAATATTTTCTTATTATGAGATTTTACGACAACCTAAAGCATATACTAGAGATTGCATCATTGTGGAATCATTCTCTTCTACCTTTTTTTCTTAGGAAAACTAATAACAACAAATATACAAGAAAACTTCTTAATTACTCTAATTCTTAATTAGCAATGTCTATCAATGACAATGAATAGAAGAAAAATACGAACATGAGGATTGCAACTTACTTATGGATCATTCCAAAGTGGAATAAGCTGAAACAAATCCCTTGCCATTGTAGCTAGCTTCCTTTTGCACCAACTTGCCTTGGATATTAGCTGCTGCAAAATTGCCCTTTTGTTCACCAAATGATTGTTGTGTGGATGCACACCATTCTTCAAAGATTGCATTCTATTGTAAACAATTGAACTAGTACATTCAATTGTTTACAAACTTCAAACTAACAAAGTCTTGTAGTTGACATTCAACTAGCCGAGAGTGAGAAATGAATTGAAGAAAACCTACTATGAGTGAGTGAATTCTAGTGTAAACAATTGAATTGCTACTTTAAACAATTTACTTTGGGGTTTTAGTATTGAAGTACAAAATCCAAATGCAAAACTAGTTCATGCCAATCTTGCCTAATTTGTGAACCCATTTACGTGGAGCATCCATTGCTAGAACCTAAATCGACTTTGCAACCTTGTGCCACAACCCCGCAACCTTCTAAACCGCCTCCATGCAACCTCGCAACATGCATGCCATGCCTTTGCTAACAAAGTGTTTACACACACACCGTGCCTCCACCAAGAAATGCTACAATTTGGAATGCGCTTTGTCAACTCACAATCTTTCAATAGCAACACACGTTTCCGCACTTCATGAAAAAAAATTTGGTGTGCTTTAAATACCAATGCACTTGCACTTCATGAACATTCAACCTGAAAAACAAACTCACTACTTTCAAAATATAAACTTACTACACTTACTAACTATAGCAATTCCTACTCCACACCTCACTCAATGCACGAAATAAGCAGCGCATGTCCAAAAGATGGAGAAGGAGAAGACGTTGGGGGAAACAATACACATGACATCGTAGGGAGGGAAGGCAACCAAGAGAAAAAATGACCAGGGGTCTTGTCGATGTGGCACTGTCAAGGGGGAGTTAGCAAAAGGTAATTACTACCAATCCTCATCATAATTACTAACATCATGAACAAAATAAATGAAAAAGCTATGGGTGCAATCGTACTAAATGACTCAACCCACTAACACACTTACTATAAGTTTTCACTTAAGTAATTTCATTTAGTCTTTCTAATCATACTTCCATGTCATAAATGGAAATTAGATAATTATAAGTGAAAATTCAATAACTTCATTCTTTCTAATTAGAAGTACTAACATGTATTGAGCTCTTTTGGCAATTGTTCACTTCAAATGCCATAGACTATAAATCATGAAATATATGTATAATGCCAATTAACAAAGATTAAATGCCTAACCCAAAAAACAATATTTTCTAAAGTAAAATCATTGAATAAGGTATAAGATTGATAAATGATACAATTTGTACAAAAAATCTTCAAACCTAAGCTCATACTATATTAGGGATTTAGCATTATTACTTTAAATAAATAAAAAAATTTGAAATTGTTTCTATTAAAAACACTTAAAACAAACAATTTGACAAAGAAAGCCCTAAGTTGAAAAGATCAATTTGTAGGCACCCAAAAAATCACCTTGTTGTACACCAATCACTCTAAAAAAATACAAAATGCATTTAAAAAAATTAACCTACCTGAACCACCCTATAAATTGCATTATTTTTGTTTATTAATTTACATTTCTCAACTTAATGACCAATTTGCTTGTCTTCCACTTCAATCTAGTTTACAAACTATTTTGGTCAATTTTTTAAAATTCAGGTAACGAAAAGTTTTTGATCCTATGATCACGGAATCTCACAATTAAGAGATCATACGATAAAGGGACCCCACGATTGTAAAACCCCTAGCATAAACCTAAACCACAATTGTGGGATACATTGATCAAAAGACCCCACAATCTTTAGTCCTGAATTCAACAAATAGTCTAGAAGTAGTTAAATGTAATATAGTAAAAAAATTTACTACTTTTGGACTATTCAATGAATTCTAGTCAAAAGATTATGGGATTCCCCAATCCAAGAATCTCCTAAACTCATGATGTTCATATAGATCTAAAGAATAATATTTTGTATTGATTTCTTGATAATTTGCATAGATTTTCCAAACTAAGCTTCCTATTAACTCTTGAGTCATGATTAATTTTTTTTCCTTGATGACCATTATTAATTCTAGAATTTCAAACTCCAAAAGAGTGAAAAGACACTTACAAGTTGATAAAGATAGTGTGGCATATAACAACTTCACAAACTAAAGTTAGAGCATTCACATACCTATCAAATTCCATGACATTTTTTAACTCGGGCCATTGCATGGCATTCCAAGGCCTAAGATTTCTTCAATTCCCATTTTCTTTTCATTGTGGTGTAAGATGAATTCTAAATGTGAATAATTTAAACATTTTTATAGAATCTCGAGTGAAAGAATATTAAAATCAACTTGAAAAATGAAATTTAAAGCATTCATACATGGAATTCCATGACATATTGTAATTTGGACCATACTTGCATGGTAAGGCCCATTATTTCTTTAATTCTCATTTTTTTTCATTGTAGAGCAAGATGAATTCCAAATGCAAATAATTTGAACATTCTTGTAGAATCTCTAGTAAAAGAATAGTCCAAAAGTAATTAAATATGGCATTTATGAAATCTCTAGTAGAAAAGTAAGATCAACTTGACATTTAAATCTTAAAGCATTCATGTATGAAATGCCATGATATTTTCTAATTTGGACCACTATGGCATGGCAAGGCCCATCAATTCTTTCATTCTCATTTTTTTCATTGTGGTGCAAGATGAATTCGAAATGGGAATAATTTGAATATTCTTTTGGATTCTTTAATAGAAGAATTTTAAAATCAATTTGACAAATGAAACTTAAAGTATTCATATATGAAATTCCATGCCATTTTAGTAATCCAGCTATTACATGGCAAAGCCCATGATTTCTTTAATTCCCATTTTTTTTCATTGTGGTGCAAGTTGAAATTCAAATGCAAATAATTTGGACATTCTTGTGAAATCTTTGATAAAAAAATAAGATCAAATTGAAAAATGAAATATAAAGCATTCATGTATGAAATTCCATGACATTTTCTAATTTGGGCCATAATTGCATGGCAAAACCTATGATTTCTTTAATTCCAATTTTTTTTATTGTGGCGCAAGATGAATTGGAAATGAGAATAATTTGAAGATTTTCATGGAATTTCCAGTAAAAGAATATTAGGATCAATTTGACAAATAAAACTTAAAGCATTCATACATGAAATTCTATAACATTTTTTTATTCTAGCAATTGTATGGCAAAATCCATCATTTCTTTAATTCCCATTTTTATTTCATTGTGGCACAAGATGAATTTGAAATGCAAAGAATTTGAACATTTTTGTGGAATCCTTATTAGAAGAATAAAATCAACTTGACAAATGAAAGTTAAAGCATTCATATATAAGATTCCAAGACATTTTCTAATTCAGGCCATTGCATAGCAAGGCTCATCATTTCTTTAATTTCCATTTTTTTTCATTCTCACGGAAGATGAATTGTAAATGGAATTAATTAGAACATTCTTGTGGAATATCTAATAAAAAAAATATTAAGTTCACTTTGACAGATGAAATTGAAAGCATTCACGAATGAAATTCCATGACATTTTTGTACTATAGCCATTGCATGGCAAAGCCCATGATTTTTTTAATGTCCTTTTTTTTTCATTGTGGCCCAAGATGAATTCCAAATGCAAATAATTTGAACATTCTCTTGGAATCTCTAGTGAAAGAATATTAAGATCAACTTGACAAATGAAACTTAAAGCATTTATGTATGAAAATCCATAACATTTTCTAATTCAGGCCATAATTGTGTGGCAAGGCCCATCATTTCTTTACTTTCCAATTTTTTTTCATTGAGGCACAAGATGAAATCCAAATGAGAATAATTTTAACATTCTTGTGGAATCTCGAGTAAAAAAATAAGATCAACATGGCAAATAAGGTTGTCTTCTCTAATAGACAGACAATGCAATAGATAGATGTCTAACAACATCTAGTAAATCCTTTGCGACGTCTAGTAAAGTCAAATTTACCTTTGACTTTTTAAAAATTACCCCCCTTTTACTTAGGCCACCTAGATGCCATGTGTCCTCTACATGGCACATTTAGGGGCACATGCGCATCATCTAGAGAAGGGCGACCACGTATTAGGGTGACTGTGCATATTGTGGCAAACCTAAAGTATTGTGAAAGTCCTACTTTCCTTCAAAGGTGTTGGAATTGTGGCATGTTCTTTATGAAATTCCTTTTGTAGATAGAAATGAAGTCCTTCTCTTCATTGCTAAAGGAGCATATACAAAGGTGGCCTTAAGCAAAGAAGTAGACTAGAGCACAATCAAAGAAAGTCCCTATATAGAATGTCTAGCAATTGGATTAATATCAAAAGGGATTTTGACTTTTCTTGAGAGTGGACTTGTACCTATTCAAAGTAATCCTCGAAACAAAGAAACTCATAAAGTTGTCACTCAGGAATTTGAAGAAATTGGAGATTCTAATGGCACATGAGCTCCATGGATAGTACGAGCCAAGGAGCAAAATGTCCCCCCAACTGGAGTTGAAGCTTGCAATACCGAAGAAGGTTCAACGTCACAAGGACGAAGAACAAGACACCCTTCCAAGGTGTGATGTTCTACTACACGGTTTAGGGCTACATCAAAGAAAGTCCCTATGTAGAACATCCAACCATTGGATTAATACCACGAGGGATTATGACTTTTCCTGAGGGTGGACTTGGACGTTTTCAAAGTAATTCTCAAAACAAAGATACTTATGAAGATGTCATTAAGGAATCTAAAGAAAATGGGGATTCCAATGACACACGAGCTATATGGATAGCATAAGTTAAGAAGCTTACAATATCAAGGAAGGTTCAATGTCACAAAGACAATGAACGAAACACCCTCTGAAGGTGCAATGTTCAACTACACGATCTCAACCTGCATCAACGTCAATGGCAATTGTTGATCCACCATTGTCCCTATGGAATGCCATTAGTGTCTTTGACTTTGGTCCATATGATGACACACTAATGGAAGTACATGTTCCAATCCTCAATCTCAAGCAAGTCAAGTTGACAACACAATGACTCTAGCAAAGGCTCTTGAACTTTTGAAGACTAAAGACAACAAAATTGCTTCATTGTAAAGTGATGTCACAAAACTGCGATTTGATGGAAAACAAAAAAATGTCCTTATTCTCAACAATTGAAAGAATTGCAACACCTTTGAGAAGAAGAGCATGAGACTTTGACTTTGTCGGATATGGATGAAGGCTTGATTGAACAGGATGCACATCATTTGAACAAGCTAGTAGAGGACCTTACAAGTGATGTTTCCGTCCATTCTCCTCATGCCAAACGCATGAAGTAGACCTCAATTATTCCAAGTATGCTTTTTCCTACCATCATAGAAGATACTACCATCGACACAAATGACCTCCAAAGGACACATGATTCTCTTTTGTTTCCACCAATTCCACATTCTATACAATTGTTGAAAAAATCCAATCTTGAGGAAGAAAACAAAACACTCTAAGGTAGATTGTCACAATTGGCGGCTACATACTATCATTGGAAGGTTACATGCATTCTTCTATGGATAGATCACAACAAGTTGCCCAAGAGTTGGAGAAAGTCTTAAGAAACTTTGTTGCAAATGCACCTAAGTAAGAGAATGGACTTACATTGTGGGCATTGTTGGAAGATATGTTTTCCAATAATATGCCCATGCAAAGTGTGCCAAAAAAGGATTTAATATATTGGACATTGATTGGTTGGGATCAGGAAAATCATATGTCCAATCATTTTGAAGTGAAGGATAGGAAGTTGTTGTGGCCCAAGCTTGCACCTTTTGTCTTAAACTATACTACATGCCCTATTCGTCTCAAGTAATTTGGCCTCAAAGGAAGTTGGGCACTTTGAACGTGTGCACACATATACCATCCTCAATGTCTCATCACACAATGTCTGATTAGACGATGTTGCGTGATTTGTTCAGCACCATTCCATGATTGCTCATATGCCATGTTCAACTTGATGACCTATATGCCACCTTCTTAGAAACACAATGCTAACACGACATTAGAGACAAAATTTTGGGGCCGCAACTTGCTTTGGAGTTGGCAACAAGGCCAACATGATCAAGCAAAGGGAACTAATATCTCACAATTGAATTGGGAAACAAATTTGGTAGAAATTGCAAGAGTAGCACCTAAGCTCTTGGGAAAAGGTTCACAAAACGAAGGGAAAAGAGCATTATTTTTCCATGCTTTGGTAGACATTCCAAGAGTTCCAGAATCTTCAAAAGGGGTCCTCATTCACAAGGTTACTGTTGGAATTTACAAGGGGAGAAGGTGGCCAATCAAGATGATAGTGACTTTCTAGAAGACTTGAACTCTATGCAATATTTGGACTCTACATACAATCTTTATTACCAAAGTTAGGCACTTGACTATCTGTTGGAAGAACACTCTCCACAAATATCAAGGATTCTCCAAGCTCTCAAAGAATCTAATGTCTTAGAATCCATTTTGAATGTAGATGGACTAGCTTCATGAACTCGAGCCAAGCAAAAACTCAAAGGTAGGGAGTCCCCCAACTATGAAGTTAGTGAAGGAAGTAGTTTGAGAAATGATCTAAATGTTGTTGGCTAAACAATTTAATAGGTCTATGACTTTAATAGCACTTCTTAAGTTCTTGTAATAGTATATTAGAATATGTAATGTACATATTGGAATATAGGATCATACTACATCCATGCTCATACTATTGAGTTATTTTTTTTTTGGCTTTGGTTTTGGTGGTTCTTCTTTCAAAAACAACAGCTACCTATTGTATTTATGTAAAGCAATTCATTATTGTTTTGGTTTTGAATAAATACTACCTTCACCTTAATGTTACTAAATGTGGATGTTGAAATTTAAATTGATTCTTTTAGTTTGAGGCTTCGGATTCTATTACCTATGTTAAGGATATTGTAAAAGTTATGAACTTCCATTTTCTTTCTTACTTTCTTCAACATTGAGTACAAAAGTAAAAACAACACTTTTTCAATACCACCAATACTAAATAGTTTAGTAGGATATTTTGTAGGAAGTTTTAGGAATGCCATTTTTAAAATTCCCTAAATATATTCTAATCAATTTGGTATTTAGAATCACTCTACTAGACTACTATTGTGTATTTACATTTTTCACCCAATATATTGCACAATTTCAAATGATCTAAAAACTTTTTAACATTTGTCTAAATGGTCAGTCTAAGAAAAAGAATCCAAAAAAATCACCATTTTAGACGGTTTTACATAGAAAAGTGCTCTTGTAAAAAATAACTACTAAATTTTTGGTAGGCCTTAAATAAAATTATTAGTGAATTTCAAATCTTCAATGCATATATCTTTTAATGCAATCCACAAGTGCTAATTGTAGCAATTTTTATAATATATTTTCAAGTCAACATACTACAAGATCCTATAGCTAAATAAGTACAAAACAATTTCTTCCTAGAAAATTGGTACTTGTACTACAAATGGCAATTTATATTCATCATTAGTGTAAATTTGCAAACATAATGATTGAACTTTTGGGGCTAACCTCCAAAAGACCATTATGGAACATCATACAAATTGTATAGTTTTCTTACACACAGCACAAGAAGTAAAAATATCTACTTTGGAGGGAATAAACATTGTAAATTTATATTTCATCAAAGTTTGTAGCATCCAAAAAAGGGGGGCAAAATGTTAAACTCCCAACAAAATTCTATCTACTCTATCTAGCCTCTAGGGACCATATAGTTGCTCTCTTTTGGCTCTAGCCCCAATTTCTCCTTTTCGGCTTGATTTACAACTGCATTCTAATAGGACCACTCCTTCCATGCTTTACTGTCGCAGCTTAAAATTTTGATTTTCTTTGCATGCACCAAAATAGGAACGGAAACTAGCCATTAAGGAACCGGATCCTATTAGGTGAAGAAGGAAAACTCAAAACTAGCACAGAACATGAAGTAGTGGGCCTCTTAGATCTAATCCGATCAGGAGTAACTATCGACGGAAACGGAATGCAACACGGATTAGGTCTAGGACCGGATTATGGGTGAACCGGATTCAAGACGACCAAACCGGAAATGGTCCAAAGACTATATAAGGAGGTGTCGCAGCACAGGGCAGGTCAATTCCCCATTATACTCACAAAAATCGCTCTAGAGTATAACTAAGTGACTCTAAAGATCGAACCCACGAGATCCTGTGAAGTATCTAGCTCTATTAAGCAGTTAAGCTCAGTCAGTATGCCAATCTTACTTTCCGGTCCTAGATCTAGAACCAGAAATACCACCACACCGGATAACTATAGACCGGATTTCTCCGTGCTTCCGGTCCTACTAACTATCCGGTTCGTACAAATACCGAAATCCCAGGATCTCACAACTTCCGATCCTGGAAATCTGTCCTGACCAATCCGGTCGGGATGGTCATCCTGTACCCGTAATCCTATCCGGTTTGGTTTTGCCTCTGTTTCACCATCAGAGGGGTCGCCGCTTAATTTTGAGAGTGGTAGGCCCACCACTCCTTCCGTGACTTATAGTGGCTGAAGACCCACTGTCCTACCTTCTAGACTCCTAAGCTAATCCGGATCCGGTTTGGTCCTTCACAACAACCCAGATAGCAATCCGGGTCGTAGGTCACACAAAGACCCCACACTCGACCCTCTCGTACTACAACGACCTTGATGCTACTTCCGATCCGTGCGAAGACAGGTGGTTACAAGTGCACCCGTCCGTTCCAACATCAACTAAAGTTCTTCCGTTACCCATACAGGTGGTGAGACCTCACAGGAGATCGGACACTCGACCGGATTTCCCACCCGGGAGTTCTAGCGCAGCTAAGGAATCCCTCCCTACCCGCCTAGCCTAACAACGGCTTTCTCACCCGGAATCTCAAACTCTAGATGTGCTGAGGAACTAAGTTCACTCCCAACTCTTCGGTACCTACTCACATGCACCTTGGATCGGAAAATAAACACCAAGGGGAGAAATCACTTACAAACTCACTCGTACTATCCTAACTCCACATTATACAATCCTGTCGCGCTGGAGAGAGATACACAACGAAGAGAATGGAAAGGTACAAGAAGTTTGCAAAATGAACAACTCCCAATTCCCATCTCAGGAACCGATTTATATACAAAGGGTCAAAACCCTAAAAGCACAAAAAGGAGCGGAAAACCCGTGGGGGTCCGCCGCCACCTAAATCTAACTTCCGGTCTAACCTAATACTATTGAGCCGGATCCGGATCCGGATCCGCTCCTACTCCTAACTGAAATTAAAATCCTATCTACCCTACAACTCTAGATCCTATCGTCGGGCTTCCGACCTCCGGGGTTAGCTCCTCGAAGACTTCGCTCAAATTTCGGACCCGTTCCCCCTCCTCAGGATTCGGTCCGGGTGGAGACTCCAAGTCGATGGTAATATCCGGTCTCGAGCCCGGAGTCCCAGTCCGTGCAGACTTCTTGGACTCAGGAGTCCAATCCTTCCTGTCCTTTGCCATAGTTGCATCCGGAAAGAGGTCCGGTAGAGAGATGTCCGAAAGGTGAATACCTTTGTCGCACGTCGCTCCCGTCAGCTTCCGGCTGCTCTCCTCGATCCGGTCCGCAGCCTTCCGCCCCTCCACCATTGCCGTCTCCACCTGCTCGGCGAAGTCCGCGAGAATCCGGACCATCCGGGAACCGGATAGTTTCTTCTCTTCGTGGATCTTCTCGTCGAAGAGCTTCGCCTTGGCCGCTGCCGTTCCGGTCTCTCCCAGGACCGTCTTGATCTGCTCGGCCACCTTCCGAGTCTCCTCCGCCATCTCCCGAGCGGCCGTCACGTCTTCCTGATAGGCGAAAAGTGTTGCCTTCAGTTTATCTACCTCCTCCTGCAACCGGCGGATCTCGGCTTCCTGCTTCCGGGTCTCTTCCGGATTCGTGATGCAGTGCGCCACTTGTTCCGCCAAGTTGCTGTCCGGTGCAGCACCCACCAACTTGCCGATTGCCGCAAGCGTCCTGTGCTTGACCTCCCAATCCGCCCTGATGTTGCAGAGGACGTTGATCAGACCGTTGAACGGATCTTGCATATCCGGATCTCCCCCGGAATTGGTCTTCTCGGCTTCCGGTTTCTCTTCCGGGGCCGGTTTGTCTTGACCGGGAGGCGTCCCGCGCTTGTGTGGAGGCGTCAGCTTCTGTCGCTTGATCGGCGGCATCAACTCCTCCTCTTCCTCGCTGGACTCCCGGTCTGACTCGGAATCGGATTCCGCTTCGTCATCCGTCTCCGACTCCCCATACTTCAGCAGCACTTCCTACGTCTTCCACGCCTTCTCCTCTATGTTGGTGAGGACTTGGTTCTCCCGATAGAGGTGGAAGAGGTAAGGGCACACTGGAGTGGCCCTTTTCTTCCCAACCCTACTAACAAGCTGGGCCACGAGATCGGAAATGATCCGTGCCCAGTCCACTTTCCGGGTACCACTGAGGGCACCGAAAATGGTGTTGCCGAGGGTGATCGTCACCCTGGTCGGCTTCTCCGGGTGAAGAACCGGAACCAGGAATTGCAGGAGCCGACGGTGTCGGTCATCCAAGAAATCCTCGACCGCGTATCCGTCCTTCGGGTTGACGGCTCCCTTGAACTTCCCTCGGACAAACTCATCCTTCCGGCTCGCCATTCCCAAACCTCCTGCCCGGAAACCGTAAACCGCTCTCCACATCCCCTCGTTCCAGCTGACGGGAGCTCCCCTCACGGTGTTGTCAAACTGGTTGGACAGCTTTCCGAGGAGCTCCTTGACCATTCTCTCCTCCCTAAAACCCCAAGGTTTCTCGGCAAACCCTACGCAACCCATGGATCTGAGATCATCCATGAGTTCAGCCTTTTCCGGCTCTGTGGAGGGAATAACCGGAATGACTTTCCGGAGCTTCACCTCGCCTCCAGAGGGACTCGCTTGCCTCGACCTACGTAGCTGAGGCATTTCCACTCACATCTACCTCACTCTCTCCTAGCCGCACGTCCCGTTCCTCACTTCCTCTCTCCGATCTCAACCGGAAGCAGAACAGACAAAACACAAACGCTCAGACGCACAAACGACAAAAACTCAACCGCGCACGCTCAAGGTCGAGTTTCTAAAAGGGGGTGCAACAGTGAAAGCTCCTCCTTTTATAGTCCCTGGACCCTTTCCGGTTTGTCATCATGAATCCGGGTTACCATCATAATCCGGTTCATCATCATCATCCGGTCCTAGACCTAATCCGTGTTACATTTCGTTTCCGTCGTTAGTTACTCCTGACCGGATTAGATCCAAGAAGCCCACTACTTCACGTTCCGTGCTAATTCTGAGTTTTCCTTCCCCACCTAATCGGATCCGGTTAGCTAATGACTAGTTTCCGTTCCTATTTGGGTGTATACTAAGAAAATCAAAATTCTAAGCTGCGACAGGAGGAGCCTTCGCAGTTGCACCCCTTTTTACAAACTCGACCTTGAGCGCGCGTTGTAGAGTTTTTGCGTTTGTGTGCTGCAGGCTGTGATTCCGGTTGAGATTAGAGAGAGAACGTGAGGAACGGGACGTGTGGCTAGGAGAGAGTGAGGTAGATTGGAGTGGGAATGCCGCCGCTACGTAGGGCGAGACCAGCGAGTCCCTCTGGAGGCGAGGTGAAGCTCCGGAAAGTCATTCCGGTTATTCCCTCCACAGAGCCGGAGAAATCTCAACTCATGGAGGACCTCACCTCTATGGGTTGCCTAGGGTTTGCAGAGAAACCCTGGGGTTTTAGGGAGGAGAGAATGGTCAAGGAACTCCTCGGCAAACTGTCCAACCAGTTTGATAACATCGTGAGAGGATCCCCTAGCCGCTGGAACGAGGAATTGTGAAGAGGTGTTTATGGTTTCCGGGCAGGAGGGTTAGGAATGGCAAACCGGAAGGATGAGTTCGTCCGGGGCAATTTCCAGGGGGCCGTCAATCCGAAGGATGGGTACGCGGTCGAGGATTGCGTGGATGACCGACACCGTCGACTTCTGCAGTTCTTGGTTCCGGTCCTTCACCCGGAAAAGCCGACCAGGGTGACGATCACCCTTGGCAACACCATTTTCGGTGCCCTAAGTGGTAACCGGAAAGTGGACTGGGCACGGATCATTTCTGATCTCGTGGCCCAGCTCATTAGTAGAGTTGGGAAGAAGAGGGCCAGTCCAGTGTGCCCTTACCTCTTCTACCTCTATCGGGAACACCAACTCCTCACCGACGCGGAGGAGAAGGTGTGGAGGACTCAAGAAGTCCTCCTAAAGTATGGGGAGTCGGAAACGGATGACGAGGCCGAGTCCGATTCCGGGTCAAACTGGGAGTCAAGCGAGGAAGAGGAGGAGCCGTTGATGCCGCCCACCAAGCGACAGAAGACGACGCCTCCCCACAAGCGCGGGACACCTCCCGGTCACGACAAACCGGCCCCGGAAGAAAGACTGGAAGTCGAGAAGACCGTTTCCGGGGAAGACGCGGAAGTGCGAGATCCGTTCAACGGCCTCATCAACCTCCTCTGCAACATCAGGGCGGATTGGGAGGTCAAGCGGAGAATGCTTTCGGAGATCGGGAAGTTGGTAGATGCGCCACCGGACAGTCAGTTGGCGGAACAGGTGGCGGATTGCATCACCAATCCGGAAGAGACCCGGAAACAGGAAGCGGAGATCCGCCGGCTGCAGGAGGAAGTGGACACCCTGAAGGCAACCCTCTTTGCCTATCGGGAAGACATGACGGCCACCCGGGAGATGGCGGAGGAGACTCGGAAGATAGCCGAGCAAATCAAGGCCACCCTGGGAGCGATCGGAACGGCCGCCACCAAAGCGAAGCTCTTCGACGAGAAGATGCACGAGGAGAAGAAACTATCCGGTTCCCGAATGGTCCGGATTCTTACCAACTTTGCTGAGCAGGTGGAGACGGCGATGATAGAGGGGTGGAAGGCTGCGAACCGGATTGAGGAAAGCAGCCGGAAGCTGACTAGAGCAACGTGCTCCAAGGGGATACACCTCTCGGACCTCTCGCTACCAGATTCCTTTCCGGATGCGACCGTTCCGAAGGGTGGGAAGGATTGGACTCCCGAGTCCAAGAAGTCTGCACGGACTAAGACTCCAGGCACGAGACCAGATATTACAATCGACCTGGAGTCTTCACCCGGATCCAACCAAGGCACCTCGGTTTCTAACCCTGGGGAGGGGGAACGAAACCGGAACTTGAGTGAAGTCTTTGAGCAGCTGGATCCACAGAGCAAAAACCCGACAGTAGGATCTAGGGTTGTAGAGTAGATAGGATTTTGATTTGAGTTAGGAGTAGGAGCGGATCCGGATCCGGATCCGGCTCAACAATATTAGGTTAGACCGGAAGTTGAATTAGGGTGGCGGAGGATCCCCACGGGTTTTCCGCTTCGCTTTGTACTCTTAGGGTTTTTTCCCTTTGTATATAAATCGGTTCCTGCGATGGGAATTGGGAGTCTTCATTTTGCAAATCTCTTGTGCCTTTCTCTTCTCCTCATTGTGTGTCTCTCTCCAGCGTGACATGGTTGTATGATGTGGAGTTAGGATGGTGTGAGCCGGTTTGTGAGTGATTTCTCCCCTTGGTGTTTTCTTTTCCGATTCTATATGCATGTGAGTAGGTATCTAAGAGTTGGGAGTGAACTTAGTTCCTTAGCACTTCTAGAGTTCCAGGTTCCGGGTGAGAAAGTCGTTGTTAGGCTAGGCGGGTAGGGAGGGATTCCTTAGCTGCGCTAGAACTCCCGGGTGGGAAATCCGGTCGAGTGTCCGATCTTCTGTGAGGTCTCACCACCCGTGTGGGTAAGCGGAAGAACTTTAGTTGATGTTGGAACGGACGGGTACAATTGTAACCACCTATCTTCGCACGGATCGGAAGTAGCATCAAGGTCGTTGTAGTATGAGAGGGTCGAGTGTGGGGTCTTTGTGTGACCTACAACCCGGATTGCTATTTGGGTTGTTGTGAAGGACCAAACCGGATCCGGATTAGCTTAGGAGTTTAGGAAGTAGAACAGTGGGTCTTCAGCCACTATAAGTCACGGAAGGAGTGGTGGGCCTACCACTCTCAAAATTAAGCGGCGACCCCTCTGATGGTGAAACAGAGGCAAAACCAAACCGGATAGGATTACGGATACATGATGACCATCCGGACCGGATTGGTCAGGACGGATTTCCAGGACCGGAAGTTGTAAGATCCTGGGATTTGGATATTTGCACAGACCGGATAGTTAGTAGGATCGGAAGAAGGAGTAATCCGGTCTATAGTTATCCGGTGTGGTGGTATTTCTGGTTCTAGATCTAGGACCGGAAAGTAAGATTGGGATACTGACTGAGCTTAACTGCTTAATAGAACTAGATACTTCACAGGATCTCGTGGGTTCGATCTTTAGAGTCACTTAGTTATACTCTAGAGCGATTTTTGTGAGTATATTGGGGAATTTACCTGCCCTGTGCTGCGACATTTACCATATCAAACTTGGCCCATTACTACATCATATTCTTCTTATAACACTATTTTTTTCATTTCATGTAGCTTCAATAACTTCTAAAGCGATTTTCATTCTTTAAGAGTACTACCATACTTAGTAGCCATAGCTAAAACATCTAGTGTTGGGGCTAATGATATTGTGGCATTGTAATACTCTCTTTTCAGCTCACCTATTTGGTCATTGAGGACTTGCCTTTGAGTCTCCAACTAAAAACAATTGCGTTGTAGAATTTCAAGTTTTTTTTCTATATACTACACACTCATTCAATGCAAATACATGTCAGTCTTCAAGCCTTCTGAAATAATAAGCACAATTTTTATTTGAAATCTTTAAAAATTTGGTGTTTTCGTCCATGGCCTTTGTTAAAGCAAGTAACTCCTCTATCAACCTACCGACAACAATCGTAGACTATTCATCCTCTTTTAACTTTTGGAGTTCCTCACTTGTGTTTTGTAAAGCCAATTGGGCACTTTTGATCTTCAGAGTCAATATCTCTTCATCACCCTCAAATTGCTTGAACCACTACTATTGTTGCCCACTCTAAAAGCTTGGTGTGCTTCTATAAGCTCTACATCTCCTATGAGCTCTTCAAGTTATAGTTTCCCCTTCCTATCAATTCCCAACTCCAATTCCTTCCCTTGTTCTTCCATAACCACATCTTTGTTGTTGCTGTGGAAAGAATATTCATTGTATTCATAGGTGTGCTCATCTAAGCTAGAATTAGCTGACCTTACTACTTCATTAGGAATAAAGCCCTTTCCACGCTTCTTCAATGTCAACAACTTGTTGACATCAATTGGTTCACCTTCACTCAAAATTATGGGTTCATCTAGATGGTCACCGATAGGCAATTCCTTAAGTGTTGTCCAATCCACCACCTTCTTTAGTACAATTTCAACATATACCATTTGGACAAAAAATAACCAAAAATTGTCGTTTCTATAACGGTGCTCCTCTAAATAGATCTTCTTCCATACCTCTAAACATCTTTGTTGAAAATCTTCCTACTTGCAATAACCAAGGATTATCTTATTAATGTTTACATGTGGCCTATGACAACACAATGGAAACAATTTGTTGATGTGGTACTAATCTACATATTTGTTGATCATTTCATAACTCCAAGGCTTTGTTTCAGTTCTCCAACCCAAGAAAGCCTTGAATTGTGGATGCATTAAGATAGCCACATACTTCTTGCGGAGTTTTCCAACCCTTTTCTTAGACTTGTCTCAAAGGGCTTTCTTTTGTATGCAAGTTAAGTTTTTGGATTTAGTATGTGGTTGTTTAGAGGGGTTGCGTCCTCCATAGCAGTCACTCTGTATGTAGAATACTAATTTAGGTGGTCAACCAAGTACTGCACACCTAAAATAGTATTCTATAAGTGTTCAAATTTAAAGGTGTTCTACTTTACATTTAGAATAATGCAATCTTTTACATGAACAAAATCTAAACCCTAGTAAACCGAGTAAAGGGTATGCGGAAAACAAACAAAGAACATGAGTCGCCAAGGTACAAAATATACCCCTCACGACTTGAATTCTTTGATCTCAGTACGCAATCAGCTACTTTAAGGTGGATGAAAGAAGTGAACCAAACTACTTCAAATTGTGCAAACCAAGAGAAAGTGACAACTATGGGTGGGGCGACTACTTTAGTACCCAAAGTTGTTGGGCAACCTCAATAGGGGGTGCATGCGGGTAATGGGACGTGTGTATATCTCTAAACAAGGCCAACTGCGAGTTTGCCTAAAATCAGGTGAGACAATTGCACATAGGGTGACTACAAATAGGGCAACTACAGGAACTAGGCAACTACACGTAGGGCAACCACATGACTTTGTTTAACACATTTTGCAAAGACATCTAACCAAGGTGTATAAACCTAACCATTCATAGTGAGAAACTAATTTTTAGGAGATGAAACTTCTTTAAATTATTATCACTAAATTTTCCTTGAAATTCCAATATAATTTGCACCTAATCCAAGTCATTTTATATTTTGAGGAGCTTTCTAAAATTAGTTATGAAATTTTTTAGTTCAAATGGGATATAGACAAATAAGCAGGGTTGACGAATCTCTACATCCGCCCTAAAATAGCATCCGTTTTCCGGACGCACGGATGCTAGCGGACGCAGCGTCCTTCCCGCCATCGGAAGGCGGACGCGCGGGGCCGGGCAGCCGGGCGGGGCGGACGGACGGGGCGGCTTAGAAAACCCGTTTTGGGTTTTTTGTTTTGATTGTTTTCACCAATGAGAGATTGAGAGTGAAGTCATTTTGATTTTGATTTTTCTTATATTGCAATTGCGATTCAATAGAGTTGTATATCACTATTTATGTAAAAGCTAAAACATGAAATATATTTAAAATTTTTTTTGTTGAATTTCATTTTGATATAGAAACAAAATCATTTTAAAATCCAGCGAGATGTATATCATCAATAAACAAACAATTTTATAATAAAATGATTGAAGAAACCATTGTCATTTGTCAATATGAGCTCCATATATCATGAGCAACTAAACAATCAAACATCTAAATTCACATCTCCACAATTCCTATGGACGCCAATCCACATCTCCTCTAATCTCAGCCTCACTACTCTCTCCTATAGCTCTTTGTTCAAAATCTTCATTATCGGAGTCATCTTCATTGTCGGAGTCATCTTCATGTTGGAATCAAGTATCGTTGTCTCCTTCAAGTCCTCTCTCGAAGTAGGTTTACTCCCTTCTTTCGAATTTAATTTTTCTTTTTTTACTTTGACAGAATGATTAAAGGCTTTTTGAATAGGAACCTTTCTTTTCTTTCTATTTGACAAAGTAACAACATTTTCATCAAGAGGGGTCATATTCTTCATTGGAGAGATAGCAAAAGGTTGCATTTCTCTTTTCGCTTTCACGTTACTTGATTCTTGAACCATCAATCTCGATGTAGGGTCGACATGTCCATGAACGGTTATCTCCACTTTGGCTTTCTTTTGAAGTAATAAAGTGCCGTTTGTTGATTTGATGGGTTCTTGCGCCATTCCTTTTCCTAAAATGCAAGCACGCAAAGATGCCAATGGCATCCGATCACTATCCGTTTCACTTAGGCTTGTAGGTGATGACGCTACTTTCCGTAGATTATCGCCTGTAGAAATTTCCTTGGAAATGTTCATTAGGTGTTTTCCATATCCAAAGCTCTGAGAATCATTCAATTGTGTGCTAACAGACTTCAACGGTATTGGTGGAAGAGCACTAGATCTCGGTACTTCAAAAATTGACTTCATTGGCTCTTTTCCTTTATCATTCTTCACAATTGCCGAATTTGTGACTGCCATCCCAAGTGAATCATTATTTTTCTGTACTGCAATATTTGGTTCTCCCTCATCACTACTATTGTTGCCCACATCTTTTGGAACGTCCACCTCCATGACCACATCTTCTCTTTTGTCGTTTCCTTGCACTACATTTAATGCTACAGATGGAGATTGAGAAATTAAAACTTCTTCATTTCTCCCCTCATCACCAATAGCATTCTCATTGATTTTCACCTCTTTGGCAATAGCGTTTGCCTTTTCTGATAGAATGTTTTCGCTATTCAAGAATCCCATTCCATTGCAATATGCAGTTAAAGAAGGTAGATTCTTCTGTACCTCTACATTGTCCTCGTCTTCACAAAAGGTATATGCATCGTTTGCATTGTCGGGAACGACATCCTTGCGGTTTAGATGATAATCATGCGTATCATTCACCAAATCGGGAAAGCCTTCCATAACGTCTTCATCTCCCCATGCTGTCGCACGATTGAAGTCATCTCCGCCATCTACAACTGAAAGGGCCCTTTCCAAATCCTCGTCATCATCGTCATCATCGTCTTCTAACGTCGGTCTATCTGAATCCTTTGATTCCATCGGATCCACATTATCATTATACCATTTTTTTTCATCTTTTTCCTTCGATGCGTTTAATACTTTGGAATTGGTATACACGTACACCAAATCCACTGCTCTCTCCGGCTTCAATTTATTTCGAGATTTGTTGTGAACAAAAGAATAGTTGTTCCAATTCCGTTCACATGAAGATGATGACACCGGTTGAGCCAATATCCTCTTCCCTAATGGAGCTATAAACTTTCTACATGCACCTTCAAAATCCCACCAAGCATGTGCAGACAACATTTGATCTCCCGGATTCAACATATTGTGGAATGGAGGTTCCTTGTGTCGAAAAGCTACAAATTCCTTCACCACTGCTGCATATTCATTCGGTTTACATATTCTCTCCAAAACTTTCTTACATCCTGACATTGCATCTGCGTCATCCGCTAGCTCTTTGTCATGAAGAAGGTATGGATTCAAAAGAACTGCGGCTGATTGGAGATCGTTGTCCACCATTCTTCTTCGGGCATAAAAAGACTGTACCAATGAAATTGCAAGTTCTTCTAGCAAACAAAATGGTAGACTTTGTAATCTATTAACGTGCTTCTCTAACTTCCTCATGATATGTAACACCTTCCCCATACATGGTGATTTTGAATCCAAATCACGGAGTGCACATATAATTGGTTCAACCATCTCCACATAATTGATGGACTAAATCCAAAAATGGTCATCAAGAAAAATTTTCTTCACCGCTAAGGCCAAGTCTTTTGGTTGGACTTTCGCTCCACGTTTCTTCTTGAGAGTATGTACATACTCAACCCATTGCGGATCTACCACCGTTTGTTCCAATACTCCTCTCAATTTTATCAAACGCTCCATTATGATAAATTTAGAGGTGAACCTTGTATCCCTAGGCATCAAAAGACCAAGATTTGGCGAATACTTTCGCAATAGAGCTAGCGGCATATGTCTCTTCTTGATAAATTTAGCTACAAGAACTCCTTTATCCAATTTGGAAGCAATCCATTTTTGTGCAGCCCAATCCTTCAACAACAAATTCAATGCATGTATCACGCACCTTTGATAAAAAATATGAGGATATTTTGTAGATATTACATCCCATGCGGACGGATTCACGGGAGCATTATCCGTAGTTATTAACACGACGTTCTTGGACCCCACTTGTTCAATGAACTTTTCGAACACAACTACCAAGTACTCCGCATTTTTTTCACAACCACTTGTATCCACAGATCCAAGAAATTCTTCACCTGCGGATGATACAAGCATGGCATTGATGAGAGGTCGATTAGTCACTGAGCTCCATCCATCAATGGACAATGTTGCTCCAAATTTTCGAATGCTATCTTCGGTCCGTGCATTCAACTGTGTCTGAATGTTGGTCTTCGCCTCATTCAACAATTTGTATCGAAGGTCGTGGTATGAGGGAGGAATGTATGGCCTATCGAACGCAGTCGTTTTCTTCACTACTTCTTTAAAAGCTGAATTTCGAGCCACGAAAAATGGTATGTTCGCCGAATAAAAAAAAATTGCCCACACTAAATGTAATTTGCGTCTATGACCTTCTTCAAACCCATTCACTAAGCTGCCTTGCCTCTGAGGCCTAGAACCTGATGCCCTCGGGGTTTCACGTTCACCAGAAGCTTCCGTACTCAAAGTCATTTCAGTTGTGGCACATACCATTGATACCAATTCTTTGGACGCTGAATAAGAGTCTTCGTGGTCAGAATGTGACACAGCCTTTCCGGCCGAAAACTCTTGGACATCTGAAGGGCCAGGGTTGCTATCCACATTGTCCATTACAACGCGTTTTGGAAAAACTCCTTCGCAATGCCGAAATAAATCTCAAACTGCCATTGGTAATCGTGGACAAAGGCTCACCCCTTTATCACGTACACCTTCAGGCCTAGAATAGCCTAAGTGGCTGAACATACGGCTGAGCTTCCTTGACATGCTCGCTTTGCAAAGCCTACATTTTACTTTACCACCCTCCTGCACACTAAACCAAGGAGAAAAATCCCCCGTCGGTTTGGCTACCATACTAACAAGTGTATATTTTACCTCAATTTCAAAAGAAACCAATAATATGTTTTAAATTTGGAACCTACAATGTGACAATGTATACAATATCAATGAAATTAGTCACACAAAGCTTTGAAAATCAAAGCCCCCTCGTCCACCGAACTATGCATTACCAAGCAAGAGACTCAATAAATTGAAGCTCATAGCCCTTGGAAATCTTAGTGTTCGGTTTTTCGAGAGTGAATACCAAAGCTTCTCTTCTAACATTTATAGTCCCCTCCAGAAAATTAAAGGTTCATTTTTAGGGTTTACATTCAAAAACAAGCAATGGCCCGGACAGGGCTGAAGCAGACGGGGCAAGCGGACGGACGGGTCGGACAGGGCGATCGGACGGGACTGTCCGCACTATCCGCCTTCCGACGCCGTCCGCGCTCTGGACACGCCGACTGCCCCACTTAAACACTAACTGCCGATGGTGTCCGCCTAGCTGTCCATTGGAGCATCCTATGAGGCCGATATTACTCAAAAAGAGCGGTAACATTTCCAAAAAAAAATAGCCTAATAATCACTGCTAAATGAGGATCAATGTAATTGATTTATCATTTTTTTTTTTTAAATGTAAACCCTAAACCCTATACCCTAATTACTCTAAACCTTTTCTTTTCTCCCCTAAATTGTTTTACGAATGAGGGGAATGTGGTTAAGTTGAATATGTTTGGATTATTTACTCATATTATCCTTCTAAATAGGTTTTGAGAAGATCTGAAGATGGTGGGGATTTTTTTAAAGTTCATTAGGAAATCAAATGTTTTGCAGAAATAGTCAATTCCTTTTTCATCGTAAGCAAATGAAATTTTTTAAAAAGTCCCCAATACATAATTAGAATAACAGTTTAATGGATTTCAACCTCATGATATTTAATGAAAGGTTGTAATTTCTAATTAGAAGTGCATCGCAATTTTCAAATGAACATCGAGTCTTTCATATTTTAATGAAATTTTGATTAGATTTGAAAACAAAGAAAAAGAATCAATGTTTTAACTTTCAAATCATATATGGCTATATTTTTCCTTAAAAACATAGAAAAACTCGTTACTTGAGTTGGTTGAGTAGAATACATTATACACTTATACATGTGCTATATTTATTTTGAAGTGTAATTCCAATATTCTTATTTCAGATGTTTTTAAATATTAATTTTAAAAAAGAGGGTTCATTGTTTAAAGATCTAAAATATTGAAAAATATAATTTCTTTTATAAATAGGAATTGAATTCGGAATTTGATTTTTGAAATGATTCAAATGAACAAGATATTGATTATAAAATATTTCTTTGTTTGAGTTTTCAAAATGAATTCACGAAACAGTTGCAAACTTTTGAACTTAGGTATATGATATTGTTTTCAGTTTGTATTTTGTAGAGTATAATACTTCAATTTTAAGCCTAAATAAATGAAAAACTCCACATAAATGAAATGTTTCTATGTATTGCACAAAGATTTCTACCAATTACTATGATAATTAAATACATTGTTACATTTCATAAAATATTCTACATAGAAAGAAAAAATCATTTCAATTTTCAATCATGATAAACGATGTCTTCTACTCTTTCTGTTATATGTTCATTTTGTATAATGTGTACATTGTACAATCTTTAAGAGGAGGGTAGTTCATTTTTGACTCTCATTGAAATAAAAAATATATTTGGATTTGGATTTTGAAATCATTAAGTATTCTACGGTCTTGCAAGAATGCATCTTGCTCCTTCTTTTGAATCCTTTTGATATTTTTTTTTTTCCTTTGCTTTCTCGTAGGGCTCTTGTTCTCTTGTTCTCTTCATTTGACCAGCCTATTTGGCTTGGCTCTTAGTTTTTCTTTTTTTTAATGCAATGGTTTATGCATATGTTATAAAAAATATATATTATTTATTTAAAATTAATATATTGATGAACAAACTCATAAAGGCATTGAATGCTTTCACATTTAAAGTTATAAATCTATTATAAATCACTCTTGCAAATTTGAATGATTGAATCGAAAATTTGAAAATGTAATTACAAGAGCTTTCAATTCAATCAATTGCATAAATCATAAATGTTGAAATGCAACTCATATGAGTTTAGCATCTATGAAGATTAATTCATGCCATCCACATGAATGATTCATCTAATATATTTTATATATGTATATATATTTATATATATATATATATATATATATATATATATATATATATATATATCATTAAAGGAGTATGGAAGACAAGATTGACAGATTGTGTTCAAATGTTGTTGATTTTGAAATGATTTAGTACTATATCATTTATAAGAATATTATAATAGTATTATGTTATAATATTCCTAAAACAATTGCAACAAATATTAAAATACATGCTATGTTAGGTTTGTTAGCCTACCAATTGTTCATTAATAGACATAATTGAGTAGCCCCCTTAAATAAAACATTCAATATCTAATATCTTACAGTCCAAATGGTGGATTTGTCTAAAACTTTTTCCAGATCTTTTCCAACTAATTTACTACAAGATCCTACGGTTACATATGCCCAAAAGTATTTTTCTTCCAAGACTTGGTATTTGCACTACTAATGGCAGTTTTGAAGTGTTTTTAGTGAAAAGAACTTTAGGGGCTAAACATCTATACCGTTAGATTTTGAAAAAAGAACAATTTGCTTCATTGGGGATAACTATAAGTCCATGTTCTTTTTCGATAGCCAAAACACACTTGCAAGGACTTGGACATTTAGCGGTTTAGTAAGTGATTAGACGTCAACTAATTCAATTTAATAGTAGAATTTTTATTCAACTACCTTCTTACAATTGCTTTATACACAATGCAACGTGAATATTTGGATACATATATTAAACGTCGCAATCCTTTCGTGAATTTTTGCACATTTTAGCTCATATCTTTGTACAAAAATATCATTTACCAAGAATTCATAAATTTGGTCATAAAGGAAGGCTACCTTTTTTAATTTCAAATTTTACATTGGATGAATGAAAAGTTAGTTGGACTATACAATGCCATGAAGACCTTTGTTTATCGTGCAAAATATGGACGTCGAAGCGCTTCAGGGTGAAACCGCCCTGTCCGCCCTCATACCCGTCCGCCCCATCCGCCCAGACCCCTGTCCGCCCCGATACCTGTGTGCCGTCCGCCCCGTCCGTTCAGATTCTCGTCCGCCTTGACCGCCCTGTCCGTTGGATCCGGCGTCCGCCCTGTCTGCCCCGTCCGCCCCGATACCCGTCCATCCTGTCCTCCGTCCGCCCTATCCGTTGGATCCGGCGTCCGCCCTGTCTGCCCCGTCCCCCCCGATACCCGTCCACCTTGTCCTCCGTCCGCCCTATCCGTTGGATCCGGCGTCTGCCCTGTCCACCCCGTCCGCCCCGATACCCGTCCGCCCCGTTACGGCCGATGCGTTCGCCCCCCCGGACCGTCCGATCGGGCGGATGGGCCGTCCGCATTGTTACTTTTGTTTTGCCCCTTGTGAATGCAAGGTGGAGGGGAGAGCTTGGTGGTTCATCCTCCATTGGCTCCTTTCCGAGGCAAGGCAAGAGTGGTTTATTGGGGCCCCCTTGTTGCCAATTTTTTAACACTTGTGCGTGAATTCACATTTAAATTAGAAAATTTCATCTATATCAATTTCATTTGTCACGATGACGAAGGGGAAGAAGAAGGTTGCGAAACTTAAACATGGAGAGGGACCATCAAACTTGGAGGTAGCTTGCCAAAGTCCTTCGAAGGATTGCAAAAAATTCATGATTGAGCGCATCGTTCAATTTTATGAATCGGAAACAACATTGTCTTTAGACAATAAGTACATCAGATATCAAGAGGAGTGCGTGTCTAATTCAAAGTAGACATGACACAGATGTTGTTGGATGCATTGAATGTGGCAAAGTGGCATGATGAAATGTATAAAACGTACTTCACCAAATGTTTGGAGAACAAGGTTCATGACGCTTTGTGAAATTCCAAAGTCATTTTGGTTAAATATGACAAAGAATATCAACCCAATGACGCCCAGTTTGAAGAAGTGATTCTGAAAGCGGACTTATTTAGGGGGCGATGTGGTCCATTCGCCAAAAAACACAATCGAGTTGGTTCAATGGGTTGGTGGAAAAGCAATGATGGAGTTGTTGAAGCAGAAAGGACCAAACGGCACCTCATAACACTTCCAGATACAGCACGCGTGATTGCTGTTGATGATAGAACGATGAGAGGTGGATATGCAACGATTTGAAAGGTTCGTATTGAAGGATGTCCAGGAATACTTCCTCATTGGGAATTTGCGGCGAAGAAATCCATTCACCACCAAACTCGACCCGATCTTGCAAAGTTAGAACATCAAAACAAATCAATGGCTGTTCGAATTCCACACGCGGGTGTGATACGGTTTGCTGTGGTGCACGGAACGACGTGTGAAGGTTATGCGTATTGGTGGAACGGTGGAACTCTTCGACAAATGTTGAATATAGATAAGGACTATCCAGACAACATTCAAATCCGTTTGATGTATACAAATCCAACCGAAGAGGAGGTTGTAAAAACTCACCATTTAGGACGATATCGGAAGAAGCACATGGAGTTGACATGGGCGTTTATGCATATAATGTATGCAGTGCATCTTGCTGAACATTTGCACAATGATCTTTCTCCGGACAACATCTTGTTGCATTTTCCAAAGAATGAGTCACGTGTGTACATTGGAGTTTGCGATTGGGGCATGACCACCTTAGCTTCTGAGCCAATGAAGTCTTTGTACACATTCACATCAGCAGATGAGATGAAACAAACTTTGCAGAGGAGATGGTAGGTGGATCCACGTATTGCATATTTGCATAAAGCAGGTGTAGATGTGAAAGTCATTCCGATGTATTCACGTAAGTTGGAAGAGTATGCCATTCAAAAAATTGCTCGGCGGATGAATGGAAACAACATGTCAGAGGCGTATTTCAACTTGCTACTTAAAACACCTAGTGCGACACAATTTGTCTTTCATGACTTTGCAAAAGTGTTTTATGCTTACTTGAAGCGCATTTCTTCGAAGGCTGAAGATGAAAATACTAGTTTGGCCCATGTGATTACGCGATTTTCTAATACATATCGTTGGCCGATGCCAGATGAACATTTTCGCCATTTATATTAGATTGGTAGTGTAGAAGTAGTAGTTGAATAGGTTATATAGGCATTAAAAATTAGTTTAGAAATATAGAGTTGGAATGAAAAAAATTATATGTGCAATTAACCAAATGTGCACAATGTATGGTATTCTACATTAAATTGAATACATTTTGCCCATATTGATTATGTTTGTATTTGTGTTGATCTCGATTTTTTAAATAGTATATATATATATTTGAAGTCACAAATTTTTTTAGTTTGCCTTTTGAAAATGAATTGGAATTTTTGCATAGTTTCAAGACTATCATGGACTCATGGTCAAACTTTATAATCTTTCAACTTATAAGAGACATTGTTTTAATGACAAATTGCGAACCATTGCACTTCATTTAACATTTAATTGTTTAAAGATTAAGGGAGTGACCGCGGGGCAGTTTGGGTAGGGCGGTCGGGGGAAATAGGGCCATCGAAGCGGACGGGGAAGATGGGGCGGTCCCGGCGGACGCTGCGTCCGCGGGGACCGCGAATGTCAGCAGATGCTGCGGACACAGCGTCTGCGTCCGGACGTCGTGTCAACCCTTCAAATAAGCGTCTACACCTAAAAATGTACATTGGTTGTCCATTGATGAATGCTACAAATAAGCAACATGTACATAGTTTATACATTTATGGAGGTGGGCAATTTTAGAGAATGTGTGCTTTTAAAAGCTCCTATCTTGCTTGTAATTAGTTGCGCATCATATCTAAAATGTATGTATCCCAAGGTTTATTTTTTTTCTCAATAGCAATCTTGTGTTTTCATTGTTGAAAACTATAAATTATATTCAATGAAGAGAAATTACTATTTTTTGAAAAAGAAAATTCTATATATTCATTCTTTGAAGTTCAAAAATTCGTATAAATTGAGTAAATAAAACCAATTGCAATCAAAATTTGTTCAAATTTTAGATGTCCAAAGAATATGCCACAATTAAAATGAATATCTAATTGTACCATCGTAACTTACAATACTATTTTTAATTTTCAAATAATCTATCTTAACCCCTTAAAGACTTGATCCATTATGAAATGGTCAAAATTCTTATTTGAGCTAATTTTAGCCTTTCAATTGTGTTCAAACAACAATTTGATCATTTTACTACTTGAAGCTCTAAATTCTATATCACTTTGAGAAATTGCAATTTGTTTTGTAAAAAAATTCTAATTGTTATCATTTTTGTTGCAAAAATTGAACATAAATGAGTAAAAATAGCAAAAATAATTCAAATTATTTGAAATTTTCTCAAAAGGTAAAAGTAGCAAACTAGCAATGGAGATTAGCATGAAAAAATTTCAATTGGTTAATTTATATTTGACACCCAAAAACGACACATCAAACACCGTGAAATCAAATTCAACTATCAAATTAAAATTATCATTTTATTTAATTGATGTACAAAAGTTTTTTATTTTTTGCTAGTAGAAAAATTCCAAAAATAGTTATTCTAAAAGTTGTAATTAAGGTTGACCAAGGTGCATCTAGTTTTTACATACCTTCACCTTTAAAGGTTAATCAATTGCGATGAAAACCTATAAAGTAAAATTGACCAAAGATATACTTATTTGAACAGAAAATTCAAAAAAAATAATACCAATATTGAGATTGTTATAGGTTGTAGAGCAAAGAAACTCTCCACCCTCTAATAAACTTTGTTTATTTTATTACAAAAAATGAAAAAAAATAATGAATGCTAAAACAAATTTGGAAGAATATGCTTATATTATCCCAAATTTGTTTTTTTCCATATTAATTTTATCATCAGTTATAGTTTAAATAGAAACAATAAAAAATTCAAATGTAGACCAAAAAATAATTTTAGAAGAAAAAATTATAAAATAGCCAATTCCAAACTTTTTATAGTTTAAGTTAGGGGCATTGTTGCAAATAATTTTTTCAACAAAGGATTTACTTAGTTTTGTTGTTGGCCCAAATGATTAGATTTCATCTTTTAAACTTTTTACAAATTTCAAAAATTTTACATTAAAAGGTAAAAATCAAACTATATGTAACTCTCCATGAACCTCTAAATGCCCAAGGCCTTTTTTGAGCTTCTAGGAATTTGCTCTAAATTGAATAGAAAACCAACATTTTTTTAAATATATAAATGTATACATCAAACTACATATTACTTTCCTTGAAGTATAGAAGAAAAAGTTGGAAATACCTATAAAATATGGCAAATAAGAGAAAATTCATATCCATGCTTGAAAAAAATAATAAGTACTAGAAAGAAATTAAGTATGACTTGGAATCATATCTCCTACCATACATTAGTTTGGAAGCACATGTGGAAAATGTAGCCAATTATATATGAATCCTAAATTGTAGAAGGATTGTATAACAAGTGTTAAATTCATGTTTCAATACATAGAACTTGGTGTTGGACATGTGGATTTGGAAAGACATTGCATTTAGTGAAAAAAAATTTATATATTGACATTGCTATTATAAAATGAGTGGCGCACATGTGAACAACTTCATTACTACTACCATTATAACAAATCTCCTACACTCCTACTACAATGGTGAATCACAAAAAACAACTTCGGAGGGCTTCATGTTTTATGGTGAATCTATGAGCAATTCGGTCACTTCACTACATGTTGGTCTTTTTTGAAGGTCTGAATTTGTAAGTTGACCTAATTTGAACGTAAAGTACCTTGATCTATTGGGACTCTTAAATATATCTTTGTCATACTCAACCTTATCAAAAATCTTCATCCATTTGGTCACCTTTCCGATAGAGTATAAGTCCAATTGATCTGTATATTTATGCCTTTGTTGCAGAATGTCTAGGCTTGTACTAGAACCCTAAAGGCTATATGTATAAAAAAAACTCCGAAGCAATCCACCAATAGCCCTGTCATTGTCGGTTTGTCTCCGCCTCAGATTGGTATCCATACCACAAGTGAGCTTTTTTGTCAATACATCTTGAAATTCCCCAATTACACATTCCGATGTTTATTATCTCATTTGAATAATCTGGATAATGCAACAAGATATTCATGGGGAACAAGTCATTGTGTAGCACCAATGATTTGTATATCATACTTGTCACATACACTAAAACCCATGCCAACTTCATCTTGTGCCTTCGGAAGACGGTAAGTTCTTTTTGTTTCTCCTTATGAAGTTTCTACACTTTCTTCATGTCTTGCCAATCAAGGGTTCGAGACACCTTATAGTCTAATTGCTTCAATTGAAGCAAATGACCACCATTCCACCATAACATGTATGCTTCCATAGTTCTTCCGTGAATGGCAAAGAATTTAATGATGGCAAGATGATTTAAAGGGCATGCTAGAGTCTTTGTGGACCGTGTGTCCTTTGTAGCATGCAAAGTTTTAGCCTTTGGCACTTTTTCCGCAAAAGCAATGTACGACAGGATTGTATCTATCCCTTCAATGTGCACCTTGTGCACCTTGTACACCTTTTCATGCCCACCTTCACAGTCAAATCTAGTGAGGGGAATCACTTTCGCTTGTGGTGAAATCGATGTGATATACAATCTAGCCTCTCGAGCAAATGCACCCTTAAATGCTTCATTTTTCCACTTCAAATCCCTTGTTTCCAATTTTGACAATTTTTTTATTGCTTTGTGCCACCACTACATTTTTTCATGGAATTCCTTGGCCTCTTCACCTACTGTATCTCGCAATACTTGTAGGCGCAAGTCCACCATCAATTTCTTAGTGTTAAATATGCATTGTTGGATAGTGTTATCCAACCATTAGACTAGTTGGAAACAATATGTTTCACTAACATCTCCATAATTATGTGATTCTCGACACTTGCTTAAAATTTTTGCCTCCAAATCATTTGTCAACTTCATAACACTCGCCAATGGATACCTCAAGTAGTTGCCTTCCAAGAACAAAACACTTTTTACTGCATACCATTGCAAACACACCTCATATGCATACTTTATGTAACCAATAGGAAGATATGTCAAGTTTTTGTCATGTGTGGTCTTTGGCTTCCTAGTCTTTGCTTGCCCTGCACTTCCTATTGCCTAAACCCTACAAACCCAAACCCGAAGTGGCTAAGTCCATACATTATACTTGTATGTCATTCTAGAAATTATCTATTTCAAGTTTTCTTGTTCTTTTATGAAGTGACCTAAATATATATATTCCACTTCATTATTCAATTTTCATCATGAATTCCTTCTAATTACAAAATACTATAATCTTTTGGGAAATTGTTGAATTTAGCAAAAATAATCAATGTGAAAATTGAAATACATGTCACATTCCATTACATTTTCAATGATTTTCTAAAGTAATTTCAAAACATACAATTATATGAGTTACCAAAACAAGAAGGGGAGTTTTGAATGCAAATGTCACTTGCCTCCCTTTATGTTTTCAATGGAATAGGGTAGAGAATAGTAGCAAAGATGATAGGTGGAAGGCAAACAAAATAAAATGAATAAGCTTTTTCTACTCTACTTCTATGAATCCATTGCTCATCATTTTTAAAACCTAAATGCTAAAAGCATTCAAATCAAGTGTTTCCAAAATTTTGAAGTGAAATAAAACTTAACATAGTTTTTATTTCTAATAATTTTTATTTTGGAATTTTTTTTCTTTTAGCTTCCAAAATCTGATTTTGAAAATAAATCATAGCAATCATTGTATTGAAGATTCTGTACAAGGGTACCCATTCTAATCTTGAATTTACCATAGTGTTGAGAGCTTATGGAAATTATCCTCAAATACATTCCATTTTGGAAAAAAATGCACATTCCAAATTCATTTTAAAAAATTAAAAAAATAGATTTGCCTCATAATATTTTGATATTGAACTTTCTACATTTGACTTGTAAAAAAAAGATTGAAAGATTACACATCATTTTTGAAGTCTAAACACCTCCTTGGTCAAAAGTTATAATCTTTCACTTGAAAAGTGATAATGTTGTGATTTATTTTTCCATGAGATCTCTAACATGTCTATTTTGAATTTGTATGTTTACCATTAAAAAAATAATTGATACAAGCTATGAAAATGATGGCATTTTGTTCAACTTAGAACAAATTCTAAGAAGCTTAAAATAGGCCTTTGGCATTTAGTGGTTAATTCCTTCTTCTAAAATCTGTAACACGATCACATTGGCTCCTTCCAGAATTAGTTCAAATTTGAAAATGGAGTGATTGTTCCCCGCTCTAGATCCATGGTTGTCCTACCTATGGTCGCCCAACAAAAAGTACTAGAAATTTATTTTCTGAAACAAATGGATAAACATTGTATTAAACACCAAGTGAGACAATCAAGCCAACAGGTTCAACATGAAGAGGAAGGAAAATAGTGGGAATTTCAAAACACGATTTTCCAACTAAAAATAGAAGAAATTTCAAAATTGTTGCCCAACAAGAAATTTGAAGAATTCTTACCCTGTCTTGGACCCGCAATTGCTCCACTCACAGTCACCTCTTTCAAACTAGTGGGAATTTATAATGAAGTATGTTTCCACCTTTATGCACTTGTAGTCGCCCCTTGCAACTTCATTTGACCTGAAGTCGCCTTGACCTACAATCGCCTATCCTGACTTGC
Source organism: Pseudoscleropodium purum (assembly GCA_963969395.1). NCBI lineage: Eukaryota > Viridiplantae > Streptophyta > Bryopsida > Hypnales > Brachytheciaceae > Pseudoscleropodium > Pseudoscleropodium purum. The sequence continues at coordinate 11,273,905 of OZ017805.1, read as the reverse complement.
AGTCACGAAATACTTGTGGTCGCCCTTGGTCGAGGACCTACACGTGCCCCTTTATATGTATGTGCCTTTAAGCGACTATAGGGACTTAAGTATTTGCCCGGACCCATGGTCGCCACTTTCATGTGCTTTATGCATTGACTTTCATCCATGTAAGTGGCTAATTGCATGCTCATGAGCTTGAAATTATGATCTTTCATATCGTATTACTATCACCCTCCACCCGGCTAAGCACTTAGATTGGTTTGAATAGGAGGTTTGTAAATGATTATATTTTTGTAAATGTGAATTATATCGGGTCACAGTTTAGTCTTGTCTAGTACTTTCAATAGGAACCTAGAGTAATATTTTGCTAGATTTCTAATTATTTGATTCTAAACCATATCCAGTGGAAACCAATACGAAAAAGACCAAGAAGAAAAGACAAAGCCAACTTTGACAACAACATATCTTTTTTAACCCCAAGGTTGTGGCATATCTAAGTTGGAACAAAATCAATAAAGATTGGATGGCAAAGCCTTCTAAGGCATTTGTAGGTTGGTGCCACATTGATAAGCTATTTCCATATCATTGGCACAAGCTTTATTTGAGCATGAACGTGATAAATTTATATTATTGCAAAGATGATGCATCCGTACAATGATGCATTGAGGTGTATTAATATTTGTACAAGATCCAGATAGTGCCTAGGAATGAATTTCAATTGTTCATATGTGAAATGGTGTGTGTGAAGATTATATTGTCGCAAAAGGTGGATTGGAAGACAATTCAAGGAATGAAGCTTGCCACCCTTCCAACTACCATAGACATTCCAAGGGCAGCCTTCACTACCAATCCAAAATTGGCAGTTTAAGTTTGTAGCCTAATAGCATATGTGTCAATATTTTGTACACCCTCATTCATCATTTTAGAATGAAAGACAAAAGACAATGCATTAGTTTTTTGCTAGGTGTTTTCTGATTTTCACATTTGTAAGGTCACCTCAACAACGTATAGAAGTGTAATAGAAGTACAACTTAATTTGGAATCCCCTTTCTACAAATATATATGACTTATAATCATTATTCTCTCTATTATTATTATTGGTGACTCGTATTGGATTTTTTGTTAAATTGGAGAAGAAGAATGCAATTAAAAAAATTTGTAGCTAATTATTCTTAATTATAAATTGTGTAGGCTATTTATATTGAGTAGTCAATCTAAAATTTATAAAGCATTTAAGATGTAAAATCTTTAAAATCAATTGTAATGGGTTGCATTTGTATGGATTATGCCAACCCAAATGGATAATGTACCAACAATCCCTTTTTAATAACTAAATGCCCAAGGCTTATTTTGAGCTTCTTGCAATTTGCTCAAAATTCAACAAAATGCCCACATTTTGATAAGTTGTATGACTTATATTAGTTTTCTTGGAATTGGAACAACACAACTTCAAACTAGACAAGATTGCAATGGGTACTATTGCACAAAATCTTGAATAGAAAAATCACTATCATTTATTTTCAAGATCAAATTTTTGATGCTAAATCTAGGCTTCAAGAAGAAATTTTCAAAAATATAAACTACTAAAAGTAGAAACTTGGTAAAGTTTTATTTAACTTCAAAGTTTTGCAAACATCAAATTTTGGTGCAGCAGGCATTTTGGAGTTAAAATTGAACTCGTAATTGACAAAAGACCTTGAACCTACAATTGCCCCCTTAATCCGTAGTTGCCTCGTGCAGTCCCAACCCATGGTTGTCCTTTAACAAAGGTGTTGCCTATATCATAGGACCCCATGTTGCCTTGGTTGCCGAAGCCACAGTCGCCTAGTCAACACTAAACTTGTGGTTGCCTTTATCTCCAATCACCTAGTCAATAGTGAACCCGCGGTCACCTTTATCCATAGTCACCTTTGAATTGTAACCTAAAATTGCCCTAAAGTTGGTACCCGTAGTCATCCTTGATTACATAGTCGTTTGAGGATTCTAAACCTGCAATCGCCTTAGTGTCAACAGCATTGCCTCAACCCGCAATCACCCTAGCTGACGTGGTTTTGGCATTCCACGTCACTCCAAAAACCTAGCCATCTAAGCCAATTTCATTTATTGGAAGGTAAAATTTCTTACCTATACTTGACGGGGTTGTCACCCATACTTGATATTTGTCTAGTACAACATCAAACGTTAGACATCCAACACGTCACCAAAAACATGTCCAACAAGACAACCTTGGTGACAAATGAAACTTAAAGCATTCATGTATGAAATTCCATGGCATTATCTAATTCAAGCCATAATTGCATGGCAAATATCATGATTTCTTTCATTTCTATTTTTTTCATTGTGGTGCAAGATGAAATCCAAATGCTCATAATTTGAATATTCTCGTGGAATATGGAGTAAAAGAATAAGATCAACTTGACAAATGAAACTTAAAGCATTCATATATAGAATTCCATGGCATTTTCTAAATTTGGCCATAATTACACTACAAAGCCCATCATTTCTATAATTCCTATTTTTTTCTATTGTGGCTTAAGATGAATTTGAAATAAGAATAATTTGAACATTCTCATAGAATCTCTAGTAAAAGAATAAAATCAACTTCACAAATGAAAATTTAAGCATTTAATCATTTATGTATAAAATCCATGACATTTTCTAATTTAGGCCATTGCATGGCAAGGGCCATTATTTCTTTGATTCCTATTATTTTTCACCAACATGCAAGATGAAATCCAAATGCAAATAAATTGAGCATTCTCATAGAATCTCTATTGAAAGAAGATTGGGATCAACTTGACAAATAAAATTGAAAATGTTCAAATATAAAATTCCATAACATTTTCTAATTTAGACCATTGCATGGCAAGTCCATCATTTCCTTAATTCCCATTTTTTTTCATTCTCGTGTAAGATGATTTGTAAATGAAAATAATTTGAACTTTTTTGTAGAATCTCTAGAAGAAAACTAAGATCAACTTGACAAATTAAACTTAAAGCATTCATGTATGAATTCCATGACATTTTTGTATTCCAACCATTGCATGGAAAGTCCATCACTTCTTTAATTTCTATTTTTTTTCATTGTGGTGCAAGATGAATTTCAAATAGGAATAATTTGAACATTCTTATAGAATCTTGAGTAAAATAATGAGATGAACTTGACGAATGAAACTTATAGCATTTAAAAATGAAATTCCATGACATTTTCTAATTTGGGCCATAATTGCATGGTGGCACCCATTATTTCTTTAATTCCCATTTTTTTCATAGTGGCAAAAGATGAATTGAAAATAAAAATAATTTGAACAATCTTATGGGAGTTATGGAATCTCTAGTAAAAAAAATATTAAGATCAATTTGACAAATAAACTTAAAGCATTTTGTAGACGGGATTTTTAATTGTTTTTCAGAATCAAAACCCCAAGTAGAGTTCGAACTCTAGGAGGTAAATTTACAACAATTTGGAATTTAAGTTTTTATCCTAATGATGTCGATTGCAAGATTGTAAATTATATTTCCTATTACATATCAATTTGCTATAGTTTTGGAACTACTTATCACAATTCAATCAATGTTCATTTTTCAATTGATATTTTCTTTAATATTCCTTTCTTTGCTCTACTTTGTTCATTTCTTATTCTCTTTATTCTCCTTTCCAATCACATTTTCATTCATTTTTGCAATAATCTCCTCTTTTATTTTGCATTCCATCTTAAAGTTATTTAAACTTTGATAATAGTGGCATTTCTTCATTTTCTTCTTACATTTCTCTTTATTCATTTTTTTAATTTTAATATTTTAATTTTTAATATTAATATTTATTCTTTTTTTAAATTTCTTTAAAAATAGTGTCAACCTAGTTTCTCCAATTGATTTTATTTATGTTATCAGTAATCACTCAAGGATTCTCGATTAATACTGATATTTTAATTTCCCAATAGAAAGGATTCTCAATGTTCAAGTCAGATTAGTCTCACTATTCTCTCAATATGAATTTTTTCCCCAATGGAATCTATTCTCACAATTGCTCAAGAACATCTTCACATCAAGCACTTATTAAATTTCCAATTGGTCTACTTCTGTTGGTCTCTTAACCACCCAACTTTCACATGCACAATTACAATTACAATTGATTCATTCCAAATTCTTCACTTACTTTCACAAATTAAATTCTTACGTTCACTCAACAAACTCAATTATCTCAATTAGCCATTACAAGTTTTCCACACACTTTCGTAATTGATTCTCTCCACAATTCACTCACAATTCCATCAATCTTTTCATTAACAACACATACTCATCAATAACTCCACACATCCAATTGCACACATTAATCATACACAAACTCCACTTCACACAAATCCACACATGACTTCAAACACAATTGTTAGCAAACAATCTCTGTATTACAAAACAAACACAAAAATACACACAATCATTTTTACTTCCCACGATTGGAAGGAGTGCATGCTTCACTAAGGTCAAGTGAAAACAATTGAGAAGAAAGTTAGCCTAAATGCCTAGGCCGCTACTGCTCTGAATCTATTGATTGATTTATTAAATGCCTATTGATATCTATAATAATCAAATGCTACATCCAATTGGTAAAATACTACATACATTCTTACTATTATGCTCCCAATTGGCAAAAGCTGAAGACTAACATCAAAATTACCAATTGGGTAAAAAATAAAGATGTGATTTTGACTACACATCCATATATGAAATTCCATGACATTTTCTAATTCAGGCCATCGCATAGCAAGGCTTGTCATTGCTTTATTTCCCTTTTTTTTCCATTGTAGCACAAGATGAATTCAAAATGGGAATAATTCAAATATTCTTGTAGAATCTCTAGTAAAAGAATAAGACAAACTTGACAAATAAAACTTAAAGCACTCATATATGAAATTTCATGACATTTTCTAATTTGGGCCATAATTGCATGGCAAATCCCATGATTTCTTTAATTCCCATTTTTTCTCATTGTAGTGCAAGACAAATTCAAAATTAGAATAATTTAAATATTCTCTTGAATTCTTTTCTAAAAGAATATTAAGATCAACTTGACAAATGAAACATAAAGCAATCATATATGAAAATCCATGACATTTTTAAATTTAGCCATTGCATGACAAAATCCATGATTTCTTTAATTCCCATTTTTTTTCATTATGGCACAAGATGAAATCCAAATGCAAACAATTTGAATATTCTTGTAGAATTCCTATTAAAATAATAAGATCAACTTGACAATTGAAACTTAAAGCATTCATATATGAAAATCCATAACATTTTTTAATTTTGGCCATAATTGCATGGCAAGATCCATCATTTCTATAATTCCCATTTTTTTTCTATTGTGGTGAAAGATGAATTCCAAATTAAAAGAATTTGAACATTCTCGTGGAATCTCTAATAAAAAAATATTAAGATTAATTTGACAAATGAAATATAAAGCATTCATATATGAAATTCCATGACATTTTCTAATTTGGGCTATTATTGCATAGCGAGGCCCATCATTAATTTAATTCCCATTTTTCTTTTTCCATTGTGGCACAAGATGAATTCCAAATGGGAAGAATTTCAACATTCTTGTGGAATCTCTAGTAAAAAAATAAGATCAACTTAACAAATGACACTTAAAGCATTCATGTATAAAATTTCAAGACATTTTCCAATTTGGGCCATTGTATAGCAAGGCCCAACATTTCTTTATTTTCCATTTTATTTTTCATCATAGTGCAAGATGAATTGTACATGAGAATAATTTGAACATTCTTGTAGAATCTCTAGTAAAAGAATAAGATCAACTTGACAAATGAAACCTAAAGCATTCATATATGAAATTTGATGACATTTTTTAGTTTGGACCATAATTGCATGGCAAGGCCCATCATTTATTTAATTCCCTTTTTTCCCATTGTGGTGCAAGATGAATTCAAAACGGGAATAATTTGAACATTCTCATGGAATATCTGGTAGGAAAAGAAGATGAACTTGACAAATAAAACTTAAAGCATCATGTATAAAATGCCATGACATTTTTGTATTCTAACCATTGCATGGCAAGCCCATTACTTCTTTATTTCCCATTTTTCTTTCATTGTGGCGCAAGATGAAATTCAAATAGGAATAATTCAAACATTCTTGTGGAATCTCAAGTAGAAGAGTAAGATCAACTTGACAAATGAAACTTAAAACATTCATATATGAAATTCCAAGACAATTTGTAATTTGGGTCATTGTATGGTAAGGCCCATCATTTCTTTAATTCCCATTTTTTTTTTCATTCTTGTGCAAGATGAATTGTTAATGACATTAATTTGAGCATTTTTTTGGAATCTCTAGTACAAGAATAATAAGATCAACTTTAAAAGTGAAACTTAAAGAAATTATATATGAAATTCCAGGACATTTTCTAATTTTGACCATAATTGCATGGTGAGGCCCATCTTTTATTTAATTCCCTTTTTTTTCCATTGTGGCGCAAGATGAATTCAAAATGGGAATAATTCAAACATTCTTGTGGAATTTCTAGTAAAAGAATAAGATCAACTTGACAAATGAAACATAAAGCATTCATGTATAAACTTCCATGACATTTCCGTAACTCCAATCACTACATTGCAAGGCCTAGCATTTTTTTAATTCCCTTTTTTATTTCATTGTGGTGCAAGATAAAATTCAAATGAGAATAGCTTGAACATTCTCGTGGAATCTTGAGTAAAAGAATAAGATCAACTTGACAAATGAAACTTAAAGCATTCATGTATGAATTTTCATGACATTTTCTAATTCCAACCACTACATAGCAAGGCCCATCATTTTTTTAATTATAATATATTCTAATATTATGGCACAAGATGAAATCCAAATGATAATAATTTGAACATTTTTGTGCAATCTTAAGTAGTAGAATATAAAGATCAACTTGACAAATGAAACTTAAAGCATTCATATATGAAATTCCATGACATTTTTAAATTTGGGTCATAATTGCATAGTGAGGCCCATCATTTATTTACTTCCTATTTTTTTTCATTGTGGTGCAAGATGAATTAGAAATGGGAATAATTTGAACATTCTTGTAGAATCTCGAGTAGATTTAATATTATGAACTTGACAAATGAAATTTAAAACATTCATTTATGAAATTCTAACATTTTTGTATTCCAGCCATTGCATGGCAAGTCCATAACTTCTTTGATTCCCTTTTTTTTCACTATGGAGCAAGGTGAAGTGAAATGAGAGTAATTTGAACATTCTCATGGAATCTTTAGTAAAAAAATATTAAGATCAACTTGAAAAATGAAACTTAGAGCATTCATATATGAAATTTCATGACATTTTCTAAATTGAGTCATAATTGTATGGCAAAGCCCATCATTTCTTTAATTCTCATTTTTTTTCAATGTAGCACATGATGAATTCCAAATGAAAATAATTTGAACATTCTTGTGGAATTTCAATTAAAAGAATATTGAGATCAACTTGACAAATGAAACTTAAAGCATTCATGTATAAAATACCATGAACTTTTCTAATTTGGGCCATAATTGAACCGCAAGGCCCATCATTTTTTTAATTCACATTTTTTTTTCCATTGTAACATAAGATGAATTCAAAATGAGAATAATTCAAACATTCTTGTAGAGTCTCTAGTGTGAAAATCTATGACATTTTTTGTATTCTAGCCATTGCATGGCAAGCCCATAACTTCTTTGATTCCCATTTTTTTTCATTGTAGCCCAAGATGAAGTGGAAATGAGAATAAGTTGAACAATGTCATGGAATCTCTAATAAAAAATATAAAGATCAATTTAACAAATGAAAGTTAAAGCCTTCATGTATGAAATGCCATGACATTTTTGTATTCTATCTCATGCATGGCAAGCCCATAACTTCTTTGATTTCCATTTTTTTTTCTATTGTGGTGCAAGATGAATTCAAAATGGGAATAATTTGAACATTCTCTTTGAAACTCTAGTATAAGAATAAGATCAACTTGACAAAAGAAACTTAAAACATTCATATATGAAATTCCATGACATTTTTGTAATCCAACCATTACATGGCAAGGCCCATGATTTCTTTAATTATTATTTTTTTCATTGTTGCTCAAGATGAATTCCAAATGCAAATAATTTGAACATTCTTGTGGAATTTCTAGTAAATGAATATAAAGATCAAGCTGACAAATAATACATAAAGCATTCATTTAAGGAATTCCATGACATTTTCATATTCCATCTAATGCACAGCAAGCCCATAACTTCTTTGATTCCCATTTTTTTTTTCTATTGTGGTGCAAGATGAATTTGAAATGGAAACAATTTGAACATTCTTGTAGAATATCTAATAAAAGAATAAGATCAACTTGACAAATGAAATAAAAAGCATTCATATATGAAATTCTATGGCATTTTTGTATTCAAGCCAAAATTGCATGGCGAGGCCCATCATTAATTTCTATAATTCTCATTTTTTTCCTATTATGACACGATGAATTCCAAATAAGAATTATTTGAACATTCTTGTGGAATTTCTAATAAAAAAATAAAATAAACTTCACAAATGAAAGTTAAAGCATTCATATAGAAAATTCTAAGACATTTTATAATTCAGGCCATTGCATGGTAAGGACCATCATTTTTTTAATTCTTTTTTTATCATTGTGGCACAAGGTAAATTCGAAATTGGAAGAATTTGAACATTCTAGTGGAATCTTTAGTAAAAGTAAAATATTAAGATTAACTTGACAATTGAAAGTTAAAGCATTCATATATTAAATTCCATGATAGTTTCTAATTCGGCCATTGCATGGCAAGGCCCATCATTTCTCTATTTCCCTTTTTTTTTCCATTGTAGCACAAGATGAAATTCAAATGAGAAAAATTTGAACATTCTTGTCAAATCTCTAGGAAATGAATAGGATCAACTTGACAAATGAAATATAAAGTATTCGTGTATGAAATTCTATGACATTTTCTAATTTGGGCCATTGAATTGCAAAACCCATCATTTTTTTATTTCTAACTTTATTCTCGATGTGGCACAAGATGAATTCTAATGAGAAGAATTTGAGCATTCTTGTGGAATCTCTAGTAAAAGAATAAGATCAATTTAATAAATGAATCTTAAAGCTTTTATATTTCAAATTCCATAACATATTCTAATTTGGGCTATAATTGCATAGCAAGGCCCATTATTTCTTTTATTCACATTTTTTTTTAATTATTCTTGAGCAAGATAAATTGTAATTGAGAATAATTTGAACATTCTCATAGAATCTCTACTTGGAAAATATGATCAACTTGACAAATAAAACTTAAAGCATTCATGTATGAAATGCCATGACACTTTTGTATTCCAGCTATTGCATGGCAAGCCCATCACTTCTTTGATTTTCATTTTTCTTTCATTGTGGCACAAGATGAAGTCCAAATAAGAATTATTTGAACATTCTTGTGGAATCTTGAGTAGAAGAATAAGATCAACTTGAGAAATAAAACTTAAAGCATTCATATATAAAATTCTAAGACATTTTCTTATTCATGCTAGTACATAACAAGGCCCATTATTTCTTTAATTCCCATTTTTTTTCATTCTCACGCAAGATGAATTATAAATGGAATTAATTTTGATGATTCTAGTGGAATTTCTAATAAAAAAGGATTAAGATCACTTTGACAAATGAAATGTAAAGCATTCATCTATGAAATTCCAAGACATTTTCTCATTTGGACTATTATTGCATAGCAAGGCCCATCATTTATTTTATTCCCATTTTTTTCCATTGTGGCGCAAGATGAATTCCAAATAGGAAGAATTTCAGCATTCTTGTGGAATCTCTAGTAAAAAAATAAAATCAACTTGACAAATGAAATTTAAAGCATTCATGTATGAAATTCCATGATATTTTTGTATTCCGGCCATTGCATGGCAAGGCCCATGATTTTTTTAATTCTCTTTTTTTTTTCATTGTGACACAAGATGGATTCAAAATGAGAAGAATTTGAATATTTTTATAAAATCTCTTGTAGAAGAATAACATCAACTTGACAAATGAAAGTTAAAGCATTCATATATCAAATTCCAAGACATTTTCCAATTTGGACCATGTATGAAATGCCATGACATTTTTGTATTCAATCCATCATTTCTTTAATTTTCATTTTTTTGCCATTCTAGAGCAAGATGAATTCCTCATGACAATAATTTGAACATTCTTGTGGAATCTCTAGTAAGAAAATATAAGATCAACTTAGAAAATGAAACTTAAAGAATTTATATATGAGGTTCCATGACATTTTTCAGTTTGAGCTGTAATTGCATGGTGAGGCCCATCATTTATTTAATTCCCATTATTTTTTCCATTGTCTATAAGATGAAATCAAAATGGAAATAATTCAAAAATTCTTATGGAATCTCTAGTAAAAAAAAAATAAAGATGAACTTGGTAAATGAAACTTAAAGAATTCATATTTGAAATGCCATGACATTTTCTATTTACAATAATTTGAACATTCTTGTGGAATCTTTAGTAAAAGAATAAGATCAACTTGACAAATGAAACTTCAAGCATTCATATATGAAATGCCATGATATTTTCATATTTAGTCCATCATTTCTTTAATTTTCATTTTTTTGCCATTCTTGTAAGATGAATTTGAAATGACAATAATTTGAACATTTTTGTAGAAACTTGAGTAAAAGAATAAAGATGAACTTGACAAATGACACGTAAATTCCATGACATTTTCTAATTTGGGCCATAGTTGTATGGTGAAGCCTATAATTTATTTAATTCACATTTTATTTTCTTTGTAACAGAAGATGAATTTGAAATGGGAAGAATTTGAACATTCTCATGGAATCTCTAGTAAAAGAATGAGATCAACTTGACAAATGAAACTTAAAGTATTCATGTATGAAATTCCATAACATTTTTTAATTCGGGCCATTTCAAAGCAAGGCCCATCATTTTTTAAAATTACATTCTTTTTCATTGAAGCGCAAGATGAAATCCGAATGCTAATAATTTAAAATTCTTGTGGAATCTCTAGTAAATAAATAAGATGATCTAGACAAATGAAACTTAAAGGATTCATATATAAATTCCATGATATTTTATAATTCAAGCCATTGCATGGCAACAACCATCATTTCTTTGATTTCTATTATATTTCTCTAAGATGCAAGATGAATTCCAAATGCAAATAATTTGAACATTCTTATGGAATCTCGAGTAAAAGAATAAGATCAATTTGACAAATGAAACATAAAGCATTCATGTATGAAATTCTATGACACATTCTAATTTGCACCATTTCATAGCAAGACCCATTGTTTCTTTAATTCAAATTTTTTTTTAATTAGTGCACAAGATGAATTCTAAATGACAATAATTTGAACATTCTTGTGGAATTCTAGTAAAAAACAAGATGAACTTGACAAATGAAACTTAGTCAAGATGCAAGATTAAGTCCAAATTGATTAATTTGAACATTCTCAAGAAATTTCTAATAAAAAAATATTAAGATCAACTTGACAAATAAAACTTAAAGCATTCATATATGAAATTCCATGACATTTTCTAATTTGGGCCATTGCATGGCAAAGCCCATTACTTCTTTAATTCCCATTTTTTTCATTATAGTGCAAGATGAATTTCAAATGAGAATAATTTGAATATTTTTTCAAAATGTCTTGTATAACGATAAGAAGATCATCTTGATAAATAAAACTTCATTGTGGTGCAAGATGAATTCCAAATGTCAATAATTTAAAAATTCTCGTAGAATCTCTACACAACATCTTCTTTGATTTTTGTTCATGACTTTTGATTGAAAGATCAAAATCTCAAACGGATTGTTGGAGGTGAAAGATAGCTTAATTTTACAACTTTTGTTAGTTCAAAGTTTAAAAAAAAAGTCCGTTTATGAGGTGAAAATTGCCCGTGAAATTTGCTGACTTGAAGTGATAGTAAGAAAAAAATAAAAAACATAATTAAATAAGCTTTTGCACCTCTTGTAATCGTGTGAAATTACAAATGGTGCAATGGTTTGAATTTTGAATCTTATCCATGAGGTTCAAGGTTCAAACCTTGGTGGTAGCATTTGCCACAAAGATTATCTATGTGGCATGTGGGGCCATCTATATGGTAGCTGCTACGTGGCAATGCCACATGGACATTTTGGAGTGTCCACGTGGCAACTTGGGATTAATTACTTGTATGTGAAAAAAATTCAAAAAAATTTAATAAAAAAAAGTTATCAAATTAACAAAAAAATTAACACTTTTGTGTTCAAAAGTATCCAAATCAATACGTCCAAATCAACAAAAAAAATCAACACTTTTGTGTTGAGTTTTGTTAATTTGGTCACTAAATTTTTCTACTAGTGTTAAAGCATTCATATGTGAAATTCCCTGACAATTTTTAATTTAGGCCATTGTATGCAAAGGCCCATTTCTTTCTTTTCTTTCCAATGGAAAATAGGATGAATTCCAAATGGGAATATGTTTTGAATTCTTACAGAATCTTAAGCTTAAAAGTAATGACAACTTACTTCTATTAGGCCTAGATTCTTATATTGGGTTTTTAAAGGTTTGTTTTAATAAGTAAAATATTTGTCATAATTTTGAAACTCATTTAATTAATCTTATAAATTATATTTTTAAACCTTATATGAATTTAATGACAAATCCCCTCAAAAGTCATAGTAGTTTGTCCAAATTATTATTAAACATTCTAAGAAAATATGAACAATTTTAGTATTCTGTTTTATTTCTTTGTTCCTTAAAAACAATATTGGCTTAGAATTGGTCTACATTAGAAACAAGAAGAACAATCTGATATAATAATTACAAAATTCTTATTTTTGATTCAAAAATTGTGATTGTGTAGTGATTATTTTCATTAGTCTAATGTGATTAGGTGTTGAATATGGTAAAATGGTTAGAGAAAATTCAATTTTTGAATTCGACCTATACAACACATAATTGTTGTATACTAACATAATGTTTTCAATGCCATGTAGTTTTGTAATTTTCTAATATTTTTTTCATTTCTAAAAGGACATTTTTCTAAAGTTCAAAGAATCCTTAAAAAGATACTCTAATTAGAACCATGCCTATAATTTGATTTCAAGCCTAAGACTCTACAAGTAATAAGAACTTCTATAATCTAAATTTCAACAACCACGCACGATAAAATTTGCAAACTTTCATTTTATATGTGGAATGAGAGGGCCAAAATAGGTAGGAAAGGGTTACTAGGTAAATCAACTATGTATAAAATAGGAGACTTTTATTTCACGTGTACCCCTTGGATTGATTTGGAGGGGCCAAGCAAGTGCTAGGGAGGTGCCAATGCAATCCAACCAAATTTCAACAGCTTTCATTTTAAACTTAGAGTTAATTCTATTTGCAATTTAGAAGTTCCATATTTTCTAGTTGTATAGGTATTCTGGTTTAGGCAAGTTTATGCGGTTCACAGTTAAAGCTACTTATGTCTAGATCTCAATGGACTTGCATGCAGACTATTAATTGATGAATGGTGTGAAAATTGATGAAATGAAAGCCTTCAAAGTTTGATCTGCTTTGTTGAAAGCATCCTTGATTCCTAGAAAACGGTGCAAGGATACCATCCTTAAATGTGGCAGATTTTGGAATGTTGGTGAAGATTTGGAATTTCAAACTGGACTCGAATTTTGAAGTGTTTGTCACGAGATCAAGAACCCCACACCCTCCTCTTGCAGTTGGAGTACTAAGGAATTCATGACTGAAATCAACTTACATATGGAAGGACTGCACGTACCCCCTTTCCTGGTTGATTGTGACTTGGCATTCAAAAATGCATCCAACATTCCAGAATAAGGGGCACTTGGCAATTTCAAAATTTGAGGGAGGAATTTGGAGCTTAAGATTTCTAACCCACCTAGTTTATAACTACAAAAAAACTTCAATCTTGATCTTTTTATTTGTATATGCAAACAAAGAGCAAGCTAAGGAGTTTGAAGTCCTAATCTTTTAGTGTTGGCGGCACTTCTAAGGAAAGGTGTACAAAGTTCTTAGTGAACCATTTGTCACAAGTTAAGTTTGCTTCCAATACTTTCCATTCGTCATTTAGAATTTCAAAGTTTATGCACTAGACTTGTGCATTTGATTTGTAATTCAAAATTTTAAGGTTCGCACATTGCATTTGATGCCACTTTATTTTGCCAATGAACATGCATGCATAGACTAAGAGTGGGAAGGATCCCGACCAAGATAGTTGTTCTACATACTAGTTTCATTGGCAAGTGTGAGCCCATTAGTTGTCACCTAGGCCTTGGAATTTTTTGTTTTGTTTTCACTCATTCCTTATAGCGTTTTTAAGTCCAAAAGACCTAAAAAGTGTGTTAATATTATATTAGTAAAAGTTCCTACAATTGCGGTGTGTTATTTTTCATAAGTCTGTAAGTGCTCGAAGCACTTTCATTTATCATTTCCAATATCTAAAAGGTGTCTAGTATGTTGATTAGGAGTTTGAAATGGATTTGAGTCCTAGTAGACAAAGTCATAGAAGATACTTATTCTAGATGATTATAGATTTATACAAATCCACCAATTTCACAAGGATGCGCATTGAAGATTGGAGAAACACAAAGAGTCCAATAGCAAAGTCGATTCATGAAGATTCCTTCACGAGTACAAGAATGATTCCTTTCCAAAAGAATTAAATACAAGAGATAAAGAATTTAGACCTCTCTACATTAATGCAAGTAAACATATAAACTTGCAATTTGAAAGCTTCCTAGAGGTTGCCCAAAAAGTTTCGTAATTTTGTAGATTGCGAAAAATGACTCTATAGAAAGTTACCTATGGTTTCCGGCAATTGGAAATTCATAGAAATTATCCAAGTAGCGATAAAATCCCACTAAGAATGAGTGTAGTATTTTTTAGCTAAAATAAGCACTTGGCCAAATTTCAAGACAGTCCAATATCGATAAGTGCTGGAATTGGCGTTGGCATCAAATTTTAACGGTTTTTAAAAACCTTCAATGGGTTGACCAACGTACTAGGCACACACGGTGTCCAAATGAAGTAAACTTGGACTCTATTCTTACTATCTTAGATCTATTAGACAACCTAGGCTAGTCAAAATCTTGAGAAAAGGCAAACTCAAATAGTTGTTTTTTCTATTTTTTCATTGGTTTGCAATTCGTTGGCTTTTGCTTGCAAAATAGTTTGGAAAGTAGGGGGTAGGGGATCTCCTAGGCTAATTTGGGCCTTTCAAAGACTATAAAACAATTGGTTTTGCATTTGGAGCATTTCTCCAAAAGTTAGAATGATTACAATAGTAGTGTAGAATTTTGATTGATATTATTTTAGAATTTACATAGGAATAGTTTTAAGTAATTTGAGAGGGATTGGGGGCCTTGGAAAAGTGTAAGAGGCCTTTACCTCATCTATCTTTGCACCTTTATTTCTTGTTTTTTGTTTGGCCAAAACATAGCCACATTGTTGGAATTTTGGCAATTTGCCCAAAACTTTATTTGAATTGCTATTTGGGGCCATTTTGCTCCTTGAATTTTATTCCATCTTTTACGTTTGAGCTCATTTCAAAGAACATTGGGGTCCCTTTGGAGAACTTACTAATCATTGTTATTGGATTTGTTTTTGAAGTCATTTGATTGTTTTCTGGGTGTCTGTTGTACTAGCACCAAGGATATTTGAGCTGAATTTTGGCGATGTCATTATCTTGTGTCATGTGCGCAGTCTAGGCGTTAGTATCTTTACACACAGAAGCATGGTAAGATGACATGGATTATCATCCTAGAAGATTCTAGATGTTCTCCCAACCTTTAGTATCCGGATGATCATTTTCTTCTCTTCCAACTACTCTTTTCCGCTCTTTTTCTAGAACCAACTACTATCTGGATTTCAATCCGGATTCAGTATCACTTGGTTTCTGGTTACATCTCTCAATACACTAGTTTTCAATTCTTCTCTTTTACCATCACAAGGTCTGCTCTTGATCTTTCGAGGGGCAGGGACTTCACCACTCTAGTCTATTCACTACACAAGCAAAAACAAACAAACAAACATCCAAGTACTCAAGGTGTTGTAGCACCGAAAGTAGATCTGGATTCTCACAACATTCTAGATGTAAGATGTTTGATCCAGAATGCAATTACTTAGGACTGCGTTCACTCTTCCTTACTACAATGACAAATCTCAGGCATCCGGAGTTGACAACGGGTAATCTTTCTAGATGTAAGATGGATCCCAAGCTTCAAAGACCTTTTGGTGAGTGGGAGTTTCCGCTAGTGGTCGCTAATCTCTGCACAAAATTGTTTCCAATTCCAGATCTACACTCATACCACTCTTCACTAAAAACCAAATTACCGTTCCAATAGTTCAAAGGCACCACGTGCATCTACTTCGTCACGAATCTAACATCATTACAATAGTACTCCCTCAATTCGATCCAAATATTCGAAATCCGGATTCCTCCTTGTCGCAACTTAGAATTTTGATTTTCGTAGTATACACCAAAATAGGAACGGAAACTAGTCATTAGCTAACCGGATCCGATTAGGTGGGGAAGGAAAACTCATAATTAGCACGGAACGTGAAGTAGTGGGCTTCTTGGATCTAATCCGGTCGGGAGTAACCAACGACGGAAACGGAATGTAACACGGATTAGGTCTAGGACCGGATGATGATGATGAACCGGATTATGATGACAAACCGGAAAGGGTCCAGGGACTATATAAGGAGGAGCTTTCACTGTTGCACCCCCTTTTAGAAACTCAACCTTGAGCGTGCACGGTTGAGTTTTTGTCGTTTGTGCGTCTGTGCGTTTGTGTTCTGTTCATTTTGATTCCAGTTGAGATCGGAGAGAGGAAGTGAGGAACGGGACGTGCGGCTAGAAGAGAGTGAGGTAGATGTGAGTGGGAATGCCTCCGCTACGTAGGTCGAGACAAGCGAGTCCCTCTGGAGGCGAGGTGAAGCTCCGGAAAGTCATTCCGGTTATTCCCTCCACAGAGCCGGAAAAGGCTGAACTCATGGATGATCTCAAATCCATGGGTTGCGTAGGGTTTGCCGAGAAACCTTGGGGTTTTAGGGAGGAGAGAATGGTCAAGGAGCTCCTCGGAAAGTTGTCCAACCAGTTTGACAACACCGTGAGGGGAACTCCCGTCAGCTGGAACGAGGGGATGTGGAGAGCGGTTTACGGTTTCCGGGCAGGAGGTTTGGGAATGGCGAGCCGGAAGGATGAGTTTGTCCGAGGGAAGTTTAAGGGAGCCGTCAACCCGAAGGACGGATACGCGGTCGAGGATTGCTTGGATGACCGACACCGTCGGCTCCTACAATTCCTGGTTCCGGTTCTTCACCCGGAAAAGCCGACCAGGGTGACGATCACCCTCGGCAACACCATTTTCGGTGCCCTCAGTGGTACCCGGAAAGTGGATTGGGCACGGATCATTTCCGATCTCGTGGCCCAGCTTGTTAGTAGGGTTGGGAAGAAAAGGGCCACTCCAGTGTGCCCTTACCTCTTCCACCTTTATTGGGAGAACCAAGTCCTCACCGATACGGAGGAGAGGGCGTGGAAGACGCAGGAAGTGCTCCTGAAGTATGGGGAGTCGGAGACGGATGACGAGGCGGAATCCGATTCCGGGTCAGACCGGGAGTCCAGCGAGGAAGAGGAGGAGCCGATGCCACCGATCAAGCGACAGAAGCTGACGCCTCCACACAAGCGCGGGACGCCTCCCGGTCAAGACAAACCGGCCCCGGAGGAGAAACCGGAAGCCGAGAAGACCAATTCCGGGGGAGATCCGGATATGCAAGATCCGTTCAACGGTCTGATCAACGTCCTCTGCAACATCAGGGCGGATTGGGAGGTCAAGCACAGGACGCTTGCGGCAATCGGCAAGTTGGTGGGTGCGGCACCGGACAGCAAATTAGTGGAACAAGTGGCGGAGTGCATCACGAATCCGGAAGAGACCCGGAAGCAGGAAGCAGAGATCCGCCGGTTGCAGGAGGAGGTGGATAAACTGAAGGCAACTCTTTTTGCCTATCAGGAAGACGTGACGGCCGCCCGGGAGATGGCGGAAGAGACTCGAAAGATAGCCGAGCAGATGAAGGCGGTCCTGGGAGAGACCGGAACGGCCGCTGCCAAAGCGAAGCTCTTCGACGAGAAGATCCACGAAGAGAAGAAACTATCCGGTTCCCGGATGGTCCGGATTCTCGCGGACTTCGCTGAGCAGGTGGAGACGGCAATGGTGGAGGGGCGGAAGGCAGCGGACCGGATCGAGGAGAGCAGCCGGAAGCTGACGGGAGCGACGTGCGACAAAGGTATTCACCTTTCGGACATCTCTCTACCGGATCTCTTTCCGGACGCGACCATTCAGAAGGATAGGAAGGATTGGACTCCTGAGTCCAAGAAGTCTGCACGGACTAGGACTCCGGGCACGAGACCTGATATCACCATCGACCTGGAGTCTCCACCTGGACCGAATCCTGCGGAGGGGGAACGGGTCCGGAATTTGAGTGAAGTCTTCGAGGAGCTAGTCCCGGAGACCGGAAGCCCGACGATAGGATCTAGAGTTGTAGGGTAGATAGGATTTTAATTTCAGTTAGGAGTAGGAGCGGATCCGGATCCGGATCCGGCTCAATAGTATTAGGTTAGACCGGAAGTTAGATTAGGATGGCGGCGGACCCCCACAGGTTTTCCGCTCCTTTTTGTGCTTTTAGGGTTTTGACCCTTTGTATATAAATCGGTTCCTGCGATGGGAACTGGGAGTTGTTCATTTTGCAAACTTCTTGTACTCTTCTATTCCCTTCGTTGTGTATCTCTCTCCAGCTCGATAGGATTGTATGATGTGGAGTTAGGATAGTACGAGTTGGTTTGCAAGTGATTTCTCCCCTTGGTGTTTCTTTTCCGATCCTAGGTGCATGTGAGTAGGTACCGAAGAGTTGGGAGTGAACTTAGTTCCTCAGCACGTCTAGAGTTTGAGATTCCGGGTGAGAAAGCCGTTGTTAGGCTAGGCGGGTAGGGAGGGATTCCTTAGCTGCGCTAGAACTCCCGGGTGGGAAATCCGGTTGAGTGTCCGATCTCCTGTGAGGTCTCACCACCCGTATGGGTAACGGAAGAACTTTAGTTGATGTTGGAACGGACGGGTGCACTTGTAACCACCTGTCTTCGCACGGATCGGAAGTAGCATCAAGGTTGTTGTAGTACGAGAGGGTCGAGTGTGGGGTCTTTGTGTGACCTACAACCCGGATTTCTATCTGGGTTGTTGTGAAGGACCAAACCGGATCCGGATTAGCTTAGGAGTTTAGAAGGTAGGACAGTGGGTCTTCAGCCACTATAAGTCACGGAAGGAATGGTGGGCCTACCACTCTCAAAATTAAGTGGCGACCTCTTTGATGGTGAAACAGAGGCAAAACCAAACCGGATAGGATTACGGGTACAGGATGACCATCCGGACCGGATTGGTCAGAACGGATTTCTAGGATCGGAAGTTGTGAGATCCTGGGATTTGGGTATTTGTACGGACCGGATAGTTAGTAGGACCGGAAGAAGGAGTAATCCGGTCTATAGTTATCCGGTGTGGTGGTATTTCTGGTTCTAGATCTAGGACCGGAAAGTAAGATTGGCATACTGACTGAGCTTAACTGCTTAATAGAGCTAGATACTTCACAAGATCTCGTGGGTTCGATCTTTAGAGTCACTTAGTTATACTCTAGAGCGATTTTTGTGAGTATAATGGGGAATTGACCTGCCCTGTCCTGCGACACTCCTCACTCGTCTTTTTTACATTTCAACACTCCCAACAACAAACGAACACAATCTGGATATAAAGTTGGAGCTAGAATGTCTACCAGATGGCTCAAATTAAAGAAGGGAATGAAATACAATAGAATAATCACTAGGATGGAATGAGAAGGCAATAAACTTGCTCGCTTTTAAAAACCAAAACCAAAACCAAAGTCAATGCCTAAAAAGCCAAAAAGGCACTCTGAAAATCAAGGTAACCAACTAGTGAACACCCCAAGATATGTGGAACATTTACAACCCAATTGTCCTTACAAATTCAGAACCATTAAAAATCCGGAACTTGGGCCCACGCTTCGAAATCTTGTTTTGGAATGAAAATCCTACCCAATTACCTACCAGCTATCTATCTATCCTACTGTACCTTCTTCGTGCTACTCCCGCTTTGGCTGCTCGGAGTCTTTACCGAAGCCTTCACTAGTGTATTTTTTGCTAACAATCAAGTTTCAGGCTTACGTGAAACTACTAGAGGTGAGTCTTCCGATTCTATGTCTTCCTCAGATCCAGACTTCAACACCTGCTCTTCTGACTCCTTTATCTCCTAAATCTTCGAATCTTTGGCTTGCGGTGACTCACTCAGCTCAATCTCAGCACGATTCCGCTCTGGTGTCAACTACTGCATATGTGAAAAATCTTGTGGATGAGATTGAGCTGGATTAGTCATCGCTCCGATTTGTACGTCAAGGTTGCCACGACAACCAATCTGGGTACTATGAACTTTCCGGCTGTGATTTTCCTAGGTGGTTGAAGAATTAGGACGGAAACTCCTTACTTTGTTGGAACAAACTTCTCACTTGCTTCTTTCTTTGGCTTAGGTACCACTAGTCCTATTGGAGTCTATGCTTGACTGCCTGATGGACCCAAAGTTGGAGTGAAAATAAACTTCAGCCCTTCCGATTGTGGCTAGATCGGACCATTAGAAGCCTACTAGATCAGAGTCTATCGAATCGGAGTATCCCAGAATATGCTCCTAGAGACTTCTGGAAATCCCTCAAGTTGATGGCTCGTTTTGAATCCAAGTATTCCAACAACTTACGCATGTCCTTCAAAACAATCCCCATCCGCACTTTGAAGTCGACCAGGATCTTTACCATCTTCGATTCGGTTATGTGCCCTTTTTTCTCCAACCAAGCAATGTAGAGGTTAGCTCGGATCATCGTATGTTCCAGAACTATGACCAATTCCTTGAGGTCATGGACAAGTCAAAGAGCCTCCATCTCCTTCTGTCTCGCCAAGTTCAGCTCCCTTTCTGTCTACTCCAGTTGGGACTTGAGATTATCCCTTTCTTCCTCCAACTTTTGGATTTGATTCTCCTTCTATCGGAACCCTTCCGGATCTAGCTATTTCTAGATTTCCTCCAAAATTTGGTCCGACTCCACCTTGAGTTTGCCCGCGATAAGGAGCACGTGATCCTCCAAGTTGCCATACATCTATTTGTCCTACTGCATCCATTGGATTCCGGCTTCAAAGAAGTCCACGTCTATAGGATGTTCTAGATTTGTAATCAGCTCTTCTCTATCTAGTGTTGGCACCTTCCCTTGTGCAGTCGGATCCATGGACTTCTTTTGTTTCCAATTTACCGTTTCTTCTTCTTCTTCTTCCAGTTGCCTTTCTTTTTGGGATTCTTTTTCTTTTTTCTCCAACTCATTTGTGAGGCCATACTTCAGGATCGCAACTCCAATGTTATACTGAATTGTTTCCTCGACACTCAAGACCTCCTTGTGGTAATAGAGGTGGAACAAATACGGGGTGACAAGGTTGTGTTTTGCTTGGCCTATGCGATTTGCCAATTTGTCCACTACTCCCTGAATCACTTTCTTCCAATAGACAATCCGGTACTCTAAAGCCCTGAAAATGGTGTTAGCCACTATGAACGTAATATGAGTAGGCTTTTCTAGTTACAAGATCAGAATGAGGAAGTCTAGTACCTGTATATGCCTCTCGTTTTTACAGTCACTAATTATAAACCCCTCCTTTGAGTGAACCTAACTCTGGAACTTTCTAACTATGTACTTATCCGTTCTTACGACTAGTCGAAGTCCGTTCTTCTTAAATAAATAGACATCCACTCAGATGTCTTTCATCCAAGCTATGAGTCAACCTCTCACCGTCAACTCATATTAGTTCGGAACTTCATAAATGAGTTCTTACATCATCTCCTCGTTCTTCATACTCCATGGTCTATCTAACAATCCAACACAACCGATACACTTGCGGTCATCCTCTAACTATGCTCGATGGGCCAAATCTAAAGGAATAACTAGACAAACCATTCCAGCTGCAACACTAGACTTTTGCACAACCGGATTTCTAGTTGCCGCCATGAATTACTGACAGTTGACAACCTAATCCGGTCACTTGGCACCAACCTTTTTGTCCTCTCTCTATCTTGGTCACTAACTCACCACTCTTTCTCTTAGCTATACAATTCATAAAGTTTAGCTAGTAGAAAGAAAGAAAAAGAGAAGTGGCGATGGGTTTAAGTACTCGATGTACAGCTAATAGTTCCCAGTGGAGAATGGGTAGAAGACTATTCTCCTAATGGTACCCTAGTTTCCTAGACCAGAAGCCTAGAACATAGGTTTTAGGATTCCGGTACTATCTTGGATTCCATATTGAATCCGTTTTCGTAACACTTAGTAATGATTCTAGCAATCCGGAACTAACTATTTCTACCATAGTCTTGGTGTAGCGAAAATCTTGATGAATTACCCAAAAAAATACAAATTCTAAGTCTACCTAACATTATTCTAGACTAATTCCATCTAGTTTGAGTTTCCGTGCTCCTACAACTTGAATACCTTGGAGCTTGCTTTGTCATATTTTAAGTGTCTTTTATGTATTAATTTCATTTTCATTGAGTTCTTGAGCAAGATTTCCAACCATCGGTGTGTGAACATCCCCCTAGAACGTTGAATTGGGAATAAGTGGTTTAACAAATATCGGTTTAAGTCTTTTAAAGACATTTTCGGTTGGATCCAAGACTCTCATGTGTCTCCAAGATGACAAAGCTCTGGCAAATTTGCTCTAGAATACAAGGTTGACTTTTTTAATATGACGAAGCTTTGCCTATAGACCTAACCTCTCTTTAAGTATTTTTATGATTTGTGCTTTTAAAATTTAGACTTAACACCTCGGATAGCAAACCTTGTTCCTCTTTAGAGTTTTCTGTATTAATTTTGTTCGAAAGGGTTTCCATACAAACACCCAAAAAATTGGCAAGCAACAGCCATTGGGAATTTTCTTGGGAAAAAATCCCCCCAAAGTGGAGGTTTGGACTAGCCAACCGTCAATGATCAATCCCAACAGCCAACAAGTCCTAGTACTGTCCCATGTACCAAGGTTCAACACCAACCAACCATCAGTAGTCAGCTCGGCAGCCAACATTAGTACACAATCAGCCAACAATCGTTAGTACATAGTAGGTAGCTTTACGGCAACTAGGTAGTACAACCACCTTGCGGTTGGAGTCCATTAAGTCTCCCAAATTGGTTTCCCATAAATATATTAGGGATGATGCCCATAGGGCCCCTTTTTTTGGTTTTTGATTTTTTTTTAACACCAAGTTTAGCTCATGGATGTTTAGACTTTAAGAAAAATTGCTAAGTGATAATTTTAGCTAAAATTTAGTGGAAAAAATACCAGTTGGAGGGTAGCCCTTAGATTACCAAAATCAAGCCACGAGACCTCAACTCCACCAAAATGAAGCCAAAGAAACCTATTTCTACCAAAATCAAGCTAGAAGACCCCAGAGCTCACCAAGATGAAGCCAATAAAACCTAGCTCCACCAAAATCAAGTTTGGAAACCCCAAAACTCATTAAAATCAAGCCAATGAGACTGAGCTTACCAAAATCAAGGCAGAGAGGCCCAGCTCTACCAAAATCAAGCTAAGGAGGTTTAGATCTATTAAAATCATCTAGGAGACCTAACTTACCAAAAATCAAGCAAGGGAGATTTCAAAGCTCATCACGTTCAAGCCAATGAAACCTTAGCTCCACCAAAATCAAGCTAGGGAGGTCAAGTTCACAGAGATCAAGCCAAAAGACCTTAGCTTACCAAAATCAAGCCAAAGAGTTCAAGCTTAATCAACAATTCAAACGAATACTTGATTGATAATTGAAGTTGGTGTATGATTAGCAAACTTCTAGTCATCACGCTTAGCTTCAAACTTATTCTTTGTGTGGTGAACCTTCTATGCCTAAAGTTGGCATTTTCAAGTACTAAAGCATACATATGAAATTGGAATTGCAAACTAAGACGTCAATTTAGAGATTTGCTTAGAAAGAACAAAAAGATTCTAATTTGCATGCACACCATTCATTAGGGAATATTAAACAATTTGGATTTTACTTACAAGACAAATAGAAAAAAATAAAAAGAAGTATAGTTGACTTTAGGAGATGCCACAAATTAGTTATTAGTTATAAGAAGTTAGCGGATTTGTTTTAAGACCTTGTTTGATTTCCAAAAAAAATTAGGAAAGCATTTAGCATTAGATTTGATAGGATTTCATTTCCAAAAGAGTATCTACAAAAAAAAAAAAAAAAAAAAAATCTTTTAAATAAGTGGAAAGAAAAAGAAGGAAGAATCAATTGAAGGACAAGTCTAGGAAATCCTCAAATGTGATAGGAGTCTACAACAAATCAAGATTATACTACAAAACATTGAAAATGGAGTTGGAACATGCACTTGACAACATAGAAGCAACATTCAATGAAGATGGAACCAACATTGAAGTTAGTAAATGATCTTATTACCATAATCTTTGTATTTTTACTAAGAACCATTAGATTAGGATTGAACTTCTGAATTCTAAATTAAGATTAGAATAACCCATAGGGGAATACATCAAATAATAGAAGCCACAAAAAGTGTCACACTTCCTTTTTTGAGCTTTGATTGTAAATAATTTTAATTGATAATTGGATACTTTAAAAAAAATTATACTAATGTATTTAATATTGCATGTAAATTCTTGGAGATGAATTACATACATATATAAAATTGTATATGTATTCAAAAAAGACAAAAATGTAGGTATTGCACTTGTTTTTTGAGCTAAATAGTACTTAATTGGATGATTATTGTTACATTTTGGATGAAGACATGATTGGCACCTTCACTAACACATCCAAATTCAAACTTCATACATATTAAGAGTTTTCGTTTCTCTTTGTTGAGTCCTACGTTCTTCCTTTTTCATTGAGCTATATAAACTTTGTATTCAAGGTTTAGCCATTTTTCTTTGTATTGAATCTTGGTGCTCTTTCCTTCTTACCAAGTTGTATACAACACATTGTTAGAATTTTGGACTATTGTGGTTTATGTTTGCCGCAACTGCATTGAATTGGAGGGATTTTGAGATTAGAACATTACTTAAGCCCTAAAGGAATTTCAACTGCTTATAGTTGGGGAAAACTTTGGTGTAGAGTAGGACTTCTTTGGGCCATGGTTGTTGAGTAGCACGAATGCTTAAAGATTGTGGCAACCACATTGAAGTGGAGGATTTTGAGATTAGAATATCAACTGCGATTTAAGTTTAAGATTGTACCTACAAATGTAGTGGTTGAACTTGGATTTTGATATACAACTCAATGGAAAATGCGATGTTGTAGTAGGATTTGTCATTGGAGGATCTTGAATGCATTCAAATCTATACTTGGTTGGAGAATTTAGGTGCGTTCTAAAATTTTGGTCATGACGCTTATTTGTTGTGCATCACCATTATTGTGTTGTTGTCCACTAATTTGCTTCTTTGCAATGCTCTTATGGCAATTAGTACAATTTTATGGCAGCAATATCATTACTTTATTTGAATCACTGTTGTTTCTACTAGTGCTAGCTGAAGGATTTCCTCTATGTTAAAGGCATA
Organism: Pseudoscleropodium purum; assembly: GCA_963969395.1. Lineage (NCBI taxonomy): Eukaryota > Viridiplantae > Streptophyta > Bryopsida > Hypnales > Brachytheciaceae > Pseudoscleropodium > Pseudoscleropodium purum. The sequence goes on along the minus strand of OZ017805.1, from coordinate 11,248,215 downwards.
TTTTGAATCACATTGATCCATGAGAAGTTGGAAATACTTTCGCACGAGTAGTCTAGGCATAAGTATCTTTATACATGAAAACGTGGTATGATGACACGAATTATCATCCCAAGGAATTCCAGATGCATTTCCAAACTCCAATATCCGAATGATCGTTTTCTCCTCTTTCGACTACTCTTTTTCACACTTTTTCGGAATCACTACTATCCGGATTCCAATCCGAATCCGGTATCACCGAATTTCCCTTTTCGTCCCTTAATAAACTAGTTTTCAATTCCTCTGTTTTACCATCACAGGGTCCACTATTGATCTTTCGAGGGGTAGAGACTTCACCACTCTAGTCTATTCACTACATAGACAAAAACAAACAAATAATAAATACCCAAGCACTCAAGGTGTTTTAGCATAGGAAGTAGATCCAGATTCTCACAACATTCTGAAATGCCAATCCGGAATGCAGGTCACTTAGAACTGCATTCACTCCTCCTTACTACAACGACAGATCTCAAACATCTGGAACTGATAAGGGGGTAATCTCTTTAGGTGTAAGACGGATACTAAGGTTGGTAGACCTTTCGGTGAGTGGGATTTTCCTTTGACATTTGCTAATCTCTATACATAATTGTTACCAATTCTGAATCTGCACTCACACCACTCTTCACTAAAAACTAGATTACCGTTCCAATAGTTCAAAGGCACCACATGCAGCTCTGTCGTCACGAATCTAACATCATTACAATAGTATTCCCTCAATCCGATCCAATTATCCGAAATCCAGGTTCCTCCTTACCCGTCCTTCTCACATTTTAACACTCCAAACAACAAACCAATACAATTCGGATACACGGTTGGAGCTAGAATGTTCACCAAGTGACTCAAATTAAAGAAGGAAATGAAATACTACAAAATAATCCCTAGGATGGAATGAGAGGGCAACAAACTTGCCCGCCCTTAAAAACCAAAACTAAAATCAAAGTCAATGCCTAAAAAGCCAAAAAGGCACCCTAGAAATCAGGGCAACCAACCAGTGAACAATCTGAGATATCTGAAACGTTCACAGCCCAAGTGTCCCTACAAATCCAGAATCCGGCCCCACACTCGAAAAACCCGTTTTAGAACCTAAAAAAATCCTAACTCAATAGAGATAGTCTACAAGCTACCTCCCCCCACATGCCTTCTTCAAACTACTCCTACTTTAACTATCCAAAGTCTTCATAGAAGCCTTCATTGGAGTCGTCCGGGTTGCTACTCAGGTCTGAATCTTTTATCCCAGATCATTTTTCGGATTTCAGAATCTGAACATTTTTTGGATTCTGCATCCATTCCAGATCCATTCCAAATTCCATTCCAAATCCCATTCTAAATTCCATTCTAAATTCCATTCCAAATTCCATTCTGGATTCATTCTAGATTCGAAACATTTCCAGATTCTGGATCCCGTACATTTCCGGATATATTCTGGATCCAGTTCTAATATTGTCGGAAGTCTTTGAAAATACTTGTTGGACAACTATCCAGGTTTTGCTAATCCATACTTCTAGTAATTTTTCTGTTTCTAACTAGTAGAATCAAAAAAATATATTGAGAATGGATTTCTTACTTCAAATTCTATTTGAAATAACTAAAATCTATTTCTCTAGGTTTCAACAAATACAATTGAAATATTTTGGTCTTTAGATTTATAAGGGATTTAGGATTTACAATTTTATGGTTTGGAAATGAGGTTATGAATAGCTGACTCAAACGCCACATTTCATAGTATGTTCTAAACTCAATGTTCTTGTGTGAGATGTGATTTTTGTTTGTTTACACCTTTATTTTGGAACTATGTCTTTAGATGTACTTAGGATATGTTCAATTTTTGCATGGTATGTCTTCAAATGTACTTAGAGTATGCTCTATGTCTTTCCAAGTTTAGGATATGGAATCACTAATGTATGTCTTCTTTAATGGGTGCATTTCCAAAACTCGACCTTTAAAATGGTTGAATCCCAAATTATTAAGGGACTTGTAGAGGAAGACGCTTACCAAATTTGGTCCATAGAGAAGTTGAAGGTATCTACTTGTGAGCAAGCACAACAATGTAGGGCTAGAAGAAAGGTAGGTTTGGTTGAAGAAGAACTAGTAGCTATGTAAAGAATTGGACAGAAAGAATTTCAAGGTTTTGAACATTGTGCCTCTAGGATCAATAGAATTAGCCAAGACATTGCTAGGAAGATTGCAAAGTTTGCCTATTCCTGCTTGGAAGAATACAATACATTGTATAATACATTCAATACCTTACTATGCAAAAGTTTTTGGGTCGTAGTTACATAAAAGACATGATTCCACCATTCCTTGGTAACTTGGAAACCATCAAATTGCAATACAATGTTGTTTCTAGTGTGAGAGAGGGTACGAGAGAACATTGGTTAGTATGAAACCATCAAAGATTGTTATGGTTAAGGATATCTTGTGCACCTTTGCTTCATGTTCAATGGTTAGGAATGGTGGATGTTTGGCTACTATATTGGGGTGGACAGAAGAAACATATCAAAGGTGCAGGGTAGATGTCTTGTTTTGGATGGTACAAAGGATGCTTTCTAGCTACATCATCGTAGAAAAATTCGTAATGATTCGCTTGCACAAAATGTAAAGGCCATAGTGGAGCACTGGTAGGTTGATGAGACTACAATGTCTCCAAATTGGAAGGATATTATCAATTTTCATGAAGGTCTAAAACAATGGATTTTGCATCCAATACATTTGCTTCAATGCATATAGGTATGACCTTGCAATTACTTGTATATCCTGCTACTATGATGTGATATTCAATGTTGTACTTAAAATGTGCTTATGATATATTGTTGTTGCTTCTATGCACCATAGAACTTTTTGTGTTGGAAGTGGTGTACTTTAGCTACTTTTGAGTAGATATAGAGGGTTTTGGATTTTGTGCTTACAATGCTATTAGTATATTCAATGCTTTTGTCTTACTTTTGTGTTGAAGGTGGTGTGTAGGAGATACTTAGAACCATTTGTTGCTTGTGCTCATAGTGGATGGGAGCACATGAATGCTTTTGTTGTTGCTGTGCTAAAGGTCTTGTGTTGTTTGTGTTTAGCGTGCTTCAACTATATTCCTTGCTTTTGTCTTGCTTTTGCATTGAAAGTGATGCGCTTCAAATCCTTCAAATCATTTGTTGCTTCTACTTGTAGTGAATGCTAGCACGTAAAAGCTTTTGTTGTTGTTGTGCTCAAGTGGTATGCTTAGGATGCTTAGGGATGCTTAGAGTTTCTTAGGTTGCTTAAGGCGATGGGTTGCTTAGGGTGCTAGATTGCTTGTGCTTAGAATGTTGGGTTGCTTGTGCTTAAGGTGCTTTCACTTTTTTCTACTTTTATGCTAAAGATGGTATGCTTAGGATACTTAGAACCATGTGTAATTGTCTAGTTTAAGGTGAATTTTTTTATTTGTATTAATTGGTGTGCAACTCTAATTTTACACGATTTTCAAGGCTAAGAACCTTGACCTCATTTGTAGCTTGACTTCTTTTGAAAACCTTAAGCCCTAGTAGGTCAAGTGGTTGAGAATGTAGAACATCTACTATTGTCGATACCACCAAAAGTTGATAGAGCTAATGATTGCTTTTGACATTATAAGGATTGATAGACAACAAATTCATTCAAATTGTTTGTGAGATTGTATGATGCTTTGTGGGGCCTAAGTTTGTGGTGAAGGTTTGGATAGTATGTGTAAAGTTCATCTTCAAGTGTATGAGAGGTTGATTAAACTTTAGACATCTATTTTGTGCAAAAAAGAATAATTGTCAATGTGGTACAAGGGGGGTTGTTTAATTGGTAAATGCATGGATTGTGAAATCCAATTGCTTCATATTTTTTTTCAAGAAATGACATTTGAGCAGATTGTCATATGGAAGAGCATTGGAAATAAGGTGGTGGGAAAAATAGAAGGTTATCCAAGGAAAGCTTTGACCTTAGAATATAAAGAAAAAACTCCTCGTAAGTTGATTAATTACCTCAAAACTAAGTTGCAAGCATTTGTGTTGCATAATTATGTAGTATTCTGGTAAAATTATTAATTTAGAAAGTTGTTAACCTCGGTTCTACCTAACATTTTAATCTCTTGCATTGATTTTCCATAAAATTATACTTTAAAGGTTCAAAATGAGATACAAAGTATGCATTGGCATCATGATCAAGTCACTATCTTGGTTCATATTACTTACAAGTAGAATCCTACTTGGAACAGAAATAGCAATGAGCCTCTTTTGTTGAAAGAAATTCATTATTATGTATCTAATGATAGAACTCATGATTCTCTTTATGTCCAGCATTGTCTTATGTTGAATCGGGAACATGTGAAAGGTCAACGTTTCACTCCCAATAACCACATAGTTTGGTTAGATGGATATAACAGACAATTCAAGAGCGCATGAGTTTGGTATTTTATTAGTAGATATCCTAGGTTGACTAGGAGTGCCACATTGGTAGATGGTTGCCAAATGTCTTGGAATTATTTTGGTTCTAGGCATGAGAAGGGAGAAGTAGATGGTGCAGGTGCCTTGCTGAAGAAAGAGATTTGGATAGAGTAGTTGAAAGTAGATGGGAGGAAGCTATAGAGTACTGCTGAGATTGTTCTTAAATGAGTAGGTTGTGAAGGTGCATGTAGAGCCTCGAGGTGCCTGGTGTAAGATGTATAAATTTTTTCTGGCTGATTTCCAAAACTAGCTTAGGTAGTGTAGATAGGAGTGAAACCAAGCAAGTTGACTGTGTGCTAGGCACCATGTCTAACCATCAATGTGGTTTGGTTACTACTCAAGACTTGGCACTTATCTAATATCGACACTTGTCTTGTTTTTGCTATGTCTGTTTAGGATATAAGACCCATTATACTTGCTATCAAATTGACCATGTGCTAGAATTCACTTTGTATAGGTTGAGATCCAAAGCATCATATCAGGCTCAGAGACTTTATGATGCAAATAAGGAGGTTGAAGTTGGCACTGGTGGAGAGTGGTTTATTAATGGTTTTTGTGTGGGTGCACCACTTGAAAAGGAGCTATGGTGGCTCATAATCGTTGTCAAGGCAATGTACGTTACTGAAGAAGCCTTCGTTGACTTGGATGAGTACACTTGTTTCCCTAGGTATGTTGTTTTCAATGGAATATGGTATGAAAGGCTCAAAAAAAGAAGTCAAATTTATTTGCTAAGGAATAATAGAAAACCAAGTACAATTTATAACCACATTGTTTTCACTTCCAAATTTAGTTTGCCCCCTATTGCACATCCTATTAAGAGTCATTCATCAGAGTTTGAGGTGAAGGCAAATGTCAAAGAGATTATTGATGAGGCCCTGAGGGGTGTTGTGCTACTAGGCTAGAAGTGCAATGTTCTTGTAAGCTGCCCTTTTCATGGTATTTTTTTTTAATGCAATTCAATTTTCCAACGGTTGTACATTAAAGACTTGGTAGTTTGTGCTTGAATGCTTGAATGTTGGTTTTGAATTTTGTAAATTGATCTTAGTTACTCTATGAATGCTAGGTTTGTACTTTCAATAACTAATACTACATCCAATGCTAAAGTCTTAGAACTAAGATAGAGGTTGATGAATTTGTTTGTGCTTTCTAGTTATGTCCTTGTGATGATTTCTCAAAGAGTTCTCGTTTTTCAATTGTTCTATAGTTCATTGTACAAAAAGAAGTCTGAAAAAAAAATATAATGTGCTAGTGTATCTTTGAATGAATGAATATTTTTAATTAATCATTTTTACAAATTCAATTCTGAACTAGAACAAAGAAATATCTTATTTTGGAAAATTCATCATGGTATATATATTGTTAGATTGGACACAACAGCAGGTGTTGTAGCCAAAGTGAAAACCTTGGCAAGGATTTTTGAGGGAGAATGCTGCTTTGCAAATCTTGTAGAACAGTTTCAATGTTAGTTCTAATTAACCTTTTAATGCTTGTGGATCTAGACAGACTCTCCATCTACTTCATCGTATTTTTAGAAAAAAAAGAATACAATAAGCTTTAGGGCTATAATAATAGACTATATTGAAGGTAAAAAAATTCTTGCTCATACATACTATAGTTAAATACATTTTTCAAATGTCAAAACACCAACTTGAAAAAAGTAGCGAACATGATAAATTGGGAAGTGTTGGGTGGTTCTAAAATAAGCCATTCGTATAGCATGGAATAAATCTGTATTTTTGGGTGATGTACTACAACTATAGACAACAAATCAAGTGTACCAGAGGAATGGTAGCTTTGATAGAATTGATGGCCTTTGATCATTTATTTAGTAATCTAAATGGTGCACATTATTTAGATGGTAGTTGCTTGATTTTGATTTAATTTCAATAGAAACAAACAAAAATATGTTGAAGCAAGCTTCAACTCTACTTAAAACCTACCTCCATATATTTTTTACTTCTAATTTTGATTTTTATTAGCATAAAAAACAAAAGTATTCAATTAGACTTAGCTCTACTTTAAACTAAATCCCAATACAATTCTTATTTTTTATTTAGATTTAAAGTCAATAGAAAAAATAAAAGTATGTTCAGGAAGACTTAAGTTCTACCTCAAGCCTATGTACCCTAATACACTTTTTACTTTTGATTTTGATTTGAATCTAATAGAAAAAGTAAAAGTATATTGAAGAACCCTATAGTGTGCTTTTATTTTAGTGCGTGCTGTTACTTAGATTTTAATTCAATAGAATGAGTAAAAGTTTTTTTAAACATTGGCTCGCAATTTCAAATGATTTTAAAACCACCATTTCTAGGAAAAAGTGAGATTGTTTTTAGTAAACAAATATAACCTTGTCACACCTTCTTTTAAAGATTGTAAATATTGCATTTAGAAATGAATCCAATATGTTATTTTTTTAAGAAAATGTTTTGATTGCGCACTAAACAAGATTGTCCACTTCATTTTCATTACTAGTCCAAATAGAATGAATCAAAGCATTACATATAGAAAAATATACAATATTTTAGAAGTAAGATTTTTAAAATTCATTTCAACTTCTTGTGATTATTTTTGTTCTACTTGCCAAATTTTAGTGATAGACTTTTTGTGATATAACTTTTGCAAGTAGTTAACACTTGAAATAAAAATTATATTTCCAGAAAGCTAATCACTTTTTCTATTTTATGAGAATGTTTAAAGAAGTTTCACTAGAAATTGAGGTTCTTGGTATAGGAACCTATCCAAAATTCATTTTACAATGATCTTTTAGGAATTAATTTTAAAAAATTGTAGTAATTTAATATTTCCATCCAAAATTTTGATAAAAATAACATACATATAAAATATATTTGTCCACTAATTAAAATTTTCAAAATATTATACATTAATTATATAAAAAGATAAATTTGGTTTGATATCTTCATTTGACTTTAGGATCTCTTATGTAGTTGTCTAATCATATCAATTGTTAAATTGCAAAAAATGACACAAGTATACAATTTAATATTTTTTATAACATCTAATTTGGTTAATTTTGACTTTCTATTCTTTTTTTTGAAAATGTATACAAATTTGATACTCTTATTCATTTTTTATTTTTAAAATTAAAAAAAATACATTTTCTTTAGATTTCTATACAATTTCTTTGAGGAAAGTTTTAAAAAGTTGAATTCATTTTCTTATGATTTTTCTTCTCCTAAAGCTGTGTTTTTTTGCCAACAGGTTGATGAATTAAAATTTGTTACAATCCAAAAATCTAGCGGTCAATATAAGTTAATTTTAATTTTGGACAATTAATTTCAAGTATATAAGTTAAAGTAGTTCTTGCTTTCATATGGTAAAAATTTAAAATTTAAAGTACATCCATGTGCAAAAAACTATCAAAATTAGACCATTAATTAAAAACCTTCATTATCAAGAAGCTGTTAGGCCTTGAAGGAGTAAACTCCTAAAAGACCAATAGCACACAATACCCCTTCTTTAAATTTTTAATGGAAAATTCTTAGTAGGGTGAAACAAATTTTAATATTTTGTAAACTTAAATCTTGTATAGTAAGAAGTTGACATACTTGTTGCATTTTTTAATTTCTAAAATTCCAATATAAAAACTATTTAAATAATTATTGAGGAAATGTAAACTTATAAGAAAAAAGAACAAATACAAATCTTTTGCAATGAAAAGAATACTTAGTAGATTCGAGTTTTTTTTTTTGAGAATTTTAATCTTCGATCTACACCAACAAATTAGATTTGAAGAAATAAATTCAAATTTGTATTTTTTATAATTTTAAAAAGACAAGCTTTACATCATATTTAGGGCTCTTGAAAATGAGCTTGCATTTATATGGTACAATTTAAAAAAAATTCATAAGATATATGAAAATTCTAGTGTTTTTTTCAATTTAGAGCACATTCCAAGAAGCTTAATGAAGGACTTGGGTATGTAGGGGTTACTAGTAGCTTTGGTAGAAAATAATTACAATAATTCTTTCCTAATTTTTTAAGAAATTTGGACCTTGTGTTGCCTAATATTTGGAAATTGTAGGAGATTTAAGAGGAATTACAATATCCTTCTTTAGGGACATGTGCTAGCCATTCATAGCAAGACTAAATTAAGATTCTATGTATTTCTTAAACAAATAACTTTGTATCTTCTTTGAAGAATCTAAACCTTGCCAAATGCCTATACCTTGTTTAAATTTGAATAGTTGCCTAAACATCATAAATTAAATTTTAGTCTTGCCAAACCTTATTTTTGAACTTTAATGAAACTTTTATATAAAGTAGGGTATTGAAGTGAAGAACATTCTTTGAAATATTATTAGTAGAAAGGAAATAAAAATAAAATTTATGTAATATAGAATAGGAATATTTTTTTTTAATTAATCCTTGGATAGGGCAATAAGGGAGACAATTCTCTGTGGCCCTTAAAAGAGAACATCAAAGAAGCTTATTTTCATCTAAAAAAAGTTATATCCACTAGGAAGAGTGAGAAGGCATTACAAATTTTCTTTTGATATATATTATCATATGTTGCACAAATAAAATTCCAATGTTTTTTTAGGGACAAAAAAAAGGGCAATAAGAGCATCTCATGCATTATGAATTAAAATACATTACAATCATTGGTGTGGAAAATCTCTACACAAGTTAATTAAATAATTAGTGTAGTCTATATTCTATAGTAACAACATTCACTTGTACTAAAATGGAAGAAATGCAAAATTTCAAGGTCAATATATATGTAATAGTTCACAATATGTTAGATACAATCAATATAATGTAGTTTACATTATTTTCTTACTATTTTAAAAAATGTGATTTTCATTCAAGCTTCATAAATTTTATCTACTTTTTTAGTTGTTATCCATCTATATATTTTCATCCAAATTTCATCCAAAGCTTTACATTGTTAAGGTCACATTCATTAATTGAATTAACTTATATAGTGAAGAAGACTCATTGCATGGGGATTAATGTTCCTATATTATAGAAGCTTGTTTTATATACTTAATATTAGTTTTTTTTTTCCGTTTCACTCATTGGTTGATAAGATTATTTCTAACAATGGCAAAATTAAATTTTTATTTATTTATTGAGGACAGTCATTTACCTTGGTAAATAATACATAGCCAAAAGTTTGATAGATTAGAACAAGAACTTGTTTCAACATCGTATTCAATATTTTAGGAGTTTTCCAGGGAAATGGGAGTTTGGAGTACTTCTCTAAAGCATGAATTTGAAAGAATTCTTTAGCAATAATTACCTCAAGGCCATAGAAGAATAAAAAAAGGTACATATTTAAATGCAAAATATAAGAATTGTAAGCAATAGATCCAAAAAGTTTAATACTTTATGGAAAACTTTCATCAAATATACACGTATCAGATGTATACATTGAATACTATAAATAATATAATACATAGTGCTTGAAGATTGCATTCGAAGCATCACCACCACTACAAGTGGTTTGCGTTGAAGGAAGTAGCTAGAACATCCAAAGAATGAAGCCTTGGTGATAGTAAGGTCTTGGAACTACCTAAGTCAATAAAGAAGACTAAAACATAAAAAGGAACAAGAGTGCAAACTTTGTATAACCTAACTCTACCTTTTCTTTGGAAAACACTTTCACATACTATAATGTGCAAAGAGCAATGTATGAATGTACTATCCAAAAAGCAAGCACTAGTTTGATTATTCAATTTTTGCATTATTGTTCCTTTTCTATTTTGTTTCCACTATTGAATGAGGCAGTTCCAAGATCTTGTTGACACCTTTGTGATAATAAGGTCTTCGAACCACCTGAATTACCAAAGGAGAGAGAATTAGGGGAACATAAGTACAACCTTTGTAGAACCCAACTCGGCTTCTTCCTTAAGAAGTACACTTATATACAACAATGTGTAAAAGACAATGTATAAGTGTACTTCTCAAGGAGGAGGTGAAAGTTGAGTTCTACAAAGGTTGAACTTATGTTCCCTTGATTCTTTCTCCTTTGTTGATCTAAGTAGTTCAAAGACCTTATTATCACCTTCACTTTGTGGACATTATGGTTTTTTCTTTCCAACGTCCTACTTACAATGGTGGTGATGCTTACAACACTTTCTTTGCACAAGCACAATGGACAACTTGGTCTTTTCATCCCAACGTCTTCTTTAGAATTCCAAATGCTTGAGTGTATTTGATAATCTATTCTTTATCATTATCGACTATAAGGGAGAAATAAGGACTATTCTACGGCTCTAAACCTACCTTCTATGAATGGGACCTACTCTTCTAGTTCTCCAATGCCTTAACTAAGTGTGGTCCATGACTCTATCCACTACTACTAGAGTATTGGCAGTCTTTAGGCACCCATTAAGAACTCCAACTATAATATATATTTTGCCAATGGCAATGCGGCAATTTTCATGAATGCCATCATTTACACTCTAAATATAAACCCTAGCTAAGTAGTGCAATGTTATGTATTATTCACAAATACAAAACATTCAAAAGCATTTGAGTTTTTGTATATTCCTTCCATTAGTTCTTTGAATCAAAATATTACAAGTGCGACCTACTCTTGAGCTTTTCTAATGCCTTCAACAACTCCGATCCTCGATTGTACCCACTACTGCACATGCATTTTTGGTTGGCGCTATCCTTGAATTGCTTCTTTAGCGACATTTCTACCCAAACGTCCCATAAATGTCCAGTGGATTCACTACGAGTTTCTTCACCACGTGTCTTACACTTCCTTCTAGCAATTAGAACTGATGAAGCACATTGAGGTAGCGGATGCTATATAACATGTGGAGAGTGGAGATAGAGGCCTCTCTCTAAAACTTAGACTAGGCACTACTAATTTTTTGGGCATCATTGTTGACCAAGACACTAGACTTCAAAGTTCTTTTAGTGTCTTGATGAGGTTGGGGACATCCACACATGCAACATCATAAGCCATAAGAGATAAATGGTATAGCAATAAGCTTAGAATTTTCATCTCAATTTCAAAGACGTTAAAGAATCTACAACGCTCTTTTAAGTTGCATTGACTTGATTGGATAGAATAATTTTTCAATTCACTAGCCTACACATTCCTAGCACTAATTCAAATTGCCTCAACTTGAATTGCATACACAGAAGGCTCAAAGAAGCCACATTGCCATACCTTAGGGTTGGCAACTACATCTATTCCTTTATTGTAAAGCTTTTCTAGTGTCATGCTATTCACTAAGCCCAAATTCCAAGCAGAGACCGAATGAGGTTGGCGTTTCATCGAAAAAAGGGAATTCATAATATTTGGATGCTTTCTGTTGTTAGGTGAATTGTCCACTACACCATCATCAACAAGCAACATGGAGAAGTTCATTGTTGAGTGTTCTCTTGCTGCCAAGAATATGATGAGTTCCAATCCACTTTGTGATATGGCAAATTGACCATAGTTAGAGAAAGAATTAACAGAGGCAACAAACTTGTTCATAAATTCCAAGCATAGAATCCACACACATTGCATGTAAGCAAACAAAGGCTTCTATCAAAAGCATGCTTCTTTATATAAAGGTATATAAAAAATCAATACGTTGCATACAATAAATGCACTAGACAAGGTAGTGAATACAAGGCAGATACTAAGGGCTTAGTCATACAGCCTTCCAATATCAATCTTCTTATTCATAAGGAAGCATCTTTAGATGCTAGTGGACAAGTATGATTGAATCCTCAAATTGCATAGGACGTCTTGGATTCAGGATTCTCTACTCATCATATCTTCAAGGGCCTCTTTAAGCTCATCGATCATTGTAAGGTCAAACTCTTTGAGCAACAAATGGCACTTGAATTTATTGTTTCTCCACTAGAAGTGCATTGACTTTGGCCTAACCAAGTACAAGCGTTGAATCCACTAGAAAAGCTCATACATTAGATAGTTGTCCGTTATTCCATCTCCTTTATAGGACCAAGTATCTAGAAGGACGACATTGCTAGAGAAGTTTATCAAGTGTTTTGGAGGACTATCATCTACTATTACTGTATTGTTAGTTGAAAAGATGGGTCTTTAAAATTACACAACTTGTCCAAGAGCTTCAAAAATAGGTCTTTATCTATCCCCTTGACCTTATAGGTAACTACTTTATTGTGGTTGTTCCTATACTTCATAACGCCACATTGCTCTTATCCCAAGACATATAATGGGGGCTCTATGCCTTGGAACAAGTGGTCCACTATAGGTAGAACATTTCACCTATTCATAGAACTCTAGATAGACACATTTGCAATGAGGGACAATTTCTGAAGGAATGTTAGACAATGGAGTCAAATAGAGACCCTCTTTAGGCTAATTACTCGACGTTAATTTTCGGTGGGACCTCATTAATTTTTCCTTTTCTAGTGAGAGATCTTCTATCCTCACTGACTCAAAGCATCTCATTTAAATCTAGGATGACATTGAGCCACTTCTCTATTACTCCAGATGTGGATGGAATGGGAACTTGGCCTACCACATCACCTATCGCAATAGGACTGTTACTTCTAGTACCCTAGTTACGAGCGTACACAAAAATATCGAGACAGTTAAGCCAATGAACTACACGCCTAGCCATCCTAATTCATGAAAAGAACATGCCCAAACAAGAAAACTCATTTGAGGCCAAAATCAAAACATTTCAATGAGAACCATAGAAACTCTTGTTTGCACAACAAAATAAAGGCAAGCACATATAAGATCTACAATTGTACTGTCTAGTGAAGCCAAGGCCATCTAAGTTGCCACCCTGTCCTCACAGTCAAAAAGTGGGAAAATCAATTAAAGGCGGTTGTGCAACCATGACTGACTCATTGCAAAGTGACAATGAAACCATGCTCATGTTTTCAAGATTGATTGAAGGAGTAGATGGCATAGCATCAAAGGAATTTGGCGGGAGGACATCATCGTAAGGAGTCATTTCTGTATTTGCTTGAATTTGTATACAAAAATAGATTTGTAAGAAAAACATTTATTACATGCTCTTATAACAAGAAATATAATTACATGTTGTACATCTGAATTGTCTCAACATCTAGCTCACTACCTATCTAACTGAGGATGCTCAATTTATTCAAGGAAAAGTGCAAAACGGGTTCAAGTTGATGAGACTTGAATAGAAAGGAAGGAGGTCACCATAAACAACTTGCTCCGAACTTTGGAGTCACATCAAACCCCTCAGCCCTAAGCTCAACCTAATCTTGTGTATACTCAACCACATTGTCCTCTCTCTCTTAAGCGTGAAGCAAGAAGTCTAAACACCCACGGCTCCGCCAATTCCTTTTGGGTCTATTGTTAATAGATTTCCAGAGGTGTAGTGTGCTTGCCTAATACTATCTAAAGAACCGTGAGCCTGGGTAGGAAGAAGACACTTCTGCAACTCTGATAGGGAAGGTGACATCATAGCAAGTGGAGCAATGTTCTCACTAGCCATAGACACAAAGACATTCTTTGCAATGCTATACATCATATTTGACATGGCATTGTTCATCTAATCCTTCATCTCCTTTTTGTCTACTTCTTGAGCCCTCTTCAATTTTTTTTTGTCTTCAAGTTAGGCCTTTTTCATGTCCTCCCTAACCTTGAGAAAGAAATCAAGAATCTTGTCAACCTTGTTACTCCCTCCCTTGGGAGACTCTACCCTACTCCTTTTATGAGGCACCAACTTTAACAAACTAAGCATTACACAATGACATGTTGCAGTAGATGGAATGGATATGGGAATGCAATGGCACTCACATCTAGTTCATCATCTAGGTGCATGTCTTCCCTTCTTTGACCTTCATTGCAGCATAGATGGCATTCTTCCATATGACCTCATCTACGTGAGAGTCTTGAGTCTTTGGGATCTTGTCATCACTATCTTCCTCTTGTTGCCGTTGCTCCTCTTTTTCAACCTACGTAGATTCTTTTCCTTTTCTCTTCTTTGAGATGGACTTAGATTCTTTGCTTGTCTTAAATCCTCTAATTGGATGGCAAATTTTGTTGACAAAGTAGCATCCACCCAAGAAATCATTCTTGTCCATGTTCTTAGACAAGCTTGCAAAGTTTTCAAACCTCTCCATGATTGTCACTACTACTAGCAATGGCAAAGTAATCCATGTCAGTCATCTACATGTCACGAAGTGACTATCAGCTAAAACTTTCAAGCCATTTCAAGTCGCAACAACTTGAAATGGAGAATAAGTTCAGAACAACAATCAAAGTTGAATTAAAGGACAGAGAAATTGCGAGGAATTCAAAGAGAATTGATTTGAAAGAAACTTACCTAGGTAGCATAGACAAGTTTATTTCCAGCGAAGACCGAGAATACCATTGACTACAAGTTGCAAAACAAATCTAACACCTTCAAGTAAAACTCCATTTGTAGTTTGGTATTGTAGATCATGTACTCTAACTTGTTGTACAAATCCATCTTTTGCCACTTTGGTAGGGAAGCAACTTCAAACCTCTTCAAAATAGATTTGTCCTTTAGCTTTGTCCTTCTCTTAATGAAAAAGATGAGGTTTATAGGCACCTTCGCACAACTAGAATCGAATGACAAATCCTCCAACCTCTCAATTAGGACAGGTAAGTACTCTAAGTAATGCACACCCAAGGTTGTCTTCCCTGACAGACGAACAACATGACAGACAAAATTTGTTGGACATCCAATAGACCCCCTGTCCATCTAGTAAAGTCAATTTTATCCTTTGACTTTTTTAAAATTATTTTTTATTTACCATAGCCTATTTGGCAGCCACTTGGCATTTGCGTGGCATATTTTAAGGGTGCATGCACGTATGACTTGGAGGGACGACTCCAAATGCGAGAAGGGTCCCTTTAGAACCCCCGCTTGGCCCTCTTGGATATGTGGTCACCCCATTTAGACCCACATGTGTCCACATGACCCGCGATTGTTCCTCCTAGACTTGCGCTTGCCCCTCCTAGACCCGCAGTCATCCCTACTCGACCCGCATGCGTCCTACTTGGACTTGCGGTCACTTCATTTGGACCTACATGTGCCTCAAAACCCTTGGTCACCCTCCAACACACACCGTCGCCCTTCTACTACTTACATGCGTTCCTTTTGACCCATGCTCATCCCACCTATATATTCAGTCGCCTTTTTCTTGTTCAACATTTTTCTTCATTTTGGCTTGGTGTCTTGTATCCATTTGTGGCTACATGCATGAGCCCTATTTGTTGAAATTTTAACTTTCTCTACTTTCGTCACATTTCTTGGTACAGTCACAAGGTCTTCATTTCAACAATCATTCACAGGCATTGAAGACAACAATATAATGTCATTTCCTATCTTTGCTGCTGCACCCAGGTGCAATTAAGAAGGCAACCAAAGACAAGCTTTGGAAGCGCAAGGGCAACATTCACCAAAAGTGATGGCATGTACTAAACAGCGAAAACCACCCTGTTTTTTAAGGTTGGGAGGATAAGCTTGAGCCATGGACTATGCAGATGTGCAAAGAGTATATTGAATGTTGTCACATCAACAAATTCTTTCCTGCTTGGTGACATCATCATAATCGTCACACCAATAAGGCCAATTTGAAGTACTATGAAAACGCGGATTTCACATAAAGATGCTTTGAATTATAACAAGTCCTCTATAGGACCCCTTTTGTTGAAAGAAATGAGGTGTCTCTTTTCCTTGCAAGAGGAGCATATGTTGAGGTGGCACAAAATAAGGAAATCGATTGGACAATGGTCAAAGAAAGCACATACATACAAAGGCTAGAAAGTGGTTTAATACCAAGAGGTGTTTTGGCTTTCCTAGAAGGAGGGTTGGGACATATTCGAAGTACTTATAAAATTGTCCAACCTATAGAAGTAGAAATTGAGGAACCTAAAGAAGATAATGATTTTGATGGTACGCAAAATTCAAGGATCGCACGAGTTATTGAAGAGGTTGTTGTCCCTTCCAAAGTTCAAACTATGATAGACAATGGAGCTGGACCATCACGAGGACGTAGAGCTAGGCAACCTTCGAAAGTGCGACGATCTACCACACAGGTTGGTTCAAGATTAGTATCAACAACTATTTTAAGCAATATTTTGTCACAACAAGATGCCAACAGAGTCTTTGACTTCAGACCGGATGATGACACAACTATGGAAGTAGTTGGTAGCACTCTAGATCCTCAACCTCAAGTGGCTACAAAGGTGAACACTATGACTTTGGTATAAGCTTTGGTTTTGTTGAAGACCAAAGATACCATGATTGCCTCACTACAATGTACTCTGAAGAAATTACGAGTTAAATGCAAACAACAGAAAACTATCATTTCTCAACAATGTACGGAACTGAAAAGCCTCCAAGAAAAAGAGCACAACGCTTTTACTTTGTCTGATATGGATGACAGTTTGATTGAACTTGATCCAATGAAATTAAACAAGGTGGTAAGGGACCTTACAAATGATATCCATCACCATTCTTTTCTTGCCAAACGTACAATTTGTCCAACAAATTTTCCAAATGCAAGTCTTATTGCCATCATGGGAGATAGGTCCAATCCCGTGGGTGGCCTTTAAGAGACCCAAGGTTCCCTCTCGTTCCCGGCACTTTTAAGCTTTGTAGCCTTAAAAAAGGCATTGGAACTCAAAGTGAAAAACTCAATACTTTGAAGGCAGTTGTCAAAGTTGGCAGGTACATACTACCATTGGAAGGTTGCCTACATTTTTTCCATAGATAGATCACAACAAGTTGCCTTGGAATTGGAGAAAGTTTTCAAAAACTTCATTGCAAATGCTCCCAAACGAGAGAATGAACTCACCTCATGGGCTTTGTTAGAAGACATATATCTTAATGATATGCCCATGCTTATTGAAAAGAATGTTATAGATTGGACACGCAATTTTTGAGACCATGAAAACCAAAAGTCTAGCCACTTCAAAGTGAAGCAATAGAAGTTATTGTGATCAAAGCCTGCACCTTCTATTTTGGACCATACAAAATGCCCTATTTGTTTAGAGCAATTTGGGCCCGAAGGAAAATGGACACTTGGATCTTGCATACATGTGTACCATCCTCAATGGTTCATCACACAATGGCTAATTAGGCAACGTTGTGTGAAATTTCTTCAAGACCATTCCACAATCGTTTGTATTCCATATTCAATTTGATGACTTACATGCCACCTTCTTGGAAATACAATGGTGACATGATGTCAAAGATGAAATTTTGGGGCAAAGATTTGCTTTGGAGTTGGCGACAAGTAGAACATGATTTGGAAAAAGGACCTGCTAACTTGCAATTGAATTGGAAAACTAACCCAGCCGAAATCACTAGAGTTGCATTGAGGCTCATGGGAAGCAGCTCACAAAATGAAGGCAAGAGGGCATTTTTCTACCAATGCCTTGGTGGATATTTTGATATCAACTCAAAATCCTTCAAGTGGATCCTCATCGGCAAGGTCATCATTGGAATTTAGAAGGACAAAGAATGGCCAACCACGAAAATGCGTCCCTAGAAGATTTGAATTCTATACAATACCTTGACTCTACATACGGGCCTTATTACCAAAATCAAGAGCTCGACTATCTACTCGAAGAACACTCCCCGCAAACAAAGAAGACCCTCTAAGCTCTAAAAGACTTCAACATCTTGGATTCCATTTTGAACGCAAATGGATCCGCTTCATGAACTCGTGGCAAGCGTCGGCTTGAGCTTGGAGGTTCATCAAACAGTCCTCCACATGGTCAAGGAAGTGGTTCTCAGAACGAACCAAATCTTATAAAATAAACACTTTCTATTATTGGTTAGCTCTACATACGGATAGTCGAATATTCATTGTAGTAAAAATCTACATTATGTAAGGCCACATTATCTAGTACATGGTCATACGCCTATATAGTATGAAGCTATGCAGATATGCTTGTAGTACTCCATGGTTTAGGATTATTTGCGGATTCCTCTTTAATGTGTTGTATTGTATTTGTGTATTGCAATATTATATTGTTTTCATTTTGAATATTTTCTATATTATTTTTGATTCCAAATACTTGGTCAATGGTCATTTATATTGAAAATGAAAAAATTGTTATTCTTTTCAAATGGATTGAATTAACCTCTAAAGTTCTAATGGCATTTTTCTGTCAAAAACACTCAAAACTATCACTTCTGTTGCATTCATCCAAGAAAAAAAATCTTTTTTATTAGAATCTAACCATAGGATCTTGTACTTTATCTGTTTTAGCTCATGTGAAAAAAGTTTCATGAAGTTTGACTATATAGATTGGAAGATATTGGCATTGAAAGTTGAAGAAGAAAGTTTTTTTGAATAGTGGCCTGCAATTTGAGTAGACTTTGACTACCAATTTTGAAATTTTTTGCACTACAAACTCTGAATTTAATTTTTTTAATGTTGAAGAATTGAGTTCAAAGTCTAGACAATTTTTTTCTTTTAAAAACATTTGATTTTCATTCTTAACAAAATTATTAAATAGAAGTAGGTCCAAGATTGAAGAAAACCCAAAATTGTTAATACCTCTTAGATGGGATTGAAAAACAATAATATCAATGGTGAGATTGATTTAGCAAGCAAATAAAACATTTTAAGAAACAAAATTTGTGAAAAATTGTGGAAATTGCATTAGAATTTAATAATGATTCTTATGAATTAATTTTTCAAGTAGATGCTTAAATTGCTCAAAAAATAAGATTGTATATAATTTTTTCATTATTAGTCTAAGTAGAACAAATCAAAGCTTCACATTTAGACAAAATATAAGGTTTCAGAAGCAAAAAAAAGTTTCATTGATTTTGATTTTTTGCCATTTCCGGGGTGCTACCCGTCAAGTTCAATTTCAAGCTTTTTGTGGTATTGTTTTTGGTGAGGACATCCATCCATTCATCTAGTCAAAATATTTCTAGATGTTGGAAATACAGTTTTGTAAATGAACAAAAATACTACATGTCTACACCTAGTTAATAGTCACCAACTTCTTAAACCTTTCTTTGAAATTACAATTACTAATTCCAAACAAATATGAGCACATAATTCCATGTCAAAGAAGGGAACAAAAAAATGTCCATTTTTCTTTCCAAATTAACCAATAGGCCAATACCACTATTTCCTCAATACAAATTGATGAGACAAGACTATTAAAAGCTTGAACCATGTGCACTGCAGTTTGTAGAATGCCATTGAAACATTATATTTATTTATTTACTTGACATACACGACATCAAAGAAAATTGTTTTTCCGCAATGTCTTTTATAATTGTAATCCTGATCAATTGTAACTTCTTCATCTGATGAGGAAGTCACTCATCCTAGACTTAGGCTACAGGTTCTCTATCTCTACTTTTTGTTTTTCGATAGTATCCCTAGACCACATATTCCACGAATCCACGTTCCATAGTATTGACACTCAACACCCAATTTATCCTCCTTGTTATGCACGCAATCTAGGCATGAGTATCTTTACACACAAAAATGTGGTAAGATGACATGGATTATCGTCCTAGGGAATTGCACATGTTTTCTTAAACTTTAGTGTTCGGATGATCTTTTTTTTTTTTCTAACTACTCTCTTCTTTTCTTTTCCGGTTCCAACTACTATTCAGAATCCAATTCGGATCCGGTATCACCCGGTTTTTTATTACATCTCCCAATACATTGGTTTTCAATTCCTCTGTTTTACCATCAAAGGATCCATTGTTGATCTTTTGAAGGGTAGGGACTTCACCACTAATCTATCTACTTATTAAACTAATAAAAACAAACAAACACCCAAGTAATCAAGGTGTTGAGGTACAGAAAAAAGATACAGATCCTTACAACGATCCAAATGGCCAATCCGCAATATAGGTCATTCAGGACTATGTTTAGTCCTCCTTACTACAATGACAGATGTTAGGCATCTGGAATTAACAAGGAAGTAGTCTTTCTAGATACAATATGGAATCTAAGGTTGGCAAACAATCCGGTGAATGGGAATTTCCGTTGGCAGTCGCTAATCTCCGCACGGAATTGTTTCCAATTCCGGATCTTCACTTGCACCACTCTTCAATATAACTAAATTACCATCCCGGTAGTTCAAAGGCACCACGTCCAACTCCTTCGTCACGAATCTAACACCATAACAATAGTAATCCCTCAATCCGATCCAATTATCCAAAATTTGGATTCCTCTTCATCCATCCTTCTCACATCTCAACCTTCCAATAAACAAACCAATACGACGTGTACACAATATTGGAGTTAGAATGTCCAACTTGGTGGCTCAGATTATAGAAGAGAATGAAATACAATGGAATAATTGTTAGGACGGAATGAGACGGCAACAAACTTGCCTGCCCGTAAAAACCAAAACCAAAACCAAAACCAAGGTCAACGCCTAAAAACCCAAAAAGGTAACCCCAAAATTAAGGTAACCATACAATGAACACCTTAGAATATCTAGAAAGTTCATAGCCAATTGTCCCTAGAAATTCGAAACCTGGGCCCACGCTTGGGAAACTCGTTCCGAAATGAAAATCCTAACTAACTTCCAATTATCTATCTACCTTGCTGTGCCTTCTTTGTACTTCTCCCGCTTTGACTACTTGGACTCTTCACTAAAGCCTTTACTGGTATATTCTTTGCTAACGACTGGGTCTGAGGTTTCTGTTGAATTTTTGGAGGAGAATCTTCAGATTTCGTCTCTTCTTTGGATTTGAACTTCAACACCTCTTCTTTTGACTTCTCGATCTCCTGAATCTTTAGATATTTGGCTTGCGGCGAATCACTTAGCTCAATCTCTATGCGATCCCACTTTAGTGTCGAATGTTGTATATGGGAGAAGTCTTCCAGATGAAATTGGGCCAGATTTGTCATTGCTCCAATCCTTGCGTTGAGGTTGCTGCGAACGTTCAATTTGACTACCTTGAACTTTTCGGCCGTGATTCTCCCAAGTGGTGGAAGAATTAGGATGGAAACTCCTTGCTTTGCTAGAACGGACTTTCCACTTGGTTCGTTCTTCGGCTTAAGTACCACTTGTTCTACTAGAGTCCCCCCTTGATTGACCAATGGACCGGTAGTTAGAGTAAGTATAGACTTCAGTCCTTTCCATTGTGGCCGAATTGAACCACTAGAAGTTTGTTGAACTAAAGTCTTTCGAATTAGAGTATTTAAATATGTCTCTGGGGACTTCTGAAAACCCCTCTAAGTCGATGGCCCTTTCCGGATCTAAATACCTCAGTAACTTGTGCATGTCCTTTAAGATAACCTCCATCTAGGCTTCAAAATTGACCAGGATCTTAACCATCCTTGATCCAGTCATATGACCTTTCTTCTCCAACTAGGCGATATAAAAGTCAGCTTTGATCACTGTATGTTTCAAAACCATTACAACTTCTTTTAGGTCGTGGCCGAGTTGAAGAGCCTCTATCTCCTTCTATCTTGCCGCATTCAGCTCCTCTTTTGTCTACTCCAATTGGGATTTGAGGCTATCCCCTTCTTCTTGCAACTTCTGGATCTAATCTTCCTTTTATCTAAACTCTTCCGGATTTGGCCAGTTCTAGATCTCTTCCAAAATCTTGTCTGGTTCCAGCTTGAGTTCACTCGAGATGAGGAGTACATGATCTTCTAGGTCACCATACCTTTGTTTGACCTAATGCATCCACTAAATTCCGGCTTCAAAGAAATCTAAGTCTTCATGATGATTCGTATTCAGATTTGGCTCCCCTCTATCCAACGTTGGTGCCTTCCCTCGTACAACTAGATCGTGGACTTCCTTCATTTCCAATCGGCTTCTTCTTCTTCTTCTTTTGATTGTCCTTCTTCTTTGGATTCCTTCTCTTCCTTCTCCAATTCATCCGCCAGGCCATATTTCAAGATTTCAACTCCGGTGTTGTATTGAATCATTTCCTTGACACTCAAGACCTCCTTTTAATGATAGAGGTGGAATAGATATAGGGTGATAGGGTTGTGTTTTTCCGTGGCTACATGATCAACTAAATTGCCTACTATGCCTTCAATCACTCTCCCCCAATGAACAATCCGATCCTCTAAGGCCTAGAAGATGATGTTAGCCATCGTGATCATAAACTAAGTAGGCTTTTCCAAATATAGGATCAGAATGAAGAATTCTAGTACCTATCTATGCCTCTCATTCTTGCAATCATTGATAGCAAAACCTTCTTTAACATGAGCCAGACTTTGGAATTTTCCGATTATGTATTTATCTACCCTTTCGGCTAATTCAAGTCTGCTCTTTTTTAACGTATACACATCGGCCCAAATGTCTGCTGTCCAAGCTACGAGTCGACCCTTCACTGTCAACTTGTATTGGTTCGAAACTCCATAAATGAGTTCCTGGATCATCTCCTTGTTCTTCATACTCCCTGGCCTATCTAATAATCCGACACACCCGACACACATGAAGTCCTCTCCTAGCTGCACTCAGTGGGTTGGATCAGAAGGAATGATCAAATAGACCATCCAAGCTGCTACTATAGATTTTCATGCAACCAAATCACTTACCGCCACCATAAATCACCGCCACCCAACAACCTAATCCGGTGCAAATGGCATTGACCTTTCCGTTCTCTCCTTATCATGGTCGCTAACTCACCACTCTTTCTCTTAGCTATACATCTATAAGGTTCAACAATCAAGAAGGAAGAAGACTAAAGTAGTAGTGGGTTTAAGTACTCAATATGCAACTGAAAGTTCTCGGTGGAAAACGGGTAGAAGACCATTCCCCTAACCGTACCCTAGTTTTCTAAACTAGAATCATAGAACATAGGTTTCAGGAATCCAGAACTTTCCCGGATCCTAGATCCGTATTGGATCCATTTCCGTAACACTAGTAACAATTTTAGCAATCCGAAATTTGACTATTTTCAGAAAAGTCTTAAGGTAGCCAAAATCTCTATGGGTTACCAAAAAAATAAAAATTGTGAGTCTTTCTAATCTTATTCTAGACTAATCCTATCCGGTTTGAATTTGTGCCACTAGGTGGATGATAAACAATACGTAGAGGAGAAAGTGGTGACTGGTAGTCCAAGCGACTGGCATTAGTGCCCGAAGTCGCCTTGGGCAAATGCGGGTCAACGGGATAAGGCGAGTGAGGGTCTAGGTTGACCACAAGTGTTAGGGCGAGTAGGCAACCACGGGTCCAAAACTAGTAGCTAGTCTAGGGGCGATCATGAGTCAAGGTGAACACACATCTAGGGCGATCGCGAGGTGAGGTGAATACACATCTAGAGCAACCATAGGTCTATGGGCGACCATGGGTTGAAGGAGAAAACATTTAGGCCTAAAACTCTAAACCCTAAAACTGTGGACTGTAGGTAGTACATATCTAGGGCAACCACAAGTCGTGAGCCTACTGCATTTGACTTCACATGCTAAAGACTACTTCAAATTATACTAAATACAAATGTAGTATTTGTAGAATTTTTTGTCTAATATTCACCTTCAAATTTATAGGCCACAACTAGTTTGGAGGATGAATTTTACAGGATAGAAATGCAACTATTGTAGAAGAAAATTAGTAAGAAAAGATTTAAGAATAGAAGTAATTATCTTATAATCCTAAAAAAATTAGATTATAATCTAAGGCATGTTTAATACTTCTTCATTTTTTGGAAGGGAAATAAAAATGAATAATTTGTAGACTTTTTTCAACAAATAGGGAGGAAGTCCAAATTGAGCTAAATGGAGTTTGCCAAAATCTAATAAATTGATATACCCATCATGTAGAAAAATTAAACAATTAACAAAATTAGCTTATTGTTTAAAATACCTTCCAAATCTTTGAAATCATTCTAATTATTTTATTATCTTAATCAAATTACATTGATTCTCACATTTTGAGAATTCCTGAAAAATTGAGTTAAAATTTTGGGAAGATTTAGCATCAAATTTTTTGTACAAAATCACTCTACAAATTTCACAAAAAAATAAATTTTTGGAAATCTCTAAATTCCCTTTCATTGTAAACAAATTGTAGATTTTTTTCCTTTTCTAAAACATTGCACTTCATAATTCAAATTTAAGTACTTCCAACATTTAAATCTGAATATTGAAAAATGCAAAAAATATACAAATTTCTAATTCAAGAAGTCCTTAGTTTATAAAATATTTATATTTCTTTCACTGTATTGTAATTCACCTTTGAAAATTTAAAAACACATAGTAAGTCCTCTTGGTCCTTAACGAGTTAAAAAAATATTACATTATATATAATTTTCAATGCTCATTGGGTAGAATGGTGAACTGCCAAAAATGTGAGTGAAAATATGAAATAAATGTCTATAATTCATTTTCTAGCCCATACTTATACATATGTGGAGTTCTTCGAATCCTTCTCTTATGAATTTTCAATCAACAATTTGAAAGTTCTGTGGGATTAGTTTGCGGGTTTTTATGGCTTTGATAGTCTAAAATAAATTATTTCATTATTTTCTTCAACATAATCCTTGATTAACTCTTTCAAGTCCCTTATTGAACTCATAGTTTCCATAAAATAAATCTATAGGGTGTAGATTGTCAATACAACATTACCATTATTGGAATTGACATCTTCCAATTCCATCACTAAGTTCTTAACAATTATCAATTTTCAATCATTTTCAACTTCTTTCAATTTAATTACTATTTTTCACCACCAAGATTGGGAGTCCCAACTTCTCTCTTTAATTTAGTTATGAGGTGCCTTCATTTGAACATGCATAACCACAATGAACTTCACTCAATTAAAAATGTAATCTACATTTTTTTAAATTGAATTTAGTTTGGAGATTCCACCGTAACATCCATACGCTTCCTTTTATTGTTTAAAAATTTAACGTGGTCCACAATTAAACATGAATATGGAAATGGTTTGTGTGTTAGAGTCATATGATCTTATACACTACAAAAATATGGAATATGGAATTAACTAGTTTGTATATAAGAGTCATATGATCTAATAGACCTAAAAAAATATAGAATATAGAAATGTAGTGTATGAAAAATAAAGGCACACCTCAAATAAGTGAATAACAAATGCTACCAATTTAGATCAATCTCTAAGCTTTTATTTTGCATTGAACTAAGAAGTTAACATTCATTGGTAATAGATTGAATTCATTGGTAACAAAAAACACTGGTGATACAAATTATACCATATTTGTACAAGAAGATTCAAATGGGACATTCAATGCATACAAATAAGCCATCCACAATTCACATTGAGTCATGCACATTACTTTTTACTTTTGGAAAAATTGTGCTTCCTATTAAAATATGTTTATAGAATTACAAGGATGTATCAGAATGGTTGGCATTCAACTATGCCAACATTTGTATTCCTACTAGAAGTAGTAACTTCTTATGCTACTACAAGATATAGTTGTGTAAAACAAATTCGGAGGGCTTCATGAACCATGGTTTATCCATGAATAAGTCCACTACTTAGGCACATGTTGCTCTTTTATCAACTTCTGGATGATAAAGCTCCTATACTTTCATTGCAAAAAACCTTAAACCATCCTGATGGAGGAATATGTCTTGATCTACTTCAACAATGTTATGAATTTTCATTGCTTGGCACAATTTCCCAATAGAAAATGAGTCAGATTTGCCTGTAAATTGGTATTGGTTCAAATCTTTCTAAGACTTGTTGATGAATTTGGTGGCCCATACGAATAGAACAACTCTAGAGCCACCCACCATTTCCTCGACATCAAATTATGCCATTCTACTTATGTTCAATAATCGTAATGCGAAGGAGCTCCTTCCTTAATATGACTTGCAATTCCCCAATCACAAATCCCAATGTTGAAAACCTCGTCTAAATATTTAGGATAATGGAGCAAAATATTCATGGGGAACAAGTCATTGTGTAGCACCTCTGAATTGTGCACAAGACTCATCACATAAACTAGGGCCCATACCAACTATACCCTATGCCTTCAATAGAGACTAATTTCTTTTTTCTGGTCCTCTCAAAGTTCCTTGACCAACTTAATTTGATGCCAATCCGCATGTGCCACCACATTGTCACTGAGTCCAATTAGTTTACGCAAATGACCTCCATTCCACCACAATATATATGCCTCCATTATATCATCGTGGATAGCCAAAAATTTAATGATGGCTGGGTGATTTAAAGAACACACCAAGGCCTCTGTAGACCATTCTACCTTACAGCAAGCAAGTTCTTGGCCTTAGACACTTTTCTAGCAAAATATACATTTGGCGGAATGGTATTCATCTCTTCAAAGCATACCTTGCGCACCTTTCTACATCCACCTTGATTGTTATATCCAATGACGAGAATTGCCTTCACTATGGAATAGATCCACAAGATCTACAATCCACCATTTTGAGAAAATGTAGTCTTCATAGCGTTAGTTTGTCACCCATACCCTTTTGATTTAGCCTTAGAAAGCCTTTTTGCTGTTGTTTGCTACCACTCCATCAACTCATGGAACTCCTTGGACTCATCACTTTCAAGAAATCCAAGTACTATAGGGCACAACTCTTCCATCAACTTTTTGGTGTTGAATATACATGCTTGAATACAATTGTCAATCCATTTCTGGAATTGATTAAAGTATGTTTTGTCTATGTCACCATGATTGGAGGATTCTCTGCACTTCTTTGTAATTAGGGCCTCCAAATCCCTCTTCAACACATGGATGCCTAGCCCTTTATCCCTTAAGTACTTGCTCTCCATAATTTGTATAGTTTAGCCCTCATATTACTCCAAGAACACTTGATATGCAAAGTTCATGTAACAAGGTGGAAGGTAGGTTGTGTCCTTGTCGTGTGTTGTCTTTGGCTTCTTTAACTTGGAAGAATTAGGCCCCCATGTTGATGCACTTGTAGATATTTCCACCAGGAACCTCGTGGGATCATCAAGATCTCTATCCCAAATGGACTTCCTCAGAGTAGCCATGGTTGCTACTATCGAAAACTTTGAATGAAAAAATGGCAAAATGTCCCCTCTACAAATTTACACCTTTGCCCACGAGCACGCATTCAGACACTTTAAGGTAGATGAAAGTCAAAGCATAAAGCCAAGAGTAGCGACCTCGGGTGGTTGGGCCTTCTTAAATACCCGAAGTCACCCTGGAGTGTGTGCAAGTTAAGTCGTATTCACTTAGGGGCAACCGAAGGTCTGGAAGGGGTGATTGTGAGTCCTAGAACGACCGCGAGTACGAATCCCCTTAATTTCATAAGTGAACTTCTAAATTGACCCCTTCTCGATCCGCAATTGCTCTAAGTGTCCAAAAATTTTGGCAATCCAAATCCTCGTTCGCCCTTTTGGACCTACAGTCACCCCAAACCTACACTCGCTCTAAACCCTCGATCGCCCCAAAAGGCAAATAATTTGGCCTGCGAAGGCTGGTTCGCCCTTTCGGACTCGTGGTTGCTCCAAACTTACACTCACTGAAATCCATGGTCGCCCAAAGTGTCCAAGAATTTGGCACCCAAAACCCTAGTTTACCCTTATGGACTCGTAGTCACCCCAAACCTACACTCGCCCCAAAAGGCAAAGGAGATAGTGAGGTCAAATCTCCACCAACTTAGATTGAATCTTACATTTATGGAGTGTGATGTTCCATTATATCTCAAATGTCTGTAAACACCTAGGTAATATTGTATCAACAATATATTATTACTTAGCATAGTAAATTATTAAAGGTCTTTTTAAACCCTATATCCTATATTCTATATTTTATATCCTATACTCTAATTCTAAAGGAAGAACTTTTGTTTCATATATATATATATATTTTGGATGAATCCTCTATATATTTAAATTTCTTATTGTATTATATTTGTAGTTGTTAATGTATTTCACCAAGAATACTCTTACTATAAATTTCTAAATGTAAACTCTTCAAAGATCCCATCTAAAACCCTACATCAAAAAACATGCCATATTCAAATGAAAAGTTTAATTTCTTCAAAAGTTATACTTAAGAAGAATTGGAGGTGACTAGTAAGATGTTTGAATAAAAACTCCAATGAATTAAAGGGGGTCCACCTTGAATATAATTTTCTCCCCTTAAAATATATCCTTTCTTTACTTTAAAAAAAATGAATTCCTCACTTGTTGCATGAATGAATTATTTTTCCAAATTTTAGTGGAAGGGTTAAAATGGAAATCAAATGTCTTCCTTCTCATTCCTAAATTGGAAATGATTTATAAAGAATTAGAGGTGACTAGTAAGATGTTTCAATTGAAATTCCAATGAATTAAAGGAGGGCCACCTTGAATATATTTTTCTCTCCTTTTAATATATCCTCTCTTTACTCTAAAAAAAAATAAACTCCTCACTTATTGTATAAAAAAATAATTACGATTAATTGTATAGTATTGGGGGGAGATTTAGGAAGCTCTAAATTTGAATTTAAATGGATTCGCTCCTATGCATATGGTGGAAAATTCAAAAATGCCTTTTGCTACTCTCCCATGACGCATGGTTGTCCTCCTATTTTTTGGGGGGCATACTTGAAAAGCTCTTTTCTGACCCGCAATCACCTTACCCGCACGCGCCCTCGTTCAAGGTATACCACAAGAGCTTCCTAAATCCTAGGACCCGCAGTTACTCTTTTCTAACCGACAATTGTCCTATTCTGACCCGCAGTCGCCCAAAACCCACAGTCTCCCTTATTCGTGTGTGCCCCCATATGCACTCGCCCAAGGCAACCTTAGGTATTAAAACGAGCTTTGGATCCTATCTTTGTCACTTCTAGCACTACACTCTATCTTCCATCTGCCTTGAAGCGTCTGGATGCATACTCATGTATTAGAACTTTGGTCTTGAACTCTTGCACCATCTTTTATGTACCCACACTCACTCTAGACATTTAGTCCTTTTGCTAAAATACACTTGTTTGCATATTGTAAATGTACAAGTGGGAGCATGTTGTTGTAATTGCCCTTATTGAATTTAGGGCATGTGTCAATATATTACTACTTAATAAAGAATTGCATATACACCCTTAGCCTAGTGTAGTGCTTTTTTAGATTTTAGAGTAGTCCATTTCCATCGTAATCTCTTATGATGGCGCCGAATGTGAAGAAGACAAAGAAGAAAAGAGATCACCACAACAGAAATCAATGTGTCCTACTTGACCCTACGAGCAAGGCATTTTGAGGATGGTGCATTGTGGAAGGAAATTGGACCTTGCTAATATACAAGACATATGTAGGATGGTGCTACATCGACAAACTTTACCCTCACTATTGCCACAAAATTCATTTGAATCAAAACCTTGCAAATCTTCATTATTGTAAGAATGATGCATTTGTACAACGATATATCAAAGTGTACCAAGTGTTGTACAAAACAAACAAAGTACCACGGAGTGAAGTTTCATTGGGCATTTGCCAAATGGTTGA
This sequence comes from Pseudoscleropodium purum, assembly GCA_963969395.1. NCBI lineage: Eukaryota > Viridiplantae > Streptophyta > Bryopsida > Hypnales > Brachytheciaceae > Pseudoscleropodium > Pseudoscleropodium purum. Next base: position 11,218,407 of record OZ017805.1, on the reverse strand, counting down.
TGTAGAATTGGAGTTGGAACGAACAGTGGATTGGTGTAGCATGAAAGCATTGAAGAAACTACTCATACCAACTACCAAAGACATTCCGAAGGCCAGCCTTTCAAAGAATCCACGAGATGGATTCAGACCTAGGAAACACATTATAGAAGGAGTCATAGATGAAGACTACGATTGGTCAAGCTATGACGAGTTGATGGAAGAAACACCAGTGGACGAAAATACAACATTGGTAGTATTTGAAGGAGGGAATGTAGAAGGGGACGTAGTAATGGATGTGGAACCTCTTGCATTGGTGGAACCAATGCATGTCTCTCATCCCGAAATAGATGAAGTAGTGCAACATATGTTGGCACACTTGAGAGAAATGGCTGAGGATGATTTGGATACTGAGATTGAACCAAAGTCCACGTTGCTCATAATGTTAATGCCTTGTGAGGATGACAATGATGACTGGATTCCAGAGGTAAACAACCCGGGAGAACGAGATGAATTTGTATACATTGAACATACCAAGAAATCAATGAAATAATCTTCTTGCTCAAATTGAAGAAAATGAAATGGAGTGTCAGATTCTACTGGACAGGACCACAAAGGATATTGAACTTGACGACGTGCGCACTTTAGAAGAACTAATAAATGAGGGCCACATTTGTTTAGCTATTCAGCAAAGAGAGATAGCCAAGTTGGAAGAGTTCTATCTAAACTTCAATAAAGGGCAATATGGAGGATCAAGTTCCAATTAAAAGCAAGTTAGAAAGAAAGAACTACACAAAACAATGGAAGAGTGTAGGATGGAAGAGAATTGGAGCAATGATGAAAGGAGAGGTTTGGAGGTAGCCCATTCTAGGTTGAATTACCTCCATTCCATGAAGAACAAAGGCCCCCTTGCCAAGACTTTGGAGTTGGATGTAACATATGTGGATGGACAACATCAAACATCTCCATCCGAATTAGCTGAATTGAAAAAAATGTTTGCTTCTTTGAAGAGATTGGAAGACAAACATGAGAAGAGCATTAAATGGAAGAAGCAATATATTTCATTTAATAAATTGTTCAAGACTTCGTTGATCAAGAACAAGTGGTTCGTTGCAACCGCTCGCAGAAACATTCTTCAGGAAGAGAAGGCCTTGAAGGAGAAAGACTTGAAGGAGAAGGAGAATAAGGAATGAAGAATGTGGCAAACAAGGTCTACAAATGCTACATGGATGTTGCCCAATTAGGGTGGTAGATTTTTGTACAACTATGTTATTTTTTACATGTGTATATATGAAAATTTTGGTATGAATTTTAGACCTTCTTTTACCAAAAGTATATCAAAACTATGTTGATCTTTTATGAATAAAAATGTATTTTCCTATGAATTACATCATTATCGTGTTTATGAATTTCTATCTATTTTATTATATGAGATTACGAGTAATTTGGAGCCCTAGAAGTCCTTCAATATTTGAGTAAAAATTATTTGAAATACCCTAAATCCAATTACTCTATTAAAAATATGCCAAGCCCCCCCCCCCTCCTCCCCCCCATATTTGAAAGGGTTAAATGTTATTTGCAAAGATATAATTTTTTAGCATTTCTGGTGATTGTATGAAACCAAATGTTCAAATTGAGTTTCAAATACACTATTTACAAAAAAATATGACATTAGAAATGCATTTTCAAAAGCCATAGATTCATAGGGTTGTCCATGCAATGCCTTGTAATCTCAAATTTTTTGGATGGCTACGTTACTTTTTAGATTTGACATTTGAATTATAACAATTCTAATTATAAAACAATTGATACAACATTTTAGAAAGTTGTCTTTGTGACTAAGGTAAATCAAATTTCTCAAAGCTCAACAGAGGCCTATTACTTTCACATATACAATAATTTATTTATTTAAAATGCCAAAAGTAGTGCAGGTGTACATAATTCTAGATTATAGAATTTGATTAAATTGTAAGTTACTCCAATAATGCTAGAGTTCAATAACAATCCATTACTTGCCTTTTTCTCTTGTCACTTAGGTATGTAAAAGAAAATAATTAGAATGGTTGTAGAAAATGAAAATATTTTCGCCGAGGCTTGTTCCTCTGGTTTGATGTATTCATGTACTTCTTTCTTATCAATGGAATTTGTACATGTGTTTAAAAAAAATAACAACCCATTATATTAGTAGATGTATGAAATGTAGGGACCCGCGGTCACCCCCTTCAGACCCAAACTTGCCCCTTGTTGGACCAGTGGTCACCCTTCCTTGATGTGCACTTGTCCATTGGACTCAAAGTCGCCCCATGAGCCGCATGCACCCTATGTGAAGTCATCATGGACCTTCGGTTGCTCCTAAGGTGACATCAGATGGACAAAAGTCACATTGTATTGCCCCATGTCACTAAAGAGGCAACTTCAGGTCGAAGGGTGATTGGACTATAAAGCTAGAGTGTGACAATTTGGTTTTCACCTTGCTCCGTTGACGAACTCTTGTCTAGAACCTTTGAAAGAGGCTTCTTGCATATATTTAAGTCTTTAGAGGGCAATCACTTTGCTTTAAGGGCTTCAAAAGAGTCCTCAAGGCAAATGACTTCGTTATAACTTCTTTCTATTGGTCATTTTGATTGGTAAGTATTTCTTTGGGTAGACGGCATTGAAGATCCTCTATATGGTAGACCGGAATGTTTAAAGGAGGGTGTCAATAAATGATACAAGAAGAGCTACAAAGGAATGGGACCCTTAGTTGCACTTGGAAGTAGTCAATGGATTAAGTGTGAACTAGAGATCATGTGTTTTTTGTGGTTGGACTAAAGTATTTATGTAGAAGAGAGCATTCATTCACTTTAGATATGGTGGCTCATCTACATCTGAGCGTTGTCCACAAATTCCGCATTTAGTATTGCAGAAGTTTTGGAATTGTGGGAGTGTTGTTCCAAAGAAAATGGTTTTGGATGATTTAGAAGCGGCACATCCTAATCCTAATGTTCCAACTATTGCCGAGTCTGTTGTAGAGCCTATTGTGGTCGAACCCACCGATGAAGCTGAACCAAGTCAATTAATGCCTATTAATCCAGATTTGGTAGATTCCACTTCGACAATAGTAGAAAGGAGGACTATGCCTTAGAGTTCTCGTCAATGGAGTATAGATGAGGCATTACAGGTGAAGGCTAGGTAGAAGTTGGACAAGTTGTGGGCATCTTTTTTTATGAAGTAAACATTGTAGTCAACATTGTACGTCATCTACCCTTTTTGAAAGCGGTGAAGGAAACATCAACAGTTGGATTTGTTTATCAACTGCCATCCTACAATGCAGTGCGCACAAAAATGATAGATAGTAAGTTGAATGCAGTTAAGATCATGGTCTTTGAGTGTACAAAGACCTCTATTAGTCAATATGGAGCAACTATTTGTTCAAATGGCTGGTCTAATACCAATACTTATCCGTTGCTAAACGTAATGCTTCTCTGTCCTATCAATCATGTCTTTTTGGAATCGGTTGACACCACTAGAGAAAAGATAGACATTGCATACACAAAGAATGTCATGGCAAAATACATTGAAGAAGTTAGACTTGCAAATGTTGTCCAACTATGTACAGACAATGTATTAGTAATGACAAGGACCTTGACAAGGTTGAAAGAAAAGTATCCTCACATGTATATGCAAGGATGTGTTGCACACATCTTGGATTGACTTGTAAAATATAGAGGGAAGGATCCACAGGTGAAGCTTTTGGTGGAAAGATGTAAACAAATTGTGGTATTTGTCAGGAAGTACCATCTTACTTAGGTTCTTTTTCGGAAGTACTCATCAAAGAAGTTGTTGAGACTTCCTAGCTCTACACGCTTTGTAGTTCACTTCCTCATGGTAGACCATTTGGTGGAGTGCAAGCAAGCGTTGCACCTCATGCTGGGCAACAACATATTTACATCCTTTGAGCAATCTTTGGTGTCCAAAAGAAACGGGTGAAATATTGCACGTCGAGCACAGAATGTGCGAGAAGACATTTGTTCAAAAGCATTTTGGATGGAATGGGATAATTTCAAGCACCTGATGGAGCCAACACTTGTTGCTTTTAGAGTATTTGATGGCAAAGCCTAAGTAATGCCAAATGCTTGGTTAGTAATGAAGAGCCTTCTACAACTTGTCTATTCTCTTACGGGTTCGCCATTTTTTTTAGATCCCATGACTACGAGGAAGTTTGAGAAAAACTTTGAGGCTTGTTGGAAATTGATGCACATAGACTTGCATTATGCAAGGGCTCTAGTGAACCCGTATTTACAAGATCTAGAAGACCTTTATAATGATAGAGACGCTAAGCGAGCCTTGAATCAAGTCATACGGATTCTAGATAGGTCATTGAAGGTAGATGTTCGAGAAGCAATGGTTGAATTGATTAAATTTTCAGAGAAGACAGGCCCTTTTGATCCCTTAGTGGAGGCTCCCGATATCACCATACATCCTATTCTACTACCTCATCAATAGTGGAATCAAGTGGGTGGTAATGCTCTTCAAAAAATAGCAAAGAAAGTACTATCGTTGACATACTCAACGTCATCATGTGAGAAGAATTGGAGCATGTATTTGTTTGTGCACAACAAAGTACAAAATCAACTAACCTCGGCTAAGGCGGAAGCGTTGGTGTACATCTACACAAATAGCAAATTTGAACATGAGAAATATGGGCAAATTCCATCTCTTTTCTAGAAAAAATACCTTGTGGATGGTTTGACAGATGAAGAAAATGAGGAGCCACTATCCTTAGAGTTAGAAGACTCCGACACTTGAACCTATGCCCGTAGGCATGCTAACGCTATTTTGGTAAGGGAATGCTTGGATGGAAATCCATGGGCTGTACTCATTCCCCTTGAAGCAAACAAAGTTTGCCTTGCATGATGACCTTATCCAACTACGTTTAGGCATAGAAATGTTGAGGTCAATCCCCCATGACCCCTAGAGCAGGTCATTCTCCCAGAGCAAATCATTTCCTCAGAGGACATTTCTTTAGAGGAGGACATACGCTCAAAGGAGGATATTAAGCGTAGAGAAGAAAACCTGGTGTGCCCTCCATCTCCTCATGTCTTTGAGTGGAATGTAGATCCAGTCACCTATTCACCTCCAAGGAGCCCAACCATTTCAAATTCCAACAATTAAAGTGCAAATATTCTAGTGCCAATGGTCGAAGAGCCTACAAGATCTCCTATACCAATATCTCCGAATCCAAATGGAGGTAGGAATCTCCAAAGTAATACACACATTACCAGGGCAAGTAGAAGGCAAGAATAAGAAGCCCCCATGGAAGAAGTTGAAGATGTGGGACAACTGATTCCTCTAGCACGTAGTATTGTGCTGATTCCAATGGCTATAGTGACGGAATTAGGGGTGTACGATTTAGATGTACCAATCGGCATACTTCTGAATTTAAATTGTACAACACCTTCGAATCAAAGAACAAAAGTACATGTCAATATGATGCCCTTAACATCACAACCATCTTCCTCAAGGCCACCAATTCATCAAGGGCCAATGCAGATCGTGGATGAAGGAGACCATGACTCAATACCACAACCCACTCAACCTTCATTGATGTGTGGTCCATTCGCTCTTAGAGAATCACCAATCGAAGGAGCACACAAACGCAATAAGAAAAGGAAGAAACGTATCTTGAGGATAGAAGAGAGAAACCAACAAGATCCTAAACAACTGAACAATGTTGTCCAACTGTTTTTGTATTGGAGAGACCAACAGTACTACCAACATTGGACAAGGCAGTAGAAGAGGACGTAGATGTGGTCGTGCTAGAGAACCTAACATTGATGGAACTACTGATGCAAACGGACGGCAAAAATGATTGGTACCAATTTAAAGCAGTGACATAGTTGATATGGAAGTATGTAACTTGAACTCCGAGGTAGAACGTGAGATACGTCTAGTGCCAATCATACCCACATCAAGAGAAGATGACAAGAACGCAACTGATGAAGACATCCACAAAGGATATGAGACAGATGACCCTATAGACCATGATGCTGATGAAGCATCAAACGATGACAATTACAAACTAGAACAATACAACTATAGAAGTCCAAGGATTCAAATAGTATTGGTTTTATTCTATATTTTGAGGTAAATGGTTTTTAGCCGAATAGTCTAAGTAGAGACTAGGGTTGGGTTTAGGGTGGCATCTTGTTAGAGATGCTAACATGAGAACTCAATTGACATATACATTCCAAAAAGCCAATATATATTAAAATATTATCTATTATAAATATGATTATTATTATTATTGCTATTGTTCCTATTATTATTGAGCTCATTGTAATTGCCATAGTGAAAATTGTATGACATTATTGCAAAGTAATATTGACTTATACTTACTATTGTTATCACGTGTTATTATTATATTATTATATAGCATTTAAATAATAGCTATGATCACCTTCTAAACTCGTGGTCACCCTATCTCTAACTCAAAGTCACCCTCATATAGGACTCGTAGTTGCCCAGCCTTTTTACCCATGGTTGCTCTTGTTTGGGACCTGTGGTTGCCCATTTTATGGACCCATAGTCGCCCCCTTGACCTATAGTTGCCCATGGCAACCTTTCCATGTCATTCTTACAGATTAGCCATGTCACCAAAATCCATTTACCCCAAGGTAAATAAAAAACACTCCAAAATTTCTATTTGACAAATCTGTTGTGCTTACTCGACACTTGTTATACATGATATGTGACATGTGACGTCTATTAGACCTAAAAACTTGAAATCCTGTCTGACAAGACAACCTTGATTCATTGATTGTGCATATTGAAATTGTTTGTGCAAGTTCTAAGTGAAGGTAGAACAAAGTCAATCGATGTTACTAAGAATTCGATGAGTGCAAAGCCTCAACCTTTGACCACATGATTAAAGGTGAAGGTCTTTGGTGTGGATGACAAGAAGAAGGAAGAAGTGAATGTCATTGCATATGGAAAAATTGTAAATCATGTTGGTGCTACACTTCATGGGCGTATCATTGAAAAAGAAAATGTTTCTATTACTATTACTTCCATTGTTTTAAAAGGAGAAGGGACTCTTTTGTATGAAGGCAATGACAATGATGACCCACCACTAGTAAGTTTGGATGATACTCTGAAGTCCATCACGAAGTGGCCCATGGAAGCACTAGCTCCCTCTAGTAAATGAAAAAAAGGATGAAGCTTCAAAGTAAGCACTCCAATATAAGGTCAGCTATGAGTATATATTTATTTTCTAAGTGATTGAGTGTGATGTGTATTTTGAATTTCAATATTGAATATAAAGTATTCAAATCTATTGTTGCAATCATGTACATGGTGAATGTTTGACTAATTCTCACAATTGTATTAATGATATGATTTTGTTGCTTACATTTGTATAGAGAAGACAATAAGAAATTCCCATTGACGATGAAGTGCTTGTTAGTTGTGCCTATTGTAAATAGAAAAGAGGAGTTGACAATGGGTGAAGTTTCAATGAAAGTCATTTATTTGAATTCTCTTCCTCATAGTACATACCAATAACACTATTTCTACTTGTAGAGTTGTCGTCACATAATGATCATAGGAATCTTTAGAATGTGAATATGTGTTTTGTAGAAAATGATTGTAATGAATAATAAACAATACAAATGACATTCTTCATGTATGAGAACAATATTTCCAAGAAATGACTTTTTGTAGTTATATTGCATGTTATTACAATATATGACTAGTTTGAGTCATAGTCTTAATAAAAATTATGTCTTATAGGAGTCATGTACTACATTAGCAAAAATGTGACTTACACAACTCATAGTGCACATCAAGCAATATATGATTCACCGTAGTCATATCCCATATTCCTAAAAAAATGACTCACCACAGTTATATTCATTGTTATTCAAAATATGACTCACCGTAGTCATATTCCACATTAGCAAAAATATGACTCACTATAGTTATATTCTACAAAATTCAAAATATGACTCACTTTAGTTATATTCCATATCACTCAAAATATGACTCATCGCAGTCACATTCCACGTTAGGCAAAATATGACTAGGCCAAATCATATTCCATGTAGGATTTTTTTATTTTGCCCAAGCAACTCCTGAGAAAGTCAAGCCTCCAAGGATGGTCAACATATATGCCATGTTAGCAAAATACGTCTAAAAATGAAATATTATACTTCCAAATCCATATGACTGTAAATATGACTCACCAATCATATGATTGAAAGTAAATGACTCAACCTAGTCATATTACAAGTCATCTACAATGATTTTTGCTTGAATCATATTTTTTGATTTTGTAACTAACTGCAGTCATAGTCTGCAATCATAAAACACTCATCTTTCTGTAGTGCCTCCTCACCAACACAAAAACAAGAAATTGAGCAAAATTTTTGTCATCCCAATAGTGGTGGTGTACCAAGAGCATACTTGTATCCGATAGTATATTGGTATACAAGAATAGAACTGTACAATAGAATGTCATTATAAAAAACATGTACCAAAGCCTTGGCAAAAAAAAATGAGTATAGAATGGGGTGCGAGAAAAAAAGAGGAAGGCCTTATATATTAATGGGAAAGGGTCCACCTCCTCATTTACCACGAGATATTTTGTTTTCTATCTAAAGGAAATTTGTAAACTATCCTAATCTACTTCTAGATATTTATCCAACAAATCTTTGTTTAATCAATAGGAAGGTCTTCAAACAAGTTCCTCAAAAGCCTTAATTAGCTTTAGGAATAATGCCTAAATCAAATCCATTGACTTTTGAAAGATTTTGTAGAATCAAATCCTAATTAACATGAGATATTTTGTATTTAACCTAAAGTCAATCCTTAAATAACCTTTGTAAGTCCAAATTGACTTTTTAAAGCAAGATTTGGAAATCTAATCAAATCAAATATTAGATTTTCCTCAAGATATTTAGGAATTTAACTTTAACTTACTATAGATTATATTAAAAAAAATCAAACTATGAGCTGCCCCTATCTATCTTTTAGGGAGCAACTCAAAACACAAAACCAATTGCACCATTGCTTTCAAAAGACCCAAATTAGTTAGGTTATCCCCTTCCCCCTTTTCCTTAGCCATTTTTCAATGTAAACCACTTATAGTAATTCCAAAGAAAAGTGAAAAGTCTAACTTTTGAAATTCATGGTTTTTGAAGAAATTGAGTGGATAGGGTTGTACAGAAGGTTCAAAGAGGTAAGAAAAAACCCCTTGTTTGCACTATTTGGACATTGTTAGCTCTTGATTTGCTGGCCAACTCGTCGCCCTATTGTAATTTTTTGGAAAATTCAATGTTGTTGATTCTAGTACTTCTGCCTATCAGAAAGTCTTCAAACTTAACAAGGCGCTTTATTATCATACAAAACAATATCCTAATTTTTAGTGGGATTTTACCATACTCCAAGTAATTTCTATGATTTTATCAACAACTTTAAACGTGATTGACTTCCCATAGGGTCATCATGGAAGCTTGTAAAATCCCAAAATTTTTTGGACAACCTTTAGGAAATTTCAAAAACCTTAAGGTAAATCCAAAACTCTAATTGTACTATTCATAGAGATGCCAAAACTAGCAATTTCGTAATAATTTCCTCCCAAGGGGGAAATCATTCTGGTACCAGGGTTGTCATGGATGATTGGCTTCTTTGTTGATCTCCTAGCATGCTTTTACCTTAAAAGCACTTTTCTATAAGCTCCAACCTCCTCTTCCTCCATCTACTCTTCATTTTAGTTGATATTTGGCATTTACTTACAAGACTGACATAACTAATCCAAATTCTCTACAAATTGGATTCTATAAACTATTGAACTTCCTAGATTTAGAAATAGACTATGACGTTTAGCTAGATTGTCACATATACTTTGTAGTAGTCAACTGTTACATAGACAATATATTAGGTCTGACTAATTCTCACTTTCATTCAAAACTACTAAGTTACCCTCACAATCTCTCAATTAAGACTTAGAAATGTGGAAATATGTTGAAGAGCCATTTCCTACTTTTATAAAGACTTTTAACTCCATGGGCAAGGATTTCTACCAATTCCACTCAAATATTGCAATTTATGCATATTTATAAAAATTTCACTAAGTGTTGCTAAACATTTGCGAAAAATAAACCCAAAGTTTTAAGTGCCAACTTGAAGGCTCACAATTGGAACTATATTGGGGTTGTGTTGGGGCTGGTTGCTTGGACTGGTTGCTTGGGGTTACTAAGATTCCATCTCAAATCTGTCTTCTTGGATTTCCTTAGAGGAACCCACTTAATCAACTAAAAACTGAATATTTGGTGGAAATTAATGCTAGGCTAGAACTTTGCTGTCTAAAGGCCTAAGCTTGAATTACTAGGGGGGCTAAATGGACCAAAGTGACTAAGTATGTTGTAACACTCCTACAAATCTATCACTAATCTTGGAAGTTAAACTTTGAACTTTTCCAAGAATGTCTTGGAAACTAGACTTTGGAACTACGTGCCAAAAAGATTCAAAGCTTCATCGTTAAGTTGGATTTAACACCAACTATAGGACTTTGAAATACTCCGAGGGTTTGTGGCTCCGCTATATGGGACCTTTTAACATGCACCTTAGAACTTGTCTCTAGCTATAGGTTCAAAGCTTTGTCATCCCAAAGGGGGGCCACTCAATAAGGAAACAATTAGACCAAGGAAACATGATGTTTTCTAAAGAAGACACATAACGAGGGTTTGAAGCTTTGTCATCCCAGAGGGGGGTCCACTCAACTAGAAAAACTTTAGAAGAAGGTTAGTTACCATGAAAGTACACCAATGGAAGAATAAAAGGTTCATCGTACAATACAACTACTCATTTAATGACACACTCACATGTTAAAGGCCCCCCAAAGAGGCATTGCCAAGGTACGGTTGGGGGTTGCTCTAAGATTAGTATAAGATGCCAAAGACTTGTAAATCACACAAATGACTCACAAATTTACGAAAAGACTTCCAACTTCACTACTTAATACATAAAAATAGACAAAGGCAAGGTAGAAGGGCCCTTGAGGACCTTCCAAAAGCTTAAGATAAAAAAACAATGGAGCCAAAAGTGCTCTAAAAACACCGTAGGAGGGTTTGGCTTCAAATGCCAAATATCCAAATCAATTTGGATTCACAGACCCAACAACAAAATGAAGGGGGTAATTTTAGAGGGGGAAATGGAGCCCTTAAATAGGTTTCCAAGGGACCACTCCCCCCCCTAAACTCCTACTAGTAACCTTAACTTGGATTTTCATCCTACTCCCTAACTTTTGACTATCTACCACGCATTGAACCAACATCCTAATTTTTGGAAATTAACTCCAAATGCCAAACGGATTGTGTTGCTAGCTCCAAATTACCATTTTTAGGCATGGATCCCCTCACCCCTTCTATTGGGACGAAAATCCCAACAAAGGCTAGTGTAGATTAAAAATTAAGTTGTGGTAAATTTCCAACTCTTTGTGGTTTCCTATATCAAGAATAGTAACTAGCTTGTAGTCTCCAGTAGGTGCAAGAGAGTAAGAAAAGGCTCCTCGTTGACTTCATTTCATCAATGTGTGCCCTCAAAGTGTTGGTCAATGTTGCATGGATCCCACCATGTAATTAGTTCTCGAGGAATTTGACTGGTTCAGGTACTTGCCACTATCAAAATGTCGTGAAATTCGATGGAGCGCATTAGTAACATAAAAAAAGCTAGTCTTGTTTTTAGTAAGATTTTACCGCAACTTGGGTAATTTCCAAAAAATTCCCATTTGAGGTTAGAACGGTTGACCATCCTAAAGAAGTTCTTCATCAAGTTAGAAGATGCTGAGAATTTCCATGAAACCTCTCAAAGAGTCTCATGGGAGGTGTGTAGGTCCAGTTCATACCTGACACACTTGGTTAGTGAAAATCCAAAATGGCCATCTCCTTGAATTGTTGATGGTACAAAAATCTCTTACAAATGAGGGAATCTTAAGAAATCGATTTTATTGTTGGACCTCTAGCATGGGATTCACCCTAGAACATCATTCTTGGGCAGTAGATTCCTCTACAGCCCCATTTTTTGGTTGTGGCACCTACATACTAACAACCAAGGTTTCTTGAAAATTCATCATTCCAATAGGGAATTCAAAACCTAACTCTAGGACTCGACCTATTGGCCTCAATGTGGATTCCTCGAACCAACTTAGCTATGAATTGCCACATTCATGGTGGAATTTAGCCCTTACAGGGCTGTGTGGCTAAAACTTACAAAACCCACTATCTTGTAATTTCCTCTCTATTACTAGGCCGGTTTTGAGGGAGTTCTATGTGTACAATCAAAACTAGACCAAATACTATAATAGGCCTATTATAACCCTATATTGGTTCTAAACTCTTTTTATGTCCTTTTGTATACTTTTATCTACTTTAAATTGTGATTTAAGACAAAAGAAAATCTCTAAGTCCCAAATGACAAATTTGGAGCTTATTACCCCCAATACTGTTATCTGTTTGTGATATTTGTACCCAGCCAGTTCGTGAAGGCCCCCTCAACATGGTTGATATTTGTACGTGATACTTATAGCTGGATAGTTGGTGAATGTGCCTCCCCTTTTATATTTATACCCACTCCTAATACATATACATTGCCTATTGGTGAGTGTAAACCGCGACATTCATACCCGCCCCTCATAATCGTACATGGCCAGCTAGTGAATGCACTTTCTCATAATCCTATCCATCCAATTGGTGAACATGCTTCCCTGCTACTTATATTTATCTAATTGGAGAACATGCCCTTTTTTTGATACTCATATCCGCACCATGAAACTAGTAACCGCCCCATGATAATCGTTCTCAGCCAATTTGGTGTAATTACCTTTTAGTGCTTCTACTCGGATGATACCTATAGTAGGCTAATATTGAAAGTAAGTGTGTTCATGTATTGTCTTGTTTGACGATACCCAAATCAAGAACTACCAAAAAGTCTATAACCTTTCATTGATATCCATTATGTAATATCTACTTATGCTTCATTGTTACAATAGTCATTCATACCCAACCAATGACTAAGATCCAACCTTTTATTCATATCCAATAATTATATGATATTGGAATTATACACTTCAATTTCACCCTTCTTTAATATTGCACAAAGATTTTAAAAACCACACCACAAGAAAAAAAAAAAAGGTTTGTTTCATCCTCAAAAAACAAGGCACGTGGGCCTTAGGATATCACCTATAAATTCAAAAATTGAAGAAAGTTGAATTTAATAGGAAAATTAATTTTTCTACATTTGTAGTCCTTTTTTGAACATTAAAAATAACTCTTTAGGTGCAATGGTTGATGTGTACTACCTTCAAACTTTTGTAGGCTAGAATGAATGCTCGGGCCTCAATTGATACTTAAGCAAAATTAGAGGGCGGTTGCAAATAACTCTAAACCACAAAAAGTTCATGTGACAAAATAAAATGTATTTAGAAATATTTTTTACTATAGAAGACTTGAAAATTGTCTTTTTTGATGTAGAGCAATGTAATTAAGAAGGCAAGTGTAACTATTTTTTGTACTTCATTATCAATTTGCAAGTAAAGGAAAAAAATACAAATAGAGTTTTTTAAAATCAGGTAATGTAAATTATTTCAAATCTAATTGGTTATCTAACCCCATGCCTTTATGTTCAAAATCTATGACATTGAGGATTTAAAATAACAAAGTACAACAATGTAGGTGGAAAAAGAAGGGTTCAATATGTAAAAAAAATAAGATAACATTATTTCTTCTTAATTTTTTATAGACTCCAACTCCTTAAAGTATTAACACCTTCCTAGAGGACTTCTCCATGCAATTTGAATAACAAGTAAAGATAAAAATAGGTGACTGACATAGTTGCGACTAATTTCAACAATTCAAAATATTTATAACTTAATTGGTATTTGTTTCCATAGATTAAGGATTTTAAAATTACATTCATTTGTAAGTGGTCATTTCAAAAATCAATTGTATGAGAAAAAATTACTTAGAACTTCTATAACGTCTAATCTTTAGCAAAAACAACAAAAAATGGTGATTTCATTCCATGAGATTGATGAAGTACAATCATTTAATTCATTTGATTATAATGATTATTTTTCATTACATGAACTTGTTAGTAGTCATTTCAAAAATCACTCCAATGTTATAGTGAATCGTTAATTTCATACAAGATTCATGATTTCTTTTAATTACATCCACTCAAGAGTAATCATTTCAAAAATCAATTTCATGCTAAATAGATATAATTACAAACTTGCATGTGTACTATTTACCATCAACAAAAATGAAGAAGGTATTCATTCTATGCCATCAGATTCGTAAAGTATAGTCATTTATCTCACATGAATATGATGAGTTTTTCAAAATTCATGAACTCAAGAGTACTCATAACTACACTCTATCAAATGTATCCTACTTAGTCATTTTTTGTTTAGACAAATGGACTTCCCTATATAGAAGAGAACACCTAAAATGCAATACCATTCAAAATTTATTAAAAAGTATTTTGAATCTTTCACAAATAGATACATTTCATATTCCTAATTATTTTTCCAAATTACATATAGATCCTACAACTTGTAACTCTCCATAATTATAATAAAAAATGAAGTTAGAAATATCTATAATAATTTTGAGGAAAATAATTGAATGCTCTTACTCTAAACAAATAAGAATTTTAGAAAAATAAAGAATTATTGAAAACAATAAATTTTAAAGTGTCACATTATAGAATTGATGTGTTACAAGAAAATGATGTCTCTTGCATGATTTTTATGTGTGAAATACAAACTTCATTTTAATTTTTTCAACCAAACTCATCCATATCATAAATACAATACCAAAAGTTCTTTATTAGTAGTTCATTGTAAATTATGAACTCACAAATAAACTTTAAAAAAATTCTGGTACTATTATACTATCAATCATAAGAAACATGCATAGAAGTAGGGATAATTTAGTTTTTTCGTCAATTCTCAAGAAGTATCTAATGTACAACTTCTACATATTTCATTTTTTCCATCTTTTAAATTTATTTAAAGAATTTTAAGTTTTAATTTATATTTTTATATGACAACACATGACTTATTAAAATAAAACTTATTCTCCATAAAGAAATGTTTAAAAGTAGCAAGTCAGAATTTTGTTTTCTTCTCAATTGTAAATATCAATCTAATTTTCAACTTCAAAATCTTTGTTTTATTTTTTATTTTTAATTTATGTCATGTCTTTTAAGCTTCCATATTTTTAAACTATAGCACATGGCATACTAAAGAAAATGTTGTGCTTAGAAAATTTCATAAAAGTAGCATACAATTAGTTTTTTCATTGATTCCAAATGTTCATCTACATTATCACCTTCTACATATTTTATTTCTTCTATTTTTTAAAGTTAATCACATGTCTTTTCGGCTTTTACATTTGTAAACTACTACACATGGAATACAAGTTGTCGTGCGTAGAAAAAAGCCTAAAAGAAGTAAGAATTTAGTTTTCTCATGAATTCTCAAGGTTTCCTTCATTTGCAACTTATATATATTTTTTTCCTCAATCTTTTTAATTTATGACATGTCTTTTGGGCTTTCACATTTATAAACTACAGCACATGGATTGTTGAAATAAAAGTTGTCTTGCATAGAAAAACGCCAAAAATTAGTAAAAATTAATTTCCTCATGAATTCTTAAGGTTTACTACATTTGCAATTTCTCAGCCATATTTTTTTTCCTCTTTTTTTTTTGTTTATGTCATATCTTTTGGGCTTGCAAGTGCTATTTAGTGAGCCTTGGAGCGTGAGCCCAAAAGTCAAGGAGCTGAGGAGCTTTCATAAATTGACATAAAATTCTGTGATTTTTAGGGTGTAGCCCTATAAATGTAGTTTAGTGTTCAAGAGTAATTTACAATATGAAAATATAAAATACAATGGTAGTTTAGTCATTCTAATTACAGAATAGGCTGAGGAATAATAATGCCTATAAAAAAATACAAAACATCATGCTTATAAAAGAAATCAAATCAATATAAAAATAAATGGTCTACATAGATCTCATAGGGTATTACTGTGAAAGCTACTAGAAGATCGAGAATTAGAGCTATCATCACAATTTAATGGCTGAGAATTGAACTCTATAACTAAATCATCTATAAACTTTAAGACATGAGGATCTAACTTAGACAACCTCCTAGATGATTTAGGGTCATGGATGTCAAATTTCTTGGCTATTGGCTCAATATATATTGGCAACAAAAATGATTCTGGGGGGTTGCGTAAGAATGTCGAGTTTGCCAAAAATGGTCGATGTAGTAACATCTTCACTTCCTTAGCTTGCCTATAGGCTATAGAAGAACAAAAAACAAATATGAGAACAAAATTGAATATGGTGAATGAGATTATAGTTAAAAGAACTAAGGAGAAACTTACTTATTGAATTGTGAAATCTTTGTGATACGGCAAACTGGAACATCTTCATTGTCCAAATCAATGGCAGGGGTTGTAGAGCACTATGGTTATGTATTAGGAATTTCATCAGTGCGGATAAATTGAGCAAAGAGGGCCTCAAATATGGTCCTATCCTCTTCCAAGGTTAAAATATGGCAACTAATAGCCCGGCAAGCGTAATTGCTTGAACATGCAAGCATAAAGAAATAAACAAATAAGAAGTATTAGAAATTTCATTCCATTCATTGAAATAGAATAAGTCCTTGCAAAAGCTAATTGAAAAATGAAATCTAACTTGTAGATGTAGTGCAGTCCATAATGATGTCACTAGGCAAAGTAGTGGCCTCAATGAATATCTATAAGAACAAGCATGCTTTTTCTCAAGGACCCCTCCAAGGTTTAGTGCCCTTCATAGCTATATCATCCTTACTACAAAATTTTGAAGGATGTCGTCTTTGCCAACATCAACACCTACAACCTCATGAGCAGGAATTCGTTGGAATGAAAACCTAAATTTGGATCGCCAAGTTGGAACTTTGACGTAGAGTGACAAAGCAAAGCACATAGTCTGCCAAAATCATTAAATTAGTATCTAAATTCCACAAACCAAAAAAAATTGAAGACAAATCATTATCATTATAGTGATGGCTCTATTTACCATGGAGGAGGTGTCAAAGGGCAATGTCCAGTGTTGTGGGAACCTAGAAAGTTAGATTCTTGTTACTTTAAAAAAAATTTGACGTAAAGAGAACATTTCTAATACATTTTTTTGCTTTGAGGAGTTTGAAACAAAAAGATTATTAGAATTATGGATTGGTAAACCATAGGATTTCTAAACTAAGATAAAATGGTTAAGAAGGAAATTTGTATTTTCCGTCCGAACCAGAATTAGAACCCGAATACTTAGTCCAAAAGTAGTTACAAGACTTTTTCATAGTATTGGAACTGGAATCAGGATCCATCCGAAAGTTAATGGATACAAGCGGAATTATGGGTGGAACGTTCAACGGATAGAAAATCTGTTGAGATAGGGCAACGGTCATCTCCAACGGCAATAGGAACCGGATCTAAAGAGGAGAAAGGAAAGTCACTCTCCTTCTCCCCTCACTTGTTTCTAGATCTACATAAGCTTTGAGATTTGTGTCTATGTGTTTTTGCTTTAGCAAAGGAGTTTTGAGAGTTTTGAAATTTTGGTTTCCAAAGAGCGGATAGGAAGAAGAGCTTCCTTTTTGAGCGAGTTTCTTTAGAAGTCTGAATGTTTTTGGATTTGAGAAACTAGAAAGGTGGTGAGAAATCTCTGAGTGCATTAAGAGAGATGGTGAAGGGAGAGATTGAGGAAGAACCGCAGCTGTCACCCTTTGGTTAGTAGTTCTGAGCATCCAAAAGAAGAAGAGTGAGAAAGAACACCTAGAGGAGGATCTAAGGTTCATTGGCTGCCAAGGATTTCTAGAGCTTCTTTGGAATCTACAGGATGAAGTGATGGTGCAAGAACTAATGGAGGACTAGTCCAGCAAGTGGGAGCGGACCGTGAAGGCATAGCCATCAGAGTGGACATCCGGTATGTGGGGGACAATCTACTGCTTTCCAAACACCAGAGAAGGATGGGTTTTCCAAACTGACAAGTTTGGAAGTGGTAAGTTTTTCAATCTGGTTAACCCTAAGGACAGATATGTAGTCGTAGACTGTAAAAGCTTTAGAGAGAGGAGAGTGTTAGAATTCTTAGTCCCAATTTTAAATTCAAAGAGACCTATGTGGTTCATAGTCACTTTAGCAATTATGATCTTTGGAGCACTATCTATGGATGGGAAAGTCAATTGGAGGAATAGTCATTTGAGATGTAGTGGCTAGGATGGTTGGAATAGCCGAAAAGTCAAAATCCTTTGGGCTTAGCCCGTTCCTTTTCCATCTTTTTGAATCCCTAGATTTGCTAAGAGATGCGGAGAGGTCAATATACAGAGCTACTATAGTCATGCTTGAATATGACATTAGTACGGAATTGGAAGAAGAAGCCAGAAAGGAGAGGTTAGATGATGAGTCATCAAAATCAAAAAAGGAAGAAAGTGGAAGGAAGTGGCTGAGGGGTCAAAGGAAAAAGACCCAATTTGGGCTTTGGACCGGAAGAGTGATGCCTTGAGAAAGGTGGTAGAAGAGTTAAACTGGATTTAAGAGCACATCTCCATCAAGAGGGAAGTAACAAGAAAGGTGTGTGAATTGATGGGAATAGTTGATCCCTTAGAACTCTACAAGAGAGTGGAGATTCTTCTCCAAAATAAGGATGTAAGGAAATTAGAGGATCGGGTTAGGGAGTTGGCTGGCTAGATGAAATTGCTCCAAAGAGACTAAAGCAGAAGTCTAAGGAGGTAGCTAGGGAGAGAAGGCTTTCATCTGAGTCTACAAAAACCCTTAATTGGATTCGGGATTTCCTTGTGCATACAGGTGATGTGGTGAACTAGGCCAAATTATTTGAGGTTGGTGTTCATAAGGAAGGGTTGCAGCTAGGTCCAAAACTAGTGTCAATTCTTGTTAACTACGAAGAGAAGATGGAGAGGATGTTGGATGAGATGAGACTTGTGATGGTACCGGGTTCTAAACTAGAAACAAGAAAAGGATTTGGTTAATTGATAAGAGCAACTCCCTCCAAGATACTTCCACTCTCTCCACCTACTTCTAGGGAGCGGAAAGAGAAGAGCGTAGAGACTACTCCGCCATCAATCTGTCCCAGTAGTAGAGTGGAGTCTGAAACCGGAAAAGGATCTACACTCGGATCCCAAACCAGGAGTCATTCAAGGTTAAAGGACAAAGGTTTGGAAACACCAAAAAGTAAGGTTTCCGATTTTTCTCCAAAATTGCCATGTATAGTGAAGCACAAACAAACCATGAAGAAATGTAAAGAACCAAGCCCATTGATTATGCTTGGATCAAAAGATGAAGAGGAGTCTCCAAAGACAACTAGAAACAAGGGCAGCACAACTGAATCAAAAGAAGAATTGGAACCGAAATAAACTCCTTCGTGTGGAAAGGGGAAAGGTGAGATTCTAGTCCCAATCTAAGGAAAAGCAATGCGTGGCAGCAAGGCTTCAAGTAGTCGCAAGCAACTCGCAAGAAGAGGGGCCACCAAATAAGTAGAAGAAACT
Organism: Pseudoscleropodium purum; assembly: GCA_963969395.1. Taxonomy (NCBI): domain Eukaryota; kingdom Viridiplantae; phylum Streptophyta; class Bryopsida; order Hypnales; family Brachytheciaceae; genus Pseudoscleropodium; species Pseudoscleropodium purum. Next base: position 11,198,844 of record OZ017805.1, on the reverse strand, counting down.
CCAAAGTGGGCCACGAAATCTTAGTGGTAGTTATTTTAGAAGTAGAAGTAGGTAGGCGGAAGAAAACAAAAGATTTTTTTGGGACTTAGAAAGTTACTTGTTAGTTGCTTTTGTACTAATGAACCTAGACATCCGGATTCAGATTTCCCGGATCTAAGATCCACTTTTGGCAAAATTAACCACATGTTGGGAAGTCAACAAGTTATAGATTAGGGAAATATGATGTGTCATTCCCTTGTCCTTGTGTTATTCTCTTGGGGGCTTCTAGGGTTTCTGGAGGTGTTAGTTATTTAGGGGCGGATGTTAATTTGAAGCCCCAGGCGTTTTCATAATTTTTTGTTTTTTTTGTTAAACAAATCAATTTCAGTATTTCTACTTCACAATATTGAGCTCATCACTTAACTTTGTGTTGGTATGCTAGCCATGCTAGAACCATTGTTTAGTGCAAGTAGTTGGTTTTGTCGAATTGGAAAGGAGTGGCACCTAGTTTCTATTTGGATTCAGTTTTGGGAGAACAATTGGACTAGTTGGGGAATTTGGTGTACTAGATGGGAAGCTTTGTTTGGACTAGTTACTTTGAGACTTCTATGTGGGATAACTTTGTTAAGATTAGGTGTGTTTTGTGAGAATTAGTGCGCATGCTAGTTAACTCGTGATGAGGTCCCATTACAACCGGAAGTAGGAATTAGCAATCGAATAGAGTTTGTGTAGTTATCTGGTTATCCCTCTACACTTAAGGAACTTGGATTAGATAGGTTTGTCATTGTAGTAAAAGAGATAGTAAAGGTTTCTTGCGTGACCTACTAGTCCAAATTGACAACCAAATTAGTTGTGAGGAAATACTTGCTTCTTGTGTTTGTGTATGTGGTTTTGTTCTAATAGAACTTCAACCACTTAAATCTCCAAGAGGGTAGGATTTAACAAATCATTCCATAATTCCAATAGCATACCCCTCTAATATAGTCACATAGAGGCTAAACTTCTAAATTGGTTACTTAAGACTAGAACCGGAAGAGGCACAATGCTCGAATACTCCTTCCTGGTTGCTAGACAGTGAGGAAATATTACATTTGAACAAGAAAATAGTTGGAACAAGTTAGGGAATAAGTGTAGACTTTTCGGTAGTAGATCCAATGGATTTGGAGTTGGTGAATTTTGTCTTCTATATTTGGTTCTAGACATCTGTCGCAGCACAGGGCAGGTCAATTCTCCATTATACTCACAAAAATCGCTCTAGAGTATAACTAAGTGACTCTAAAGATCGAACCCACGAGATCCTGTGAAGTATCTAGCTCTATTAAGCAGTTAAGCTCAGTCAGTATCCCAATCTTACTTTCCGGTCCTAGATTTAGAACCAGAAATACTACCACACCGGATAACTACAGACCGGATTACTCCTTCTTCCGGTCCTACTAACTATCCGGTCCGTACAAATACCCAAATCCCAGGATCTCACAACTTCCGATCCTGGAAATCCGTCCTGACCAATCCGGTCGGAATGGTCATCCTGTACCCGTAATCCTATCCGGTTTGGTTTTGCCTCTGTTTCACCATCAGAGGGGTCGCCGCTTAATTTTGAGAGTAGTAGGCCCACCACTCCTTCCGTGACTTATAGTGGCTGAATACCCACTGTCCTACCTTCTAAACTCCTAAGCTAATCCGGATCCGGTTTGGTCCTTCACAACAACCCAGATAGCAATCCGGGTCGTAGGTCACACAAAGACCCCACACTCGACCCTCTCGTACTACAACGACCTTGATGCTACTTCCGATCCGTGCGAAGACAGGTGGTTACAAGTGCACCCGTCCGTTCCAACATCAACTAAAGTTCTTCCGTTACCCATACGGGTGGTGAGACCTCACAGGAGATCGGACACTCGACCGGATTTCCCACCCGGGAGTTCTAGCGCAGCTAAGGAATCCCTCCCTACCCGCCTAGCCTAACAACGGCTTTCTCACCCAGAATCTCAAACTCTAGACGTGCTGAGGAACTAAGTTCACTCCCAACTCTTCGATACCTACTCACATGCACCTAGGATCGGAAAATAAACACCAAGGGGAGAAATCACTTACAAACTAACTCGTACTATCCTAACTCCACATCATACAATCCTGTCGCGCTGGAGAGGGATACATAACGAAGAGAATAGAAAAGTACAAGAAGTTTGCAAAATGAACAACTCTCAATTCCCGTCGCAGGAACCGATTTATATACAAAGGGTCAAAACCCTAAAAGCACAAAAAGGAGCGGAAAACCCGTGGGGGTCCGCCGCCACCTAAATCTAACTTCCGATCTAACCTAATACTGTTGAGCCGGATCCGGATCCGGATCCGCTCCTACTCCTAACTGAAATTAAAATCCTATCTACCCTACAACTCTAGATCCTATCGTCGGGCTTCCGGTCTCCGGGACTAGCTCCTCGAAAACTTCACTCAAATTCCGGACCCGTTCCCCCTCCGCAGGATTCGGTCCGGGTGGAGACTCCAGGTCGATGGTGATATCCGGTCTCGTGCCCGGAGTCCCAGTCCGTGCAGACTTCTTGGACTCAGGAGTCCAATCCTTCCTGTCCTTCGCCATAGTTGCATCCGGAAAGAGGTCCGGTAGTGAGATGTCCGAAAGGTGAATACCTTTGTCGCACGTCGCTCCCGTCAGTTTCCGGCTGCTCTCCTCGATCCGGTCCGCTGCCTTCCGCCCCTCCACCATTGCCGTCTCCACCTGCTCGGCGAAGTCCGCGAGAATCCGGACCATCCGGGAACCGGATAGTTTCTTCTCTTCGTGGATCTTCTCGTTGAAGAGCTTCGCCTTGGCCGCTACCGTTCCGGTCTCTCCCAGGACCGCCTTGATCTGCTCGGCCACCTTCCGAGTCTCCTCCGCCATCTCCCAAGCGGCCGTCACGTCTTCCTGATAGGCAAAAAGTGTTGCCTTCAGTTTATCTACCTCCTCCTGCAACCGGCGGATCTCGGCTTCCTGCTTCCGGGTCTCTTCCGGATTTGTGATGCATTGCGCCACTTGTTCCGCCAAGTTGCTGTCCGGTGCAGCACCCACCAACTTGCCGATTGCCGCAAGCGTCCTGTGCTTGAGCTCCCAATCTGCCCTGATGTTGCAGAGGACGTTGATCAGACCGTTGAACGGATCTTGCATATCCGGATCTCCCCCGGAATTGGTCTTCTCGGCTTCCGGTTTCTCCTCCGGGGCCGGTTTGTCTTGACCGGGAGGCGTCCCGCGCTTGTGTGGAGGCGTCAGCTTCTGTCGCTTGATCAGCGGCATCGGCTCCTCATCTTCCTCGCTGGACTCCCGGTCTGACCCGGAATCGGATTCCGCCTCGTCATCTGTCTCCGATTCCCCATACTTCAGGAGCACTTCCTGCGTCTTCCACGCCCTCTCCTCCGTATCGGTGAGGACTTGGTTCTCCCGATAGAGGTGGAAGAGGTAAGGGCACACTGGAGTGGCCCTTTTCTTCCCAACCCTACTAACCAGCTGGGCCACGAGATCGGAAATGATCCGTGCCCAATCCACTTTCCGGGTACCACTGAGGGCACCGAAAATGGTGTTGCCGAGGGTGATCGTCACCCTGGTCGGCTTTTCCGGGTGAAGAACCGGAACCAGGAATTGCAGGAGCCGACGGTGTCGGTCATCCAAGCAATCCTCGACTGCGTATCCGTCCTTCGGGTTGACGGCTCCCTTGAACTTCCCTCGGACAAACTCATCCTTCCGGCTCGCCATTCCCAAACCTCCTGCCCGGAAACCGTAAACCGCTCTCCACATCCCCTCGTTCCAGCTGACGGGAGCTCCCCTCACGGTGTTGTCAAACTGGTTGGACAACTTTCCGAGGAGCTCCTTGACCATTCTCTCCTCCCTAAAACCCCAAGGTTTCTCGGCAAACCCTACGCAACCCATGGATTTGAGATCATCCATGAGTTCAGCCTTTTCCGGCTCTGTGGAGGGAATAACCGGAATGACTTTCCGGAGCTTCGCCTCGCCTCCAGAGGGACTCGCTTGTCTCGACCTACGTAGCTGAGGCATTCCCACTTACATCTACCTCACTCTCTCCTAGCCGCACGTCCCGTTCCTCACTTCCTCTCTCCGATCTCAACAGAACACAAATGCACAGACGCACAAACGACAAAAACTCAATCGTGCGCTCAAGGTCGAGTTTCTAAAAGGGGGTGCAACAGTGAAAGCTCCTCCTTTTATAGTCCCTGGACCCTTTCCAGTTTGTCATCATGAATCCGGATTACCATCATAATCCGGTTCATCATCATCATCCGGTCCTAGACCTAATCCGTGTTGCATTCCGTTTCCGTCGTTAGTTACTCCTGACCGGATTAGATCTAGGAAGCCCACTACTTCACGTTCCGTGCTAATTCTGAGTTTTCCTTCCCCACCTAATCGGATCCGGTTAGCTAATGACTAGTTTCCGTTCCTATTTGGGTGTATACTAAGAAAATCAAAATTCTAAGCTGCGACAACATCTCCTTAGGAATTACAAACTAAATTTATTGGGAATATTACACAAATCACTTTAGTGGTGCTTTAGACCCTTTTTAGCACTAATTGGACAATTTGTGCTTCCTTGTGCTATGACAAGTGCAACTTGTTCTTGCCCCACCAATCACGTTGTGACTTGAATTCAAATGACTCATAACAATCTAAGAAAAAGGATTTAATGTTACGGCTAAATGGGTACATTACAAAAAGATAGTCATTGTTAGGTATTTAGTTATGAACAAAGTCAAAGACAGCCTGAAGCCCATCTTTTGAAAATTGGTTCAATTGTAGAACGGATTGTGGTAGATTAGAAACAATAGGAATTGGTAGACCCTCTAAAATGTCAAGAATGATAAGATCTACAACAACTTCCTTAGTGAAAGTACCATTAAAAAACCTATCTTTATCTAAAGCATGCTGCATACATAGAAGACCCAAATAAACCATTAGTGCAATTTTGAAAAATGAAAGCAACATGACTCATGAACACAAGCCATACATACAAAGTCAAAAAAGACAGATATGAATGCAGTCAAACAAGTAATTGCTAGGGTTAGGAATTTACCTTATTAAGGAAGAAAATGACATCATTAAACATATTAGGCACTGGACCATTCTCAAATACGATCAAAGTAGTCATTGAAACATTCAAGATGCATTCATCGACAATATATCTTAACTCCAAGCCTTGATCTTGAACTGGTAGGCCATTAATGAAACACTACTAAGAGAAAACCCTAAAAATGTGTCTTTCATCGCTCCATCACTTGTTGCTTGATTCAGATTGGGCGTCTTTGCTTTCCTCTTCTTTCCCTTGGGCTTCTCTTTAGTATCAGCCTTAGATTTCCCAATTCACTGTTCTTTCTTCTTTGCCTTGTTCTTTTTAGTTTTCTTCCTTGTTACTTTCTATCAGTCCTCTTTCTTTTTGTTAAAGAGCTCTTGCCTCTTGATGGCCTTCGCTCAAATTTCATTGTCCATGCCTACAGATTCATCAAACTTAGTCTCTATCATAGTACTCTCCTTTATGGATTGAAAAAGAGTCATCTCCTTGAGGGATAAAGCCTTGGTTGCATTCAAGATACCACACCCCAACTTAAAGATGGGTGCTTGTCCAATTCTTCAATTGCGATAGAGAAAACATGCAATCTGGAGAGGATTGATCTAACCATATATTCAAGAAGGGAGGCAAATCAACCTTTGCAATGGCCTTCTTTGCATACAACTCAAACTTAAAATACCTGAACAAGAACTCGATCACTTAAATCAATGATCAAGACAACATATAATCACTCAAATTGGATAGTACTAACATCATTCAATTGTAATAGATTACTTATATATAATCTGCTTAACTCCAAGAATGGAGCCCTTGAATTCCTTAAATGTGTCTAACTTTTTTAAGGCATTAGTACCTTTGAAGACACTAGTATACGCACGATCCCACACCTTCATTTTCCAACCCTGGATGTAGGCTAGTAGTGACTCTGGCTCTCCAACAACCTCCATATTCATTGGAATATTATCTGATCAAACAATGTTCTCATGCATCTCGACAATAGTGTCCTCAATCTAGAAAATGATAAAATTTATGTTGTGCAAATAAGCAAGAAGTTGAAAATAAAACTGGTTCAAATGAAATCAAAACCGAAAAGTAAAGAGATCAATTACCCTTGCATACCAACAAGCTTAAGACAAAAAAAACATTGATCTTGTCTTCATTGGTCGGTCTAGGAGGGAAGTGGCGTGCCTCACGCATTGGACTTGATGAATTTAGCCACCTTAGCCACTTCACCTTATGGCTACTATCTGCATTTGAGGTAGCTATATTCTATAGCTTGTCTAGTGTCAACTCCTAGATAGAGTACATGCTCCGATGCCTCTCAATTTGAGAACAACTACCAAATCAATAACTTCAAGCTACATCTTGCAATACAAAACCTAGAAATTGGATAATAATTGAACAAATACCTTTTAGAGCCACTCATCCCCTAAGGCTAGATTTGCAACAGAGACAATCTTTGACAACTTCTTATACAACTTCTTGATGGTCTCTTTGGTAGAGTTCCTCATAGCAATGGAAATCCCTATATCATTGACATCTTTGATGGGATTATCTTCAGGATATTTTCAAACAACTACATCTAAAGCGGCCATGATCTCTTGTTGAAAATTGGAGGTCAAATTTAACATGTCATTTGATGAGTGGTCAATAAAAGATAAAACATTACAAACATAGATTGGCAAGAAAAGGATGTAATAGATTCATGAGAACAAGAATCAAACTTACTTGAAAAATGAAAGATGTGAAAACTTCCAAAGGCATTGTATACCATATCTTCCAAATAGTCTTCTCATACATCTTGATATCCTTAGTACTAAGAATCTCATTGAACTTCTCTAATGGCATCGATCCATATTTTCAAACTTTGTACAATGTGTGTACTAGATTCGTCTTCATATGAAAATTCTCGTTGTGCCTAACCACAAGAGCAAGGTCAAACAATAAGCTTGTGAAAAAAAGAACAACTCAATGAACCAAAAGATAGACTCAATTGAACAACTCAATAAGCCAGAAGATAGATCTACTTATTAATATCATACATAATTTGCATAGCCGCACCAATTTGTCCCTTTGTATCCAATATAATGGAGTCAACAGATATATGCCACATCATGTTAATGCTATGCAATTGGGTAATGTGTCTTATCCATGCAATGCACTTGTGGTTACCATTGCAAACAAAGAATTTTGCATCCACCAAGTGTTCCAGACCTGACTAACTCTTAAGGTGGGCGTTGAATTCATCATTGGTAGAATTTCACAAGGTTCCCCACTCTACCTTCACTGCCTCAAAAAATCCCCTTGACTAGCTTTGTTTGTCCAAGATAGAGACATAAAATATTCTATCTCCTTTGTATCCATGGATAAACTCTTGTTCAAGTTTTGTTAGGTCATAGGACAACGTTGGCCTAACCATTCGCATTGGAACCAATCGACATAAAGGAATTCTCATGCGTGAATGGTTGATAGGTTGTAGGCATAGAATAGAAATTGTAGACACAAAGTCTAGTTTTTGTGCCTTCCAAATAGCATCCTCATCTTCCAAAGTAATGGTGATCATAGGCCATTCTTCTTCAACTATGACTTTAGAAATATCCTCCTTTATGAAGTTTGAAGGTTGCTCTTCATCATGAGTCACATTCTAGATCAATGAGGTAGTAGGGGTTGTTGGGTGAACCACCGACTTAGAATTCTAAATGTAGGACCACTAAAGATCGAATATCATGAAGCGCAATAAATAAAGCTAGCAAGGGATTCTTTTTTTATAGAGCACATGAATTATAGAATATGATACAACCGCATAGGCTTACCAAAAAAAGAATTCCACAGAAATCAATCCAAGTATAAATCCAATAAGCCATTATATAAAATATTGTGACTTGGGTGCAAGTCCAAGTCTTGACTACGTACTTCCATAGTCCTCAAGGCACATTAAACTCACGCCACCTACAAAGAATGGCTACATCATCTCAGAATCTAGAATGTCATCAAAGTTTCTTGGAGGCTAATGAAGAACATGCACTTCTTCGTCCAACCCAACTAACGAGCAACAACTCATGGAGGATGGCTATTCCCATTCTGTATCCATTTCTAGAAGTAATGCATCAAGATTTACCTACCTCCTCTGCACAACCTTAACAATCTTGTCCGAAGGGGGATCGTAATATCATTGGCGACCTCCATCAATGGCTCATTCATTATAGGGGGATTCATACCATTCCTTGCAATCTCCACCAATGGCTCATTCTCCATTGAGGTAGTTGCAGCACCCTGTTCAACCTCTAGCAATGCAAGGTGCTGCAAGAGCAAGAGACCACCAAGAAATGTAAGCATTCCAAGTCTACCATAGAATTGATGTACAAAATCAAACACAAATCTCATGGACAAAGACAAGCACAAAAACCAAGACTCATTCAAAAATGAAATCATGAGATGATTTCTAATTCGGCTTCCTAAAGGACGAAGCCTCGTGGATGCTTCTCAGCACTCAGAGACTTCTTTCGGTGGGTGTTGGTTAGATCAAGAGCGAGGGGGGGGGGGGAGGGCGTGCAATTCCCTCAACCAAAAAATTTGAAATCAAAGGATCAAACTGGGAGAGAGAGGGCACAACTTCTTGGCCATGAATTTTAGCCGGCATGCATGTAATAGAAATTGAATCAATCAAGGAAGAAATCTAAATAGCCTAGTGTAGAGTTACGAAGCACAAAGCCTCATAGATGCCTCTCGACATCGAGAGGCTCTCTTGATGTTATAGGATTGGATCAAGAGAGAAGGAGGACCTTTGGTTCCCTAAACCAAAATATTTGAAATTGGAGGATTAAATTGGAAAAGGAAGGACACGACCTTGAAGCCATGCATGCAAAAGAAACTAAATCAATCAAGGAGAAAATCTAAAAATCCTACTTCAAAATTGCAAAGCACAAAGCCTCCCAGATGTCTCTTAGCACCAAGAGGCTTCTCTCGGTGGTATATGGTCAAATCAAGAGAGAGGAGGGGCTTGTGGTTCCCACAACAAAAAAAATTGATATCGGAGGATTAAATTGAGAAGAGGAGGGCGTGACTTTATGAACAAGAATGAGAGCCGCCATGCTTGCAAAAGAAACTAATTCAATCAGGAAAGAAATCTAAATACCCCAGTTTGGAGCCCCGAAGGATGTAGCCTCTTGGATGCCTCTCAATACCAAGAAACTTCTCTTAGTGGGGACCTGTGGTTCCCCCAACCCAAAAATTTGAAATTGAAGGTTTCATTGTCATTGTCAATATTGTTTGAAGAAATGTTGGAAGCCCGCATTTGAGATTGAAAACTTTTTGAACCCAACAAAGTGGTGTTCTTGGTGATGAATAGTGCATGTGGAGTTGTTGGACAACCATTATGTAACAGGCATTGTGAAATTGGCATGCTTTCTTTCATGCTTTGGCCATTGTGGAGCAAATTTGGACTTTTGCATTCTATCAACTCTGAAACTACATTGTTTACTATTCGTTGCACGATAGGGTCTAGGGTACTAGATTCCTCACTACTCTTGCTCACCAATCCGCCTTCAAACTCCAAGGTTGTCTTGTCCACATTCATTTATTCTTGGTCATTTAGTTCGTCATTCTTTTCTGAATGAGCCACTGCCACAAATGGAGACCTTTCACTTCCAAGCAATTTATCTCCTTGGGAATTACCACCAATTGTCAATCGTAATTCCAATTTTAGTTGTTGTTCAAACATTTATATCATCCTTATTTGCCAAAACCGATTTGTTGCTCAGAAGGCAGCTTCCGTCTAGAAATCTTGTTGTGGAGGTATATCTTTGTCAATTCTACAATGACCTTCATCTAGAACAAAGGCATACTCATCAAAGTTATTGTTGTCCACATCATCATCGTGCATATTCAATCTATCACCATCGCCATTGTACATGTCTTTATTCATACCCTCTTCTTCATCAAATATAAGGTCATCATCACTTGTTTCTTGTCTATTTTGTAACTGCTCTCTGTCTTCACCTTGATCGTTATTTCTTTCAACGATAACATATTTTTCCTCTTCATCATCATTACTACTCTTGTCATCTCCAATAGGCCCCTTGGATTCCTCCGACTTCGCATTCTCACAATACTACTTCTCATTTTTCTCCTTTGATACAGTTAAGATTCTCAAATTCGTGTACACATACACCAAATCCATCGCTCTCTTTGTTTTTAACTTGTTTCAAGATTTGTTGTGAAAAAAAGAATAGCTACTCCAATTTCGTTCACATGAAGGTGAGGATATCAATTGGCTTAATATTCTCCTTGCAATTGGAGCAATGAGCTTCTCGCTCACGCCTTCAAAATCCTACCAAGTATGCACCCATAATTTTGAGTCACTTGGATCCAACATGTTGTGGAAAGGAGACTCCCGATGTCAAAAAGCCATGAATTCCTTTACAACTTCTGCATATTCCTCAAGTTCACATATTTGCATGAGAACACGCTTGTATGCATTGGTTGCATGACTATCATTGGCTAAATCTTTATCATGAAGAAGATAGGGCTTTAAAAGAGCTCTAGTATATTAGAGATTAGTCTCCACCATTTCCCATCGAACTTGGAACGCCCTCTTCAGTGGTTTGGCTAGTACAGGGTGTAATTGAAAAGGCGAATATTTTAAATCTGCCACATGTTTTCGTATTTTTCTCATAATATGGAGACCCTTGCCTATGCATGGCATCTTCACATCTACATCATGTAGGCCATATACAACAGGGCCCACCAACTGAACAAAATTGGTGCAATGTTTCCAGAATTGGGCATCCTTTATTATCCTCTTCACACATCGAGACTTTTTTTTACCTTTCTATTCCTTGTCTATTAAGGTCCTCACATATGCTTTCCAACATAGGTCAATCACATTTTGATTCAGTCCTCCCTTCACCTTTTCCAAACACTCCAATGAAATGAAATTTGAGGCAAATCTTATTTCTTCTAACATCAACAAACTCAATTCCTTTTTGTAACTATGAAATATTGCAAGTGGCATGTGCCGCTTCCTGAAAAATGTAAGAATTGTACAAGCTTGCAGCACTACATCAAACATCCAGTCTTCCTTTTTCCAATCTTTGAGTAACAAATTCAAGGCGTGGCCCATGCAACCTTGAAAAAAAATGTGTGGATATTTCTCCATTATAATTCTACATGCTTTAGGATTCACAAGAGCATTGTCCATTGTTATTTGCACCACATTCTGCGGCCCCATCTTTTGTATGAATTTGTCTAAAATAGATGCCAAGTACTCTGTAGTTTTTTCAAATCCACTTGTGTCCATTGATTCCAAGAATTGCTCTCCCGCAGAAGACACAAATATGACATTCACCAATGGCCAATTTGTAACTAAGCTCCATCCATCAATAGACAATGTTGCTTCAAACTTTTTAATATTGTTCTTGGTCATCTTATGCAACTTCATGTCAATATTTGCCTTTGCTTGGTCTAACAATTTTGTTCATAAAGTAAGGTATGATGGAGGGTTGTATGTCCTTTTGAACTTTGCTGTTCTCTTCACTACTTCTTTGAATACTTCACTTTGGGCTATAACAAATGGTATGTTTGTTGAATAGAAGAAATTGGCCCACAATATATTCAAATTGCATCTATCAGCTTCTTCAAAATCATTTGCTAGCTGGCATTGTCTCCGAGGCCTAGTGATAGAAAAGGGCGGAGTTCCATGTTGGCTTGATGTTTTTATACTTTGGTTTATCCTTGAAGCTGAACAAACTGTTTGTCTCAATGATATGCACAAGTCTTTTTGTGTTGAATGATCAGAGTCCCTTCCATTTGGTGTGTTGCTTGCAAGTATTGTGAGATTTTGGCCATCTACATTTCCAATATCTAATCTTTGTGGGAACAATCCATCACAATAGAGAAAAAGAGTTTGTACTGTAGATGACAATTTTGTACATAGGCTTACTCCTTTTTCACAAACACCATTTTTCCTTTCATATCCCAAGTAGCTCAACATGCAGCACTTTTGATTTGCAAATTGCAAGTTACATGCGTTGCACTTCACTGTAGTACTTGATAGATCAATATACCAACCTAAGTAATCTTTATTCATTGTAAGAAGATTCCTTGAACTTCAAATTCCAAATTCCCAATATTTGTTTGAGCTTCAAAGTTTCAAATATATACATTCAAATCATCAAGTCATTATGTCCCATGTATCAAATAAAATTAGTACATGAAGCCTTGGAAACCAAAGCCCCCTTGTTTACTAAACTATACATTACCAAGCATGGAACACAAAAAATGAAGCTCCTAGCCCTTGGAAATTTTAGTATTCAGTTTTTAGGAGTGATTTCAACTACCTTCTTTCTTACTCTTATGTTTTTCAAGTGTTAGTTTGAAAGTTACCATTAAATTAAGTCCCAATGGTCGCCAAACGAGGTGGACAAGCAAACAAGCGGACGGGGTGGTTGGATTCATTTGGGGAATTGTAGTTTGGTACAACACTACAAGTCTACAACTTCAAGGTCATAAAAAAACAGAAGCAAACATATGATTATATGACAAAACATTTAACAAAAAAATTTGCATTACATTCACTCTTCATTTCAATATAGTGATGTGAAATTATAACAAAGAAAAAAATATGAAAATATATATATTTATATAAATATAAATATAGTTGGATAGAAAAATTGAAAACATTTTTTTTTGTACATATTTGCATTCTACATAGATTATAAAGAATTAATAAAATGTGCAATGAACAAAGTACCATATTTCGAGTCAAAAAAAAATCTAAGCCTATACTATTTTTTGATCTTCTATTAGTATTAATATATAGTGTATAGATTTACAATAGAAAATGAAACATTTCCCTCTTACTTTGAGGCACCATTATTCTCTTCTACATCACAAGATGTCCCTTCCGTCTCCATGAGTCTCCTACTTACTCGACAAGGTATTACGGGAAGATTGCTTCTTTGACAATGAATCAGAGTTTATGAAAAGCTCCTAGTTCCATGTCAACCCTCTCAAATTGTCTTTTGTGTTTCTGGAGAGTGGTCATCTTCTTCTAAAATTCTCCGTTTGTTCTTTTATGTAAGAAAAAAGTTCACTTGTTGTTCCTTCAGAGCCCTCAAAGCACAATCTACTACATCTAGAAGTTTTTGAATTTCATCATCCTTGCTTTTGACATGGATCCAAGCTAGTTTATGAGCTTCATCTTCACCCCTAGATACTTCCTCCATTTGATTATGACATCATCCATCCTCTTGTCGAATGCCCTAGCAACTTCTTCTAGTTTATGCTCTATCGTTGATTTTTCGTTAAGGTTCACTATTGAACGAACAGGGTCATTAGTAGACCCCATTCTCATTAACCCATGTATTCCTAGCTTTGGATCCCATGCCATTGGTTTTCCCCATGCTTGTAATTTTGGAATTTGAATGGCTCTTGGTCAAGTGGAAGGGTCCACCAATTGTATTCGTGGCCTGATGGCATCATATGCAAAATCCCTAGCATTTCATAGAACCTTAGATTCATAGGAATATGGCACATGAAACAAAGGTCTTGAAACTATGAAACTTTTTGTATGTGAAGAACATGGAATGAATGGCCACAATGACCCAAAGTGAAACCTCCTTCAAGCCCAAATGCACCTTGGCAAAGACAACACGTCTCCTTCAAGAATAGAATACTAGGAATACTGCCAAGTACAAGTGCCTTCTCGTGCTCAAGAATGTGAGTTGACAACGTGTTGTAAAGAACCCATCTTTCCTCCACTTCCGTGGCCCAATAGATGTTTTGGGATTCATAGGATTTGTTGTGGTTTAGACGCTCAAACATTTGATCCATATTGCCCCAAACCGTTATTTGCACATTAGAATTCCGGTTTTCGTCTTCTAATTTTGACTTCATATGCAAATAATGGGTGTGCACATTACTGTATGCTTTGTTCGACTCCAGTGCATACTTCAAGAGCCCCCTCATGATTTGAGAGGACACATTGAAAATTTCTTGTAGTTGCCTTGCCATATCACCTACTATAAGTCCCTAGTTTCCATTGGGAGGATTTCTTCTAAAAGTCCTACTTGTTTCATTTGTCTCATTAAGGACTCTGCCTCATTCTTTGCTTGAATTGCCAAGTCCAATTGTTGCTTCAACTCTTCGATAGTAGGGTCGACTATTTGGGTGGAAAGAGCTTCCAATTAGATAAGAAGCATAGGCTTTTGGCTCTTAGTAGTCTATGTGACTTCTAGTGCCTCGTCCATGGCTTTGCCCTTGTCAACAATGTGAAGGAGAAGAGAGAGAGGAAGCATAGCTTTAACGCTCTCAGTATCCTCTGTGACTTCTATTGTCTCATCTATAGCTTTGTCCTTGTCAAAGAAAAGAGAGAGTTGATCAATCTCTTGAGTTGGTTGACTTGCCTCCAATGTAGCCTTCCAATGTTCATATGTCTTCTCATTTTGTAATGTCACTAACATCTCGCGGTGACATTGTAACGTCTCTACAGATGTCTTGCACTCCCATGCCAACTTCTCATTTCTGACCTTTAAATCATCATTTTTGAGCATTAGATTCAAATTTATGATCTTCAAAGAGTCATTTTCTTTAATCACTTTGTTATACTTCTCTTTCAAATCATCATGGTCTTCCTATGAATAAAGCACTTTCTTGAGCAGTTGATTTTTTTCTTCAATCTAAACTAAATGTTTGAGGTCTTTCAACTCTCTTCGTACAGTGTATTTGCAAACTTGACAAACTTTTGAAAAGCCATAGCTCCATGAAGAATCTTTAGGTTGAATTGAGAAATTGTATCAACAATTTGCTCAAGGGCAAGTGTGCATTCAACCACAACTTTGGCTAAATATGATAGAGTGTAAGCATTGCTATACATTTTGCTAAACTACATTGGTGAAGTGTTTGAAATAGAGGAGTGCCTTTTAGTAGCAATGCCCCTTATATCCTTAGTACCCCCTTTGTTTAAAGGGCCACCTTCAATTGAAGAGCCCTCTTCATTTCCAGTGGTAATATTTGTTTCTCTAATTTCAAAGTTCGTCCGTCGAAAAGTACAATGTAAATAATTCTCCATTTCTTCTAGTGAAGGCATTTTCTTCATTCAACAACTCCAACAATAGATGGTCGAATAGGCTTGGTGTCTCTTCGCCATTGTTGACAATAGAAGGCTTTTATAAAGGCAGCACTATATCTACTAGGCTCAAAATAGGACTTCCACTTCAATTCAAGTCCTCATACACAACTTTGGTAGTAATGTCCACTAGGTCATCACTATCTACAAGATGAATGATCGAAGCGGTTGCCCTATCTACTTCTTCTATAAAAACTTCTTCTTTGTTTTTCTATAACTCCAAAACCAAATCTTCTTTCTATGGAAGACAGGGCTCCTTAAATACAAAAGTTTCTTGCACCATATTTGATATGTTTGGTGGAGGATTCATGAATGTTGGTGGTGTCACAATTCCAACTCCCTCTGCACCCATCGAAGAAGACGTACTCCCTCCAATAATATTTTTGTTGCTTTTACCTTCACTGGTGTTTTTCCCTTCAATATCTTTCTGCACTTCGATTAGAGGAAGAATGTCTTTCCGTTCCTCAACATCATTTGATGTGGCCTTCGCTTTGCTAGGTTCAAGAAGTTGCACCTTAGGATTTTTCCTCACAACTTCTGAATTTTGCACTTCCATTTGAACGGCAATGAGTTCAGGGTCTACTACATCCTTTAAAGTTGAAGACCTTTCTTATTTCAACATTTTTTAACTTTTTTATTTTGCACCACATCCACGGGTAATTTTTATGGTATTCTTTTGGTTTTGAAAAGGACATAAAATGTTTTGAGGGTGTGTGTTCAATCGCGTGTACATGTCAAAAAAGGGAGTAATACAAAATAATCATGAATAGTTGACATTGAGATTATTTCCAATTTGTACCATTTTTTTTCTACGTAGGCGTTGTGCCCAAGTCCATGACTTTTGCATGAGTGGTTCATTGAAGTACATGACCTTTTTTTTTTTTTTATGACATGATCCATTCCAAGAAGATCATCCCACCACAAATTTTTATATCCTTGGAATCCTAATTTATAGTTCAAGGCATTTTTTATTTCAATATTTTCCTTCTTTTTTCTTTTTTAGCATGTGCATGAATAATTATTTTGGTAATTTTTTTGGCTTTGCCAAGGACATTAATTTTTTTAATGTGTGTGTTTAATAATGTTCTACACTTCCAAACAAAAAAAATAATAAAAAATAATCATGAATAGTCGACGTTGGAATAATTTCTAGCTTGTATCAATTTTTTTCTTGTAGATGTTAGGGCCAAGTCCATGACTTTTGCATGAGTGGTTCATTAAAATATAAGACCTTATTTTAAATATTTTTTTGATGATGTGGTCTATTTAAAGTAGAATTTTCTATGAATTTCTTTAAGGAGTATTTATATGTCTTTGATTCATACCAATTCTTTAAGAAAAAATATTGCCAAATTTTTTGATGTTTATTGAGGTATTCTTTTTTCCAATGTAGAGTATCTAATTCAATTTTCTTACAATGAACCTTGAACTCTAAACCCTAAACTCTAAATCCTAATTTTCATTCTATAAACCAAAATTCAGAAATTAGAAGACTTTATTATAGAACCCAATGCTGATGTTTTTTTTAGAAATGTTAAATATATTCTTTACACATGCATTATTGTGTGGCTAAAGAAAAGGAAGGAGAAAATGTCTCACCTAATTTTGAAAAATATAAATATTTTAGAAAAAAAATACATTAAATTTGCTTCGACAACGCCGTGACTTCGTAAAAAAGTTTTGAAATAATTGACTTTGCCATTTTACCAAGTCTAAGAAGACCAAAAATAAGAATGAATAGAAAGATTTTGCTTTCAAATGGACAAATAATATTCTAAAGAAAGATGGCTTCAACTTTTCACAAAGATCCTTTGGGCTGAAAAAGTACTACAAAGTGGAAGATGAATCTTCCAAAAAAAAAATTTGAAATTCAAACTCCTTTTGATTTTGCACATCTCTTCCTCCTTGTGCCAAAACTTTGTGCATTCGCATTGAGTTTGTTATTCTTTTTTTCATTTTGATTTGGCATTTCATGTTTGCCCGTCGACCTCTACAAGCGTTCCTTTGTTCATAGTTAGTATTTGCTCTTTGTTGTGGTTTTAAGATTTTAGGCGCGACATTGCTGAAAGAGGCGTCTTGTTATTGCAAGTGAGCAACATATACACCAAGAGATGAAAGCATTCTTTACTTTCCTTGCATCATTTCTATTTTCAACTAGCTTCTTAATGATGAAGTCATGCAAAAAATATCAAATTGAAGAGTCTTCTCCTCCTCTTCTTCAATACGCACTAATCTTCGACATCTTATACATTTCAATTTGGTGTAGTCTGAAATTTCAAACGTGCTCACAGATTTTCAATTGCAAGTTCAATTTGTTATCATATTCAATCAAACTCTGCGATGTGAATGGGTATCCAAAATTGTAGCCATAAAATACGGGTCTATTTTTAGAAATATTTTGTGAATTATATATTTTTTCTAGACGTGCAATTTAGGTCGGTCCGCTCGCAATTACAATCCGACAATTTTATGTTTCAAACGCAAAGTCACGTGAATCCTCTCTAAGCAAATGTTTAATATTTTAGAGTGCAGTCTTGTAGTATAGGTCGGTCCACCCTAAACTGCATTACAACAATGAATGTTTCAGAAAAATCATGTGAAATTGCCCTTCTTCAATCATCAATTTTTCATAGTCTAGCCGTGTAGTTTAGGGAGGTTTGTCCTAAATTGCATTACAACATATCTTATTATTCACATTAAAAAATAAGGCCGCTCTTACTCAATTTAAAAAATTTCACACTTTGGTCATGTAGTTTAGGAAAGTCAGTCCTAAAATGCATTGGAACAATTTAATCATTTATATAAAAATGAAATAAGGCTGCTTTTGCTCAATCTTAAAATTTTCAAACTTTGGTCATGCAGTTTAGGGAGGTCCACCCTGAAATGCATAAAGACAATTTAATTATTCACATAAAAATGAAATAAGGCCACTCTTGCTCAATTTAAAAAATTTCACATTTTGGTCAAGCAGTTTAGGGAGAATCTGCCCTAAAATGCATTATGTCAATTTAAGTATTCACATAGAAATGAAATATGATCACTCTTGCTCAATCTTGAAAATGCTATAGTTTAGTCATGCATTTTAGGGAGGTCTATTCTAGAATGCATTGCGATAATTTAATTATTTACATAAAAATGAAATAAGGCCGTTTTTGCTCAATCTTTAATATTTTATAGTCTAGTCATGCATTTTAGGTAGGTCCGCCCTAAATTGCAAGACAACAATTAATGTTTAGTATAGAAAGTCATATGAAGGTACTATTGTTCATTCCTCAATATTTCATAGTCTAATCCGTGCAATTTAGATAGATCCCCCCCTAAATTGCAATAGAACAATTTATTTATTCAGAGAGAAATGAAATGAGACTACTCTTGTTCAATCTTGAATATTTCACAATTTGGTCTTGCATTATAAGTAGGTCCACCCTAAATTGCTATTCAAAAATTTAATGTTTGTAACCAACAATTGAATAATTCATGAAAGCCATATTAGTCATATATAAATCAATGTCTTGGATATCCTAAAAAACATAATGCAATTCTGGGCGGACCTACTTGTTTTATATATGCTATGTGTTTGATGGTTTTCTGTACTATTTGTCTTGAAGCTTAATCTTCTTTGTGTTCAGGTTTTTGTTTATAGATAAGATGAGTTCCACTACTATACCAGTTGACCTCATGGACTCATCAAACGATGACTTTTAGGTTCTTCAAGAAATGAATGTTAGCGTTCTTGATTGTGAAGGGCTTCCTCGCCAAATGTCAAATACAAAGTTCGTTACTTTGTTCAATGCTGAGGGCGTACTTGTTGGAGAAGGTACTTATCATAGCTTAAATTCTGAACTTGTACTTGGTGCCAATGGACCTCTAGGAGACACTCATGTGTCAGTGCACATTTCAAAGTCACATTCTAAAGTGGACATTTTTGAGGAACATGTCTATTCATTGATAGCTTGATGGTGCACTGTTGTAGTGCGAGTTTACACAATCATAAAGCTAGGGACAATTTCAACCATCTGCAAGTAGCTTTTTTGAACTTGCCATCTTCTAAATTTGCAAGGTCCTATGCAAGGGCCATCTGAAACCTGCCTCGTGAGACTACTATCAAAATAAAAGACCTGACACAAGAGTCAATCAATGCAGTGTTGAACAAGGTGTGTTGTAGTAAGAATTGTATCCAACTATTTCTTAGGGAAAAAATTCGAGCATTTCATAAACGAAAGTATCGAAATTCGACATTCAAGTACCAAGCCTTCATGAAGACTAATGTGTACATACATATTTCATGAGGATGCACGTAAAAAAAAGATGGTAACAATTGAAGAGATAAATGTGTGTTTGCACGCATGGATGCTTATTGCAGGGGTTGTTGAATCTACATTCTATCGCTACGTAAAATATGTGAAGGGTGATTGGAAAGCAAGGGATCACGATAATACAAGATTGTTGAAGCCTAGGGAGTATACCCAACAAGCCACATCTTTTTTGAAGTGCATCCTAGACAAGGAGGCCGATCACATGCTACATCATATCCGGACTTTGAAGGTAGGTGAGAAGGTTGTGTCCAAGATTTTTCCGGCTTCATTTCAATGCAAGGATTAGTTAAAAAAACTCAATGAAACTTAATGCGGTTTTGGATTTGAAGGACATTTCAACTTCAAACTTGAACAAGATAAGGTCCACAAAGTTTTTAGAGTTTGATATGAAGAAGCTTGGAGATGATTTTGCTTGGTATGCTACTTGTGACAAATATAATGAGCTCGCAAAGGGTGCTATCATTGGATCTCAAATTGCTATTAAGTGGACGAGGAGGTTGGAGCATCTCACCATTGCTTGCGCGCACAAAGATGTGTATTACATTAACCGAGACTTGTCATTCAATAAACTGCATAAATGAGTTACAATCATATACGACAAGATGATCACACAAAAACTGCTTGTTCGATCTTTTCTCACAAGAGTAAAGAATTTGATGGCCTCATAAAGCTACCCATTTTTGTGACAGGCATGATTGCACATGGTCATGTGGATGTGCGCTACGCGCATTATGGCTTGGATGTCTTCTTGCATGACTCCAACTTTACCATTGGTTCAATGGCAAAATTGTTGCAAGATTTAGAGTTGGCATCGAAGTCTTCTTCACAGAAGTTGTTTACAAATTCAAAGTCCACAAAATTGTTTGAGGCCATTCTGGAAGGTGCAAACATGTGTAATACGTCGTTACTACTGTTGCTAATTACCTTAACCCTAGCCACATGGCTACAGCCCATTTTAAACATGCAAATGGATAATGCCATTAGAGACAATAAAAATAGATATGTTTTCCTATTTTTGGTCTCTACCTATTGCAAACCAGATCTTCTAGGAAGTTTATGTGAACTCCATGATTGTGGGTCATATGCATGACGACAATGATGCGCTATTTGGAAGATGGAGTATGAATTTGAAGAAGGAGAACTTCCCAACAATATCAACGCTAATGAAGTCATTCATGAATGTGGATTCCATCCCCACTATCCCTTACCTTATTGAAGAAGTATCTGATTTCAAGGGTTTCATAGTAGGGGCATTTGTAGATGGCGATGACATCTTTGTTGGGTATATAAAATCACATCAATTCAAATTCTACCTAGATTCAACAGGGTGCCTTGTCATGAAGTACAAACTTTTCTACACTGATACTGATTGGTTAGGGGAAGACAGAAGAAGCATTAAGTTGAGAAAAGAAGATGCAAAAGGGCAAAGTTTGTGGCCACACAGTGCACCTTTTCTTATTTTGTTGACGCCTATAAAAAGCTTGGAAGACATCGTCAAAGGTGTGTCAGAGTTTGTGAAGTATTAGGACAATTTATGCAATGCAAATGTCACCGGGGATTATCTTAGACTCTACGAGCATTTGGTGAAGTATTGGTATAGCGCCAAGGTAGTGTTGATGGAATGGTTACCTACCTTTCATATTTTGAGGGATGGTTTTTGGCCAACTACATGTGTAGAAGCAAATCAAGCGGATGAATTAAGCGGTGACAGTGAGGAGTGTGAAGAGTTTGGGGAGGATGACCCGTACATTGGGCCATTGAATGGTTGCCCAAATCCATTGTTTCGAGTGGCTAAAGATTTGTTCGAAGGCTATTTTGTTGTGGTTTGACCGACAAATGGTAACTCTCATTCAGTATGGATTGCAAAGCCATTGTCTAATCCAAAATCAAACCCAAAGAATCCAAATTGTGTTTTCAATCAATACTTCCATCCAACATCAAGGAATCAAGATGTCAAGATTTCTACATTAGATGGAATAGCGAAAGAGATCTATGTTGGAAGGTTGATGAAATTGGACCTCTAGTTTGATAGCATATGGATGCTCTGATGACCATATAGAAATCAAGGATCTAGAAAGACATTGTGGAGTGTATGATCAAGATCCTTGCTATACAAATTGAAGTCATCAACCAAAGTTTGACTTCGTATAATTGAGAAGCCATAGGCACATATGTGTATATGTGGCATGTTTTGTTTTGTATTTAACATCCTTATGTCGTATGTGATGGATGGAATTCATATATTGCAATAAATGCTATAGGTTAGAATTTTGTTGGTTTGGATTTATAATTTGGTATTTCTTGTATGTTTTGAAATATACATTTTAATTTTACAAAAAAAAAGTATCCATTTCAATTTTAATATATTTGTCTTATATACTTTCGAATTTAATTTTTTCTTTTTCTCCCATTGTTTCTTTTTCTTTTTTGGAAGCATTTATGTTATAATATCTATGACCATTAAAATTGAAAGTGTGAGGCAATTGAAAAAAATGGGTAGTGGATATAACCACTTATTTTTTTATAACCGTGTTAAACACTTGTCACATTCCGGATAGGAGGCTGGCTGGTTGGTTGTTAAAACTTTTTTGGTTGCCTATATAAGTTATTAGGCAGCACCAAGTCATGCATGTCTCTCAACCGCTCTTACAAATTCAATAGGAATCGAACTCGAACTGCCTAAATGAGATAAACAACCCCTTACAACCAATCACAGAGCTCATGACTTGGTGTTCAATATGCCATGATTTTATGTATATTAATGAAAACATTGATACTCCAAACTCCAACTCATGTTGATTAAGACTTTGCATGTGACTATACTCTCATTTTAATGAAAATTGCATTCAAAAACTAATAATTCTAGTATTTGTCAACCTAAATTATGTACAAAAAATCCATTTGTATTGGTAACAAAATTGGCAATATTATTTTGGGAGTGTCCAAAACTCCCAAAATTTTGAATATAATGTTAAGGTGGTTCTTATTCCATTATATTTTCCCATTCTTTTTTCCACCATGTGGTATAGGTAATTGTTTTGGTAATTTACTAGGTTTTGTAGAAACGCATTTATTTTCTTCACTGTGTGTGTTCAATTGAGTCTTCCATGTTAAAAGAAAAGGAATAACACAAAACAATGATGAATAGTCGATGTTGGGACAATTTCCAAATTGAACCGATTTTTTTTCACGTAGGTATTATACCCAAATCTGTGACTTCTGCATAAGCAACTCATTAAAATACTGATCTTTTTTAAAAAGAATCTAAAGACGTGGTCCACTCCAAGAAGATGAGTCTACCCCAAACATTTGTGGCTTTCAAATCCTAACATAAAGTCTAAGGTGGTTCTTGTTTCATTATTTTTCCCAAGTTTTTTTCCACTATGTGGTATGGGTAATTCTTTTAGAAATTTGTTATGTTTTACCAAAGACATGTATTTTTTCAGTGCATGTGTTCAATTGTGTCCTCCACATAAGAAAAAAAGGAATAACACAAAACAATGATGAATAGTCAACGTTGGGACAATTTCCAACTTGTACTAATTTCTTTCATGTAGGTTTTATGCCCAAGTCCATGACTTTTGTGTGAGCAATGCATTAAAACATAGGACTTCTTAAAAAAATTTAAAGACATGGTCCACTTTGAGAAAATGAGTTCACCCCAAATTTTTGTGGCTTTCTAATCTTAATATAAAGTCCAAGGTGTTTCATGTTTCATTATTTCTTCCCATTTCTTTTCCACCATGTGGCATGGATAATTGTTTTAGTAATTTATTCGGGTTGCAAAAGGCATGCATTCTTTTGGTGTGTGTTCAATTGTATCCTCCAAGTAAGAAAAAAAGAATAACACACAACAATGATGAATAGCCAACGATGAGACAATTTCCAACTTGTACCAATTTTTTCACGTAGGTGTTATGTCTAAGTCCATGACTTTTGCGTGAGCGGTTCATTAAAATACAAGACTTTTGAAAAAAATCTAAAGATATAGTCCACTTCAAGAAGATGAGTCCACCCCAAACTTTTGTGGCTTTCAAATCCTAACATAAAGTCCAAGGTGTTTCTTATTTCATCATTTTTCCCATTTTTTTTCTACCATGTGGCATGGGTAATTGTTTTAGTAAGTTATTAGGGTTGTCAATGACATTCATTTTTTTCAGTGTGTGTTCAATTGTATCCTCCACGTAGGAGAAAAACAATAACACAAAATACTGATGAATAGTCGACGTTGAGACAATTTCCAACTTGAACAAAAATAATTTGTAGAGGTGTTTGTGAGTGTGGTGATTTCTACTTTCAAGATTGAACATGCACATGCAAGTCGTGTATTAATCTAATTCCTATACGTGAGTTGGTTTGTAGTAACAAGCTACTTTCTAAGCAATGGAGCTTTCCACTAAAACCCTACTGATAATCTTAACTTTGATTACTTGAAGAAGAAGGAAGTTTTGAAAAATATAAGCTAATCAAACGTGCAATTTGAAATAAGGGTTATCTTTGGGAAAAAGAAATGTATCTAAGCTAAGTTAAAGAGTTTTTTGCACTCTTTCCAAAATGCTAAAGTATTTGAAATTCTATTGTGATTCCTAATAGATATTGGAAGATGAAATTTGGCCACTTATTATAATCAAAACTACATCTGTCACTTTTTAATATTCTAGCTACTAGAATTGCATTGGATTGTTTGTTAAATTTTCTATTTTTATTTTTCTAGCTAAGTTTGAAATTCGAAATGTTTTTAATAACTTTCACTACAATTGAATTATTTCCTAAATTTCTTTACTTCATAAATTCGTCCTACTTAAAGTTATTCAACATTTGTTTGAATTGTGAGATGGGATTAGTTTTGGACTTCTAACACTATACCATATAAAACTCTACTCTATACTAAATTCAAGACTTTGGCTAAAGGTCCCTTGTTAAGGCTAAGTTTTTTATTTTTTTATTTTAATTAATTAAATTTATATATTTTTTCTTTCTTTGTCTTTTTCTTTGTGTTTTTATGTTTTCTAATCTAAATTTCCGTGTTGGTCTAATTGATTCAACTATTGCTAGTATTGAAAACTAATAGGAAATTCTTTTTAGTATAAGTGATTGTTTAATTTCTACTTATTAAGAGTTTTTTTAAATTAAATTAGTGGCTATTCAATTTTATTTTGGTCATTAATTTTTCCTAATAAAAGTTAAGCATAAATTATTCTTGGGATCCAAGGTAAATATTTTTTATCGAACAGTTTTGACTGTTGCCGGTTTTCAAAATCTCACGTAATTCTCATTCACCATTGAATTGTCAAAACTTATTTATGTGGTAAACTCTTTTAAATTTTGCTTTCACTTTCGAAATTTCTACCCTAATTAGATTCTAAGATGCTTTCAGAATATTCTTTTGGATGAATAGCTACATTTCATCCACTTTTTGGCCAACTTCATTTGCTCGTTATTTCTTTAGTTTTTATCGAATTTTTCTGGTTAAAGTATTTTTGAAAAAATATGGGAATTTCCTATTTATTTTTGGACTTTAATTATTTCTTTAAAATAATCCTAATGGTCTGATTCTAATTTTAACACTAATCCTAATTATTGAATGGAATTTTGCCTAAATAGAAATGAAAATACGATTAGGATGTTAGAATTAGGCACTCACTTGAATATCATGATCCACTTTTTCTATGGTTTGCGCATCCACCTCTATCACATGCTTGTATTCTCCTTCCATTACTTCATATTTTTTTGTATTTTTTATTCTTTGTTTTTTTGGTATTTTCTTCTTCTAATTTTTATGTTTTTCCTCACTATTTTCCCAAAGTCAAATACTAGAAAATCTAGGGAAAATCTAACTTTTGGCTAATAGGTACTAATGCTTGAAAGTCAAGCAAATGCCTCTAATGTATTTGCTAACTTTTCCTACAAATAACTAATTCTAAAGTCAAACATTCCCCATTTCATTGTTTTTGTTTTTGTTTTTTATGGGAATAAAACATGGGCCACCAAAGTCAATATATGCTTGGTTGATTCTATTTGGACCTTAGTCACCTCCTTGCAACTTAATCTTTTATGTCTAACAACTTCCCCCTTGTTGCATTAGCATTTACAACTCACAATTGTAGAGAGATTGAACTTAGGAATTCAAAATGGAGAGTGTGATGTAGGGAATTCAAGAGAATAGGCCTGATTATCGTTCAATGTGTAGCTTCTGTTGGGCTTGCGAGTTGTATCCAGGTCGGTTGACTTCTGTACCCAGTCTTCATGATCCCAATTTGATAATCTTAGCTGGTTTCCTTACAGTTGGGTTTGATCTAGTTAGGTCTAAGTTTTTTCTCTTTGAAAAAATCTGATTTTTTTGATGAAGATGAGGGCTGGCCTACCGTGCTGCTTGATTTCTAAGTATCTGATGTTCGGTTCGGTTTGGAATTGGGAAGTAGAGTCGTCAATAGTTAGTATCTCTGAGGAGCCCAATCTAATAACTCTGTATTATCTTCCATAGAAAGAAATTTCTGAAATTTTAATGGCAAAGGTCTCTAGAAGTTCTGACTTCCTTTCTATGAGCTGGATTCTTGATGATAAGCTTCTTCTTTCAAAATTCTGAAATTTAATCAGCTGGATTCTTGATGATAAGCTTCTTCTTTCAAAATTCTGAAATTTAATCAGTAAAAAGGGGGACTTTAAAAGGACTGACTCCTTGCTATGGGCTGATTTTGATGGTTAAGCTTTCCTCTCTTTTAAAACTTTGAAGTTTTGACAAAAAAGGGGACTTTTAAGGACTGGCTTCTTTGCTTATGGGCTGATTTTAATGATTAAGCTTCTCTTTTCTTAAAACTCTGAAATTTGATTAAAAAAAAAAAGGGACATTTTAAAGGATTGGATTTCTTCTCTATGGATTGATTTTGATGGTTAAGCTTCCTTAAATTAAAGGGGAAAAAAAAAGCACGAGTTAACTATGATGTATAGTATGGAAAAATTAAGAGGTCAGTATAGTACTGTTTAAACTTCCAAGGCTGCTAGGTGGCATTGACCCGTCCTATGGTGTACTAGACCTTTGTATTGGAGAGCCCCTATGCCGCTGGTTCTTGATCAAAAACTAGCCTCCTTGGCCTCAACTTGGAGACTTAACTAGCTTGTTAGCTTGCAAGTTTTTGCTAGCCTCTAGTTCACGGTGACTTGATTTCTTGTTTTGGTTTCTCAAAGACAAAACAAAGGCAATTGCCTACCACACTATTTGGTTCTCTAGGAGGAACCTTAAATTAAAAATTAAATTGGAATTTTTAAAGAGTAGTCTATCCTTTCTAACAAGGATTATTTCCTAAATAGAAAAGTTAATATGAAAGGAATTATCCTCCAAACCCAACAACAAGGATTTTTTTGGAATTTTGGAAGTTCTGCCTAGAAGCGAAGCTTCACCGTATAAGCTACACTACCTCCACAAATATGGCAAAATACGTATAATAAAAACTTGGAAGTTGGGATCTCACCCGAACCTTCCCAAACAACACATGGACCATGTATTTGTCTACGTACAATTCCACGAGGGATTTTCTACGACAACATCGTGAAATCCTACACAAAGATTTTGGTAGAGAATGATAGTATATGACCACTCAAATGACTCACAATTTTGGATGAGTACTAAACTCATAAGACATCAAAACAACTTCAAAACATAAAAATTAGCAGTGTTCAAAGGGACCCCTATGTCCTTTGAAATGAGCTTAAAAACGCAAATGAAGATTGACTCACAAAAAAGTCTCAAGTTATAATGAAAACAAAGAGTTTGGGTGATCACTGAACTCCCTTGATAATGTGGCGACATATGGCCTAGTACAAAAAACAAATGGAATGCAACAAGTAGTGGATCTCAAACCATTGAGAGATTTGGTCTCGAGTGACCAAGACACAATATAAAACAAAAGGAGTGCAAAGGGAGTCAATGGGCACCCTTTCATACGTTTCTAGGGCTCCCACTTACCTCCTTTTATGCTAAAACTACCTAAGTAAACTAAAATTCACTAAAAATCAATAATTACTATACCTAATTCTACTCTAATGCTGAATTCTCCATACATTTTGGAGGAAAACTCCAATTGAGAAACGGACTACATCGTTGGCTTCAAAAGACCCTTTTTAGAAAAGAGTTGCCTTTCTCCCAACTTCCTAGTCAAAATTCTCACAAAAGACAACATTTCCCAACTTAATGAAAAAAGTGAAAAAGCTAACTTTTGGAGTTTATGATTTTTGCTAATTTTGACTAGCCAAGGTTGTCCGGATGATCCAAGAATGTGAAGAAAGAGTCTATAATGACCCAATTTGGCTTCCATATGATCGCGGTTTGCTAGTTAACTACGGAATGTTTTTGGAATTACGTTAAAATCCGTTAGTGACGTCAATTCAGGTAGTTACCAATGTCAAAATGTCGTAAAACTTAATTAGGCTCTCATTTATACTAAAACACACTATCCTAATTCTTAGTGGGATTTTACCATCATCAGGTGAACTTCTATGAATTTTCTTGGTTTTGGTGACTTTAGTTGACTTCCCATGGAGTCATGTTCCATAATTCAAAAAATTACGAAAATTTTTGAGTAACTTCTAGGAAGTCCCCAAATACTTTATGCAAAGTCCCAGGTGCAACTTGCACTTTTCCTAGGAGAAAGAATTTATTCTTCCTGATTTTAATTCCTCCAAAGAGGAATCATTCTTGTACTAGGGAATCTTGACGATCTAGCTTCACCGTTATGCTCTTAGCATGTTTCTAAGCTGGAAACACCTCTCTTTTTGTCATGATAGCCTATTTATAGCTTCCATGGATTTTGACCTATAAGGTCATATATAATGGCTATTTTCCACTTTTTATTTTCAACTGCAATCTTCACCTAGTCTTTAGCTGTGGGCTTCTAAGTTATTAGAAAAATTAGAGTAACTCCAACTCTACTGATTTTAGCCAATCTTCGTCACATGTACATTCAACTGTTAAAATTCCATGTAGCATCTAGTTGAGTGTTTTTCCTTGTGTAATGACTAGAATTGGGATTGCTCCCAATCTATAATCTGACATATAAAGACCTTCTTTAAATACTCACAACGAGTTTGTTTGGAGCATTTTCAATGTCTTCGAGGTGTTAATCCCATCACATATGGTTTTACCCCAATTTCTTGTGAAGTCATTTAAATGGTTGTTTTGACCATAATTTACTGATAAAAATGAATAAAAAACAAACAAAAATAGACCCTAAATCCTAGGTGACATCCTCGGGGCTCACAATATTATGCCCAAGTCTAGAACTTTTGCGTGAGTGGTTCATTAAAATATAGGACTTTCTTTTTAAAATCTAAAGACGTGGTCCACTTTAAGAAGATGAATCCTCCCCAAATTTTTGTGGCTTTTAAATTCTAATATAAAGTCCAAGGTGTTTCTTGTTTCAACATTTTTTTCCAAAAGAAGTATTAAACCACTAGATTGATTCTAAAATATTTCCTAATATAGTCATGTAATTCAAGTTGGTCCGACCTGAACTGCAATCTCACATTTGTATGTTTCTAATTAAGTGTCATATGAATCTCCTTTAATTAAATCTTATAAATCTCATAGTGTGATCGTGTAGTTTAGGTCAGAGTGACCTGAATTGCAATTTATGAGCTTTTGATTTCTAACCAAAAGGCATTTGAATCCACTCTAATGGAATCTACAATATTGCATAGTATAGTCGTGGAATTCAAGTTAGTCCAATGTGAATTGCAATTTGACATTTATATATTTCCAATTACACCTGATTTAAAAATCCTTTAATTGAATCTTAAATATCTTATAGTATAGTTGTGCAGTTCAAGTCGGTTCGACTAGAATTGCAATTCATGATCTTTGAATTTCTAACCAAGAAAGCATATGCAAACGCTGTTATTGAATGTATAATATTCTTTAGTGTAGTTGTACAATTTAGGTTGGTCCAACCAGAATTGCAATTCGAGAATTGTATGTTTTTGATTAATAGTCATGTGAAAACATTGTAATTAAATATAAAATATTGCATTGTGTAGTCGTGCAATTTAGGTTGATTCGACCTGATTTGCAATCCACATTGATTATGTGGCTTTACTTTGTTTTTTATATGTACAATCTGAAGTTTTGAACAAAATTTATGTGAACGTTAGTATGAATTATGTCAAACTAATAAATGAATGTCTTTAATAAATTATTTGATTTTGAAGTGCAATTGAGGTCAATGAAGAATGTATTAATATATAAAAAATGCAAAGCTTTCCAATGCCATTCAAGTAGGGCCAACATAAACTATTATTCAATAATTTCTTCATTCAAACTTGGAAGTCAAATCATTATTACTTGCATCAACATCATATACATCCTAAAAAACCCAATGCAATTCAAGTCACGCCGGGCTGAAATGTCAACCAATAAATGTATGACACGTTTGTATAATGATAGCTAAGTCCGATTCAAATTGATTTTCCAAACTTGTTGTGTCATCATTATATTGGATGGGATTTTCAGATGTCGTTTATGTTTACTACAATTTAGGTCGAACTAACTTGAATTGCATATGGTATAGGTTTGTTGGTTTTTACTACCATTTTTCTCCAAGCTTAATCTTCTTTGTATTTTGATTTTTGTTCACAAGTAATATGAGCTCCAATGCTATACCAATTGACCTAATGGACTCATCAGACGATGAGTTTTAGGCTCTTCAACAAATGAATGTTGGCATTCCTAAGTGTGAAGGACTTCCTCGTCAAATGTAGAATACAAAGTTCATTACTTTAATCAATGCTAAGGGCGTACTTGCTAAAGAAGGTACTTGTCATAGCGTGAACTCCAAACTCGTTTTTGGTGCCAATGAACCTCTAGGAGACACTCATGTATCAATGCACATTTCAAAGTCACATTTTGAAGCAGACATTCCTAAGGAACATGTTTATTCCTTGGTAGCTTGGCCTATTCAACTGGTCCATTATCATGGCACAAATCTACATGATCATGAAGCTAAGGACAATTTCAACCGCCTTCAAGTAACACTCTTAAATCTGCCATCTTCCAAATACGTGAGACCCTATGCAAGTTCCATCCGAAAATCACCTCATGAAACTATTGTCAAAACAAAAGACCTCCTCATACAAATGTCAATCAATGTAGTGTCTAGCATTCAATTGCATTCAACTGTTTTTTAGGGAGAAAATTTGAGCTTTTCGAGAATGCAAATATCAAAATTCAACTTTCAAACATAGAACCTTCATGAAGACTGATGTACACAAACATATTCATGAAGATGCACGTGGAAGAAAGATGGTCATAATTGAAGAGATAAATGTGCGTTTGCACCACATGGATGCATATTGCGGGGGTTGTTGAGTTGACATTCTATTGCTACCTAAAATATATGAAGGATGATCGGGAAGTAAAGGATCACAATAATAAAGGATTGCTAAAGCCTAGAAAGCATACCCAACAAACCACTACTTCGTTAAAGTGCATCCTAGACAAGGAGGCCGATCACATGCCACATCGTACCCGAACTTTGAAGGCAGGTAAGAAGGTTGTGTCCAAGATTCTTCCGACTTCATTCTAATGGAAGGACCAATTAAAAAAAAACTCAATGAAATGAATGCAGCTTTTGGTTTGAAGGAGATTTCAATTTTAAACTTGAGCAAGATAAGATCCACAAAGTTTTCAAAGTTTGATGTGAAGAAGCTTGGAGATAATTTTACTTCGTGCGGTACTTGTAACAAATATAATGAACTTGCCAAGGGTGCTATCATTGGATCTCAAACTGCTATGAAGTGGTCGAGGAGGTTGGATAAGCATCTTGTCATTGTTTGTGCCCATAGAGATGTATATTATATAAATTGAAATTTGTCATTTGATTCTCTGCATGAATGTGTTACAATCATACACGACAAGATGAATCACACAAAACTACTTGTCTAGGTCTTTTCTCACAAGAGTAAAGAACTTGATGGCCTCATGAAGCTACTCATTTTTGTAATGGGCATGATTGTATATAGTCATACAGATGTCCACTATGTGCATTATGGCTTGGATGTCTTCTCACATGACTCCAATTATACCATTGCTTCAATGACAAAGTTGTTGTGAGATTTAGAGTTGGCATCAAAGTCTTCTTCTCAGGAATTGTTCACGAATTCAAAATCCATGAATTTGTTTAAGGCTATACTAGAAGGTGCAGACATGTACAATTTATTGTTACCATCGCCGCTAAATACCTTAATTCCAACCACACGACTACCATCCATTTTGAACATGCAAATGGACAATGTCATTGGAGACAACAAGAATAGATATGTTTTTAGTCTCTATTTGTTACAAATAAGATATTTCGGGAAGTCTATGTGAACTTTATAATTGTAGGCCATACACATGACATCAATGATGCGCTATTTGGAAGATGGAGCATGAATTTGAAGAAGGAAAACTTTCTGACAGTACCAGTACTAATGAAGCTGTTCGTGGATGTGGATTATGTCCCCACTATCCCTCATCTTATTGAAGAAGTGCCTAATTTTAAAGGTTTCATAGCAGGGTCATTTGTAGATGGCAATGACATCTTTGTTGGGCACATAAGACCACATCAATTGAAGTTCTATCTAGATTCAACGGGGTGCCTTGTCATGAAGTACAAACTTTTCTGCACTAATATTGACTGGTTAGGGGAAGATTGAAGAGGCATTAAGTTGTGAAAACCAGATGCTAAAGGGTGAAGTTTGTAGCAAATTGTGAACCCTTGCCTGTTCCACTGAAGCCTATGAAAATCTTGAAAGACATCATGAAAGGTGTGTCTAGATTTGTGAAGTATTGGGACAAATTATGCAATGCAGACATCATCGAGGATTATTGAAGACGTTACAAGCATTTGGTGAAGTATTCGTGTGGCGTGAAGGTAAAGTTGATGGAATCATTACCTACCTTTCATGTTTTGAGGGACAGTTTCTAGCCAACTACACTTGTTCAAGCAAGTTGAGTGGATGAATTAAACGATGACGGTAAAGATCATGAAGAGTTTAGGAAGGATGACTTGTACGTTGGGCCATTGAGTGGTCGTCCAAATCCATTCTTCCAATCCAAAGAATCCAAATTGTGTCCTCATTCAATACTTCCTTCTAACATTAAGGAATCTAGATGTTCAAGATTTCTACACTAGATGGGACAACAAAAGAGGTCTACGTTAGAGGGTTGATGAAACTGAATCTCTGATTTGGCAATGTACGGATGCTCTTATGACAACATGGAAGTCGAGGATCCAAAAAGACATTGTGGAGTGTATGATCAAGATCTCTGCTATACAAATTGAAGTCATCAACCAAAGTTTGACTTCATATAATTGAGAAGCCATATCCTTATATGTGTATATGTGGCATGTTTTTTTTGGTATTCAACATCTTTATATTATATGTAATGGGTGGAATTTGTATATTGCAATTGATGGCATTGGTTTCAAATTTGTTGGTTTGGATTTATGATTTGGTAGTGCTTGTATATTTTGAAATATACATCTTGTTTTTACAAAATAAGAGTATCCAATTTCAATTTTCATATATTTTTTTATGTACTTCTGAGTTTAATTTTTCCTTTTTTTCCATTATTTTACTTGATCTTTCACAAGCACTTACTTTATAATATCTTTGAACATTAATTTCAAAAGTGTGATGCAATTGAAAAAATGGGTAGTGGATATAACCACTTTGTTTATGATAGCCTTGCTAAGCACTTGTCACATTTCGGGTAGGAGGCTGGTTGGTAGTTACAATTTTCTTGGCTGCCTACATAGGTTATTAGGTAGTACCAAGTTATACATATCTCTCAGCCGCACATACGAATTCAATGGGAATCAAACTCGGACCGCTTAAATGAGATATACAATCCCTTACAACCAATCGTAGAGCTCATAACTTGGTATAGAATATGGTATAATCTCTGTATATATTAATAAAAACATTGATCTCCAAACTTCATCTGAAGTTGTTTGAAGACTTTGAGTGTCACTATTCTCTCATTTTAATGGAAATTGCACTCAAAAACTAATAATTCTAGTATTTGTCAACCTAATTTATCTATAGAAAATCCATTTGTATTGGTAGCAAAATCGACAATATTATTTTGGGAGGGTCCAAAATTCCCAAAATCTTGAATATAACGTTAAATTACGAAAGATTCATGCTTATGCACAATGTAAAGTACAAGGATTTGGATCTTATATGAATAATAGTTGTTGATTCTTTGGCTTTGGAGTTCGCTGATCAATCAAGCCTTCATCAATAATAGATTTGATGTAGGCCTGTACTACACCTATAAACAGAAGCTAGATCACACTCAAATTTAGGAGAAGGGAAATAGAATGTTATCTCCTATGATTTGGATTGCATTCCCTCTTATAATCTAGGAGGATAAAATACAAAGTCTAACAATGAGAACAAAAGGTTTGGAAATTTAAGCAAAAGCTAGCTAAATGAGAAAATGACTATAGTAAGAAACAACAAGGTAGTGGAAGCCAATCGCGTGAGGCAATTCCCTACATCTTTAAAAATCAACCATTCAACAAAGCAATTGTTAATCCGTGTGTATATTATTGTAAATTAGACACTTTTAAATTTAAATAGGAGTCAAAAGTTCCCCATACTTCTCGAACTCGCATGAAACTACAGCTCGCCAAAACTTAGGCAAAATTGAGCCTGCCAAAATTGAGCTCGCCAAAACAATAGTTCGCCTCTTCATCTTGCATGAAACAATGCTCGCCAATAGCTCCGTACACCTCGAAAACAAAACCTCGTAAAACAATAGTTTGTGAAATAATAGCCCCTACACTCCACGTGTAGTCCACTTTTCTTTGCAATACAAGAGCAAGCAAAGACAAAGACATCCAAAAAGTACAAAAAACAAGTCATGAATGGAAAACTATGCGTGCCAAATTCTAAGCAAAAATTTTCATTACGTGCCAAGCAATTGGACCATACCCGGTCTAAGTAATACCCAGTCGAGGTTCTCAATTAGATGGATAGATCCGACTTGGATGGGTTTGAGATCTAGATGAGTGAAACCCAAATCATTGAGCTCAAGTCATTTTCCCTCTAGTCTTGCGAAGGCTAGCTTCTTCTGGAAAAAATGTTTCTGCAATAAAATAACAAGTCCAAAAATTGCCCATGTAAGAGTTGAAACTAAATTTTGGAGAGGCAAAGCTTCTTGGAATAGTTTTCAATAAATTTCTCTTGAAAGACAAGTAGAATTAACATCTAACTCAATTCATTTTATATTTTTTGGAACTTTGCAAAATTAGTTATAAAATTTTGAAGTTGAAATGGCATAAGACTCTAAAATTGCCCACCTCCCAAAATGTGCATTATTTGCACATTGCTAAAGGCTGTGAAAAAGCAACATTTACATATAATGTATATTTGAAGATGTGGATGGTTTTACAGCTTGTGCAAATTCTGAGCTTGTTACTTTATTGGTATAGACAGTAGAGAGCTGAGGCTTAATCTATGAGAAAAATTAGGCACTTGAAAGAAATGAAGCCAAAATCTCATAAATGAAAAACAATCAAGGAATATTAATTTTAAATAGTTGGCTTTTCATTGGACAACCTACGTATAATGACAAAATTTGTTGAAAGATAATAGGAAGGACAAATTAATCAATCCGAAGCTCTAAGACAAGGTTTTAATTTCCATGTTGCAAGAAAAATGGAAAATGGAATTGCTTCTACTAGCTAATTGATCTTTTTTTCCCATTGTTTCCAAAAACAAAAAAAGACCATGACTAGTATAATACCCAGATAAATGAAATCTACCCATTTTGTGTAAGACCCAGAATGGTGGTGCTTAGACCTAGATCCTTTTTATCAATGTTCAATGCATGTTTGATTCACATTTTGTTGACCGCTTAAGCAATTTGCGCACGTGTTATTCTAGTATAAGGTATTTAAATTTTGTACAAAATAAGAACATAGAAATCAAGGGGACTAGAATTTTTGATGTAAAATTAATCCTTGAATTGAAATTATTGTAAATTTTCAAAGCCAATAGCTAGTCCAAATCTATAGCTGATATATAAAGTCTTTGAATGCCGATCATTCAAAATAATTGATCACCCTAAGTAGTCATTCACACTCATAAATGGCATTCATGAACGCATAAGGTAATCAAAGTGTGCCACCATGCAATCATTTTTCCTCAAAAGTGGCATTCATGAATGCATAAGGTAAGTAAAGTGTGCCACCATGCAATCATTTTTCTTGATTAGCATCAATCATTATAGTCATCTCTTTGAAAGCTTAAAGTCTTAGAACTCCATTCCTTCTTCATGACGTGGCATTTCATGCACTTATAATACAATGCATAGTTCACAAAATTTGGACTACATAACGATTAAGAAAAATCAGCATGAACTTAATGTGTTCATAATTTGTAAATGAACTCACACCTTCACTATTTTTTTAAATGCACGCTACTTTTAGGCATTTTCCTATGCACAACAACTTTACCTTCAAAAGTCATGTGTTGTATTTTAAAGATAAAAAAGTCCAAAAGCCATGGGATAAATTCAAAAATGGAAGAAAAAAAATATGTAAAAGTTGCAAAGTACATGAACATCTACAATTCTTGAGAAAACTAAATTCATGCTACTTTTAGGCATTTTCCTATACATAACAATTTTACCTTCGAAAGTCATGTGCTGTACTTTAAAGATAAAAAAAGCCCAAAAGCCATGGGATAAATTCAAAAATGGAAGAAAAATATGTAAAAGTTGCAAAGTACATGAACATCTACAATTCATGAAAAAGCTAAATTCATTCTACTTTTAAACATTTTTCTATGCACAACTTTTACCTTCAAAAGTCATGTGTTGTACTATTAATATCCTCTTCTCTTCTTTTCCAATCATTCTCATCTTCTAAGACCAATTGAGTGCAAGAAAAAAAGTATATCTCAAAATAAAATAAAATAAAAAATATATCTCTCCAAGTTTTCTTACAAGTAGTTTCATTTCTTGATTCTAAAACCCTAAAAATGAACTCAAATAGCACTTGAAAAACAAATACTCATCATAGACCCTCTATTCTTCTTGCAATCATCCTAGTTCATGAAGTTTGTATCATTCCTACTGAACATAGGTGACCAAAATCAAGATTTATAAAATAATATTATAAAAGTAGTTTTAAATTTTTGGTTTTGGATTTTGAATTGAAAAAAGTAGTATAAAGTTCATTTGTTCATGTTCTCTTAATATTTTTAGAATTAGTGGAAAAAAAAACATTAGCTCATGAATTCTTCATGTCAATTGTAATTAACAACTTATATATATATATATATGTTTTTGAACTATATGTGATACATTGCATTACTTTTAAGCTCTAAGAAATATGAAGTATAGGAAATGCTAAATTTTGGAAAAAAAATTAAAGTAGTAAAATGAAAAATAGGTAACATAACTTTCATTTGCTCATGAATTTTAAATTTTTTCATAACTGAATCCTTCAACAAATTTTTTTTTCTTTACTACTTAATATACACGACTGGGATTGAGGTTTTAATTAAAATGTATAAAGTACAGAAAGAGCCTTATTTCCAAGCAAAATAGGTTTTGAAATTGTCATAGTTTGAATTAGCTTGTGTCTTTTGAAAACTTTAGATTATTTAAAACATCCACTATTTTATTTTCTGCTATGTCAAATAAAGTGCATTCTCAAAAAATAGTGCAAGCAGAATGCATTTCGATAGTGAAGTATTTTATAGTAGACGAAAGTCAAAGATTGGTACCTTAATTTTTTTAAGAGGTTCAATGTCATGGATGTAGTTCTAAATGTTCTTAGAATGTAGGATGGACAAAAATGATTGATGCTTAATTCTTTTAGTAAATGAGAATTCATCAAAAAATAGTGAAAAACATTGACCAAAATTTGTTGTTGTCAATAAGAAACAAAGTAAATGGAACTGCCAAATGAATGATCATTGCACACAAAAGTTTGAATCATTCTCAATCAATAGGATTGTTTTCAAAATTTAATTCTTCCATTTATCTTTTTTTAAACATACAAGTAGCATGAACTTAAAATTTTGCATGGATGCCTTTCTTGTAATAAAGACAAAATGTTTTATAAAAAGTACAAAATCTTATGTAAATTTTCAAAAGATGCTAAAGTATAAAATTCTTTATATTTAGAACTTTTTGGAAGGACGTGAATTTGATATTCCTGAACTATGGTACATAAACAAAAGTCACAATGTCAATCAAAAATTGCCCACACTAGCCTTGCTAAAGAAAAGAGCCTAAACAACACTACATTTACAATATTCTCAACTTTTTTCTAAGATTCTTAAAATAAATTTAAGTACATGATTTAGGATCAATAAGTCAATAAAAATAATTATGCTTCAACTTTTTTTGTTCATACTACATTCTAGAAACATTTGGAACTTCATCCATCACCTTCAACTTCTTAAAAAAATTAAGGTACCATTCTTTGAATATTGTCTACCCATAAACACTTAATTTCTAGAAATGCATTTTGCTTGCTCTATTTTTTCACAAATGCACATTATAAATTATAGTAGAAAAAAATAGGATGTTTTAAATAATCTAAACTTCTTAGAAGACATAAACAAACTTTATTCATGAGAGGTCAACGTCATAGAATGACTAGAACCAAATTCTTTCAAAATGAGCTTTTTTGTGTACGTCATACACCTTAAAGGCTCCAAACAATGAAAAGTATCACGTGAAAAGGGAAAAAGTGTGTGTAAATTATGAATTACGGAAACATTTAGAATTAATGAACAACTTAAATTCATGCCACTTATTTTTTTTTATTAGACTACCAAAATCACTTTTTGAAGAGTCCATTTTTTCTACTTTGTACATCATAAAGTTCCAAAGTAATGACATTTATTAGAGAAAAATAAATTAATAAATTAATAAATTAATATATATGTATATGTTTATGTTTAAGTTCCAAATAATTTTAACATTTCAAAAACATGTGCAAATGAAGTTTACACTCCTATTTTCAAATTTCATACAAAAACCAACTTCTGTTCTAAATGAGCTATGGTTTAGAATACTTTATACATCCTGAAGCACAAAAATTATGAAATGTATTAGAGAAAGCATAATATAGTACATTTAAAAATCATGGGGAAATTAAATTCATGCTTCTATTTTTATCTTACTACCAAATAATTTTTTTTTAAAGCATCTTTTTAAGTAACATATAAATTTTCAAGTGAAAAGGTGTCTATTCTGAAACTTAATGTTTACATTAAAATAAATTACTTTTCATTCCATTCCATTTAAATTTCAAAGTACTAGAACAATAATTCCTAAACCTTAAAAATGTTAGAGATTCTATACATACTAGCGTAGACCATGTACAGTTAGCCTTAGGAGTAGCTTTAGACACTTAGTTAGTGTTAGAGTCCATGGGTATTGCTCGTAGTCAAAGGCAGCCCAATGTAGTTAGTTATCCCACATGGTTTGTGGATAACTAGGAAAGGCTTCTAGCTTAAGTTGAGCCCACTCATGTGACTTCGTGTATCGTTCTACCATCTAAGTAAAGCCTTTCTCTCATACATGACTTTGTAATCTCAATAAAAAATCTCAAAAGACCTTGTATCCTAAGCCCTAATTCTAAACCCTAAACCTAAACCACTAGTCACTTTTGGTGGTTCATAAGTAATTTCTCTACAAAAGTTAGGATGGTTGGATTTCCACTTAGAGAAATAGATGATATTTATTAGGCAAAATATCCCTTCTAAATATCAAAAGGCTATTTAATAGCTTATTATTTTTAAGCTATTGAATTCCTATAGAAAGTTGGTGGATTAGTTTTTAAATGCTTATACTACCACCAATTTCTATACCCCATTATTTTAAGTTTTTTGAATTCAAAGATTTAAAAGTGTGTGTGTTGTGTTCTATTTACCATTAAGGGCCTAGTAGTCCCTCCCTCCCGTCCTTCTAAAAACTTTTGTCTCCTTAGGTGAAAGAATGGCCATAGATGTTGTTGTCAAAAAATTTCCATGTATTAGAAAACAATGGTACTAATTTGGTGGTTTAAGCACTATTAGCTACCATTAACAATTTTTTAACCTTGGATGTATACCATGGTTGTGCAAAAATTTCCTAATGTAATCATGCCATATGGGGTGTAAACCATGTGGGTGAAAAAGTTGGGGCTAGAAGCTTCAATTTGACTAGCCCTGCATTAGTAATCAACTCTGACATACTTGAGTCTTTACAGGTCTGTACCACTCTATATGAGTGAGTAATGAATATTAGTGGCAAATTAATGGGGTAGATTTGACCATAGGTGGTATGTGAGCCCATTAATTGAAATGGCCTTCAAGAACATGAAGATTTGACTTGACCAAGTCTATGGTACCCTAGGCCTAGTTGTTAGGTATCTAAAATAGGTTTTCTTGGTTCACATTGAGGCATTATTGCTTGGTTCCCAAGTTATTCTTGTCAAATTCCCAAAGTACTTTTGTTTGGGTACCAAGGC
This sequence comes from Pseudoscleropodium purum, assembly GCA_963969395.1. NCBI lineage: Eukaryota > Viridiplantae > Streptophyta > Bryopsida > Hypnales > Brachytheciaceae > Pseudoscleropodium > Pseudoscleropodium purum. The sequence goes on along the minus strand of OZ017805.1, from coordinate 11,158,838 downwards.
AATGGAGAAGTATAAATACCTAGGTGAAACTTGTCTTCAACATCTTCTACCAACTTATGGGGAATAGTATCTGAGTATTACAAGGAATTTTTAGAAGCAATTGTGAGTGTGAGGAGAGAGATGGCTTCTTCATAGGTCCCTTGTGACTTACTTTTTATGGTCATTTACATATGTGAGGTTTTGAGCTAGGTGATGTTTTTCCTATTGTGATTACAATGACACGTTGTTGTGAGTTATAGACACCTTGCATGCGCAATTCTGACTAACTACATGTTTGTTGGATTGTATAGATACAGGTGAGGTTCACAACCTTTATAGTAAATTCACCATGATAGCTTATTCCAAGTTTCTGACTATGATGATTTATTTGGGGTTTCTAAACCATGATGTCAACAGGTTTTAGTATTTGGCATGACTAATTAGCCTCTAGTTACTTGACAAAGTATATCAAATCTTTATTTGGTATGATGGTAGTATATTCTTTATCATTTACTAAGGAATATTAGAGAAGATTTATTGGTTTTATTGGGTTTCTTGAGATGATGGTATAATGTGAAGATGTACTTTTCATATCAACATATTGAAATTATTAGTATTGATTAAACTTATAATTTTTTTGGGATGTTTTAGAAGCCTTGATGATTTGATGGCTTAATGAATTGCATATCTCATCAAGGAAAAGTTTGGAAATTATTAAGTATTTGTTGTCTATAAAAGCCTGTTTGATTTGATGGTTTTACTTTAAATGTACTTATCTTATCAAATAGTAGAAATTATAGTGGAACCTTGTCTATAATTTCCTTATAGTACTTTATGGCTTTGTAGATTTGATGGCTTAAACTTGTAAAGTGCCTATCTTATCAATTCAAGTACGGAAATCATTAATCATGGAAAGTCTATGATTTGTCTAAAGATTTGTAGGAAGAGCCCTGCATAGGGATGTCCTTCCTACCGACCTAAGTTTCCTAAATCCTACATATATCCTAAAACTTTACCATTTACCAAATACCCTAGACCTCTATTCTGAATCATGGGAGAAAATTTAGTCTTAGAATGCTTCTAAGTTACTTTAGTTCTATAATGAATCTTTTAAGAAAATTGCTAATAGTGTTTTGTCATTATTCTAGAAGAATTCAAATTGGAAAAAACAACAGTGTCTTCATAAAATCCTAGAAAGTTGCGGATACGCTAAAACTTCCCGGTGATCCCCAGTTTAGGAATAACTTAGTTGTACTTTGAATTGAAACATGTGTACTGGATAAGATAATTGGGCAGTCTAGCAAACTACCTATTCACCTCTAACAAGCTCTACGTTACTTCCACGAGATTTTGCTAAAAATTGATTTCCAAATGGAATAAAGAAAAATGAATTATTCTTGAATTTTGTCAACCTACATTTTCCATAGCCATTATGTAGGAGAATAGTCTCCTAAATAAAGGATGTAGCCACTTTTCAGCAATTTAAATTCTATAGCATTAATGATAACATGGATTTTCATTAGAAAAAGACATTTCTGTCGCAAAGTACTCCACAATTTGTAGTAGACGCTATTTGAATTGGCCTTAATTTTGTTCTTGCCACACTTATCTCATGTTTTTGAGACACACTATCTCCTCTCAAACAAAGTTAGTGTCTCTATTTTCTCTTGTTCATTTTTATTCTTTTTGTTTGGGTTTGGTTGTTGTGGTCTTTACATTTGCATGTGCGGAAGTTGTATCACTTGAGTGTAGTGTCATCTACTCTTGTTAAGACATCACAATCAATTAGTAGAGGTGTGTGTTGGATGGATACATATTCCCATTTGCATTGAGTTGTACTTTATTATGTTTGTTTTGAAAGTGTAGTTTATTTTTATGCCCTATGGACATCCTTGAATGTTTTGAAGTACAATATTCTTAGTGTAGTGGAGATATATGTAGTACATATTAGTTGAATAACATATGCAAGGCATCTTAATCTTTCAGTCGTGATTGTCGTGTATTAAATCCTACAATCATTAATGTTGGTTTAGTTTCACAAAAATAATTTTGATTGATGTCGATAAATCCACCGGGTTATCCAGTTTAAATGAGAGCCCGATAATGCAAATTGAGTTGAAATGTATCCATGAAGATCAAAGCATTCATTATCTTATTCATAAATGTTAACTCAATTCAAATTAACATGATTTCTCCCATATTTTTTTACTTAAATGACAATTTCGAATGAACATATTTGAAAAATTTACTGTTCATCATTTGTCTAGACATTAAACTCAAATCGAGTTAAAGTTGAATTTCAATTTAGGACTTTCATTAGTATATATTAAAATTTGTAATATCCTAATGGATAATAATTTGGAATGAACATATCTATAATATTTATTGTTCAGCTTCTAGCTAGACATTCAACTCGAATCAAGTTAACATAAAGATGAATTGCAATTTTGGAATTTATAATATCCTAATGGATAAGAGAATTTGGAATGAACATATCTATAACATTAGAAGAGTTTTGGGGGGTCTAGAAGCCTGTTTCGGGCTTGTTTCCCAACAGCTATTCCCTACAGCGAGGAGAACGGCCTGTTGTGAGAATTTTTTTTTCATAAAAAAAAAAAAAAATTTAGTCTCCAAATGCAAAAAAAAAATTAAAAAAAATTTGGTCAAGGACGTGGCAAGGTCTCGGCCACGTCAAATTGTTGCGCTGAACCTGTTTCCTGCGTTTATAGGCTGTGATAACTCGGAGGCATCTAGAGGCCCCAAAAATCATCTAATGTATTTATTGTTTGTCTTCTAGCTAGACATTCAACTCAAATCAAGTTAAAGTTGAATTGTAATTTTGGACTTTCATCAATATGTATTTAAAATTGTAATATCATAATGGAAAATACAATTAAAAATACATTATTGTGGTTATCTGTTATCAGCATATGTAGGTTTTTCTTTGTATTTTGTAATGATGTTTGTTCAATTCTTACTATTCAATTCAAATTAAGTTGAAGTGAGATAGTAAAATTGTTTTATTAATATTTTATATTAATTCCAACTTATTAGATTGTTCTGGTCTCTTCTTCTATTTCTTTTGATGTCATTTCAGGTATGACCGAGATCTCTATTGATTTGGAATAAAATGTTCCAATTTCAGTTGATGAGATTTCAATCTAAAAAGAATATTTAACTCAACTTGAGTTGAACATTACATTGGGATGTTTATAACTAAGTTTGTTTAAATTTTTATAACAGTTACTGATCTTTTTTTGATTCATTTGTAAGCATTATGGAAGATACTCAGGACCATTTTCTAGAGTATTCTTTAGATGAAGAAGAGATAACTAATCAACTAGAGGTAGTTCTCATGATTCTTGATTGTAAAGGCATACTGAGACATCTATGGATGACGAAGGTTAGTGACCTCCACAGTGTAGTTGGTGTTTATGTAGTGAAGGGGATTTGTCATAGTATAAATTATGACTTCGTCGTAGGTGTTGATGGTCCACTTGGTGATTTGCTAGTGGTTGTCTAAATTTCGAAGTCCCTAAATGTTGAAGACATCTTGGACAATTAGAACTACTCTCCTCGAGCCTCATCGATTGAAGATGTGTACTTAAATGAAGCAAGCCTATGCAATCATGAGCTTCGTGATGAATTCAACCATTAGCAGGCAAGTCTCCTACAATCACGCTCTTCGAGTACAAGACCATACACCAACGTTGTAAAAATTCTTCCTATTCAAACTTTTGTGAATACGAAGGAAATGCTCACCTAATAGTCCATCAATTCTATTTTGAGCAAAGTTTGTTGCTTAAACAATTGTGTTTAGCCTTTACCAAGGTTAAAGATTTGTCGTATGCACAATCTAGGTGTAAGTATTTTTATACACAAAAATGTGGTAAGATGACACGGATTATCATCCTAAGAAATTCCAGTAATGTTCTTTTAAATTTTAAGATCTGGACTATCTCTTTCTATCTTCTTCTGACTACTTTCTTCCTCTCTCTTTTGGATTCAGCTACTACCTAGATTTCAATCTAGATTCAATAACACCCAATTTCCAGTTATGTCTATCCAAAGTATTGGTTTTCAATTCCTCTATTTTACCATCAAAGGGTTTGTTGTTGATCTTTTAAGCGGTAGGGACTTCACTACTCTAGTTCTCACACTTATTGAACTAACTAAAACAAACAAAACACCCAAGTAATCTAGGTGTTGCAGCAAAGAAGGAAAATAAGGATCCTTACAACTTTTTGGATGGCCTATCCAACAAGCATGCCACTTACGATTTTGCACACTCCCCTCAACTACAGCAATAGATCATAGGCACCGGAAACTGACAAGGGGATAGCCTTTCTAAATGTTTAGATGGATTCTAAGGTTGGCAGACCTTCCGGTGAGTGGAAGTTTTTGTTGGCAGTCGCTAATCTTTGTACGGAATTAGACACGATTCCAAATCTGCACTCACACTACTCTTTAGTAGAACTCGATTACTATACCAGTAGTTCAAAGGCACCACACATAGGTCCTCAATCACAAATCCAACATTGTTACAATAATATTCTTTTAATTTGACCTAGTTGTCGCACTCGCAGTCTAGGCATAAGTATCCTTATACACGACAACGTGGTAAGATGACACGAGTTATCGTCCTAGGGAATTCTAGATGCCTTTCTAAACTCCAATATCCGGATGATCGTTTCCTCCTCTTCCAATTACTCTCTTTCACTCTTTTTTTTGGAATCACTACTATTCGGATTCCAATCCGGATTTGGAATCACCAGGTTTTCCGGTTTTACCCTGTAACAAATAGGTTTTCAATTCCATTGTTTTACCATCAGAGGGTCCGTTATTGATCTTTCGAGGGATAGGGACTTCACCATTCTTGTCTATTCACTACACAGATAAAACAAATAAACAACAAACACCCAAATACTCAAAGTATTGTAGAATAGAAGGTAGATCCGGATCCTCACGACATCTCGGATGGCTGATCCAAAATGTAAGTCACTCAAGATTGTGTTCAATCTTCCTTACTACAACAATAGATCTCAAATGCTTGGAACTGACAAAGGGATAATCTTTCTAGGTGTATGACAGATCTTAAGGTTGTCAAACCTTCCGGTGAATGGGAGTTTCCTCTGACGGTCGCTAATCTCCGTACAAAATTGTTTCCAATTCCAGATCTGCACTCACACCACTCTTCACTAAAAACCGGATTACTGTTCTGGTAGTTCAAAGGCACCATGTACAGCTTCCTCATCTTGTATCTAACATCATTACAATAGTACTTCCTGAATCCAATCCAGTTATCCGAAATCCGGATTCCTTCTCACCATCCTTCTCACATCTCCACACTTAAACAATAAACCAACACAATCTGGATATATGGTTGGAGCTAGAAGGTTCACCAAGTGCCTCAATTTAAAGAAAAGAATGAAATAAAACAAAATAACTACTCGGATGGAATGAGAAGGCAACAAACTTGACCGCCCTTAAAAACCAAAACCAAAGTCAACGCCTAAAAAGCCAAAAAGGCATCTCAAAAATCAAAGCAACCAACTAGTGAACAACCCGAGATATTCAAAACGTTCACAGCCCAACTGCCTCTAGAAGTCTGGAATCTCCAAAATGATCCGGAACCTGGACCCACACTTGGAATTTTCGTTTTGGATAAAAATCCTACCTAACTACCTATGCTCTATCTACCTCGCCATGCCTTCTTCGAACTGCTCCCACTTTGATTGCCCGGAGTCTTTATTGAAACCTTCACTAGCATATTCTTCTTTGATGACGGAGTTTGGGACTTCCGTAAAACCTTGGGAGGCAAATCTTCCATTTCCGTCTCTTCTTCAGATCCGGACTTTAGCACTTCTTCTTCCGACTCTTTAATCTCCTGAATCTTCGGATCTTTGGCTTGCGGCAATTCACTCAATGCGATCTCAACACGATCTCGTTTCGGAGTTGATTATTGCATATATGAGAAGTCTTCCGGGTGAGATCGAGTTGGATTCGTCATTACTCCAATCCATGCATTGAGATTGCCGCAAACTGTCAATTCGAGTATCATAAACTTTCCGATTGTGACTTTCCCAAGTAGTGGGAAAATTGGGACGGAAAGTGCTTGTTCTACTAGAACAGACTTTCCACTCACCCCTTTCTCCGGCTCTAATTCTACTGGTCTTAATGGAGTTCGTGCTTGGCTACCTGAGGGTCCTATAACTGGAGTGAGAATAGACTTTAGTCCCTTCAATTGGAGCTGGATCGAGCTACTCGAAGCCTGCTGGATCGGAGTTTGTTTAATCAGAGTATTCCGAAATATGCTCCTTGGGACTTCTGGAAACCCTTCTAAAACGATGGCCCATTCCGGATCCAAGTACCCTAGCAACTTCCACATGTCCTTCAAAACAATCCCCATCCGGGCTTTGAAGTCGACCGGGATCTTCACCATTCTAGACTCGGTTATATGCCCTTCCTTCACCAACCAGGCGGTGTAGAGTTCAACTCGGATCACTGTATATTCTGGAACCATGACGAGTTTCTTGAGGTCATGGACAAGCCAGAGAGCCTTCGTCTCTTTTCGTCTCGCCGCATTTAGCTCCTTCTCCGTCCATTCGAGTTGAGATTTGAAATTGTCCCTTTCCTCTTCCAACTTTTGGATCTCTTTCTTCTTTTGTTAGAACTCCTCCAGATTTGGGCGTTTCTAAATTTCCTCCAATATTTGCTTTGGCTCTACCTTGAGTTTGTTTGCGATAAGAAGCATGTGATCCTCCAAGTTGCCATACATCTGTTTGGCCTACTGCATCCATTGGATTCCGGCTTCAAAGAATTCGAGCTCTTGGGGAGGTTTTGGATTGGGTATCGGTTCCCCCCATTTCGGTATTGGTGTCTTTTTCCTTGCCACCGGATCTATGGACTTCCTCCGTTTCCGGTCTACTACTTCTTCTTCCTCTTTCGGTTGCTCTTCTTTGGATTCCTTTTTTTTTCCAACTCTTCCATAAGGCTGTACTTCAAGATTTCGACTTCAGTGTTGTACTCAATTGTCTTCCCAACACTCAAGATCTCTTTGTGGTGATAGAAGTGGAAAAGATACGGCATGATAGGGCTATATTTTGCTCGGCCTACGTACTTTGCGAGCTTGCCCACGACTCCCTAAATTACTCTTTCCAATGGACGATCTAGTCCTTGAAGGCCCCGAAAATGGTGTTCGCCACCATGACCGTAACATGGATAGGCTTTTCTGAATACAGAATTGGAATAAAGAAACTCAATACTTGTCTATGCCTCTCGTTTTTACAGTCGCTAATGACAAATCCCTCCTTCGAGTGGGCTTGACTCTAGAACTTTTCGGTTACGTATTTGTCCACTCTTTTGGCTAGTCCAAGCCCATTCTTCTTAAACAAATAGACATCCGCCTAAATATCTTCCGTCCAAACTATGAGTCGACCACTCACCGTCAATTAGTAGTGATTTGGAACTTCGTAAATGAGTTCTTGAATCATCTCCTTGTTCTTCATGCTCCACGGCCTATTTAACAACCTAACACACCCATGGTTGTCATAACGGGCGAGTTAGGGTCATCAGACCGGACGGACGGACGGTCCGGACGGCTTTAATTTTGTAACTTGTGCAATTTTGCGGAACGACAAGTCACCTTGTCCGCACCCTGACGATCTCGTCCGCGCCCAGCATGTTCCTTAATCCACATGGCATCCACGTGGCCTATTTTTCCGTTATCAGAAAGTCAACTATGTGTTGACTGTATCAGACGGGTAGGACCTCTAACGGACAAGCGAACTGGACATCCGTCCACTATGACAACCATAAACACACTTGGTACATATGAGGTCCTCCTCTAACTATGCTTAGTGACCTGGATTGGAAGGGATAACCGAACAAACCATCCGGGCTATAACTTTAGACTTTTGTGGAGCCAAATCAGCAACCACTGCTATGAATCACTGACAACTTGCAAACCTAATCTAGTACTACTCCTTCCATGTCTTCCTATTTCGGTCACTAATTCACCATTCTTTCTCTCAACTATACGTTGATCAAGTTCAACAAGTAGAGAAGGAGAAAAAGAGGAGTGGCGATGGATTTAAGTACTTGGCGTGCGGCTGACAATTTCCAATGGAGAACGAGTAGATGATCATTTCCCTAACGGTCTCCTAGTTTCTTAGACCGGATGTCTAGAACATAGATTTGGAGAATCCAATACTTTTCCGTATTTCGGATCCATATTGGACTTGTTTCTGTAACGTTACTAAAGGTTTTAGCGACCCAAAAATTGACTATTTCTATTATAGTCGTAGTGTAGTGTAAATCTCTAGAAGTTATCAAAAAAATTGAAATTTGCAAGTCTATCTAATCTAAATTCTAGACTAACTAATGCGGTTTGAGTTTTCATGCTCCCACATTAGTTACCCCAAATCCGGATTCCTTCTCACCCGTCCTGCTCACATCTCAACACTCCAAGCAACAAACCAACACAATTTGGACACAAAGTTGGAGCCAAAATGTCCACTAGGTGGCTCAAATTATAGAAAAGAATGAAATACAATGGAATAATTGCTAGAATGGAATGAGAAGGCGACAAACTTGCCCGCCCTTAAAAATAAAAAACAAAACCAAAGTCAACACTTAGAAAGTTAAAAAGGGACATTGAAAATCAGCATAACCATAAAATGAATACCCCGGGATATCCAAAAAGTTCACAGTCAATTGTCCCTAGAAATCTGGAATTTGGGCCTATACTTGGGAAACCCGTTCTAGAATCTAAAAAATCCTAACTAAGTACAGACAACCTACAAATGACCTCCTCCAATGCGCCTTCTTCAAACTACTCCCACTTTGACTCTTTGGTGTTTTTGCAAAAGCTTTCATTGAAGTCGTCCAGGTTGTTGCCCAAGTCTGAATCTTTTGTCCTGAATCATTTTCCAAATTTTGGATTCCACACATTTTCAAATTCCAGATCCCTTAGTCTGGAACATTTCTGGATTGATTCTAGATCCAATCTTGATACTACCAAAAGTCTTTGAAAATACTTGTTAAATAACTATTTAGGTTCCGATTTTCGTTTAGGACGAAAAGTGTAAATTTCCTCCTTAACCATTTTATCTCAATTACAAGACCCTATGGTTTGCTAATCTATACTTTTAGTAATTTCTTTGTTTCTAGCTGATAAAAGCAAAAAAATATACTAAAAATGAACTTCTTACTTCAAATTCTATTTAAAATAACAAAAATTTATTTCTCTAGGTTTCGACAAGATTCAAGCATTTTGGAAATGTATGTATTAGAATACTACATTTGAATTCTAGTACCACATGAAATTAGATGTGCATCAGTAGGTCCATCCTAATGTAGAAGGCAAGAGAGTGGTCACTATGGAAGGAATTGATGTTTGCTTATCAGCTTGACGTCATATTGTAGGTGTCTCCAATACTACATTTTATCATTTCCAAGGTTATTCGGCCAAAGGTGAATCAACATAACTTCACAATAATTCAAGCATACTAAAGCCTCACAAGCATACCTTGCAAGCTGTGACAATATTGTAGTGCGTGTTTGAGAAAGAGGTAGAACATATACCACATCACACGCACACTCTTCCATCCGGAGAAAAGGTGGTGTCAAAGGTTCTGCTGACAACTTTTAAATGGAAGGAAACCATTCTGGAGGTTAATGTAGGTAATTCTTTATTTGGTTGAAAACAAGTCTCAGTTTCCAATATTAAAAAAAATTAGGAAAAGGAAATTCCTTAAGTACAATGCGAAGAAGCCTGGAGATAATTTTGCTTGTTGTACCAAATGCGATAGATTCAAAACTTTGAGAAGGATAGCTGTTCTATCCTTGCGTAAGAAATGGACCCAATGCTTGGAGAAGCATTTGGTCAAAGCATTGAGACCAATATTATACAAACCGTTTTAGATAAACTTTGTACCCTCACAAATGCTTGATGATCATACATGATAAAATGGATCATGTAAAAACAACTTTTCTTGTGTTCTCACACAAATGCAAGCAATTGGATGGACTTATGAAGTTACTAGTGTCAATGACTAGTATGATTGCTTATGGGTACGATGATGTGCGTTACGCACATTATGGATTTGATATCTTCCTTCGTGACTCTAATTAGACAATGGGGGCGTTAGCAAAGCTTCTTCAAGATGTCGAATGACCCCCAAAGTATTCATCTAAGGAATTGTTCACTAAGTCAAACTTCACCCCTCTATTTCATGTAGTATTGCAAGGATCAGTCATTTGCACTTCATCACTTTGTCTAGCCCTCAAAGTTCCTATTGAAGCAACTCCCCTTCCTTTGGTTTTGAACATGCAAATGGACAATGCAACGGGGAACAATAAGAATAGATTTGTCTTTGCGTTTTGGTCACTACTTGCTGTTAAGCACATCTTTTGTGAGGTTTACGTGAAATTTATGTTGATAGGTCACACACATGACGACATTGATGCATTGTTCGGAAGGTGGAGTATGTAGTTGAAGAAAGAGAACTTTTCTACCATCCCATCTTTCATGAAGTCCTTCATGGATGGGGATTCCATACCAACAATCCTTCATCTTATTGAGGTGCCCGATTTCAAGGCCTTCATAGAAAGTTCACTTCTAGATGGAGGTGAATTACTTGTTAGCCATACAAATGTGCAACAATTCAAGTTCTACTTAAACTCCAATGGTCTCCCGATCATGAAGTACAAGCACTATTGCAAAGATAGTGATTGGCTCCCAACATAAGGTGAAAGGATTAAGTTGTAGCAAAAGGATGTTGAAGGACACAGTCTTTGGCCTTGTGAAAAGCCAATGCTTGTAGTTCATCTCCCAATGCGGAATGCGGATGACATTTACAAGGGCTTATCAAGATTTATCAAGTATTGGAAGACATTATGTGATGGAATAGGAGTGGAGAGTACAAGAGACGATTTGAGCATTTGGTGTATTATTGGTGAGTAGTGAATGCTTCCTTGAAGGAGGAAATTGAACCATGTGTAATATTGAAGGACAGCTTCTAGCCTTTTTCTTGAGTTCAAAGAACTACAAGATCCGGATCTTTGGCTTCCGGCAACTCATTTAGTTCAATCTTAGTACGATCCCGCTTTGGGTGTCAACTACTACATATAGGAGAAATCTTACGGATGAAACCGAGCTGGATTTGTCATTACTCCAATTTGTGCATCGAGGTTGTCGGAACTTGCCAATCCAGGTACCATAAACTTTTCAACCATGATTTTCCCAGGTGGTGGAAAAATTGGGACTAAAACTCCTTGCTATGCCAAAACAGACTTCTTACTTGCCCTTTTCTCCGGCTTAGGTACCGCTTGTTATGATGGAGTTAGTGATTGACTACTTAATGGACCCGCAACTAGAGTGAGGATAGACTTCAGTCCCTTCGATTGTGGCTAAATTGGACCACTAGAAGCCTCTTGGATTGGAGTCTATTGAACCGAAGTATCCTGGAATATGTTCCTAGGGACTTCCGAAAACCCTTCTAAGTTGATAGCTCATTCTAGATTTAGATATCCGAGCAACTTGTACATGTCCTTCAAAACAATTCCCATCTGCGCTTTGAAGTCGACTAGGATCTTTACCATCCTTGATCCGATCATGTACCCTTCTTTCTCCAACCAAGCAATGTAGAGGTTAGCTCGGATCACCGTATGCTTCGGAACCATGACAAGTTCCTTGAGGTTGTAGACGAGTTGAAGAGCCTCTGTCTCTTTTCGTCTCGCCGCATTGAACCCCTCCTCCATCTACTTGAGTTGGGACTTAAAGCTATCATTTTCTTCCTCCAACTTCCGGATCTGTTCCTCTTTTTGTTGAACTCTTTTGGATTCGGACGTTTCCAGATCTCTTCCAAAATTTGGTCCGATTCTGGTGTTAGCACCTTCCCCCGTGCAACCGGATCTATGGACTTCCTTCGTCTCTGTTCCACTGCTTCTTCTTCCTCTTCTAGTTGCTCTTTTTCTTTAGATTCCTTCTCGTTCTTCTCTAGCTCATTCGTAGGGCCATACTTCAAGATTTCGATTTTGGTGTTGTACTCAATTGTCTTCTCGGCACTGAAGACCTCTTTGTAGTAATAGAGGTGGAACAGATACACGGTAATAGGGCCATATTTTGCTCAACCCACGTGCTTTGTCAATTTGTCCACTACTCCTTGAATCACTCTCCCCCAATGGACAATCCGGTCCTTGATAGCCTCGAAAATGGTATTGGCCACCGTGTTCGTAACCTGAGTAGGCTTTTCTAGATACAAGATCGGAATCAGAAAATCCAATATTTGTCTATGCCTCTTGTTCTTACAATCACTAATAGCAAAACCTTCCTTTGAGTGGGCTTGACTCTGGAACTTTCCGGCTATGTAATTATCCGCTCTTTCGACTAGTCCAAGTCCATTATTTTTAAATAAATAAACATCCGCCTAGATGCCAAGATGCCGCCACTTGCCTTCAAAGTCTAGGTACAATGTAGCATGTAATTGGCCTTTCTATCTAGGATGCACTTCAACAAAGTAGTTGCTTGTTGGGTTTGTTTTCTAGGCTTCAACAATCCTATATTATCTTGATCCCTTACTTTCCAATCACTCTTTATGTATTTTTAGGTAGTAATAGAATGTCGACTCTGCAACCCCCGCAATATGCATCCATGTGTGCAAATACACATTTATCTCCTCAGTCGTGACCATCTTTCTTTCGTGTGCATCTTCATGAATATGTTTGTGCACATTAATCTTCATGAAGGCTCGATGCTTGAACATCGAATTTTGATACATCCATTCATGAAATGCTTGAATTTTCTCCCTAGGAAACAAATTGGACAGAACTCTCACTACAACACACTTTGTTGGACAATGCGTAGATTGACTCTATGTGAAGAGGTCTTTTGTTTTGATAGCAATTTCACGATGCGGTTTTCAGATGGCACTTGCATAAGGCCTCATAGATTTAGAAGAAGGCGGGTTCAAGAGAGTTGCTTGTAGACGATTGAAATTGTCTATACCTTCATGATTATGCAAACTTGCGCCACAATAGTGGACCAATTGAATAGGCCAAGCTACTAAAGAATGAACATGTTCCTCAAAAATGTCCACTTTAGAATGTGACTTTGAAATGTGCATTGACACATGAGTGTCTCCTAGAAATCCATCGGCACCAAGTACAAGTTTTAAATTCACACTATGACAAGTACCTTCTCCAACAAGTACGCCCTCCGCATTATTCAAAGTAATAAACTTTGTATTCCACATTTGGTGAGGAAGCCCTTCACAATCAAGAATGCCAACATTTATTTCTTGAAGAACCTAAAATTCATTGTCTGATGAGTCCATGATGTCAACTAGTACATCAATAAAGCTTATCTTATCTATAAACAACTATCCAAATACAAAAAAGATTAGGCTTGGAGAAAAATAGTAGAGAAAACTAATAGACTTATACCATATGCAATTTAGGTTGGTCCAACTTGAATTGCAATACATGAAAGATATTTGAAAATCTCATTCCATATCATAATGAGGTAGCAAGCTTGGGATTACAAAATGAGGCGGACCCATCTACATTATATAAACGCGTCATACATCTACAAGGCGACATTTCATATAAGCCCGACCTAAACTGCACAACTACATTGAGCAATATTATACATCCAATAAGGGTGCTTGCATATCTTTTTTTAGTTAGGAAATTAGAGCTCATGGATTACAATTCAAGTCAAATCGACTAGGACTACATGACTACATTATACAATATTTCAATTTCAGTCAAAGGATATTCAAATGCTTTTAAATTAGAAACATACAAATCCTTGATTTTAATTCAAATCAATCTGACTTGAATTTTAAGATTTCACTAAACAACAATGTAGATTCCACTAGATTGGATTTATATTGTTTTAAATAAAAGTCAAAATTTTATGAACCACAAACCATGTCGCTGTAATCTGAACTGCATGATTACACTATGTGATATATAAGATTGAATTAATAAGGAGTCTTACTACACTTAATAAGAGACATACAAATGTTAGATGCCAATTCAGGTTGGACTAACCTGAATTGCTCAACTATACTGAGAAATATTTAAGAGTCAATTTGATCGGTTTTATACTTCTTCATAGAAGGGGACGCATAGTTCTTGGAATGCAATTTAGGTCAGAGTGACCTGAATTGCACGACTACTTACTTCAGTATTGAATTTTCCATATAAATAGTTTCACATGAATTTATGGGAATATAGAATTCAAAAAATGCAATTTAGGTCGAACCAACTTGAACTACAAGTTTATACTTTGAAATATTTTAGAGTCCATTTAGTCATTTCATACTTCTTTTTGGAAACGGATACAAAGTTCTTAAAATTCAATTCAAGTCAGAGGGACTTGAACTATATGATTGCACCCTAGAATTTGTCAGTTTCCATATGAGTAGTTTTTGATGAAGTTTTGGTCAAAAATATAGAATTCAGAAAACACAATTTAAGTCGAACTGACCTAAACTACAAGACTATTCTCAAAAATTTTACGACATCAATTCAAAGAAAATTAATTAGAAGAAATCCTACAATAAAGAATCATGGACTATAGTTTAGGTCAGACTGACCTAAATTGCACGTCTGACTCATTAGATTACAAAAGAGGTAGTTTAGATACATTAAAAGATTGCACATGTAACTAAATATTTCTAAAAACAGACTTGTATTTTATAACTATAATTATGGATATCCATTCACACTACAAATTACTTTCGATAACAAGAAACAATTGAACTTTAGTGCAATTGGAATTCTATGAATATATATGAAATGTCAAAGTATTTGAAAATGAAGATGAATGCGTATGGAAGAGAAGACTAGAGGATACTTAAATCAATACTTTGAATCATCACTTCATCATGAAGAAAACTAGTTCAATAGTAGAAGTGACACACTGAAAACTAATGAATGTTACGATTCTCACGTGCAAGAACAAGTCGCCTCCTTAGACAATGACGCGCTTTGAAAATCAAAACCACGACGTATAGGAACTAACAAAACAACAATGGTTGAGGGAGCACTCATAAAGGTCAACAAAAAGAACACCAAATGTGAGAATGAAATTTGCAAAGCAAAAGCAAACTTGAAGCAAATGCGCAATGTTTTGCTACCAAAGACAGAACGTGTGAAATCAAATGGAGTTTGAATTTCAAATCCTATTTTGGAAGATTCGTCTTCCACTTTGCAACACATTTTAAGTGAGAAGAATTTTCGAGAAAACTTTGAGCCATCTTTCTTTGGAAGATTCTTCTTCCATTTGACAACAAACCTTTTACATATTTTCCACAAAATTCATACTATTTGTTCTTATTCCAAGTCTTTTTGGACTTGGCAAAATGGCAAAGTCAACTGCTTCATTATAATGAAGTCACGGCTTTTAGAAAGCAAACTAAATATGCACTTTTGTTTAAACACTATTTTCAAAATTAGATGAGGCATTTTTAGGAATTTCCTTTTTTGAGCCATAGGAAAATGCATGTGTAAAGTACAATTTGATGATTCCAAAATTAAAGTCATTGGGTTCAATAATAAAGTCTTTACAATTTAGAATTTGGGTTTTAGGAAAATAAAATTAAGGTTATTGGGTTTACAGTTTGGGGTTTTAGAATTTAGGGTTTAGGATTTAGGATTCATAGTAAAAAAACTTGAATTACAAATTTTGGATTGGAAAATAGAATGCCTCAGTAAACATCAAAAAAATATCAGAAAAGTTCTTTTGGGAGAATTGGTATGAACCATTGAAAATAATATAACTACTGCTTAATCCCTAAATGCCCAAGGCTTGTTTTGAGCCTCTAGAAATTTGCTGTAAATTGAACGAAAAGACAACATTTTGATAAGTAGTATTAATTTTTTTTTAATTGTAACCATACAAATTCAAACTAGACATGTTAAAGATCACATAGGAAAAAAAACTAAACAATATTACTTACAAATTGAAAGATTATAATATTTGATCATAAGGGTGTGAAAATTGTGAAAAATTTTCAATTCACTTTTCACAAGTAAAACCTAAAAAGTTGGTGACAAAAAAAAATGAGGTTTAAGGGCCTAATATAAATAATCCCATCAAATTTATGGCTTCTCAAAATCTACTCTACAATTTTTTTAAATGAGTTTTGAATGTGTTTTTGTCTTCAAGTCCTAGTGACTTTGAGGCTCATATACAAGAGCTTTCAAGACTATGAGAAGTTAAGATTGCAATGAGTACCCTTGCACAAAATCTTGAATAGAAATATCACTATCATTTATTTCCAAGATCAGATTTTTGATGCTAAAACTAGACTTTACGAAGAATCTTTCAAAAAAAATAATTACTAAAATAGAAATTTAATGAGGTTTTATTTAACTTCAAAATATTATTGACACCATATTTTGGTGCTTTGGGCATTTAGGGGTTAAAACAATTTTTAGAGAATTCTTCTTTAAATGGACATCGTCTTTTAAAAAAAAGTCATGTATTTTGATGAACCACTCTTGCAAAAGTTATGCACTTGGGCATATCACCTGCATAGAAAAAATTGGTACAAGTTGGAAATTGTCTCAATGTTGACTAGTCATCATTATTTAATATTATTCTTTTTTTTATGTGTAGGATGCAATTGAATACACACACTGAAAAAATGAATGTCTTGGCAAAACCCATCAAAGTACCAAAAGCAATTACACATGCCACATGGTGGGAAAAAAATGGGAAAAAATGTTGAAACAAGAATCACCTTGGACTTTATATTATGATTTCAAAGCTTCAAAAATTTGTCGTGCACAGATCTTCTTGGAGTAGAGTATGTCTTTAGATTTTTTTCAAAAAAATCATGTATTTTAATGGACTGCTCATGCAAAAGTCATAGACTTAGGCATAACACCTATGTGGAAAAAACTGGTACAAGTTGGAAATTGTCTCAACATCGACTATTCATCATTATTTTGGAGTATTCTTTTTTTTTCTTAAGTGCAGGATTCAATTGAACATACGCATTGAAAAAATGAATGTCTTAGCAAAACCCAATGAAGTACCAAAAACAATTACACATGCCACATGGTGGAAAAAAATGGGAAAAAATGTTGAAACAAATAAAACCTTGGACTTTATGTTAGGATTTCAAAGCTTTAAAAATTTGTAGTTTACATATAATTTTTAGAGAAAATTAAAGAGGCTGTATAGTATAGATCACGTATGCACGTAAGATACATTCGTGGTGGATTTTTTTGGAAAATAAAAGGACGTCAATGATTGAAAATGGAAAATTGTCGGATGAAAACTAAATAGGTGTGAATGATAAAACTATATACTAGACAATCATTAGATAGGTCATTGAAATGCGTGCAATGAAGCTAGTCAATGATTATTTAGACAAGTTGGGGTCCTAATGATATTTAATTTTATTACTACTCTATGAACTTCAATACTACTCACTCTAGAAAAGGCACCCATTTACTAGTCATAAGTACTATTGAATATGATGACATTGAACGTGTTGGCCTGTGCAAAAGACTTGATCATGATATTAAGCATACTTGAATATATTTTGAATTAAGCTTAAAGTAACAGAATTGAAAATTTTAATGAATGTTAAGATAGATTTCACCTAGTGCCATGATGAAACATTTAAAAACATAGTCTTCACTTTGATTACTTTGTTATACTATAAATGCTACAATTGAGTCCTTCTTAAGAAAAAATAGAAGTCTTTGTTAATTGCTAAATAAATTTGATATGTATAATAAAGGAGTTCAAATCTTCTATTTCATAGTATATAAATTTGATATCAATTATGAAGGAGTTCAAGTCTTCTATTTCATAATATAAAAGTGCGCTAATTATAGAATATTTAAGGTCTTGAAGGTTTAGCTATAGAATTATAAAAGAAAAAAATAAGCTATTTCAATTGATTTATTTAATACCTGAATTCACTGAATGTTTAATTCCCTAATGTTTGAATTTAATAGGTGTTTCTCAGTCATAAATTAACTTAATACATCTATGTTTTTTTTTAAAAGGAATTGTAAGCCATAGTAACTAGTTGTTTTTTGAAATTTAGGTTTGCTCAAACTTGAATGGAGAGTACTATTGAAGACTGCTTTTTGAAACATGGATTTTTTCAATATTGGGATATTTGAAGAGGTCTAAAATAGCATTCTACGTTTAGTACACTTCATTCCTAGTACACTTACATTGCTTTTTAGACTCCATTTTTTTCTATAGGACCTTAATAATAGTTAATTTAGTATACATCTTAGCTCTAATCAATTTTTGAAAATGAATAAAATTGAATTTTAGCCGTCTTTATAAATTATGTTATAGAGGCAATTTAAAGAGTATTTTTGACTTCACGGTCATCAAAAATTTATTAATGAAGATCCAGTGGATAGATGGATTTTAAAGTAGTTCTTAAGGATTTTTAACTGTAATTTATGATTGGATCTTTTAGTTTGTTTTTGAAAGACTCAAATATTCCTAACAAATAGGAATTTTTATTGCATCCAATTTTGAGCTAATTATAGCTTGAACAAATTTGGAAAAGAACAAAATCATCTTTACAAAACAAATTTGTTCTATAGCTTGATAGGAACACATGTGATTATTAGCAAGCAAGTTTTACAATATGTAGTACGGAGTACAAATAAGTGTATGAACTCTAAAGCATATAAGAATTATATAAATTTATAAACTATGATAAATGGTTAAGGTACCAATGCAAAGATGTCTAATATTTTTGGATGAAAACAAATATTTTATTATTATTCTCTAGTTTTTAAGATCCTTATAAGGTTAAATATGCATAAAAGTCGAGGTTTGAGAATATGATATAGATATCAAAGAACGAGTATCAATTAATCCTTACTATTCTTAGCATATACTTTTGAAAACATATGGTAATATGGCTTCAACAATGGGTTTTAATCTATAATTTGATACTTGTATTAGAAGGTGGTTTTGCATTGTTTTAAAAAAAATTTAAAATTAAAAATGTTCAAGGATTAAGGGTCAAGTCTAAGTCGTGGATCTGGGTATCAATGAAATATTGAATTAGTAAAAAAAAGATATTAAGAATCAAATAACACACCAATGGGTAGAAATCCAAGGTAAGAAAATATTGATACTACGTGTTAGTTATTGATGGATATCTTGGGTATATGTAGGACTACACAGAGCAAAATGGGGACAGGCATGTCCCACTATGTTTGGATATGTTTCTACAGGTATCAAGAGATGGGGTAGTCCGAGTATGTGTTCACGAGTATCAAAAGACGTTTAAGATATCAGGGGTCGGTACTTGTGAGAGGATAAGAGCAGGGTGGGACAATGTTGTGGGTGCTAGGGTTTCGCGCCCAAATTCTTGCATTTGTGTTTCAACTTGTCTCCTATGTGTCCGTGTTTTCTTCTCTTCATTTATGTTTTCCTCTCTTTGTTGTGCATTTGTGTTTCCTTCTCCTCATCTATGTTTCTTCTCCTCCCTTATTGTGTTTCTTCTTGTCGTTGTGTTTCTAGAGGTTGTTGCGTTTCTTGTCTTCGTTCTGTTTCTCAAGGTTGTGGAGTTGCTCGAGGTGGTGGCTATGCTCAATTTTTAGGTTGTGGAGCTACTTGAGTTGTAGGAGGTTATGAAGAGATTGTATTGTTGTTCGAGCTGTAGGAGGTCTCAAGGAAGTTGTGGAGCTACTTGAGCTGTAGGAGGTTATGAAGAGGTTGTGTTGTTGTTCGAGCTGTAGGAGGTCTCAAGGAAGTTGTGGAGCTACTCAAGTTGCAAGAGGTTGTTGTGGTTCCAAGAGGTCATACTCAAGGTTGTTCTGTGTATTAGGTCGTGTTCAATTTTTTTTTGTGGTTTTTGTGGTTTATGGTGGGTGTTGCTATGTTCTAGAAGCAATTGTTTTGAATATGTTGTTAGAGTCCATTTGAGTCTATTGTTAGATTTTGTTGAGCAATTGTTTTGAGTTTGTTATAGATGTGCACTTGCCACTTCTAAGATTTTCCAAGTGTTTGTTTTTGCAGTTGCTAGTATTATATACTTTCAAGGTGTTCATTTTTGCGTTTGGGAGGGGATTAGATTGTTCTTGCAAGGAGTGATATTGTGATGGATTTTAGGTAAAAGTGTATGTTTTTCTTTGGTTGTGATTTGGTCTTTTTGGCATGAGCTGCTTTGGTCTTCTGTTGTCAAGTAATGTAGTTATGAGATTTAGGATTTAGGCTTCTATACTACAATTGAGTTATTTGCTACATTGAGCTGTAGTAAGATTGGAGGTGGTTTACTTTGATCTTTGTGGTTTTATGGTTTGAAGGGCTTCGCTTTATCATGCTTTTGGTGTTGTGGTTTTATGAGAAGTGTAGAATTTGTGCAATGGTAGGATTTTCAAATAGGTTGCAATTGAAACCATTTGTTTTCATACCTTCTTCCACTTCTAGAAAACTAATGGAAAATGAGAATGTATTGCATTGTACATTAGGATTCAGTGCACACTTATTGACATTGGATTTTCTTTAATTTGTAAAACTAGTAATAGAAGCTTATAATGAAGGGCATTCCATTTTAGGGTTTTTATTTTTTGCAGCTTTCTCATCCTTAAAGTGTTGTATATTTCAAATTGGAGTTAGTTGAAGCTAGGAACAACAATTTAGGCTTGAAGAAAGCTTTTCAACATTCGTGCACACACCTATTCTATCATTTTCTATCCTACACTTCATTTCCAAAGCTTGTAGTAGGTATAGTGTCTAAAATTTTGCTTTTGGAATTTGCATTTAGGGATTATGATACATGATTTGTTTTGCAATTCCAATTTTTAGGCTTAGGGTTTAGGGCATAGGGTGTGCTTTGCAATTCAAATTCTCAAGATTAGGATTTATGTGTTACCATTTACCAAGACCAAATCACCTAAAAAATACAATGCCTACATTCCCAAAAGGATATTAGTAGGGTTTAGGATAGGTATAAACCGAGTATCAATGGTTCTCAAGCGGGTATCAAACCAAGATTATCTCATCAACTAATCAAATTAGATCTTATTCCTCTACAATTTAGATTAGATTGACCTGAATTGCAGACCTACTAGAACCTATTAATAAATCAACTATATATATACTTTCAGACTAGCGAAGGGTCCTCTTTTGACAAATAAAGAACAAGCAA
This sequence comes from Pseudoscleropodium purum, assembly GCA_963969395.1. Classification (NCBI taxonomy): domain Eukaryota; kingdom Viridiplantae; phylum Streptophyta; class Bryopsida; order Hypnales; family Brachytheciaceae; genus Pseudoscleropodium; species Pseudoscleropodium purum. Next base: position 11,137,698 of record OZ017805.1, on the reverse strand, counting down.
TTCACATCGGACCGACTTGAATTGCACTAGCCATAGAACTTAAAAACTAGAACCCTAATAGGTGTCACTGTAGAAAAACTAGATCTAATTGAGAACTAGACAATGTGCAATTTAGGTTGGTCCGACCTAAAATGCAATGGCTCCAAAACTTGCTACTTCACAGAAGAACATACAATATACAATTCAGGTCAGACCAACCTAAATTGCATTGGTATTAGAACTTGATAACTAAAACTCCAATAGGTGCCTCCTATTTTGTAAAACCATAAGTTCATATTGAAAACCTGACAATGTGCGATTCAGGTTGGCTCCACCTAAAATGCACCGGCCATAGTTTTAGAACACTAGAACCCCAATAGGTGTCTTTGCAAAGCATCAAATCTCTTTGAGAACCAAACAATGTGAAATTCAAGTTGGTCAGACCTGAAATGCAATGGCCCTAGAATTTGAAACCTAAAAAGCCAAAAGGTGTCACTAAAGTCCCAAACCACTGATTCTTCTTGAGAACCAGCCAATATGCAATTTAGATTGATCTGACTTGAAATGCACCAGCTATAGTTTTGGAACACTAGAACATTAATAGATGTCTTTGCAAAAGCACCAAATCTCTTTGAAAACCAAACAATGTGCAATTCAAGTTAGTTTGATCTAAAATGCAATGGCCCCAGAATTTGAAACCTAGAAAGCCAAAAAGTGTCACCCAAGTCCAAAACCACCAATTCTCTTTAAGAACCAACCAACATGCAATTCAAGTCAGTCCAACTTGAAATGCACCAATCCCAAAAGAATCTCTAAGAGCAATTCATGAAGCAGGTCTATGCAATTTCAAAATGGAAATTTGAGTCCAATTGATCTAACATGCATAACTAATGTGAAGAAATGTTTTTCTCATTCAATATGAAGGAATTCACAAAACTTCTCAGTACGTACTTCACCAAAATCGAGGAGGTCGAAGCCAAGGTCATTCCAAGAGATAAAATGATGACTGAAGGAGACTATTGGGAGTTCACAAAGCTCAAAAAGGTAGAAGTGTGGTGTTTCAAAATGGTTCCACATATAGACCACATGCACTTCAATATGAAGTACAAAAAGTCACCTGCATACCTCCTAATCTCCTTCAATGAGAGGATGAAGAGGATATCTGATGACATTTACCCTACTATCAAAGTCCACTACGTGACCACAAACATGGATCTCATTGTGGAACAACAATATCACTTCACACTTCTTGTAAATATAGAAAAAATTTACTTCAACATCTCAGTGTTCCTGGAAAGCCTTGAACCCATGCCATAGAGTGCCCAATTGAAGCAGATAGAGAAGAAGATTAAAGATGGGGAATACCAAAATCAAGATGGTACCCTCTTGACTAGCAAGCGATTGTGCACAAAGTTGATCCTTCTCCTGAACTCCTTCAAAGTTTTCAAGAAGATGTATAACATTCAATGATCATTTCTTGTTGGATGCATTATATTTGTGGAGTAGACTAGCCAAGGTGAAGGGATTCCATCCACCGGGCACAAAATAGTCGGGGAACGAGGAGCAAAAAGCTGCCTCTCACTATGACATTCATAGGTCGAGGCAGTTTGCTAGCTTTAGTTTCCACCAAGTAGTTGTCAGAAAAAGCATCAAAGTAGTCAAGTGTAGAGTCCTTGAGCTATCTTGAAGAGTTAAATGTTGTCCCAAAGCACTCAAAACGGAAGAAAAGCCCAACTACAAAGTCATGAGTGCCTTGTATAAAAACTTCTAGGAGACATACTCGAACATGTTTATTTTCGGGTCAAATGAGAAGGTGATATGTATAGAGAAGTTGATAGATGCTCTTGTAGGATACAATGTTCGTGTCAAGGAAAACAAAATTGTTGAGTAGATGCTACATTATCTTGTGAACATGCTGAAAAAAAGTGTCAAGCAAACTCTTTGTGTCATGCTTGTTCTACCATCCAACATCAAGAATTCGCCAAAGCATTGGGAAGAAGTCCAAGACAATTTTTTTTTACATTATCAATGGCCAACACAACATAGCTACTAGCCATCTAATGATGGAGCTAGATAGTGGTACGAGTGAACAAGTGAAGAAGTACTTCAACACCTAGAACTACTTCATGGTATGGTCACAAGACCTAGAGATGCTCCATATAATCTCCGCCTACTATAACCACACAAACCATTTCCAAGCAATTCAGTCGTCCTAGGTGAAAAACATTTTGGACATAGGGACAATTTAAATAGTGATGAACAGAATGAAACATCTAAAGGAGATGGTATTGATGGTGTGCTACCACAAAACAAAGAAATGAGTATTCACACTGTAAAGTTCAAGGTGAGTAATTTAGGTCGGACCAACCTAAATTACATGTCTCTTGAATCATTTGTATGAATCAATTGATTGAATTTAGTTTGAATAGATCTTGATCTTATACTACAGTTTGAAAACATTCCTATTGATTGTATTGTAGAAATTCAAGAAGGCAATTCATTAAAGGTTTGCCATGATTGATGTAAATAAAAATCATATGCTATCAAAGAAGAAGGGTGGAAATGATAAGTTGAAACTTGTTAATGAGCTGAAAATTATATCTGTGCCAGATGATGTTTACGATGTCATCGTTAGCGTTGCACATAACAAGCTCATTGATCCGGATACAAAAATGATGTTTAACAAGAAAGAAAACTGGAAGTAGAATAGTTGTGCTTTTAGTTGGGACTTTTTTGAGCTTCTTGGGAACTTAACGTATGATGACTTGAAGAGAATGGTGAACCACATTCTGAATTAGTTGAGCCCAAACCATAATTACAACTATCCAAAAGTGACTATCAAGCTTGTCTTCGGAATGATAGAAGATTGCTACAACTTGAAAGATTGGGCGGAGAGGGTCAAGCGTCAAAAGATGGTCAAAAAAGAGCTTTACCTTCTTGATCCAGAACTTAATTTGTTCAATGTGAGGAATGAGTTCATTATTGAGAATTAGAGAGCATTCAATAACAACCGTTGTTTTATAAACGCAACGATGAACTTGCTCGTGGAGAAGCTGGGTGAAGCCTACTTCTCTATAGGCAAGCAGTCTAGGGCAAAACATAGGTCAACGATTACCATTGATTCCAAAACAACGGCCTTGTTCAAAGTCTTCTTGGAGAAGAAGAACAATTTTCAAGTGCAGACAACTGTTGCTCACATGCATTCCAATAGCATTAAAGAAAACAAATACATGAAATGGTTGGAAGATGAATTAACATTAGACACAACCAGCCTAATAAGTTTGGGAGTCATTGGCTTTTGGATGATTCTAGGAGTGCTAGAGAAGGAGAATTCAACAATTAACAAGCCATTCTTCTACGAGGTGTTAATGTCTCAACATGAAATGGAAAATCATGTTTTGATTTCTTGATCTTGAAGAAATCAAAACATGGTTTTTCATTGTCAAAGATGAGATAGATCAATCACATGTTCTAGCAATTGTCAAGAAGAATGGGGTCTTGAGAACATACAATCAAAGTTTTGTCAACTACTACTTGACAAAGAACAAGCGACTCTATGACCTGCAGGCCAATTCAGTGAAGGTGCTGAAAAAAGTCCACCTTATCTTTCTTCAAAGCAAGGACAATGTTTACCAAGCCAAGATTGAACCCGAATTCTGGACTCCAAATACAATTGTGTATAGGGATACAAAGAGGTACAATGAGCTACCATTTAGGATGTATATTATAGAGCTTCGGATGGAGTTTAATTTTGGGATCATCAAGAAGTTCTATCTTTAGGGTTAAGTGTGTTTTTTATTCTCATTGGAAGCAAGCTCACTTGGCTGCACTAGTAAGTGAAGCACTACAATTCAGGTCAATTTGACTTGAATTGTAGATATGCTTGTGACATTTTAAAATTCTCTTCTTTTCATTTAGGTCTATTTCTTGTATTACAATTCAGGTCAGACCGACTTGAAGTGCAATTCCATGTTGCTAAAATTATTGTCATCTACTTGACTTGTAGATGAGCTCCATTAATGTCTTCGTAGGCGTCCTAGATTATAAAACAGACCTCTAGCAAAATACTACCACTATAGAATTGTTGTTCAACAAAGATGACTTCATAGACTCGTCGTATGCAGTCGATGAGGAGGATCTTCCGACGCAATTTGGGTCGCAATCGACACCTGATTTGACGAGGATGAGGACTCGGTCAACTATTATTGCCTCGCCTAGCACTCAACAAGGAAAGAGGTTCATTGAAGAGGAGGAAGAGGACGACAAAGATGACGAGGAGGAGACCCAAGGTAATGTTGGCAAACTTGAGGAAATTGCAATGCTACGTGATTGTGCATCTCGTACAATTCCGGAGTCATCTAGTTCATTGGGGTTGCATTCATCGAGGGTCCAAACCCGCACTACTCAAACTCCAATTTCAAAAAGCCGACTTGTCTAAAAAAAAAATTTGACCCTCTAGTGACCCTAATGGAGTCATTAGCCTATATCTTGAAGGAACAAAAAAATCTCAGAGACGCAAAAAAATAGGATCGACGAGAAACCAAGAAGTTCCAAAAAGCCTCAACCTAGAACTTCCAAAGTCTAGTGGCGGCCTTCTTGGAGGAATAGAGGTTGAACAAGGAGGAGCGCAAATTGAGTTGGATAATGTGGCAAGCATACTCAAATAAGAATCAAGTCCATCCAATTGCTGCACTTCCACTTGCATCCATCTTGTAGCAGCTCCAGATCGAAAACAACCCCTCCAGATCCAACAATAGTATTGTCTCGATTCCTCAAAGAGATGTTGTTGTGCCTTCGCCTCTTCCAATGGAACTTCCAGAATCCAACCTTCCACTTCCTCTTGCTAGAGAGACATGTGCAAGTCAAAGTTCCTCGTCGCCTCAAAGAGTCAACTCCGCTTCAGCAGATGCACTTGATTCCATCCAAGCAAAAACAATTAGGGAGCAACAATCCGGTAATGGACACAACTTGCCTATGGATCCCTAAGAAGTAGTGCCCAAAAGTGGCATTGACCGCGCCAATGATCAATTAGCAGGTTGTACCAAGTAATCACTCAATGTCATTTGTTGTAGCTTAACTTGAGCTGATTTGTATTATAGGGCTACAACTATACTTATAGTGTAGCTCGATCATTTTTTTGACAACCTGAACTTGTAGTGGACTGAACCATGGAGTTCCAAATTTTGAAATTAGTTTTGTATTTTCACACTTGTTGAGGCTATAATATATTGACATCTTATAGAACATCATGTCTCAATTCTTATATTGTAGGGCCCTAAAAATTACACAGTATCTCCACGACACATGCTAAACCTGTAGAAGCACGAAAACTCAAACCGAATAAAATTAGTTTAGAATAAGGTTAGATAGACTTGCAATTTCTATTTTTTTTAGTAACTCCTAGAGATTTTTGCTACACTACGACTATGATAGAAATAGTCAATTTCTGGATTGCTAAAACCGTTAGTAATGTTACGGAAACAAATCCAATATAGATCTGGGATCTGGAAAAGTACAGGATACTTAAAACCTACAAGCTAGACTTACGGTCTAGAATACTAGGAAATCGTTAAGGAATGGTCTTTTACTCGTTCTCCATTGGGAACTATCGGTTGCATGTCAAGTACTTTAATCCACCGCCACTTCTCTTCCTCTTCCTTTTTACTTGTTGAACTTTGTGAACGTATAGTTGAGAGAAAGAGTGATGAGTTAATGATTGGGATGGGAAGAAGATGGAAAGATCAGTATTGTATAAACCGGATTAAATTATTGATTATCAATGATTCATTGCAGTGGTTGGCAATTTGGTTATGCAAAAATCTGGAGTAGTAGCCCGGATGGCATGTACGGTTATTCCTTCCGATCCGGCTCACCGAGTGCAGTTAGAAAAGGACCTTATGTGCATCGGATGTGTTGAATTGTTAAATAGGCCGTGGAGCATGAAGAATTAGGAGATGATCTAGGAATTCATTTACGAAGTTCCGATCTAGTACAAGTTGACGGTGAAAGGTTGACTTGTAGCTTGGACAGAAGACATTTGGGCGGATGTCTATTTGTTTAAAAAAAATGGACTCGAACTAGCCGAAAGAACGGATAAGTACGTAGCCAGAAAGTTCCAAAGTCAAATCCACTCAAAAGAAGGTTTTGCCATTAGTGACTATTAGAACAAGAGATATGATGGATACTGAATTTTCTAATTTTGATCTTGTATCCCGAAAAGCCTACCCGAGTTATGGGCACGGTGGCCAACACCATTTTCAAAGCTTTCGAGGACCGGATTGTCCATTGGGGGAGAGTGATTCAAGGGATAGTGGGCAAATTAGTAGAGCACATGGCTAGGCAAAACACAACCCTATCACCCCGTATCTGTTCCATGTCTATCACCACAAGGAGGTCTTTAGTGTCGAAGAGACGATAGAGTACAACCTACGAATAGAGATCCTGAAATACGGCTTCACGAATGAGTTGGAGAAGGAAGAGAAGGAATCCGAAGAAGAAGAGCAACTAGAAGAGGATGAAGAAATAGTGGACCAAAGACAAAGGATGTCCATAGATCTGGCTGCATAGGAGAAAGTGCTAACACCGGAATAGGAGGAATCAATTCCAGATTCAGAACATCTTTAAGAATTGGAGTTTTTTTAAGCCGGAATCTAGTGGATGCAGTAGGCTAAATAGATGTATGGTGACTTGGAAGATTACATGCTTTTCATCGTCAATGAACTCAAGGTGGAGTCGAACCAAATTTTGGAGGAGATCCGGAAACATTCGAATCTAGAAGAGTTCCAATAAAAAGAGGAACACATTTGAAAGTTGAAGGAAGAAAAGGATAGCATCAAGTTCCAACTCCAGTGGACAAAATAGGAGTTGAACGTAGCAAGACAGAAAGAGATGGAGGCTCTTCGACTTGTTTATGACCTCTAGAAACTCGTCATGGTTCCGGAATATACAGTGATCCGAGCTGACCTTTACACCACCTAGTTAGAGAAAAAAGGACACATGATGGATACTGGATGGTAAAGATCTTGGTCCACTTTGAAGCTCGGATGGGGATTGTTTTGAAGGACATGTGCAAGTTGTTGGGATATTTGGATCTAGAACAGACCATCGACTTAGAAGGGTTTCTAGAAGTCCCTAGGAGCATATTTTGAGATACTTCGGTTTGACAAACTCTGATCCTATAGGCTTCTAGTGGTTCGATTCTGCCACAATCAAAGGGACTGAAGTCTATCCTCACTCTAGTTGCGAGTCTATGAGGCAGTCAAGTACGAATGCCATTAGGACCAATGATACCTAAGCTAGAGAAAGGGGCAAGTGAGAAGCCTGTTTTGGTAGAAGAAAGAGTTTCTGTCCAAATTCTCCCACCACCTAGGGAAATCGCAACCAAAAAGCTCATGATATCCAGATTGGTTGTTTGTGACAAACTCAAGGTACGGATTGAAGTGATGATGAATCCGGTCCAATCTCATTCGCAAGATATCTTGCATATGCAGCAGTTGACACCAAAGCGGGATGGTGCTGAGATTGAACAGAGTGAGTTGCCGCAGGCTAAAGATCCAAAGATTTAGGAGATGGAGGAGTTGAAAGAAGAGGTGTTGAAGTCCGAATTTGAGGAAGAGACGGAATCTGAAGACTCACCTCCGAAAGTTTCACATAAACGTTAAACTTGGTCGTCCACAAAGAATACACTGGTGAAGATTCCGAGTAATCAAAGTAGGAGCAACTCAAAAAAGGCATAGAATGGTAGATGATAGTAAGTAGATGGGTAGGATTTTCATTCCGAAACAGGAATTCCAAGAATGGACTGGGTTCTAAATTGTTTTAGAGGTTTTGAATTTGTAAGGACAATTAGACTATGAACGTTTTGGATATCCCAGGTTGTTCACTGATTGGTTGCTCTGATTGTCGGGGTGCCTTTTTGGATTTTTAGGCGTTGACTTTGGTTTGGATTTAGATTTTTAAGGGTCAACAAGTTTGTTGCCCTTTCATTGCATTCTAGCAATTATTTTGTGTATTTCATTCCCTTCTTTAATTTGAGCCACATGGTGGACATTCTGACTCCAACTCTATATCCAGGTTATGTTGGTTTGTTGCTTAGAGTGTTGAGATGTGAAAAGGATGAGTGAGGAGGAATCCAGATTTTTGATAACTAGATCAATTTGAAGGAGTACTATTGTAATAGTGGTAGATACAAGACAAAGGAGTTGCGCGTGGTGCCTTTGAACTATCAAAACAATAATCCAATTTCTAGTGAAGAGTGGTGTGAGTGCAAATGCAGAATTGGAAACAATCATGTGCGGAGATGAGCGATTGTTAGAGGAAAATCCCACTTACTGGAAAGTCTGCCAACCTTGGAATCCAACTTATATCTAGAAAAATTACCTCTTTGTCAGTTTTGGATACCTAAGATCTATTGTTGTAGTAAAGAGGAGTGAACACAGTGTTGAGTGACCTGCATTTTGGATTGGCCATTCAAAATATTGTGAGGATTTGGATTTACTTTTTGTGCTACAACAACTTGAGTACTTGGGTGTTTGTTTGTTTTTTCCTATGTAGTAAATAGACTAGAGTGGTGAAGTCCCTACCCCTCGAAAGATCAAGAGTAGATCATTTGATGGTAAAACAAAGGAATTGAAAACCAGTGTATTGGGAGATGTAACCGGAAACCAAATGATACCAGATCCGGATTTGAATCCGGATAATTGTTGGTTTCGGTAAAAGAGTGGAAGAGAGTAGTCGAAAGAAGAGAAAACAATCATCCGGATATTGAAGTTTGAGAGAACATCTAAAATTCCCTGGGACGATAATTTGTATCATCTTACCACGTTTTCGTGCATAAAGATATTTACACCTAGACTACACGTGCGACACTTTTTGCGTTGTTGCCGGAGATTCTAATAGCGTTTCTAGAGACTTCAAAGAAGATCTAGGGGTTGTGGCCCAGAGTTTAGAATTAAGTCTATTCTAGAAAATTTCCCTTTTAAAGAAATAATGTGTAAAAGTTTCAACTGTGGAATTACAATTGAGTATCAATGAAGTAGAATTGGTAGTAATCCCGCACTTGTACTTCATGAATAGATAGCAAAGACAAATTCCGGTTGGACATCAATGTGTGAAATTAGAAGACACTCCGAGACGAACTATAGTATGTGGAATTTTCAGCCTTGAGGTCAGAAGAAGATTTAGTTGTTATACTAGAGCAAGGTGTCAGACTAGAAGTTAGTCCGGAACATCTTGTAAATTTGGAACTTGGCAACCAACCAAAAGAAGAGAGAGTAGAACCTAAGAAGGAACTCAACTCTATAACTTTTGAAGAGGAACAGTCCTCCGACAAAGCAGAGATCATAGTGACTACCACCCATCTCAAGTATAGTAAATTCCAGAGGAATGGTAGTAAGGATGTAGATGATTGGTTGTGCAAATTTGAAACCACTATTGTAGCAAATCAGGAAGACCATGTTTCTAGGTAGAGGATCTTCCAAGGGTTGTTGAAATATGAAGCAGTGAGATGGTACCAAGATGTTTGAAATCCTATCCGGCATGACTAGGAACAACTTATGGAAATGTTTCTTTGAACATTCTAGGAAGTTGGAGGAGAAGCTAGAGCATTAGGAAGGCTTAGCAAAGTATCTATACGTTCCAATGAATCCGTGAGGAAGTATAGCCACAAAGTGAAGAGCTTCATCAACAAGCTAACCACAAATATAGCTCTGAGTATACAAGTGGAGTGGTATGTAGCATGGTTTCTAAAGAGGTGGGTTTCCAGATTCACTAGTTTAGACCCATGACATTATAGGAGGCTATGGAATCTACATAGAATTATGAAAACTTGGCCCAATCATTGAGAAGATCCATTAAGAAGAATGAGAAGATGGAAAGAGGACAAAGTAAGAAGTACAAAAGGAAAGAGAAACGTAGACGGAAATTTTTTGACTCCAAATCTCCAAGTTCCGGAACGGGAACAAATCAGTCTACCACTAAGATGGATAGCTCGGAGAGCATAGCGGAAGCTTCCAATAACATGAGAGCTATGCACTGCAAGAATGAGAGGGCTGGCCGGAAGATAGTCAAAGTAAAGGTAGAAGATGAGGAGTCCAAGAAATTCATGCAGAACATTCAAGAATCTCTGGACGCAATCAAAGTACATTAGCAAATAATAAAGCACTAAGGCGGATTGTGCCCACAACATGGACCAACGTTTGGTGTTCAAAGTGCGTAAGACCCCGCCATTATGCAAGCGAATGCAACCAAGGACCACCAAAGCAAATCCACTTTATGGATGAGGAGGGAGTGTACTACACTCTTCTAGAGACAGAAGATTATGAAGAACAAGTGAATCCGGTATTCCAGATCCAAGCGCGATATGGAAGAGGAAGGATACCCTAGTAGTTGATCTAGACAAATGTACCTCAGTATTCCAAAATGGCTGGATCTAGCCAAGGTAACTATCCTCCCTTTAGGTTCCCGCCCGAGTGTTGTTTTTTGTATGGCAACCCTCAGCATTATGCCAACAATTGTCTCCATGAAGGACATGGGCAAGGTGCACCTCTAGTTTTATCTTGTCAAAACTGTCAAGAATATGGGCATGGGAGTAGAGAGTGTCCGAAACCACAGCAAGTCTGTACTCTTTACAAGCATGTAGAAATTCCATCGAGAGATCAAACCGCACTCAATTACGGCTCTACGATCGGAATTGAGAATTTGGGGAAATGACAACCAAGGGTGGAATTTCTAGAAGCACTAGAAGAATCTATTCATAGAATAGTAACCCGAAGTTCCATCAAGAACGAGGAGGATAGAAGTAGGAATAGAGAATGGAGAGGAAGAATGAAAACCAAATCCAGCAGCACTATTCTAGAACCGGATCTCAATAATTCTGACTACTTAGGAAGGATAGAAACTATCCCACCCATAGTAGAGTTAGAAAAAGAGGTAGGACACCATCTATTCTCCATTGACATTAGTTAAGAAGTCCAGAAGGCCCTAGATAGATCTAGAGCACTTCCTCAACCATGTCAATGGAACGTCATGTTCAATGACGTTCTAGTTTTTATCAACCCAGAGTTTAAGGTTGACGAATATGACATAATACAAGATATCAAAGGTCAGAAGGCAAATGTTACGATAGGACAACTTCTCCATGATAACATCAACTATCAAAAGTTGATCTGAAATGCTTAAATCAAGAGAAGAAAGAGAAGATTGAAGCTACCCTCCGTAGTTGTCAACTTCTCCCAACTAGAAGATTAAGTAGCACTAGAACTGGAAGTAGAGGTTGAGGGATGTGTCATACCAAGAGTTCTAATAGATGGAGGATTTGGAGTCAATCTCATGTTGGAGGATATGGCATTTGATCTCAGGTATACTTCCTTTGAAAAGATGGATCAAGTCTTACGGATGGCGGATCAATCTCGTGTCCATTCGGTAGGAAGAGTGTCCAAGGTTCCAATCCGGATTGGAAAAGAGACGTATCTTTTGAACTACGTGGTCATCCAAGTAACCAAGGAAAGACCTTTTCCAATGTTACTAGGGAGGCATTGGTTGTATACAACCAGAGTTCTCGTTGATTAGGGAGCTAAGGAGTTTGTAGTAGAAAAATCGGCTACCCGGATTCCATGGAAACATACGAACTATCTAGGGGAGACCAGTGAATTGGACAGATATACCACAGATTGGTCTAATCCAGATGATTCAAACTTAGTACCCAGCTATTTCACGTCTATGACAGAGTTGATTTTGAGTTTCTGGAACCTACTTTAGAAGTTGGTATTGAAGAGCTAGCCATCCACTTGCCGGGTATTTCACTTGAAGATAGATCGATGGGGGTAGTGACATATCCCTCTCTTTCGACTAGATTAGGCAGTAGATGATGGAGGGAAAATTGCCAACAACAATCGAGTCTAGAAAGGAAGTTCCATAGGGAGAATTCCATAATGAAGCAGAAGAGACGAAATTGGAACAGATCAAGAATATTGTGAGTCCCTCAAATTACAAGGTAGAGATTTCTCCCAAAAAATCTTTCTTCATGAACAACTTCATGTCAACCTCAGAGAAGGAATACGGAGAGCTGTTAGAGGAATACCTAGACTTCTTTGCTTGGGCACCACTGGACCTAAACAAGATTCCAAAAAAATTAGGAGAGCATCGAATTGATCTAACTGAAGGGATACTCCCTATCCGCTAACGCCAATATCAACTCAATCTATGATACTCCCTAATGGTGAAGACAATGATTGATGCCTTATTAGAAGCCGGATTCATCTATTCAGTCTACAACTCTGAATGGGTTTCTCCCATTGTTGTTGTTCCTAAGAAGGTCGAACCGGATGGGAAGGTGAAGATCCGGGTTTGCCAAGATTTCCAAAAATTGAATACAACTATTCGGAAAGATTATTTTCCTCTACCGTTTATAGATATCATTTTGAACCATGTTTCCAGAAATGTGTGTTATAGTTTCCTAGACGGATTCTTAGGTTACAATCAAGTCTTCATCTGATTGATGGATTAGCTGAAAACAACCTTCACAATGGAATGGAGGACATTTGCATTCACCCGGATGCCATTCGGATTATACAATGCCCCAGGGACTTTCCAAAGGTTGATGATGGATATTTTCTAGGATTTCCTTCAGCACTTCTTGGAAGTGTTCATTGACGACTTTGTAGTGTTTAGTTCTAGAACAAAGCATTTGGAATACTTACGGATGACTTTCCAAAGATGTAGGAAACAAATTTCAAGCTCAATCCGGAAAAATGTTTCTTTGGGATGGTTTCTAGCATCTTGATGGGCCATGTCGTAAGCTGGAAAGGGTTGGAGGTGGATACATACAAGGTGAAAGCTATGCTTGCCCTTACTGCCCCAATGAATGTATGGGAAATCTGAGAATTTATCAGATGCGTGGGATACTACCAACAGTTCATTAATGGCTATGCCAAAAAAGCAACTCTACTAACAAAACTACTCAAAAAGGATACGAAGTTCAGATGGAATCCAGAGAGACATGAAGCTTTTGAGAGCCTGAAATTAGCTTTGGTGAAAGCTCCCATCTTGTCTTCACTAGATTGGGCAAAGGAGTTTCATATCACCTTGGATGCTTCCGGATGGTGCTTAGGAGCCATTCTCTAGCAATACGACCAAGACCAACAAGAGTGTCCCATATACTATTCCAATAGGTAGATGAGTGGTTGAAAGGAAGTATATGATCACCAAAAGATAAACTTTAGCCGTGGTATACACATATAAGAAGTTCCGGCATTACCTAGTCGGATACCAAATTATATTCCATACGGATCATGACTCCCTGAAGTACCTAGTTAACAAACCAAACCTACTCGGAAGGATAGCCAAGTGGCTGCTACTACTCCAGGAGTTTAACTTTGAGGTAATAGTCAAATCCGAAAAGTCAAATGCAAATGTAGACTTCTTGTCCAAATATAAAATACAGAATGTAGTAGAGAACATCTCAATTGAATTTCTGGATGAGTTTCCAGACAACAAAAAGGTCTTGGTGTTCCTCCTCAATGAAGAGATCGGTTTAGAATTTTAAAATATTATCAACTATCTTACGGAGCAGAGATATCTAGAAAGACTGAATCGAGAGAAGAAGAGTGTATTCTAGTAGAAAGTAGCTCCTTATTCATTGATCAAGGGAACCTTGTTTAAAATGGGTGCAAATGAGCAACTTAGACGATGTCTGGAAACTAAAGAGCGAAAGAAGGTTATGAGAGCCCTACATTCTAGACCTTTTGTAAACCGAATCCGGACAGCCAAATATTGGTGGCTGGATCTAATCTGGGACGTCAAGGCATTTGTAGGAGGCTATGACCAATGTCAACGAATAGGAGCCCCTTCCTTTCGGAACCACTAGCCACTAACCCCTATCATTCCACTTGCACCATTTGAAAAACGAGGGATAGATTTTATCTATCCCATTGCTCTAGTCAATGTCGGATGGAAAAGCTACATAATCTTCATGACGAATTATACTACAAAGTGGATAGAAGCCTGAGCTACCCGGAACAATATTGCCTGGACGGTTGCCTCTTTTCTATTAATAGAACTAATTATGAGGTTTGGACATCCACTAGAACTAGTCAATGATAGAGGATTACACTTTTTGAACGACATGGTCCAAGACATGACCACCAGATACCTAATCAAGCACAAGAAGACCACACCATATAATCCAAGGGCGAACAGGTTGATAGAACGGGCCAATGGCATTATCGAGAAATCTCTAAACAAGATGATCTCTAAACATCTGAAGCTTCCATCTACCATTCATGCCTATAACATCTCTGAGAAGAACACCACCGGAAAACCCCCCTTCTTCCCAGTGTTTGGACAAGAGGCTATACATAGAATTGAACTCGAGATGAAGACTCATTGGGTCATGGCTATCCGGAATGCGATACAAAATGGTAATCTAGAAATCTGACTCATGGTGATCAAGGATCTCGAGGAAGCATGGTTGATGGCATTGGACCAGATGAAAGAGGTGCAAGAGAAAAGAAAGATAGATCATGACAGGAAACTTTCGAAGAACCATGGGATCAAGGTGGACAAGTTGGTATTACTATATGTCAACTGCTACCGGATATTTGTGGGTAAATTACACACTCAATGGATGGGGCCATATCAAGTAAGGAATATATTTCCAAATAGATCTATATAGTTCGAAGATCTTCAAGGAGTATGGCTTGACATCAGAGTAAGCAAATCTAGGATTCTGAAATATGAACTAGATCCGGATTCAAAAGATGAAGACGATGTTCGCGAAGACACTTACATTTGGAAAAGGGGGCATGTTGGAACCTACAAAAACAGATTTTAATTATTTCCAATAGAATTTAAAGTAATAAATCCATTTTTAGTATATTTTTTTTATTCTATCAGTTAGAAACAAAGAAATTACTAGAAGTATGGATTAGCAAATTATAGGGTCTTTTATTTAAAATAAAGTGGTTAAAGAGGACATTCACACTTTTCGTCCTAACCGGAAACCGAAAACCGGTTAGTTGTCCAACAAGTATTTTCAAAGACTTTCAACAATATGGAGACTGGATCCAGAATATATCTGAAAATGTGTGGGATCTTGAATCTGGAAATGTTTCAAATCTGGAATGGATCTGGATTGGATTTGAAATGGATCCAGAATCTAGAAATGTTCAAATTCTAGAATCTAGAAAATGATCCGGGACACAAGATTCAAACCTAAGTAGGAACCCGGACGACTCCAATGAAGGCTTCTACGAAGATACAAGGGAGTCAAAGTGGGAGTAGTTTGAAGAAGGTGTGTCGGAGGAAGTAGCTCAAGGGCTATCTCCACTTAGTTAGGATATTTTTTAGGTTTTGAAACGGTTTTTCTAAGTGTAGGCCTAGATTCCAGATTTTCTAAGGATTTCAAATTCTTAGGAATTCAAATTTTTAGGAATTTCGGATTTTTAGGGGATTGGATTTGTAGGGATAGTTGGATTGTGAATGTTGCGGATATCCTAAATTGTTCACTAGTTGGTTGCTCTGATTTCCAAGGTGCCTTTATGGCTTTTTAGGCATTAACTTTGGTTTTGGTTTTGGTTTTAAAGAGTGGGCAAGTTTGTTGCCTTCTCATTCCATCCTAGCAATAACTTTGTGTATTTCATTCCCTTCTTTAATTTAAGCTTTTGGTGGACATCCTAGCTCCAACCTTGTATTCGGGTTGTATTGGTTTGTTATTTGGAGTGTTGAAATGTGAGAAGGAAAGGTGAGGAGGAATCCGGATTTTGGATAATTGGATCGGATTAAGGGAGTGCTATTGTAATGGTGTTAGATACAAGACAAAGGAACTGCGTGTGGTACCTTTGAACTACCGGAACAATAATTCGGTTTTTAGTGAAGAGTGGTGTGAATGCAAATCTGGAATTGGAAACGATTCTGTGCGGAGATTAGTGATCGTCAAAGGAACCTCCTATTCATCGGAAGGTCTACCAACCTTGGGATCCGTCTTACATCTAGAAAGATTATCCCTTTTGTTAGTTCCACGTGCCTAAGATCTATCGTTGTGGTAAGGAGGAGTGAACGCAGTGCTGAGTGACCTGCATTCCGGATCGACCATCCAGAATGTTGTGAGAATTTTGGATCTACCTTCTGCACTACAACACCTTGAGTACTTAGATGTTTGTTTATTTGTTTTTGCTTATGTAGTGAATAGAGAAAGAGTGGTGAAGTCCCTATCCCTCGAAAGATCAAGAGCGGACCCTTTGATGGTAAAACAGAGGAATTAAAAACTAGTGTACTAAGAGACGTAATTGGAAACCGAGTCATACCAGATTTAGATTAGAATCCGGATAGTAGTTGGTTCTAGTAAAAGAGCAGAAGAGTGTAGTTGGAAGAACGTTACTAACAGTTTTAGCAATCCAAAAATTGACTATTTCTATCATAGTCGTAGTATAGCAAAAATCTCTAGAAGTTACCAAAAAATCTAAAAATTGCAAGTCTATCTAACTTTATTCTAAACTAATTTTATCCAATTTCAATTTCCATACTCTAACAAAAGTTGTAAATGTGATATCATTCTTGGGCCCACTTTTTACTGGACCAATAGAACGTTGTATATCTTCTCTTAAGAGCATATGTACTTGTAAAGATATAGTAGAATTGCTTTAAGATTTCATTAGTAGTACATGTTTGTTTCCTTTCTTATGGGTTCTTGAAACATTTGTAAAGATGCCATCTAATATGGAAAACATTTTTCTTACTTTATATAGATTATGATTTATAAATATTGCTATGTGCAACATGTAGAAAGGATTAAACAAATGCACATTCTGCTTCAATGAAAGAATATATTATCATTGTTGAAAAACAAAGTGCTTAGGTGAATGCTTCCATCTTCTACAAAGAGAATGGAAAGGCTGTGGATAATGGAGAAATAAAAAGTTTGGAATCTAATATGGCACTTCTATTATGCATTAATTTTCAATGAGCAACAAAGTAGTAAAATTTTGTAGGAGCAATGAATGTAAACTTAGCATTGCAAGAGTTTGCTAAAGTTTCTTCTATATTTCAATGCTACAAGCAATAGATTCTATTCATGTTAGACATGATCTTTCATATGAAGATGAAGAAGTAGAGACCCATGATAGATTTTTGTCATGACCTATGTATGTAGAAGTGCAAGTTTGAATTAAGTAATCATTGCAACATTGTAAGAATTGTATTTGCTTATTACCTTACAAACATTGCCTGTAGTGCATTGATATTTTTTTATTATTGTTTACTATTAAAGAGTTCTATACTTTATCCCCAATAATTACTCTTTGTAAGGACATTTTGTCTCAAACATGCTATGATCAATTTGAAATGAACAATGCTTCTATAAAAGACAAGGTCCTCTTCAAAACCAAGATGAATAGAAAGCAAAGTGTTTATCAATTATGAAAGGCATGAACTAGATATTCAGTTAACAAAAATTTGTTTTATATTGCAAAAATTGTAGTTGAATTGGATGGCTAAATCACTATAATGTGAGGATTATTTGCAATTTTTTGGTAAGAGAAATGCTTGTTTCTCTAGGAAATTAAAAATTGCATGCTTGATAAACAACTTTGAAATTAGCTAGGAAAGGAACTCATGTAAAAGCTTTTCATGTACATGAAAGTGACTACGGATTTTCATAGTCAATGTTAGTGTCATTTGTAAATGTTCCACTATTGATTTGCATTCTAGCTTTTAGTGTCATTCGTGAATATATGGAACATGTAGTGATGTAATTCAACAAATTCTGCTTTACAAAGTCAGCTAAGACATTTTGCAATTTCTAGACAATTTATTTTAGGCATTTAAAGAGCTTATATAATAATACACATTGAACTTCTTGCATTTGCTACAAATTTGACAAAGGGAGAAAATATTCATATAACATAGAGATGTGTATTGTAGAGAATTTTGGTATTTTCAATGGGAAAGTGAGCATGTGGTTGGTAAGACATCATAATTCTAAATGTGGTGCAAATGTGTATGAATTCAAAACATTAGTCTAGCTCTTGCATACATACTACCTATGGATGTCAACTTTGTCCTCGTATGTGTCTTATTCGAATCATCCACAGAAGCACTTTAGACATTCACATTCAAAATAAATTAGAATACATGTACTCCAAATGATGAGAAGCATGTAATTCTTCATCAAGTTCATTTGATTCAATCAAATATATAATTACGTCTTTCTACATTAATGTATAATGTATTACAATTATTCACTATTAGTAATGGAAAGATTAATGTTCATTGCTCTTTTTTGCACAAAAACTCTTGATGAATTAGAAAGGCATAGGCACGGTACTATAGTCATTGTATCCTTCATATGTTGTTTTTGAAGGTCATTTTACAACTATAGACGAAGGCACTTTCATAAGCAATACGAATGGAGGTATGTGTAGTTTGTAGTTGTAGAAGCCTATGGAAGGTTGTAAAGATTCATGTCATCATTCCAATGAAGTCAATATAAATTTGCAAGAATAGTACAATTTCTAATTCATTGAGCATGTTTTTCTTGTAATTAAAATTTTTGTCAATCATCTTGTTTGATGTCAATGCATTGCATCATACTATTGTTTCTTATCATACAAAGATCCACAATTACTAACAACCTAAAACACAATAAGGCACACAATGTTGGAATTGACATGTATAGTCATAGCGACATACGTTCAATAAAGTTTTTCATGAAAACAACGTTTTCATAGGCATTGTCACTTTACAATGGACAAGCCATACAAAAAGAACAATACTTTGTATTTCTATCACTTTCATCATTTCCAAAGAACATGACCACATGTATCGTTTAACATACGACTACAGTTGTTTGCCTTTGTGCATGTTTGACATAGCAAGAAAAACACACTATTTGGTACATTACATTTGGCTTCATTGATTGAACATGTTTTAGAAGACATTAGTTCCTATGCATGTCCATATTCCATGATACAAACTATTGTTTGCAATGAGACCTTCAAGCTTTTGCTTTCTACTCCATCATCTTCAAAGATGACAGCACTTTGCATGTGAAGTTCTAACTCAAAGTTCTTCTTTGTTTTTGGTAATGCATGTCTCCACAAAGCTTCCATATTTTACAAAGTCATTTCAAACATTTGAAAATAAGCTACAACACATGGCATTTTGATCATGACATAATATAAATTCCAAAAAACAATCAATATTCATGCAGCTTGCTACAACTAACATGCAATGCAACACATGAAATAATGGATGATATGGAATATGGAGTTCTCCATGATTAGTATACCATCTTGAGAAATGTTTTGATATCAATAGGACATGTTTTATTTTTTCCATTACATGTTTGGACAAATCAAGAAAGAACAAAACATTATCAAAGTTGATGTTCAAAGAAAGAAGGTCAATTGTCACTATCAATGTTCTAGCAAACAAGTTTGACAATACAATAGCGGTACAAATTTTGTTGACTGTAGATGCCATGTGGCACCCTGGAAATCCAATGTGGATGCAATTGAATGCCACACGGCATTCACGTGGCATAGTCTTTTGAACTTCATATACAATGTTTTCCAAGATGTTACAAAAAAACATGCTCAAATTACAAGTGTTTTTCCAAATTTCAACATGTTTTCATCGTGCCAATTATAACAAATTTTTGGTGACATTGGTAGTGACAACATTTTTGTTAAAAATAGCATATGCAAACATTATAGACTTTGTCACCAAAAACAATGGATTTTTATAGTGAATGTTAGACATAGGTTTTCTTTTTTAAAAGTTATAAGTTTAAAAAGTTCTTTTTTGAAAGCAATATTTTGTATATTATTTCCTTGCATTTTTCATTACTATTTCATTATATATAACTTTTACAATTGGATTATTCTAAATTTTCATTTTTATAAATGTAATGTACCTTCTAGCTGATTTATGGTAAAATACTAAAAATAAAAATAAGAAATTCTAGAAGTCATTGCATTCCAATACTAATTCCATTTTCAATTAAGAATAGTAAGTGTTACTTGCAATTGTCCTTCAACCCCAAAATCATAGTGCTTGAAGCAAAAAAATAATACTTCCTATAATGCAAACATATGTATTCTAAATAGCAGTTACCACAATTTCAAGAATATATATATATATATTTCACTTTATGAATTATAAAGCATAATGTAATACAACTTCCTTGAAAATCAAAGCCAATATTTTGAACCATTTGCATGTCCCAAGCTAAAAAAAAATTGATTTTATCCTTAATGTTCCAAAGTCAATTTTTTGTCAAAAGTAGCTCAATATTAAAAGTTCAGCTACATTCAACCAAGAAAATTTGAGAATATTCTTTTATGAATCAAACCATAAAATCTTGCACTTCATTTGTTTCAAATCATGTGGTTAGAATCTCAAAACTGCATAGGTTAGACGATATTAACATTCAAAGTTGGAAAGCAAAGATTGTTTGAATACATTTAAACAAATTTTAAGTACTTTCTGATTTTCTTATAACTTAATTTAATTTATTATTGAAAAAAAACTAATAACACAAGTCAATTTTTTCTAAGATTCTTTAGTGAATGGAATGAGAATTCCTTTTAGAGTTATTCTTTAAGAATTACTCAAAATTTTAAGTTTTATTGAGTGACAAATTACTAACTAAATTATAACTCCAAATTTTTATAAATCTTGAATTTCACTCCAAAAATCTTCTCCAAAAGTGAAAATTTCTAAATATTTCTAAAATATTTCTATATTTTAAAAAATTATTTCTTGGAAATTTCTTGATTGAATTATAAGAAATATAAAAACTTAGAGTCAAAAATCAATCAATAATATTACATACATGAAAATTTTAAATATTGAGGAATCCTTACTTAAAATTTTTTAATAGATTTCCCATTCTGCTTACTAAAAAAGTAAAAAGACTTGGAAAAAATTTATTTCTATACAAAATTTTCTCTTGTTTTTCTCCACTTCATTGTTCTTGATTTTTTCCACTCATTTGTTCTTGTTTTTCTCCACTCATTTCTTTTTTCTTTTTTGCACTTGTATTCATTATTCTTCCATCTTGAATTAGAGCATTTAAGTTGTAAATTTTTTCTATATGTGAAATATGACTTTCATAATACAAAAGGTTGTTTTATCTATGCAAAAGGTTGCTTTTATAATGTTAAAAGCTTCTTTCATAATTTGAAAAGTTACCTATATACTATACCAGTTTGTTAGGGTTGGCAAAAAAGTTAGTTTTTTAAAATCCAAAAACAAAACAAAATGAATAAGAGAAATTGTCAAATTCACCAAAAATGTACCCTTGACGTCCCATTGTTTCCTTGAGTGAAAAAATGGGCAAGTTCCTATAACCTCAATTTTTGCTGAATTTTTCAAAAACTTTATCATAAGATACAAAAAACCAATTAGCTTTATAGAAATATAATTTTTATTTCAATTAGTGCCTACGAGCAAAAGTTATACCAGAAAAAGCCTAGAATTGAATTTGTTGGGTAGCTTCCAAAAAATTAAAAAAAGTCGAAATAAAAGTTTTTGAATTTTTTTCTAAAATATTATAATTTTGTGTATATGGAAAACTTTGAGTTGTTCTATTTGAACTAGTCATGACAAAATTATATAGTGATTAATAAAATCATGTAATAATTTCACTTTAACAGATTGACATTATATGAAAATAACTCCCAACCCGTCACCTAAGCCTACTCAAATTGGGCCTAACACTACATTCCACTGCCTAAAATGGAAAATGCTTGTCTATAACATGTGTGCATATGGGCTACCTTGTATGTTGGGTCATACAAAACAACAAAATCTTAAGTCAAACCCTAAAAGCCTAATTTGAAAAATCAATAAACCCAAACCGCATCTGCTGACGCCTCAAAACCAAATTGACCAACAATTGTCCATCTTCCCTAATTGCCATAATTGGTCAACTTCCAACTTGACCACACAAGAACTTCTCCAAATAAATGGGCTGTAAAAAATATTCTTTGTACTGATGTGGCAATTCTTTGTTTTTGAGGACGTTTTAAAAAACGTATTGATGTTTCCTATGATGTTTCATTTAACATGCCTATCAAATCAAACATTCACTTAGCTTATATTTGACATCTACACCTTCATCAGAACATCCTCAAAAATTCTCACTCCTTAGGCAGCCACTACATTCTGAAGCTCATGATTCGGAAAACATGCTTGTTTCTTTAAAACATCCTAAAAAACATTGTTTTCTTTTTGTAGTTAGTGCTTTGTAAGGGATAAGGGCATGTCAAAAGTTATAATCGTGCATGAAACCAAAAGAAACAAGGGAAACTTTATCTTTTCAAAGTCTAGTTAGAACGTTGGATATATGTTTTTGCATTATCAAGGGAAAAAGTTGCCATATTTTTGTGAGAAGGTTTGTGATAAAGTATCCGTATTTGTTCTTGAAATTACTCCCAAAATAAAAGCCTTACATGTTTTGTTTTGGCCACTTAGTGCCATTGGAATATCTTTTATTTCACTACAAAAAATCTACATTTTTTATTATATCAGATTGTAAACACGGCATATTTTTCCAAATAATAGGATATTAAAGATTTAGAAGCAATGAGTGGCAAAATTGGAGTGAATATTGTAAAGAATGTGTGCACGTCAATGAGAAACAACACTACGTTAGGAAAAACAAGTATGTTTAGTGAGACATCCAAAAAACATTGGCATGTTTTTTGTGATAAAAAAAACAAGATAATACCACGTCAATAAGGGTTTATAGTTTGACTATGGATAAGTTTGTAGAAGTTTTTTGGGTCTAAGGTAAAACACTAATCAAAGTTGAATAAACAAAGTAAAGGCAACCATATGGTAGTTTTTTGCAAAAAATAAAATTAAAAATGGCACTTGATGTGGTCTCTAAAGAGGATGACATCAACACACTTTGACATCATCTAAGAATTGAAATTTCTTTTTTCTATCATCTAAAACATCAAGTAATATGTCAAGATGTTTTTTAGTTGTCAACTAAGACATAAGCTCAAACATCAAAATGTTTTTTGAGACATTAACCCTAGACCGCCCAAGAGGACAAAAAGTGTCTTTACGTAGTTTTAAGTCCAATTGAAAGTGTTGTAACTTTTGCATTTATTGTTTGAATTCAATAAAACTTGTCAGTAAAGTTGTGCTCGGTCTTCTAGTTTGTGTGGTCAGATTTTCAGATCAATCTAAGATGAATTAAGTTTTTGGAAGCCAATCAAAGTTCACAAATTCAATTTGAGTTCATGAAACTGCATTTGGCAACTACAACTTTCAGGGGTTGTATTTACTTCGTCAAATATTTGTTTTTAATAAAATCTGTTCGATTATGTTCCCCTTTTAGTCTAGTTATTGTGGTAAGTGTTCATGAAAATCTAAGCTTCTTTGAATGTTTGGGAGCAATTCGAAGTTCAAAATTCAAACATTTTTGGATCACAGTGAAATTTGGTGGCTTGTTTCTTCTCTATATAGTGTCCGTTTCCAATGATTTTTTTTGGTAAAGTTGTGCATAGTAGTCTAGTTCATGTGGCTAAAATTTCACATCAATAGAAGAAGTTATGAATGACTAGAAAGCATTTGAGTAGAAGGAGGTTTAGGCTCATATGTGTTTTTGGTAACTTTTCTTGCTATTTTTTGGCAATTCAAAGCCATTTTGCAAACACATTGAGTCAATTGAATGATATTTTTTTCACCAATGTGTTTTCATGTTGGTTTTGAATCACTTCATAGTTTCAAATTTTTTCATTTGAGTAGGTTTAGAAATCTAATTTCACCTCCAATTGTATTGCTAGGAAAACTTTAGCTTCATTTTTCAACATTAAAACATTATAATCTTGCAGTCCATGTGGTTAAATGACTCCAAATCTAACTTATGTTATTTCGAACATGTACTCTATAATACTATACACTTGGGATTTCTATGACTTAGTGACCATTAGATTTATAGCTGTCGAAGCACGAAAACTCAAACTGAATAAATTAGTCTGGAATTAGATTAGATAGACTTGCAAATTTTATTTTTTTGGTAACCCTAAAGATTTTCGCTATACTACGACTATGATAGAAATAGTCAGTTTTCGGATTGCTAAAACTGTTAGTAACATTAAGGAAACAAATCGGATAAGGATCCGGGATCTAGAAATGTACCGGATTCTCCAAACCTACGTTCTAGACTTCTGGTCTAGGAAACTAGGAGACCGTTAGGGGAATGGTCTTCTACCCCTTCTCCATTGGAAATTGTCGATTGTGTGCTAAGTACTTAAACCCACCGCCACTTCTCTTTCTCTCCCTCTTTCTTTGCTAAACTTTGTAAACGTATAGCTAAGAGAAAGAGTGGTGAGATAACAACCGATATAGAAAGAGAACGGAAAGATTAGTACCAGAATAGGTTATTAGTTGTTGGTGATTTATGGCAAAAGTTGTCGACCAGGTTGCACAAAAGTTTTGAGTGTTGTAGCCCGGATGGCTTATTCGGTTATCCCTTCCGATCCCTCTCACCGAGCTCAGTTAGAGGAAGATCTCATGTGTATCGGATTGTTAGATAGACCGTAGAGCATGAAGAACAAAGAAATGATTCAAGAGCTCCTTTACAGAGTTCTAAATCAGTATGAGTTGACAGTGAGAGGTTGACTCGTAGCTTGGATGAAAGACATTTGGGCAGATGTCTATTCTTTTAAAAGAATGGACTCGGACTAGTCAAAAGAGCGAATAAGTACATAGTCAGAAAGTTTCGGAGTTAGGCCCACTCAAAAGAGAGTTTTGCCATTAGTAATTGTGAGAACGAGAGGCATAGAGAGGTATTGAATTTTCTAATTCCAATCTTGTATGTAGAAAAGCCTATCCAAGTTACGGTTATAGTGGCTAACACCATTTTTGGGGCTTTCAAGTACCGGATTGTCCATTGAAGGAGAGTGATTCAAGGGGTAGTGTGCACATTGGTAAAGCACATGGCCGAGCAAAACACAGCCCTCTCACCTCATATTTTTCCCCCTCTATCACCACAAAGAGGTCTTGAGTGTCAAGGAGATGATTGAGTACCACATCGGAATCGAGATCCTAAAGTACGATCTCACAGATGAGATGGAGAATCTGAAGAAGAGGCTCAACCGGAAGAGGAAGAAGAAGTAGTGGACTAGTGACAAAGGAAGTTTACAAATTTGGTTGCACGAGGGAAGGTACTAACACCGGAACGGGAGGAATCAATTTCAAATCTGGAACATCCCTAAGAGCTAGAGTTCTTTGAAGTTGGAATCCAATGGATATAGTAGGCTAAATAGATGTATGGCGACCTAGAAGATCACATGCTCCTTATTGCGAGTGTCGCACGCGTATTCTAGGTGTAAATATCTTTACATACAAAAACGTGGTAAGATAACAACAATTATTGTCCTAAGGAATTCCAGATGCTTTTTCAAACTCCAATATCTTGATGATCGTTTTCTCTTCGTTCAACTACTCTCTTTCACTTTCTCTTACGGAATCACTACTATCCGGATTCCAATCTGGATCCGAAATCACCCAGTTTTCCAATTTTGCCCCGTAACAAACTGGTTTTCTATTCCTTTGTTTTACCATCAAAAGATTTGCTATTGATCTTTTGAGGCGGTAGGCACTTTACCACTTTAGTCTACTCACTACACAATCAAAAACAAACAAAAAACAAACACCCAAGTACTTATGGTGTTATAGCGCAGAAGGTAGATCCGGATCCTTACAACATTTCGGATGGCCGCTCTGAAATGCTAGTCACTCAAGACTGCATTCACTCTTTTTTACTACAATGATAGATTTTAGGCACCCAGAATTGACAAGGGGGATAATCTCTCTAGGTGTAATGGCGAGGTCTTGCACACCTTAAACATCAAACATTGATTTGCGTTGTGTGCACAATTCGCCTCGGTGCTCTATTATTTGTTAAGTGTACTTTGATTGCGTCCAAAGATTCTTAAACCTTTTGTATGAATTTCTTGGACTCCTCATCTTTTGCCTTTACTTTGACTGTCTTCCGGCCAGCCTTCTCATTCTTGCTGCGTGTAGCTCTCTTGTTGCTGGAAGCTTCCACTTTGCTCTCAGAGATATCCGTCTCAATGGTGGATGAATCCATTCCAATTCCGAAACTTGGAGATTCAGAGTCAGAAAATTTTCGTCTACGTCTCTCCTTGTATTTTTTACTTCATCTTCTTTCCAACTTCTCACTCTTCTTGATGGATCTTCTCAATGATTGGGCTGAGTTTTCATATTCTATGCGAATTCCATATCTTTCTGTAATGTCATGGGTCTAGATTGGCGAATTTGAAAACCCATCTTCTTTGGAAACCCTACCACATACCACTCCACTTGAATACTGGGAGCTATGTCCATGGTTAGCTTTTTGATCAAGCCCTTCACTCTCTGGCCATACTTTTTCATGGATTTGTTGGAATGCATGGATACTTTGCTAAGCCTTCCTAATGCTCTAACACTTCCTTCAACTTCTTGGAATGTTTGGAAAAAGAATACTGTAAGCTGTTCCCAATCATGCTGGATAGGATCTGGAACATCTTGGTACCATCTCACTACTTCATCTTTCAATAATCCCTGGAAGATCTTTTGCTTGGATACATGGTCTTCTTGATTCGCTACAGTAGTGGCTTCAAATTCGTCCAACCAATCATCTACATCCTTACTACCATTTCCCTGAAACATACTATATTTGAGACAGATGGTAGTTACTATGATCTTTGTTTCCTTAGAGGACTATTCTTCTTTAGAAGTTATAGAGTCGGGGTCTTTCTCAGGTTCTATTCTCTCCTCTTTTGGCTGGTCGCTAAGTTCCAGATTAGGAAGACATTTTGGACTAAATTTTGGTCTGACACCTTAATCTAGTTTAACAACTAAATCTTCTTCTACCCCGAGGCTAGAATTTCGTGTACTATAGTTGTTCTCGGAACATCTTCTAGTCTCGCAAAATTGACGTCCAACCGAAATCCGTCTTTGCTGTCTATTCATGATGTATAAGTGTGGAATTACTTCCAGTTCTACTTCATCAATACTAAGTTGTAATTCCACGGTTGTAACTCTTACACATTATCTCTTGAAAAAGGAAATTTCCTAAGATAGAATCAATTCTAAACTCTAGGTTGTAGACCTTGGACTCGCTCTGAAGTCTATAAAAACGCTATTAGAATCCCCAGTAGTGGCGCCAAAAGTGTTGCATGCGCAATCTAGGTGTAAATATCTTTACATACAAAAATGTAGTAAGATGACATAAATTATCGTCCTAGGGAATTCCAAATGTGTTCCTAAACTTCAGTATCCGGATGATCGTTTTTTCCTCTTCCGACTACTTTCTTTCACTCTCTTTTCCAGAATCACTACTATCTGAATTCCAATCCGGATTCGGAATCACCCTATTTTCCGGTTACGTCTCTCAATACACTAGTTTTTAATTCCTCTATTTTACCATCAAAGGGTCCACTTTTAATCTTTCGAGGGGTAGGGATTTTACCACTCTTTCTCTATTCATTGCACAAGTAAAAACAAACAAACAAACACCCAAGTACTCAAGGTGTTGTAGTGCAGAAGGTAGATCCGGATCCTCACAACATTCCGGATGGCTGATTCGGAATGTAGGTCATTCAAAACTCCATTCACTTCTTCTTACTACAACGACAGTTCTCATGCACCTGGAATTGAGAAGGTAATAATCTTTCTAGTTGTACAACGGATTCCAAGGTTGGCAGGCCTTGCGGTGAGTGGGAGTTTCCTTTGACGGTCGCTAATTTCCGCATAGAATTGTTTCCAATTCTGGATTTGTACTCACACCACTCTTCACTAAAAACCAGATTATCGTTCCGATAGTTCAAAGGCACCACGCGTAGCTCCTTCGTCTCATGTCTAACATCATTACAATAGTACTCCTTCAATCCGATCTAGTTATTCCAAATCTGGATTTCTCCTCACCCGTCCTTTTCACATTTCAACACTCAAACAACAAACCAATACAATTCGAATACATGGTTGGAGCCAAAATAATCACCAAGTGACTCAAATTAAAAAAGGGAATGGAATACAACAAAATAATTGCTAGAATGGAATGAAAGGGCAACAAACTTGCCTACCCTCAAAAACCAAAATCAAAACCAAAGTCAACGCCTAGAAAGCCAAAGAGGCATCTTGGAAATTAAGGCAACCAACCAATGAACAATGTGGGATATCCGGACCGCTCATAGTCCAATTGTCCCTATAGATCCGGAACCCCTAAAACAATCCAAAACATAGACCCATGTTTGGAAATCCCGTTTTCGAATGAAATTTCTACCTAACTACCAACTATCTATCTACCCCTCCGTGCCTTCTTTGAGCTGCTTTCGCTTTGACTGCTCTGAGTCTTCACCGAAGCCTTCACTGGTGCACTTTTTGTTGATTACTGAGTTTAAGGCTTACGTGAAACCTTGGGAGGTGAGTCTTCCGATTGAGTACAGAAACTCAAATCGGATAAATTAGTCTGGAATTAGATTAGATAGACTTATAATTTTTTTTTTTTTGGTAACCCTAAAGATTTTCGCTATACTATGACTATGGTAGAAATAGTCAATTTCCGGATTGCTAAAACCGTTAGTAACGTTACGGAAACAAATCTAATAAGGATCCGGGATCTAGAAAAGTACAGGATTCTCCAAACCTACGTTCTAGACTTCCGGTCTAGAAAACTAGGAGACCGTTAGGGGAATGGTCTTCTACCCCTTCTCCACCGGGAACTGTTGGTCGTGCGCCAAGTACTTAAACCCACTGCCACTTCTCTTTCTCTCCCTCTTTGTTTGCTAAACTTTGTAAATGTATAGCTAAGAGAAAGAGTGGTGAGATAACAACCGATATAGAAAGAGAACGGAAAGATCAATATCAAAATAGGTTATTAGTTGTCTGTGATTCATGGCGACAACTACCAACCCGGTTGCACAAAAGTTTGGAGTTGTAGACCGGATAACTTGTTTGGTTATCCCTTCCGATCCCTCTCACCGAGCTTAGTTACAAGAAGATCTCATGTGTATCAGATTGTTAGATAGACCGTAGAGCATGAAGAACAAGGAGATGATTCAAAAGCTCATTTATGGAGTTCTGAATTAGTACGAGTTGACAATGAAAGGTCGACTTGTAGCTTGGATGAAAGACATTTGGGCAGATGTCTATTCATTTAAAAAGAATGGATTTAGACTAGTTGGAAGAGCGAATATGTACAAAGTCAGAAAGTTCCGAAGTTAGGCCCACTCAAAGGAAGGTTTTGCCATTAGTGACTGTAAGAATGAGAAGTATAGATAGGTATTGAATTTTCTAATTCCAATCTTGTATCTGGAAAAGCCTATATAGGTTACGGTCATAGTGGCCAATACCATTTTCAAGGCTTTGAGGACCGGATTGTCCATTAGAGGAGAGTGATTCAAGGGGTAGTGGGCAAATAGGTAGAGCACGTGGCCGAGCAAAACACAGCCCTATCACCTCGTATTTCTTCCATGTCTATCACCTTAAGGAGGTTTTGAGTGCCAAGGAGACGATTGAGTACCACACTAGAATCGAGACCCTAAAGTACAGCCTTACGGAGGAGCTGGAGAAGAAGGAGAAGGAATCCGAAGGAGAAGAACAATCGAAAGAGGAAAAATAAGTAGTGAATCGGAAACAAAAGAAGTTCACAGATCCAGCAACACGGGGGAAGGTGCCAACATCGGAATAGGAGGAATCAAATCCAAATCTAGAACATCCTTAAGAGTTGGAGTTCTTCAAAGCCAGAATCTAGTGGATGTAGTAGGCCAAACAGATGTATAGCGACCTAGAGGATCACGTGCTCCTTATTGCGGGCAAACTCAAGGTAGAGTCGAACCAAATTTTGGAAGAGATTCAAAAACGTCCGAAATTGGAAGAGTTTCGATAGAAGGAGGAACAAATTTGAAAGTTGGAGAAGGAAAAGGATAGCCTCAAGTCCCAACTCGAGGGGATGGAGGGGGAGCTAAACATGGCGAAAAGAAAGGAGCTCGAGGCTCTCCGACTCATCTACAATTTCAAGGAACTCGTCATGGTTCTGAAGCATATGGTGATCTGAGCTAATTTCTATACTACCTGGTTGGAGAAGGAAGGACATATGACAGGATCTGGGATGGTAAAGATCCTAGTCAACTTCGAAGCCCGGATGGAGATTGTTTTGAAGGACATGCCGAAGTTGCTAGGGTACTTGGATTCGGAATGGGCCATCGACTTAGAAGGGTTTTCGGAAGTTCCGAGGAGCATATTCTACAATACTTCGGTCCGACAGACTCCAATCTAGTAGGCTTCTAGTGGTTCGATTTAGCTACAATTAAAGGGACTGAAGTCTATCCTCACTCCAATTGCAAGACCCTTAAGTAGTCAAGCATTGACTCCATCAAGACCAGCGGTGCCGGAGCCGAAGAAAGGGACAAGTGAGAAGTTTGTTCCGGCCAAACAAAGGGTTTCCATCCCAATTTTCCCGTCACTTGGGAAAATCACGATCGCAAAGTTTATGGTACCTAAATTGACAGTTCACGGCAACCTCGACACTTGGATCGGAGTAATGACAAATCTGGCTCGGTCTCATCCGCAAAATTTCTCCTATATGTAGCAATCGACACCAAAGTGAGATCATGTTGAGATTGAATTGAGTGAATCGCTAAACCAAGTGTAGGTCCATGTTTTGGATTGTTTTAGGCAGGGTTGACAGGATGGTCGGACGTCTGGGACGTCCAGACGCGGACACTGTATTCGCAA
This sequence comes from Pseudoscleropodium purum, assembly GCA_963969395.1. NCBI lineage: Eukaryota > Viridiplantae > Streptophyta > Bryopsida > Hypnales > Brachytheciaceae > Pseudoscleropodium > Pseudoscleropodium purum. Next base: position 11,106,960 of record OZ017805.1, on the reverse strand, counting down.
CATCCGTAGACATTCGTGGTCCCGGCAGACGCAATGTCCGCCAGGACCGCCCCATCCGCCTGTCCCCCCGTCCGCGGTCACTCCCTTAATCCTTAAACAATTAAATATTAAATGAAGTGCAATGGTTCGCGATTTGTTATAAAAAAAATTTAAAAAAATGTTTCCTTAGAATTAAAGGGAAAAAAAACATTTTCATGAATTATATTAAATTTTTGGGAAATGTAATCCTACTAACTCAAAGTAGACAAGAACCACCCCGTCCGCCCTGCTCGTCCGCCTTCCAACGGCGGGAGGGATGCTGCGTCCGTTGGCATCCATGAGGATGGACGTCCGGATGTCCGGGTTACGGACGCTATTTTGGGGTGGACGTACTGATTAGTCAACCTTGGTTTTAGGGGTTCCGGATCTATAGGGACAATTGGACTATGAGTGGTCCGGATATCCCGCGTTGTTCATTGGTTGGTTGCCTTAATTTCCAAGATGCCACTTTGGCTTTTTAGGCGTTGACTTTGGTTTTGATTTTGGTTTTCGAGGGCAGGCAAGTTTGTTGCCCTTTCATTCCATTCTAGCAATTATTTTGTTGTATTCCATTCCCTTTTTTAATTTGAGTCACTTGGTGATTATTTTGGCTCCAACCGTGTATTCAAATTGTATTGGTTTGTTGTTTGAGTGTTGAAATGTGAAAAGGACGGGTGACGAGAAATCCAGATTTGGAATAACTAGATCTGATTGAAGGAGTACTATTGTAATGATGCTAGACATGAGATGAAGGAGCTACGCGTGGTGCCTTTGAACTACCGGAACGATATTCTAGTTTTTAGTGAAGAGTGGTGTGAGTACTAGGGTTGAGAGGACGGTCGGACATCCGGGACGTCCGACTGCGGATGTCCGGACGCAGACGTTGTGTTTGCAACGTCCGCTGACATTCGCAAGTCTAGCGGACGCAGCGTCTGCCTGGACCGTCCGCCACGCCCGACGTCACCATCCGCCTCGACCGCTTGACTGCTCCGACCGCTGACCATCTCCCCCGTCCGCTTCCCCGACCGCCCTATTCCAACCATCCCGCGGTCGGCCATTTGCCCCGCCCGTCTACCCATCCCATCCGCCCATTCCGTCCGCCAATCTCATCCGCCCCGTTCGTCCGCCGCGGCTGAGGCGTCCGCTTTCCAACGGCGGAAAAGACGTTGCGTCCGTGCGGATGGACGTCCAGGTTACGGACGCCTTTTTCGGGCGGATGTAGAGATTCGTCAACCCTGGTGAATACAATTCCAGAATTGGAAACAATTCTATGTGGAAATTAGCAACCGTCAAAGGAAACTCCCACTCACCACAAGGCCTGCCAACCTTGGAATCCGTTGTACAACTAGAAAGATTACCCCCTTCTCAATTCCAAGTGCATTAGAACTATCGTTGTAGTAAGAAGAAGTGAATGGAGTTTTGAATGACCTACATTCCGAATCGGCCATCCGGAATGTTGTGAGGATCCGAATCTACCTTCTGCACTACAACACCTTGAGTACTTTGGTGTTTGTTTGTTTGTTTTTACTTGTGCAATGAATAGAGAAAGAGTGGTAAAATCCCTACCCCTCGAAAGATTAAAAGTGGACCCTTTGATGGTAAAATGGAGGAATTAAAAACTAGTGTATTGAGAGACGTAACTGGAAAATAAGATGATTCCGAATCCGGATTGGAATTCAGATAGTAGTGATTCTGGAAAAGAGAGTGAAAGAAAGTAGTCGGAAGAGGAAAAAACAATCATCCGGATACTGAATTTTAGGAACACATTTGGAATTCCCTAGATCGATAATTTATGTCATCTTACTACATTTTTGTATATAAAGATATTTTCACCTAGACTATGCATGCGACAATAGCACTTCAAAAGCAATGATGTTTTTGAACCCAAAACGACCTTGTGCCTTCTAGGATTAACCAAGACGTCAACTAAGACATCCAAATGTTTTTTTAGACATCAACTAAAACAATGTTGTATTCATGAGGATGCTCATGTTTAAAATTATATTTTTCATACAACTCCAAAATTTTACAATAATTGACTTTTCAAGCTAAATATGATATACAATATATGGCATATATATTATGTGTAGTATATTGTGTGTATTGTACAATGTATGGTGTATTTTTGTATGGTGCATTGTATATATTATACAATGTATAGCATATTGTGTATGGTATAATGTATATGTTGTACAATGTATAGAATATTTTATATGATTTATTTTATATACTATATGTATGTCTAAGTTGACATCACTAAATGTCTAGGCATCTAAGTTCACGGCTTAAAAAATATGTAGAAATTTAAGTTGATGTTTCAAAAAATTGAGACATATTTATCAGGGTTGACAAGACGGTCGGACGTTCGGGACATCCGGACGCGGACGCTGTGTCCACAGCGTCCGCTGACATTCGCAGACGTCGTCCGCCTCGTTCGCCTGTCTCCCCGTCCACCCCATCCGCCCTGTCCGCCCCACCCGCCCCGTCCCGCCTTTTCCGCCCCACCCCGCCCGCCCTGTCCGTTGCGCCCCGTCTGCCCCACAGTGTCCGCCTCGCCTGTCCGCCTTCCGACGGCGGGAGGGACGCTGCGTCCGCTGGCATCCATGAAGACGAACGTCTAGATTATGGACGCTATTTTGGGGCGGACGTACTGATTTGTCAACCCTGATATTTATTTAGTATGTCTAAGAAGATGTCGTTCATGATGTTTTTATGTCTTTGTAGACATGTTGTAATACATGGTGGATGCTTTATGATGTTCAAATAAATTATTCTCATGTTACTATTGACATCCAAAAAAACATATGTATATTACAACAAACATCCAAATTGACAAGATCCAAGGCCTAGTGTATTGATGACGTCAAAAAAGGCTTGGATGAAAAAGTTGTTGATGTAGCATTACTTGCCTCATTAGCACTAATGTAGAGGCCAAGTGGCAGCCACATGTGAGGGCACTTGATTACCCCCACCTATGGTAATGAAGCAAACACAACCAAGTTCTTAGCTTTTATCCACTTTTGATGTAAGGGGATGTTGTGGCGCGGTGCACTATACCTTTCAAGTGATGGATCTTACTAGTATTTTGTAGTTTTAACATCATATTCAAAATTTGGGGAGTTTTGGACCCTTCCAAAATAATATTGTCTATTTTGATACTAATACAAATGGATTTTCTATAGATAATTTAGGTTGACAAATGCTAGAATTATTAGTTTCTAAGTGTAGTTTCTATTAAAATGAGAGTTTAGTGACATACAAAGTCCTTAATCAACATGAATTGGAATTCGGAGCATCAGTGTTTTCATTAATATACATAAAATCATGGCATATTGAACACCAAGTCATGAGCTCTACGATTGGTTGTAAAGGGTTGTTTATCTCATTTAGAGAGTGTGAGTTCGATTTGTGTTGAATTTGTATGAGTGGTTGAGAGATGTGCATGACTTGGTGCTGCCTTATAACCTATATAGGTAGCCAAGAAAGTTGTAACAACCAACCGGACACCTATCTGGAATGTGACAAGTGTTTAACATAGTTATAAAAAAAAAGTAGTTATATCCACTACCCAATTTTTTCAATCACCTCACTTTCAATTTTAATGGTCATAGATATTATAACATAAGTGCTTTTGAAAAATAAAATACAATAATGGAAAAAAACAAAAAAATTAAACTCAAAAGTACATAAAAAAAAATATATTAAAATTGGAATTGAATACTCTTGTTTTGTAAAAATAAGATGTATATTTCAAAACATATAAGCAATACCAAACTATAAATCCAAACCAACAAAATTCTAACCTATTGCATCTATTGCAATATATAAATTCCATCCATTAAATACAATATAAGGATGTTAAATACAAAACAAAAGATACCACATATCCACATATGTGGATATGGCTTCTCAATTATACGAAGTCAAACTTTGATTGATGACTTCAATTTGTATAGTAGGTTTCATCAATCTTCTAACATAGACCTCTTTCGTTGTCCCATGTAGTGTAGAAATCTTGAACATCCTGATTCTGTGATATTGAACGAAAGTATTGAATGAAGACACAATTTGGATTCTCTGGGTTGGAGTTCGGATTAGACAATGCCCTTGCAATCCAAATTGGATGAGAGTCACTGTCTGCAAGTTGAATTGCAACAAAATAGCCTTCGAACTAATCTTAAGCCACTCGAAAGGATGGATTTGGGCGACCATTCAAGGGCCCAACGTATGGGTCATGGCAACTTAGCAATTCAAAATCTAAGTCGAAATCTAATTGCAAGGGCAATAGGAGAGGGGATGCAATAAAGAATAAGGCATTAGGGACACCAATGTCTGGTAATGAGGGTGTTGATTTTTGAATGGTGCTAGAAATGCAAGATGCTTCAATGTAAACAAAAATTGGATACCTTGTTGAGGTTTTGAGTGTGGGGTTCTTATGGTTTTGAGTGCAAGAATGCTAACCTTAAACGGTATTGGGTTTAAGGAGGTTTTGAGTGCAAGGTTTTGAGTGTGAGTAGAATGTAGGAGGTCTTCAACAGAACTATAGTAATCTAAAACATCATGAAGCAAGTTTCATTCAGATTGGGTTAAGCAAGATAAATGATCTTGTCTTTAGTGAATTAGCAAATACTCCATTAGAACAACTTGAAAGACCTACATCAAAATGAAGACAAAATGCAATTGAATTAGAATCAGCAAGGTTGTTTTTATCATAAGGTGTATCTAGGTATTAATTTGCAACTTCTAGAATTTAGTAATGTGGACCGTGATTGCATTTAGAGTTGAGGATCTTTTTTTTTTTGTAGTCTATTTGATTAGACTTATCTAACTTTCTCACTGTCGATTTTGCACTCATGGATTTGTAATAGGGTGACGAAATAGAATGCATTTTGGAAGACGATACAATTTGGAAGAGAAAGAATTGTAGCAGTATCAATGAAACTTCAAGAATTTTCATGTTTTGGGTAGGAGACCGATTTAAGCAGTAGGTAATGCTCTGCCAAAGTCACTTAGCATTAGCATTACTTTGGTACGAATTTTTGACTTTGATGGATCAATATTGAAATTTGATCCTTGTTGAGAGTATGATGTCAACAATGCCCAATTCTAATAATGTTATAATCCTTGGCACATTTTTGATCGGAATAGAATACCTCTATTTTTGCACTTATTAGTGTTTATTGTTTACTTTTTATAATAAGAGTGAACGTGGTAGTATTTGTTGTTTGCTTTGTGGTAGTGATCATTGTTTTCTATTTGCTCAAATTTGCGGTTTCCTAATTGTTTTTTGGTTCAATTCTAAAGTTGTAACTTCTTGTTGGTACTATGATGCATGCTTTGAAGTTTCCAATTTTATGACCTTTCTATTCTGATTTGTATTTTTGTTTTCTTTTTCATTTATAAAAGCACTGATGGAAGATCTAAATGTATTCCATTTTATGCTAGGATTTTTGTTCTTGGCACTGTTCTCATTGTCGTAAGTGCTCTATACTCTAAGTAGGAGTTTGATGAATCCAAGGAACAAAATTTGGCTTGGAGATAATTGCCAAAGATTCACGCAAACGCCTTTTTTTTCCATTTTGCATCTTGCCAACCTTCTTTAGAGCCTATGTAAGGTAAATGCCTTCCAGAAGTCTACAACTCAACCAAGTCTAGACGTTAGGTAGTATGGTTGTTAAAACATAGGATATTCAATGTAGGGCATAGTCTTTAGAACTCTAATTTTAGATTGCATTAAGGGTTTAGAATATATGATATAGAGTTTAGGGCATAGTTTGCTATTTAATGCCTTAGAGAAAGTGTTAAGGTTGAGCGTTTGAGACTTACAAAATCCCCCTAAAAGACTATCCTTGGAATCCCCATTGACTATCGATAAGGTTTGGTGCCAATATAAGCCGGATATCAAAGGGTTTGAATTAGATATTATCTCAAAAGAACCTACTCAAGTAACTTTATTAACCATAATCATGTGCAATTTAGGGGGGACCATTCTAAATTGCAACCCTACCAAATAAAAATGGACAAACCTCCCAGCAAGTTTGTAACTGCACCTCCTATTCACTTTGTAGAAAGAAACAATTAGCAATAATTGAAGATGCAATTTAGGAGGACTGCTCTAAATTGCAATATAACCAAACGAAAATAGAACAATATCCCAGCCCTAATATTACTTACTCTTCTACTCATCATAAAGAAAAAAATAATTGGTAGTCTACAAACATGCAAATTAGGGTGGTCCCCCCTAAATTACAATTAAACCAAACGAAAATAAAATAACATCCTGGCACTATTGCCACTTTCCCTCTTACTCATCATGTAGAAAATGATAATTGGCAATACACAAACATGCAATTTGGAGGGGACCACCCTAAACCGCAACCCTACCAAAAAAAAAGAACAATTGTTTGTGATATCTTACCTCTATTACCTCTACTGCTTCAAGAAAATGAAAATTCAAACATTACAAAAATGCAATTTAGAACAGTCTCCCCTAAATTGCAATCCAACTAAATGAAAATAGAGCAACAACCCAATTCTATCGCCACTTATCTTCCTACTCATCTTGTGGGAGCATGGAAACTCAAAACGGATAGGATTATTCTAGAATAGGTTAGATAGATTTCCAATTTTTTTATTTTTTTTTGGTAACTCCTAGGGAATTTGGCTACCTTAAGACTATTTTGGAAATAGTCAATTTTTGGATTGCTAGAATTGTTACTAGCATTACGGAAATGAATTCAAGATGGATCCAAAATCTGGAAAAGTTCCGGATTTCAAGAGTCTATGTTCTAGGCTTCTAGTCTAGAGAACTAGGGTACCGTTATGGAAACTGTCTTTTGCTTGTTTTCCACTGGGAATTGTTGACCCCACGTTGAGTACTTAAACCCATTGCCACTTCATTTTTCTCCCTTTCTAGTTACTGAACCTGATGAACATATAATTGAGAGAAAGAATGGTGAATTAGCAACCGTAATAAGGAGAGGACGGAAAGGTCGGTGCCATTTACACCAGATTAGGTTGTTCGGTATCAATGATTCATGGTGGCAGCTAACGATTTGTCTACATGAAAGTCCATAGTGGTAGCTCGAATGGTTTGTCTGGTCATTCCTTCCAATTTGGCCCACCAAGCACAGCTAGAAGAGGCCCTCATGTGTATTAGGTGCATTAGATTGTTAGATAGACCATGGAATATGAAGAACAAGGAGATGATCCAAAAACTCATATACAAAGTTTTGAACCAATATGAGTTGATGGTGAGGGGTTGACCCCTAGCTTAGATGGAAGACACTTGGGCGGATGTATATTCATTCAAAAAAAGCAAACTCGAATTAGCCGGAAAGACAAATAAGTATGTAACCGGAAAGTTCTAGAGTTTGGCTCATGCTAAGGAAGGTTTTGCCATTAGTGATTGCAAGAACGAGAGGCATGGATGGGTACTGGAATTCCTCATTCCGATCCTATATCCAGAAAAGCCTACCTGGGTTACGGTCATGTTGTCTTATACCATCTTTGGGGCCTTTGAGGATCGGATTGAGTATTGGGGGAGAATGATTCAAGGCATAGTGGGCAAACTAGTTGATTACGTGGCCAAGGTGAAACAAAGCCCTATTAGCTTGTATCTGTTTCACCTCTACCATCACAAAGAGGTCTTAAGTGCTCAAGAAATGATTCAATATCACATTGGAGTCGAGATGCTGAAGTACGGCCTGATTGATGAATTGAAGAAGGAAGAAAATAAATCGGAAGAAGGACAAGCGAAAGAAGAAGAAGAAGCTGCCGATTGGAAACAAAGGAAGTCCACGGATCTAGTTGCACGAGAAAAGGTGCCAACGTTGGATAGAGGAGAGCCAAGTCTGGATCCAAATCAACATGAAGACCAAGATTTCTTTGAAGTTGGACTCCAATGGATACAGTAGGCCAAACAGATGTATGGCGACCTGGAGGATTACATACTTGTCATCTCGGATGAACTCAAGATGAAGCCGTACAAGATTTTGGAAGAGATCCGGAAATAATCAGATCCGAAAGAGTTTCGACAGAAGGAAGAGCAGATCTAAAAGTTGAAAGAGGAAAGGAATAGCTTCAAGTTCTAATTAGAGTGGATGGAAGGGGAGCTAAATACGACAAGACATAATTAGACAGATGCTCTTCGACTCATCCACAACCTAAAGAAACTAGGAATGATTTCGGAATATACAGTGATCAGAGTTGACTTCTACACCACTTGGTTGGAGAAGAAAGGTCATATGACTAGATCAAGGATGATTAAAATCCTAGTCAATTTCAAAGCCCGAATGGGAGTTGTCTTGAGGGCCATGCATAAGTTGCTGGGATATTTGGATCCGGAAAGGACCATAGACTTAGAAGGGTTTCCAGAAGTCCTCAGAAGCATATTTTAGAATACTCCGATTCGACAGACTCCAATTTGGCAGACTTCTAATGTTTCAATTCATCCACAATCAAAAAGACTGAAGTCTATTCTTACTTCAACTATTGGTCAACTAGTGACTCCAATAGAACAAGTAGTACTTGAGTTGGAGAAGGAATTAAGTGAGAAGTTCGTTCCAATAGAGTAAGGAGTTTCTGTCCCAATTCTTCCATTATTTGAAGTTTGGATCCAAGGAAGAGTTGGATGATGAAGACTCACCTTTGGAAATTCAACGAAAGCCTTAGACTTAGTTGACAACAAATAATACATTGGTGAAGACTCTAGGAAGTCAAAGCAGAAGTAGCACAAAGAAGGCACGATGGGGTAGATAGATAGTAGGTAGTTAATTAGGATTTTTTTTAGATTCTAGAACGAATTTTCCAAATGTGGGCCTAAGTTCCGTATTTTTAGGGAGAATTGGGTTGTGAACTTTCTAAATATCTCCGGGTGTTCATTATATGATTACCTTGATTTCCAAGGTTCCTTTTTGGCTTTTTAGGCGATGACTTTGGATTTTACTTTTGGTTTCTAATGGCAAGCAAATTTGCTGCCCTCTCATTCCATCTTAGAGCATTTTCTATTGTATTTCATTCCTTTCTTTAATTTGAACCATCAATTAGACACTCTAACTTCAACATCTGTATATGGATTGTGTTGGTTTGTTGCTTGGAGTGTTGAGAGGAATCTGGATTTTGGATAACTTGGTTAGATTGAGGGAGTATTATTGTAATAGTGTTGGACTTGTAACTAAGGAGTTGCACATAGTGCCTTTGAAATACTGGAATGGTAATCTACTTCAGCTAAAGAGTGGTATAAGTGTAGGTCCGAAATCGTGTCTGATTCTATGTGGAGATTAGTGACTGCCAACGGAAACTTCCATTCACCAGAAGGTCTGCCAACTTTAGAATCCATCTAAATATTTAGAAAGACTACTCCTCATCAATTTCCAATGCCTATGATCTGTTGTTGTAATTAAGGAGAGTGTACGAAATCGTGAGTGATCTGCTTGTTGGATAGGCCATCCAAAAAGTTGTGAAGATCCGAATCTTTTTTTTTTGCTACAACACCTAGATTATTTGTGTGTTAATTGTGTTTTAGTCAATTTTGTAAGTGTGAGAGACCAGAGTCGTGAAGTCCCTACTCCTTAAAAGATCAACATCAAACTTTCTAATGGTAAAACAAAGGAATTGAAGACTAGTACTTTGGAGAGACTTAATCAGAAACCAAGTGATACTGGATCTAGATTGGAATCCGAATAGTAGTTGCATCCAGAAAAAAGAAGAAAAGAGTAGTTAGAAGAGGAAAAAGAGACAATTCGAACACTAAAGTTTGGAAGAACATCATTGGAATTCCCTAGGATGATATTTCGTATCATCTTACCACGTTTTTGTGTATAAAGATACTTATGCCTAGATTGCAAGTACGACACATTTTATAGAAAATGACAATAGTAGTTTGCAAACATGCAATTTAGAGGGGACCGCTCTAAACTGCAATCCTACAAGAAAAAAGTTGACAAATTGTCCGTCATTTTCAAACTTTGTTACCTCTACTGCCTTAAGAATATGAAAATTCAAACCAAAAAATATGCAATTAAGGACAAATTGCCTTAAATTACATTAAAACCAAAAGCAAGTAGACAAATTGTTAAACCTTCCCTAATTGTAACTCTTTTTAAAACATAAAATAACAACTAGTAGAATACAAACATACAATTTAGAAATGACCGTCGTAAATTGCACACCTAATAGTAAAAAAAAAAAAATTCTTTTCGAAAGTGAGGGAAATATTAAACCTTGAAAAAAATAATACTTAAAGATATAGAAGCATGCAATTAACAACCAACTAACCTGAATTCCATCCCTGGGAAAACAAAAATTAAATCTCGTTGATGAATATTGTAGGTCTAAAATGCAATAAAAAACAGTGTTCAAAAATACACAAATATATAATTTAGGATGGAGCGCCTTAAAGTGCATACTTTATGTTTGTATTAATAAACTCTTCCATCCTGAAAAGGGACGAACATTTTGTTATTTGGATGATACAATTTAAGACAGAGTAACTACTTTAGTTAGGTGCACTTTAGGGTGCTCCGTCTTAAATTGTATCATCCAACTAACAAAATGTTCGTCCCTTTTTAGGATGGAAGAGTTTATCAATACACTAAAAGTGCACTTCATGAAAGTCAAAGATGACAATCCTAAAGATGCCAACGTTAATGAAATGATGATCGAAGGAGATTGGTGGGAATTTACAAATCCCAAAGAGGTAGAAGCATGGTGTTTGAAGATGGTGCCTCATACAGACAACATGCACTTCAACATGAAGTATAGGAAAATAGAGGCATATCTTCCAATCTTGTTCAACGAGAAAGTGAAGAAGGTGTCCAAGGAGGTTTACTCGACAATCAAAATTCACTACGTAACCACAAACAATGCACTTGTAGCAAACAAGCAATACCACTTCACTCTTCTTGTGAATACAACCAAGATTTACTTCAACATATCGCCATTCCTGACAAATCTAGAACTCACGCCATATAGTGTGGAAATGAAACAACTGGAGAAGAAAGCGAATGCAGGCAAATACTAGAACCAAGACGGAACCCTATTAATTGGAAAGCAGCTTTGTATAAAGATCCACTTCTTATGAATACCTTTGAGGTCATTATAGACAAGAATACCATGTAGTGATTGTTCTTGGCCGGCCGAACGGTATCTGTAGAGCAAAGTAGTCAAGATGAAGGGCAACTGTCAATAAAAAAAAAATAGGGGGGGCACAAAGTCGGGGCACAAAGAACAAGAAGTCCCCCCAAACTCCAACAACAATGCCTCAAAGAAATCTGCTGGCATTAGGGTCATCCAAAAAGTCAATTGAAAAGGCATTTGAGCAGTTAGGGCTAGAGTCGCTAAGTTATATTGAAGAAAAAATGCTATCCCCGAAGCACTCAAGATGAAACAAAAACATGACTACAAAGTCATTAGTGCTTTTGTACAAGAACTTTTAGAAAAAGTGCATTCATTTTCAGAGTTGGTGACAAGAAAGAGCTGCCCATTGAAAAATTGATGAATGCACCTACAAAGCTCTATGTACGTGTCAAAGAAGACATGATTCTGAAGGAGATGATGCACTACCTTGTCAGCATGCCGAACAAAAGTGTAAAGCAGTCTCTCTACGTTATGCTGGTTTTGCCAAAAGGCACCAAAAATCCTTATAAACATTGGGAGGAGGTGATGGACAATTTCTTCTACATCATCAATGGCCAACACAACATAGTTGCTAGCAACTTGATAATGGAAGAAAAAAGCAATGTAAGTGACCAAGTCAAGAAGTACTTCAAGACCTAGAATTGCTTCATGGTTGGTCACTAGATACAAAGATGTTGAAGATGATCTCCGCCTACTATAACTGCACCAACCATTTTCAACTTGCTCCACTATCGTGGGTGACAAACATTCTAGATAGCAATGGGAAGACCAAAGCCTTCGAAAAGAGATGGAATTGGCGGAGCACTACCCCGAAACAAAGTGATGAGTATTCATACACAGAAGTTCAAGGTAAGTAATTTAGGGTGGACTACCCTAAATTGCATAGGCCTCACATTATCTAGTTGTTTAAGTTTATTTAGTTCCTTTTGCATTCATCTTTTTTAATACAATCATGAGTTAATTAATGTAGTTAATTTCTTTGCAGACTTTTGAGAAGGCAATTTACCACAGATTTGATATGATTGATGTGAACAAAAGTCACATGCTCTCAAAGAAGAAGGATGCAAACGAGAAATTGAAGCTTACCAACAAGCTCAAGATTATTTTTGCACTCAACGATGTTTACAAAGTGTGGAGTGAAGTAATTGTCAACACTACATATAAAGAGCTCATTGACCTCGAGACCAAGATAAAGTTCAAATGAGAAGGAAATTTGGAAGCAAGAAAGTTGTGCTCTCAGTTGGAACTTCTTTAGACCTCTTAGGAACTTGACCTATAATGATTTGAAGAGAATGGCCAGGCACATTTTGAATTGGTTAGGCTTGAAATGCCACCACACATATCCCAAAGTGATAATCAATCTAGTCTCTACAATCGTAGAAGACTGCTACAACTCCGAAGATTAGGTGGAGAGGGTCAAGCAAAAGAAAATGGTGAAGAAAGAGATCCATCTCATCAACCCAAACCTAGACCTATTCAATACAAAGAATGAGCTCATTATTGAGAATTAGAGAGCATTCAAGAACAACCGCTATTTTTTAAGCAAGACAATGAACTTGCTGTTGAAGAGGCCTGGTGAAGCTTACTTTTCCATAGGCAAGCAAACCAAAGCAAGAAACAAGACAACGGGCACCATCAATCTCAAAATAGTAGCCTTTTTAAAAGTCTTCTTGGAAAAGAAGAACCAGTTTCAAATTTCATCATTCGTCGCTCAAATGCATCCTTACAACATTAAAGAAAATAAGCATATGAATTGGTTGGAGGATGTTTGGACACTAGACATAGTTAGCATGATAAGCTTGGGAGTGATTGACTTTCAAATGATTCCCAGAGTGTTGGCGAAAGAGAATTCAATGATGGAGAAGCCATTCTTCTATGAGGTGTTAATGTTTTAGCAAAAAATGAAACAACCTCTGCTTGAAGAAATTAAGACATGGTTGTTCATTGTAGAAGATGAAACTGATCAATTGCATGTTCTTGCGTTCGTGAAGAAGAACAAGGTGTTGAGATCCTTCAATCAAAGTTTTGTTGACTACTACCCAACAAAAAATGAGAGGCTGTATGATTTGCTGGTGAATTCGGCAACGACACTCAAGAAAGTCCACCTCATCAATCTCCAAAGCAAGGACAATGCTTTGCAAACCCGAATTGAACCTGAATTCTGAGCTCCAAATACAATTGTGTACAAAAATATGAAGAAATACAATGAGCTACCATTTAAAATATACACTATAGAGCTCTGGATGGAGTTTTACCTCAGGATCATCAAGAAGTTCTACCTTCCAAGATCAAATGTGTTCTCTGTTTTTGTTGGAAGCAAGATGACTTGCGCTACATTAGTAAGTACACCATTGTAATTTAGATTGGTCTGATTGAAATTTCAAACACAGTCTTGAAGTTCGAGGTTTCTGTATGTTGTTATTGAGATTATAATCTTTTAAATTGGGTTGAAGTTTAGGGCAGATCAACCTAAATTGCAGACATAGCCTTGAACTCTTAGTTTTTTGAATGTTGTCATTAGCATTATAAGCCTTTAGTTTGAGTTCTTTGGATTGCAATTTAGGGCGAACTCACCTAAATTGCACGTCAATGGTTCTGAGTTTTTTGTAATTTGCTTGATTGCAGATGAGCACTGTTGATGTCTTCGCAGCTGTTCCTAATTGTGAAACCAACCTCTGGCAAAACATTACCATTGTTGGACTATTGCTTGATAAAGATGACTTCCTAGACTTGTTGTATACAATGGATGATGAGATTCTTTCGATGCAACTGAGTCACAGTCGACTTCTGATTCAACAAGAGCACGGACTCGATTGACAACTATTGCCTCACCTACCACTTAATGAGGGAAGAGGCCCATTAAAGAGGAGGAGGAGGACAAAAAAGAGAAGGAGGAAAATACCCAAGGAGATTTTGGTGGGCTTAAGGAAATCATGACGTCGAGTGCTCATGCATGTCAAACAATTTTGGGGTTGTCTAGCTCATCAAGGTTGCATCCATTAGAAGTCCAAACCTTGAATACTGAAACTTTAGTTTTGAAAAGTTGGCTTGCCAAAAAGAAGAAGGTTGACCCTCTAGAGGCCTTGTCGGAGTCGCTAGCCTTTGTCTTAAAATAGCAAGAGACGATGAGGCGTGAACAAGAAGAAGATCGGATGGCGAATAGGAAGTTCTAGGAAGCCTCAACCGAGAACTTCAAAACTCTAGCGAATCTCTTCTTGGAAGAAGAGAATTTAAACTGGAAGGAGCTCTAATCAAATCAAATAATGTGGGAAGTGTACTTCGACAAGAATCAAGCCCAACCAATTGCCAGCTTCTACTTGCATCCACTTTGCAGTAGCTCTTGATTGGAAACAATCCCTCTGGATCCAACAATAGTGCTTTCTCGGTTCTGCAAAGAGATGCTTCTGCTTGTTCACCTCTTCCAGTGGGGCTTCTGGATTCTATCCCTCTACCTCCTCTTGCAAGACAAACATGTACAAGCCAAAGTTCCTCATCGCGTGAGAAAATCAGCTCCACTTCATAGGGTGCACGTGTTGCAAGCCAAGCGGAAAGAAGGGAAGAGTAGCAGTTTGATAATGGGCACAACTTGCCCATGGATCATCAAGACGTAGTGCCTGAATGTAGCATCGATCATGCCAATGATCCACCAACAAGTTGTGCCAAGTAATCACTCAATGTCATTTGTTGTAGCTCAACTCGAGCTAATTTGTATTATAGAGCTACACTTGTAGTTATAGTGTAGATAGATCATTTTTTTGGCAACATAAACTTGTAGTGGATTGAACCATAGAGTTCTAGATTATGAAATTAGTTTTGTATTTTATCATTCAAATGTTGAGGCTATAATATATCGACGTCTTACAAAACATCATGTCTCAATTCTTGTATTCTAGGGCTAAGAAAATTGCACAATGTCTCCACAACACGCGCTGCTTTTGTAGCACCATCATTTCCTATATTGCATCCTGAGTTTGTCATCGTTAATGAAATCCTAGTGCTCAGAAGCCCACAAAGTGAAGTAAAGAAGGTGGTTACAAGTCCTGTTCATCCTGAGACAAAGCTTTACGTTTCTGAAATTATTGTTGAATCCTCTCTACAACAGATATGCTTCCTTATTTCTATTACACTATGGTCCACGGGTTCTTGTACTCATATTATTCTAATGATAACTGTAAGAGAGCAGTGCAAAATCTTAACTGTCTATGCTCTATTCATTTTGATAGTAGAGATTTAGTCCAGGATGGTGGACAAGTAGATCAACATTGTCCTAGACCTAACTAGCATTCTATGTGACTGCGAAAATTGGAAGTCTAAGGGATTGTCGCACAAAAAATTGAGGGACTTCTCAGAGTCACAGTCCACAACCGAGCCCACGTTAGTCAGACTCAAAGCTATGTGGATGCGGCCTCATTGCTCCAATTTCTTCTCAAAGCTTGGAAAATTTGCAATCATTTCAATGTGGAGCTCTATGAAGAGATCCACCACTAAAATGATTTTACAATATCTTTTTTGAGATGTTCTACCACCCTTCCAAATACTTGGGCAAGACTACTACTAGACACTGAAACAGAGAGAGAGATCGGGAAAGTTGACCTCTTTCAAAGTGCTCGGAACAGACAAAGACTTGTTCCTTAAAAATCTAAACATGTTGTTCAAAGGCTCCAAAGGAAGCTTCTCATCTGCCAATACCATCATTGTAGACAACAATCCTATGAAGCATATAACGAACAAGCCTCATAATGTCATACTACCTGATTCGTGGAATTATAGAGGGAGTGGTCCGTGGGACTCGTTTCTTATTGATATTTTGTTTCCTTAGTTTCAACAATTGCACAATGCTCAAGACCAAGGTGTGAAGGCATTCAAGGAAAATGATCTTGGAAGAATTGGGTGTCAAATGCTTTGCAACAAGAGGAATTGCAAGGAGTATGACAAGCTAATGGAAGTAGTTTGTGCTTCCTCTAGTTTGAGTTAGGTTGTGATCTTGGGGTCTTTAGGGAAATTGAATTTGCGTTAACGACTTGTGCATTCTAGCTTGGTCTAATCTAAATTGTAAATATCTATTTTTTAAGTAATATTCCTGAAGTAGTAGATTCTAGTGAATTCATTCCTAAGGTTTAAGCGAAATCAATTTTGTATGTGATATATTCGAACTTGTATGTTTCAACTTGGTGTGATCTAAAGTGCACAAGTTTGTTGCTTAGTTCATGTATTTGGACTTGTGTGCTTTAGCTCGGTTCGACCTGAAGTACAAATGTTTGTCTTACATATGTACATGTATAAATTCTTTCTGAGGTTTTGGCTAAGTATTGTCTTTTGTTCAAATTCTTACATTGTTAGGCCTTTGCATTGCACTTCAATATTTTCGTATTTGAGTTTCGGTCTTGTTCTTAGCTGGTCTTTCTTATTAGATGATGAGCACCTCGGCTACCCATATTTTAGAAGGTGAATTAGCTTAAGCGACATCTACAGACTCCATCTTGGACTATGGGCAATATATTATTCTAAGCACCGAAAATATCCTTCGTTTGGCCGCTACAGCAAATTCAACCATGGATTTTTTGACCAAAACTATTGAAGACAATGAGGTCAACAATCCTTTGAGTGGAAGACCACATTTTACACTTTCTTGCTCTCCTTTGCCACTATGATTCATTGGTCAACCTACTTCGCCATCTAGTTCTGATCGAATTACTCAAAGAAAGCTTTACAGGGAGGACGAATGTCCAAGCACTTGAACGGGGTGAGGTCAAAGGTTCCAAGTGGAATATGCCAAGTGCATCCAATTATTGCCTCCTTCCTTTCCCGCTACCCTTCATCAACGGAAGGTGTCTAGATGAAGCAATCTTGGAGTTTTTGCATGTATGAAGCAAAGGGGTCAATGTCCAAAGGCCCATTGCCTTTAGTTTCCAGGCATAGATTCTTGAATGTTCCAAGATGCCAACGCCAAACTCATGTTGGAGAGGCGCGGCTTAAAGGTAGCTGTTGTTCATGGGATGTTGAGGAAGAAAGGTCTTTGAAGAAGTAAAGGTGGGAGATCATTTGCCAAAGGTCTGCAAGTAGTAGTGAATATAGTCAAAGACTAGAAATATTGAAGGTATTGGAGAAGTTGAAAAGTAGGTCATAGTCGTAGTACACATGTTTAGTACCAGGCATGAGCTAGGTCTCTTTTTGTCCATCATAGTGGAGGTATAGAGTACAATATCGGATATTTTCTCCCATTAAAACATTTTGGGTTTCTTATACAAGGCTATTGTAAAGTCTAGAATCCAATTGTAAATTTTAAATGATAGAAGATGTCTTAGCAAAGTATAGGTTGTGTGGAGAAAGTATTGGGGCATCATCACTATTGTAAGTAGGACGTTGAAAGGAAGAAGCCATGGTGTCTCCAAAGTGAAGGTGACAAGAAGGTCTTGGAACCACTTGAGTCAACAAAAAAGACTGCAACACAAAAAGAACAACAATGCAAAAATGTATAGTCAAACTCGAAAATCCTCCTTGAGATGTATACTCTTACATTGCTCTTTGTACATTGTGGTGTGTAAGAGTACATCTCAAGGAAGAGGTAGAGTTAGGTTATACAAAGTTTGCACTCTTGTTCTTTTTGTTTTGCAATATCCTATGTTGACTCAAGTGGTTCCAAGACCATTCTATCACCAAGGCTTCTTTTTTTGGATGTTTTGGCCACTTCATTCAACGCAATGCATTTGCAGTGGTGGTGATGCCTCTAGCATAGTCTTTGAGCAGCATGTGCAGCATTAACAATAGTATCCACTATAAAGTTTTCAGAGTCTCTACAAACTATCATTCTATAGTATACACACTAATACTTGTATATATGATGGCTATTTTCTATAAACTCCATTGTTTAGAAGGAACTTGTATTCGCATACATGCTTTTTGTATTAGTACATTGTTTTTCACTCTTTATAAAGAACAAAATTTGTTGTATTTGTAAACAATTGTGTATTTTGGAACTCTCATTTTTCTAAAAAACTCTCATTTTAATGAATATAGTGTTTTTTGTAGATGAGCAAAAGAAATGCCTAGAGACGCAATGATGTGACTTGCCAACTAACTATTGATTATTGGTTTATTGTGGCCAAGGGTGAACTTCTACATTTCCCTATATTTTTCCT
The DNA here is from genome assembly GCA_963969395.1 of Pseudoscleropodium purum. Classification (NCBI taxonomy): domain Eukaryota; kingdom Viridiplantae; phylum Streptophyta; class Bryopsida; order Hypnales; family Brachytheciaceae; genus Pseudoscleropodium; species Pseudoscleropodium purum. The sequence goes on along the minus strand of OZ017805.1, from coordinate 11,088,664 downwards.
ATATGGTGCTTGGCGGCAATCCCAGCAATCTCTATGAGGTGGGGTTGGAAATTCCTACATTCCTTCCGAAAGAAAACTTAACTCACTTTCTACTCTACAAATCTAAAAATTCACCCTCCCAATTTTTACTATCATATATTCAATATTTGTGGATTAGGACCAACTAGAGAGTACAAAAACAATGCTACCCAAGGTGAACCTCGAGGGTTAAGTTAATGGTTCACTTCATTGCTTCTGGTGTTGGAGATGATCTCATCTATGCCTTCCCCCTCGTAGTCCATTGCAACCATTGGTTGCTCGGGTTTTATTGGGTCGAGTTCTCCCCCCCTTTCGCTTTACCTCTAAAGGATCTATCACCCCATGTAATCTAACTCCTTTCTTTATCTCCCTTTCTTTCTCTCGTTGTCTTTCTATACTAAAACTATTCTACCTAATGCATTCATAAGGATCTTACAACTATAGATCCAAATCCCAAGGCCCTTAATGGTACTCCTCTTCTTTCTTACGTGTTCCCCCTTTTTGTCATATTAATCCTAATTCTTATGGTTACCATGGAACCCCATGAATTCCCTACCTACTCTAATTGCTAGTGCACTATTTATCATATTCCTCCTTCTTGTTTCCTACTTAGTATCCCACCTTCTAATCTCCCTTCATTGTTGTGGTTCCTCTATTGGCAAGCAATGCTGAGGTGGAGTAGTTGCGTGTAGTTGGGCCGTGGATATATCATTCTTTCCTTCAATTTTTGCTTTTCTCCTCTTATCTAACTCCTTTTTTACTTACAGAACCCCCTTTTATGGTTTATTCCCTTCCCTCTTGTTTTTGTTTACTTAGCCTCCTAGTACTAAACCTTGGTAGCTTTCCCTTGTTGGACCTCAGTAGCTCTTTTTTGCTACCAAGGAGCTCTCCCTTGTTGGACCCTGGTAGCTTTCTTTTGCTAGAACTTAGTAGCTTTCCCTTGTTAGGCCCTAGTGGTTCTTCTACACGCCTACGAAGCTCTTCCTTGCTAGACCCCGACAACTCCTTTACTCCACCTTGGTAGTTCTCCCTTACTGGACCTTCGGCCTCTCTCCCTTATTACCCACCTTGGTAGCTCTTTATTGGACTTCGGGGCTCTCCCTTGTTATCTAGCTTTGGTAGCTACTTTATTGGACTCAAGTAGCTCTTCCTTGCTAGATCCTCAAGAGCTCTCCTTTGTTATCTAGCCTTGGTAGCTCTTTACTAGACCTTGGAGCTCTCTCTTATTACCAACCTTGGCAATTCCTTTACTGGACCTTAAGGCTCTCTATTGGGAAGCTAGGGGTCGATGCTAGGGGGTTGCCAGGACTTGGTGACACGTTGTTGGGCTAGGGATTAGGCTTCTCTAAAATTCTCCTTCTCGAATTCCCTGAGGGAACCCTCTAAATCAATTAAAAAAAACTAGATCTCTTATGGAAATTAGTGCTAAGTCAAAGCTTCGCCGTCCAAGGACCTAAGCCTACGTTACCAAGGGGGCTTGAAGTGGACCAAAGCCACTAGATATGTTATAACACTCTTCCAACCCTACTACTAATCTTGGAAGCTAAACTTTGGACGTTTCCAAGAATGTCTTGGAAACTAGACTTTGGAACTACGTGCCAAGGAGGCTCAAAGCTTCGCCATCTAATTGGGTTTAATACCAACGATAGGACTTTGGAACACTTCAAAGGTTTGTAGCTCCACCTTATGGGACCTTTTAACACACACTATAGGACTTGACTCTAGCTATAGGTTCAAAGCTTCACCATTTCAAAAATGGGTCACTTGACGAGGAGATGTTAGACCATGGCCATAGAAGGTTTCTTAAAAAAGATTTACAATAGGGGTCAAAGTTTTGTCATCCCAAATGAGGGTCCACTCAACAAGAAAAACTTTAGAGAAAGGTTAATTAACACAAAAGTACCAATGGAAGAACAAAAGGTTAATCATACAATAAAACTTCTCACGTATTGACCCACTTACATACTAAAGGCCCTCTAAAGCGACATCGCTAAGGTACGATGGGAGGTTGCTTTAGGATTAGTACAAGACACCAAAAGACTTATAACCTACACAAGTGATTTACAAACTTTAAAAAAGACTTCCAACTTCCACCATTCAATACACAAGAGTACACAAGGCAAGGTATAAGGGCTCCTAAGGAACTTCCAAAAACTTGAGATAAAACAACAATGGAGCCAAAAGTACTCCAAAAACATCATAGGGGGGTTGGGCTTCAAATGTCAAATATCCAAAACAACTTGAATCCACGGACCCAACAACAAAATGAAGGGGGCGATTTTAGAGAGGGAAATGAAGCCCTTAAATAGGTAATCTAGAGACCACTCTCCCCCCCAAAAAACCAAAAAACTCCTACTAGTAACCTTATCAACTTGGATTTTTATCCTCATCCTCAAAGATTTTCATCCTACTCCTAAACTTTTGATTATCTACCACACGCTAAACCAACATCTTAACTTTTGGAGATTAACTCCAAATGCCAAACAAATTGCACTGTTGGCTACAGATCACCATTTTTAATTCAAAATCCTTCTATCTCATTGTACCAAGGCCAAAATTCCAACCGAGGCTAGCATAGATTAAAAACCAAGTTATGGTAAATGTGGGAGCACGAAAACTCAAATCAGATAAGTTAGTCTAGAATTTAGATTAGATAGACTTACAAATTTCAATTTTTTTGATAACTTCTAGAGATTTACGCTACACTACAACTATAATAGAAATAGTCAATTTTTGGATCGCTAAAATTTTTAGTAGCTTTATGAAAACAAGTCCGATATAGATCTGGAATCCGGAAAAGTACCGAGTTCTCCAAACCTACATTCTAGACATCCGATCTAAGAAACTAGGAGACCATTAGGAAAATGGTCATCTATCCGTTCTCCACTGGGAATTGTTGGCCACAAGTTGAGTACTTAAGCCCACCACCACTCCACTTTTTCTCCCTCTTTTTCTCCCTCTTTACTTACTGAACTTGATCAACGTATATTTGAAAAAAAGAGTGGTGAGTTAGTGACTGAGATAGGAAGAGACGGAAGGAGTAGTACCGAATTAGGTTTACAAGTTGTCGGTAATTCATGGCGGCGGCTGTCGATCTGGCTACACGAAGGTCAAGAATTATAGCCCGGATGGTTTGTCCAGTTATACTTTCCGATTCGGGTCACCAAGCACAGTTAGAGGAGGACCTCAAGTGTATCAGGTTGTTAGATAGGCCGTAGAGTATGAAGAACGAGGAAATGATTCAGGAACTCATTTATGGAGTTCCGAATCAGTACGAGTTGACAGTGAGAGGTCGACCCGTAGCTTGGACAAAAGACATTTGGATGGATGTCTATTTGTTTAAAAAGAATGGGCTCGGACTAGCCAGAACAATGGACAAATACGTGACCAGAAAGTTCCAGAGTCAAGCCCACTCAAAAGAGGGATTTGCCATTATTGATTATAAAAATGAGAGGTATAGACGGGTATTGGATTTCCTTATTCCAATTATGTATTTGGAAAAGCCTACCTACGTTACGGTCATGGTGGCGAACACCATTTTCGAGGCCTTTGAAGACCGGATCGTCCATTGGAGAAGAATAATTCAAGAAGTTGTGGGCAAGCTGGCAAAGTACATAGGCCGAGCAAAGCACAACCCTATCACATTGTATCTATTCCACTTCTATCACCACAAGATGGTCTTGAGTGCTAGGGAGATGATTGAATACAACACTAAAGTCGAGATTCTGAAGTACGGCCTCACAGAAGAGCTAGAAAAGGAGGAAAAAGAATTTGAAAAGGAGCAACTGGAATAGGAAGAAGTAGTGGACCGGAAACGGAGGAAGTCCACAAATCCGGCAACAAGGGAGAAGGCGCCAACACTAGAATGGGAGGAACGAATACCTGATCCGAAACCTCCTCAAGAGCTCAAATTCTTTGAAGCCGAAATCTAGTGGATGTAGTAGGCCAAACAGATGTATAGCGACTTGGAGGATCACATGCTTCTTATTACAAATGAACTCAAAGTAGAGCCAGAGCAAATTTTGGAGGAAATCCAGAAACTCCCAAATCCGGAGGAGTTCTAACTGAAGGAGGAATAGATCTGGAAGCTGGAGGAGGAAAAGGACAGCTTCAAGTCTCAACTCGAGTAGACAGAGGGGGAATTGAATGTAATGAGATGGAAGGAAATAAAGGCTCTCCGACTTGTTCACAATCTCAAGGAATTTGTCATGGTTCCAGAACATACACTGATCCGAGCTAAGCTCTACACTGCTTAATTGGTGAAAGAAAGGCATATGACCACATCTAGGATGGTGAAGATCCTGGTCGACTTTGAAGCCCAGATGGGGATTGTGTTGAAGGACATGTGGAAATTGTTGGGGTACTTGGATTCAGAATAGGCCATCAATTTAGAAGGGTTTTTGGAAGTTCCAAGGAGCATATTCTGGGATACTTCAATTCAACAGACTCCAATCCGACAGGCTTCAAGTGGCCCAATCCAGCCCCAATCAGAGGGACTAAAGTCTATCCTCACCCTAGTTGTAGGACCCTCAAGTAGCCAGGCATGGATTCCATCAAGACCAATAGGACTGGAGCTGAAGAAAAGGGTGAGTCGGAAATCTGTTTTGGTAGAACAAGCACTTTCTGTCCCAATTTTCCCACCACCTGGGAATGTCACGACCGGAAAGTTTATGGTACCCAAATTGACGGTTCTTGGCAATTTCAACGCATGGATTGGAGTGATGACGAATCCGGCTCGATCTCACCCAAAAGACTTCTCTCAATGCAACAATTGACTCTGAAATAGAATCGTGCTGAGATTGCACTGAGTAAATCACCGCAAATCAAAGACCCAAAGATTCACGAGATTGAAGAGTCGGAAGAAGAGGTGTTGAAGTCCAGATCTGAGGAAGAGATGAAAACGGAAGATTTGCCTCCCAAAGTTTCACGGAAGCACCAAACTCAATCATTAGCGAAGAATACGCTAGTGAAGGTTTTGGTGAAGACTCTAGATAGTCAAAGTGGGAGCAACTCGAAGAAGGCACGGAGAGGTAGATAGAGTGTAGGTAGTTCAGTAGGATTTTTATCTAGAATGGAAATTCCAAGCGTAGATCCGAGTTTCGGATCGTTTTGGAGATTCCGAATTTATAGGGGCAGTTGGGCTATGAACGTTCTGGATATCCCGGGTTGTTCATTAGTTGGTTGCCTTGATTTCCAAGATACCTTTTTGGCTTTTTAGGCGTTGACTTTGGTTTGGGTTTTTGGTTTTTAAAGGTGGGCAAGTTTGTTGCCCTATCATTCCATCCTAGCAGTTATTTTGTTGTATTTCATTCTCTTCTTTAAATTGAGTCACTTAGTGAACCTTCTGGCTCCAACTGTATATCTGGATTGTGTTGGTTTGTTGTTTAAGTGTAGAGATGTGAGAAAGATGGATGAGGAGGAATCTAGATTTCGGATAATTTGATTGGACTAAAGGTGTACTATTGTAATGATGTTAGATACGAGACAAGGGAGTTGTGCGTGGTGCCTTTGAACTATCAGAACTGTAATCCAATTTTTAGTGAACAGTGGTGTAAGTGCAGATCCAGAATTAGAAACAATTATGTACAAAGATTAGTGACCGTCAAAAAAACTCCCACTCATCGAAGGGTTTGCCAACTTTAGGATCTGTCTTACACCTAGAAAAATTACCCCCTTATCAGTTCCAGGCATCTAAGATCTATCATTGTAGTAAGGAGGAGTGAACGTAGTCTTCAGTGACCTGCATTCCGAATTGAACATCTGAGATGTTAAGAAGATCCAGATCTACCTTCTATTCTACAACACCTTGATTATTTGGGTGTTTGTTGTTTGTTTGTTTTTGTCTGTGTAGTGAATAGACAAGAGTGATGAAGTCCCTACTCCTCGAAAGATCAATAGCGGACCCTCTGATGGTAAAACAGAGGAATTGAAAACCAGTTTGTTAAAGGGCAAAACTAGAAAAACCGGGTGATATTGGATCCGGATTGGAATCCGGATAGTAGTGATTCCGAAAAGAAAGTAGAAGAGAATAGTCGGAAGAAGAGGAAACAATCATCCGAATATTGGAGTTTGGTAAGGCATCTAGAATTCCCTGGGATGATAACTCGTGTCATCTTACCACGTTGTCGTGTGTAAAGATACTTACGCCTAGACTACGCGTGTGATAGTAAATTTCTAATTCTTAGTGGTTCACAATTTCAAGAAAAGTAACTAGCCTGTAGTCTCCAGCAGGTGCAAGAGAGTAAAAAAAGGCTCTTTGTTGACTTCATTTTGTTGTCGTGTGCTTTCAGAGTGTCGGTCAAAATTGCAAGGACCCGCCACGTAATTAACTCCCGAAGAATCTAGCCTCTCTCGAAATCTTGCTACTTTCGAAATTTCACAAAATTTGGTGGAGCCCATTATTAACATAAAATAAGCTAGTCTAGTTTTTAGTGAAATTTTACCGCAACTTAGATAATTTCTACAAAATTTCCATTGGAAGTTAGAACGATTGACCACCTAAAAGAGGTTCTTTTGCAAGTCAGAAGATGCCATGAATTTCCATGAGACCTCTTAGGGAGTTTCATAGAAGGCAGCAAGTCCATTTTTTCCTTGGCACACTTGGTCAATGGAGATCCAAAATGGCCATCTCTTTGAATTGTCGATGGTGCGGGAATCTTTTGTAGATGAGGGAATCTTGGAAAATCAATTTTGTCATTGGACCCCTAGCATGGGATTTACCCATGAATACCATTCTTGGATAGTAGATTCTTCTATAGCTCTATGTTTCATTTATAGCACTACATACTAACACTCAAGGGTTCTTGGGAATTCATTGCTACAATGGGGAATTCAAACTCAACTCTAGGACCCGACCTATTGGCCTCTTTGTGGATCCCTTGAACCAACTTATCGTTGAATTGCCACATTCATGGTGGAATTTAGCCCTTACAGGCTTGTATGACTTAAATCTACAAAACTTGTTATTTTGTGATTTTTTCATTATTCCCAGGTTGGTTTTGGGGGGAATTCTACATATACAATCAAAACTAGACCAAATACTATAATGGGCATGTTACAATCTTATTTTGATTCTACATTCTTTTTATGGCTTTTTGTATATTTTTCTCTTTTGTAAATTGCAATTCAAAACAAAAGAAAATTTATGAGTCCCAAGAAACAAATTAGACGCTCACAACATGGCAACTTTTCATGACCTTCAAAAACCATGTTTTTTGTAACATCCTCTAAAATTTCCTTGAAATAAAACTATGTTTCTTATAAAGTTCCATGTTTTTTGGCATGTCCAACTTGACACATTTTTTTAGATATCCTTGTTAACCCCTAAACGCCCACACTACATTTTTTGGCAATATAGAAAATTTGGGCAACTTACTACAAATGGAGTTTTTATTTTTTTTGTTGAAATTTCAAAACAACATGTGCCCAAGGAGTAGCTTTAAGGCCCAACAATTTTCATAACTTTTGACTTCATGGTTAAAAAACTATTGTATGATATGTAATTTTTATTGCTTGATAAGCAACTTAGGTAGCAAAAAAAATTCCTTAAAAATTCTTTTTTTTAAGAAATTAAAATTTGAAATTGGTTCTTTAGATCTTTATATACTTAGAAACCATTAAATGATTCCATTTTGATGAATGAGTCAAAAGTTATAGAGAAATTTAGTTTATAGGAGTTTGCGGGTTGCTATTGAATTTCTACTCTAAAACAAACTTTGAAGTCCCTTTATTTAACTCAATTTTCAATATTTTTGGAAAAAAAAATATTGGATGTAGATTTTTTATTACAACATTACAACCATTGGGATTGGCATTTTTCAATTCCATAAATAATTTGTTAACAATTTAGTATTTTGAATCATTCTCTATTATTTCTACTTACTATTTTTTTCTTATATGCTGTATGAATCCAAATGATCTAAAAAAATTTAAGCATGTAGCCAACTTGACTTGAAAAATGAATTTAAAGACCAACCACCATTTTGAATATTTTTTCATACAAATGTGACCTTCTAAAGTGCAGCTATCCGAATTTTTGCAGGGCCAAAAAAAAGAAATTCGTCACTTCACATGCTAATATCTTGCAATCTACAAGGTGAAAATTTCTGAAATTTTTTCCACATGTTCTTAAACAAGCTTAATACAAGATACTATGGTTACATGTGTCCAAAAATGTTTTTCATTTAAAACTTGGTGCTTGTATTAGAAATGGAAGTTTTGGAATGTTTTTGGTGAAAACATAGTCTCCAACCTTTAGGGGAATAGGGGTTAACATAACTAACGTCCAAATTGACATACTTACTATGTTTTTTTGTTTGTTATAAAAAACATGAGTTTCTTATAGTGTTTGTTCTTTCATTGTTCATTTATATGGATTGAGAGTAGACTCACATAATTGCAAATGTTCCACCCTTCTGATTGTTGTGCATTTGAAGTAATACTAACAAATCAAAATAATTTTTTATGCATGTGTCATAATTAATGTGAATGCATGTAGCTATGAAAAGTAGAACTTTGTTCAAATTAAAGTCCTGAAAGGTGAAAGCATATGAAATAGAATTCTAACATTGTGACTTCAAGAGCTTTTGGATATCAATGCTAAACAATGGCTGCAATTCAATTCCTTGATTTCTATAACTTCTTCCACAAAGGACTTGAAATATACTACATATATGAAAAAGACAAGAAAATGGCAAAATTCTAAAAAAATGTCCAAAATGACAACTATGGAAATGACAAAAGTTGAATCCACTGATTTTGACTAAATATAAGTTTAGTTTTTCTAAGCTAAAAACAAAACCCAACATACTAGTATACAAATTATTGGTAGAAAAAGGTCAATTAGTCTATCGTCTTGGTATCTAAGGTCACTTTTCAAGTAAGTTGTATTTCCAAACGAAATTAATTATTTATTCACTCTTATTCCTAGAAAATGCAACCTAAGCTATCATTTACTAATGCTATGGAATCCATATTGCGGTCCCAATCTTGCCTAGTACCTATCTAAGATCAGCAAATAATCTCGCAAACTATCAAGGTTGGACTATTGGTTCAATGCATGATCTAAGACTTAGACTATTAGGATATATATATATATATATATATATATATATATATATATATATATATATATATATATATATATATATATATATATATATATATATATATATATAATTTTATTTTATATCTTATACAACAATTTGTCTAGTAGCTAGTTAACTAGCCTAATTATCAATTAGTACAAGATGCTAATTTCACAAGTTTGTAATGGCAATTAGTCACAATATGCACGGTATACTTAAGTTAAGCAAACATTTATAATCAATGGCGCTTGTTCCTTTCACTAATAGCTAATCCAAATCCAGTAACTCCTTAACTTCTTATCTCTACTATTAATCACACTAGACCATTTTGGAGGACAAGAACTCCTAATTGAGATGATCATATATTAAACCATTTGCTAGTACAAGTTGCAAATTGTTTAAGATTTTAATTCATACATAAATCACATGATTTGTTTTATTAAACTATATGTTGCAAATGCTAGTTTCAACAATCAAAGTGATTACTACAAATAATTTGCAAATAAAACCTATATTTGCAATCTTTAACGGTTTATACAACAATTTGTCCAATCACTTGATACAGACAATTGCTACAAATTCCTACACATCCACACAATCAACCTTCTATAAAACATTTGCTAATCAACCCAATCTAATTGCAAATAGTGATTTTTAAATCATAAATTATCATTAGCAAGTCCACAATTTGCCAAGATCATATTCATAATCTCTTTTTTGATCTCATACACAATAATGTTTCAAACATGTCGACCATGGACATGATTCAAAAACACATCAATAATTTTCTATAATTGACCAAGTTGCTAGTCTACCTTCTAACTTACACCAAGTGGCCAATTTATTTATACAACCACATGCATGATCACTTTGTTCAAATTTCAAAATGAAATTTACTACTTCACTTAAACAACTGCAAACTAAGAGACTTATCCAAAAACGCTAGCTAATAATCAATTTAGTAATTGAATAACTCTTGAAACAATGCAGTTAGCTAGTTTGTAACCCTAGTTCTTGGGTTTGTTTTCTCAAGTGATGATAATTAGCATTGCAAATTGACTCAATTCAATCACCTTGGTAACCATCAATTAGACATGATTTATGTCATTTTATTTCTATTACAACACTTATTCACTATTGTACGCACAGTCTAGGCATAAGTATCTTTATACACGAAAACATGGTAAGATGACACAAATTATCATTCCAGGGAATTCCAAATGTTCTCCTAAACTTCAATATCTAGATGGTCGATTTCTCCTTTTCCGACTACTCTCTTCTACTCTTTTCCAACATCAACTACTATCCGGATTCTAATTCGGATCCGGTATCACTAAGTTTCTAATTACATCTTTCAATACATTAGTTTTCAATTCCTCTGTTTTACCATTAGAAGGTCCGCTCTTAATCTTTCGAGAGGTAGGGACTTCACCACTCTTTCTCTATTCACTATACAAGCAAAAACAAACAAACAAACACCCAAGTACTTTAGGTGTTGTAGCGCAGAAGGTAGATCCGGAATCTTCACAACATTCTAGATGGCGGATCTGGAATGCAGGTCACTCAACACTACGTTCACTCCTCCTTACCACAACAACAGATCTTAGGCATCCAGAACTAACAAAGGGATAATCTTTCTAGGTGTAAGATGGATCCCAAGGTTGGCAAACCTTCCGGTGAGTGGGAGTTTCCTCTGATGATCGCTAATCTCCATACATAATCGTTTCCAATTTCGGGTCTGCACTCATACCATTCTTTACTAAAAACCAAATTACTATTCCGATAGTTCAAAGGTACCACAAGCATTTTCTTTGTCTTGTATCTAACACCATTACAATAGTACTCCCTAAATCCGATCCAATTATTTGAAATTCAGATTCCTTCTCACCCGTCCTTCTCACATCTCAACATTTCAAGTAACAAACCAATACAATCCAAATACATGATTGGAACCAGAATGTTCACCAAATGACTCAAATTAAAGAAGGGAATGAAATACAACAAAATAATCGCTAGGATGGAATGAGAGGGCAACAAACTTAACCGCCCTTAAAAACCAAAACCAAAACCAAAGTCAATACCTAAAAAGCCAAAAAAGCACCCTAGATATCAAGGCAACCAATCAATGAACAATCCGAGATATCCAAAAAGTTCACAACCCAATTGTTTTTACAAATCCGGAACTTCTAAAACAATCCAAAACCCGGACCCACGCTTGGAAATCCCGTTCCGGAATGAAAATCCTACCTAACTACCTAAGCTCTATCTACCCTGCTATGCCTTCTTTGAGCTATTTCCGCTTTGATTGCCCGAAGTCTTCATCAATGCTTTCACGAATGTACTCTTTGCTGATGACCGAGTTTGAGGTTTACGTGAAACCTTTGGAGGTGAGTCTTTAGATTCTGTCTTTTCTTTAGATTTGGACTTCAACACCTCCTTTTTTGACTCCTCAATCTCCTCAATCTTTGGATCCTTGGCTTACAACGATTCACTCAGTTCAATCTTAGCACGATCCCGCATTGGTGTCGACTACTGCATATGGGAGAAATCTTACAAATGAGACCAAGCCAAATTCATCATTATTCCAATTCGTGTGTTGAGGTTGCCGTGAATAGCCAATCCGGGTATTATGAACTTTCCGGCCATGATTTTCCTAGATGGTGGAAAAATTGGGACGGAAATTCTTTGCTCTGTTGGAATAGACTTCTCACTTGCCCCTTTCTCCGGCTTCGATATCGTTGGTCTTGATGGAGGTAGTGCTTGACTACTTGATGGACCTATGATTGGAGTGAGAATAGACTTCAATCCTTCCGATTGTGGCTAAATCGGACCACAAGAAGCCTGCCGGATTGGAGTCTGTCAAATTGGAGTATCCCAAAACATGCTCCTGGGGACTTCCGGAAACCCTTCTAAGTCGATAGCTTGTTCCAGATCCAAGTATTTTAGCAACTTGCGCATGTCCTTCAAAACAATCCCCATCCGGGCTTCCAAGTTGACTAGGATCTTTACCATCTTTGATCCGGTCATGTGTCTTTCCTTCTCCAACCAAGCAATGTAGAGGTCAGTTCGGATCACCGTATACTCCGGAACCATGACGAATTCCTTGAGGTTGTGGACAAGTCAAAGAGCCTTTGTGTCTTTCCGTCTCGTCGCGTTTAACTCCTCCTCCATCCACTCGAGTTGGAACTTAAGGCTATCCTCTTCCTCTTCCAACTTTTGGATTTGTTCCTCTTTTTGTCGAAACTCCTTTGGATTCGAACATTTCCGGATCTCTTCCAAAATTTGGTTCGACTCCACCTTTAGTTCGCCCGCAATAAAGAGCACGTGATCCTTTAGGTCACCATACATCTGTTTGGCCTGTTGCATCCATTAGATTCTGACTTCAAAGAACTCCAATTGTTGGGGATGTTCCGGATCTAGAATTGGTCCTCCCGTTCCGATGTTAGCGCCTTCGTTCGTGTAATCGGATCTGTGGACTTCCTTTGTCTCTGGTCTACAGCTTCTTCGTCCTCTTTCGGTTGCTTTTCTTCTTCGTATTCTTTTTCCTCCTTCTCCAAGTCATCTGTGAGGTCGTACTTCAGGATCTCAATTCTGGTGTTGTACTAAATTATTTCTTTGGCACTCAAGACCTCCTTGTGGTGATAGAGGTGGAATAGATACGACGTAATAGGGCTATGTTTCATTCGGCCCACATGCTCTACTTGCTTGCCTACTATTCCTTGAATCACTCTCCCCCAATGGACAATCTGGTCCTCGAAAGCCTCGAAAATGGTATTGGCTACCGTGTTCGTAATCCGGGTAGGCTTTTCCGGATATAAGATTGGAATTAGAAAATTCAATATCCATCTATGCCTCTCATTCTTACAGTCAGTAATGGCAAAACCCTTCTTTGAGTGGGCCTGACTTCGGACCTTTTTGATCACGTACTTATCCGCTCTTTTGGCTAGTTTGAGTCCATTCTTCTTAAATGAATAGACATCCGTCTAGATGTCTTCCGTCCAAGCTACAGGTTGACCTTTCACTGTCAACTCATATCGATTCAAAATTCCGTAAATGAGTTTCTAAACCATCTTCTTGTTCTTCATGTTCTATGGTCTATCTAACAATCTAACACACTCGATACACATGAAGTCCTCGTCTAACTGAGCTCGGTCAGCCTGATTGGAAGGGATAACCGGACAAACCATCCGGGCTACACCTCTAGACTTTTGTGCAGCCGGACCGGCAGCCACCACCATGAATCATTGACAACTAATAACCTATTCCAATAATGATCTTTCTATTTTCTTCCTATATCGGTCACTAGCTCACCATTCTTTTTCTCAGCTATACATTCACAAAGTTTAACAAGCAGAGAAGGAGAGAAAGAGAGGTGGCGGTGGGTTTAAATACTCGGTGCGTAGTCGACAGTATCCAGTGGAGAACAAGTAGAAGACCGATCCCCTAACAGTCTCTTAGTTTCCTAGACCGAAAGTCTAGAACGTAGGTTTTAGGAATCCGGTATTTTTCTAGATCTCGGATATGTATCGGATTTGTTTCCATAACGTTACTAATGATTTTAGCAATTTGAAAACTAACTATTTCTATCATAGTCGTAGTGTAGCTAAAATCTCTAGGGTTCACCAAAAAAATAAAATCTGCAAGTCTATCTAATCTAATTCCAAACTAATTTATTCAGTTTGAGTTTTCGTGCTCCTATAGCAAGTCTTTTTTGAGTGATATGGGATATGACTATATTAAGTCATATTTTGGTTGATGTAGCATATGATTATAGTGAATCATTTTTTTGTTGAAGTTAGTTCTAAAAGATAGTAAGAAGTAAAAGCTAAGATATAACAAGAGGCAACAAAAACAAAAATTAAAATCAATAAGAAGCAAAAGTAAAACAAGTTAAGATGCAATAAAAAATAATAAGAGGCAAGAAATAACAAACAATAGGAAATAATGTCTAGAAGACAACAATTAAGCAAAAGTTAAGATTCAACTTGAAACAACAACCTTGAAGTAACAATTTTGAAGCAATAATTAAGAGACAACAATTAAAAAACAATTACAAACTAGCAACAATTTTGAAGCAACAACAAACCAACAACAACTAAAAATAAAAAACAACAACAAAAAAGCAACAACTAACTAACAACAACAAATTAACATCAATTAAGAAACAACAACAAATTAACATCAATTAAGAAACAACAACAAATTACTTAGCAACAATTTTAAAGCAACAATTAACTAACATCAACAAATTAGCAGCAACTACAAAACAACAACTATGAAACAACAACAAACTAACAACAACTAAGAAACAACAAGTAGAACCTCAATAACTAAACAACTAAAACACAACAATACAACAATTAGAACTTCAAAAAACAAAAGAAGGAAGAAGAAACAAGAGTTAGAAAGCAACAATTAAAAAACAACTAAAACACAACAACACAACAATTAAAACTTCAAAAAACAAAAGAAAGAAGAAGAAATAAGAATTAAAAAGCAACAACTATATAACAACAAAAACATAGCAATACAACAGTTAGAACTTAAAAAACAAAAGAAGGAAGAAGAATGAAAAATTAGAAAGCAACAACTAAACAACAACAACAAAAACACAACAACACAACAATTAGAACTTCGAAAAACAAAAGGAGGAAGAAGTCAAGAAGAAATAAGAGTTAAAAAGCAACAAAAAACAAAGAAGATGAAGCAAATGAAGTGGCTGCTAGGGTTCTAAAACCCTAAAAAATGATAGCGAGGATTTCAAGATCACCAAAAAACAGTGGCTAGGATTTTACAATTTCTAGGAATGATTTATTTACATTTGTTTTAGATCGCCCAAATTTGTATGAAGTTGCTAAAAGAAAAACTTCAAAAAAATGTAAACCTAAAAAAATGTGACTATAAAATATGACTACATGTAGTTATATATGCAAAAATATAATTGACAAATATGACTGGTGTTCCCTAGATATAGTTCCCTAGATACGGTTCCCTAAAAAATGTCTTCTTGTTTTCCATGCATATATATTATACACCCATGAAGTACAAACTCAAAATATGACTAGCAGTCATATTTGCTATCATGTTTTTTCCAAATGTTTTGGAATCCAAAAATATGACTATGAGTAGTCGCCAGTCACCTTTAGTCATACTTTTGCAATTATAAAACACTCAAATCCTAGTAGTATTACTTCTTCATAAACAAGTTTATTGTTCTCATGTATGAATTCATTTTTTATTCTTGTAGGTACATCTCTCCATGAGAAAACAATTGCTTCTACCAAACCATCCTCATGTTGAGGGGCTCCCATAATACTTCCATGCTATTAGTCTATTGCTCTTTGCTTGAACTTGTCTTTCTTCTAGTTCTTATTTTTGTAAATGGCCAACATTATATAAACTTCATTTTCTTTGTCTACTTTTGATGACCAAACTCCAAGACCTTCTTATAAAAAGATATTCCAATTCTAATTTCAAATGACTACATTACGAAACTACAAACCATTTAGTTCAAAGGTCTTCTTAGAGGGTTCAAATGCTAGAAACAGATTTTGCCTTTTTTCAATTCCATTAGATGTAATTGCCATAGTTCCTCCATTTGACCTTCTTTTTAGTTAGAGAGGCTTTGACTTGGAAGCTCCTAATGGCATGTTCCTATGTGGATCAAAATAGCCTTGTGCTATTGGATCTAACATTAATATTATTGTCACTATTGCATCCATTGTAATTAAAATTGTATTTGACTCCTCCCCTTTAGTAGGAACTATCTTGAATTCAGTACTCTCTCTTCTATTTTTTTCTTCTCTAGTTGGTCGTAATGGTAGGGCCCTTCTATTTTGTTCAGATTGGAAAATTCTTCAATTAATTAATGAATATTTTTGTTTTGTCTATTGGTTCATAGTTCATCTTCACATCTATTTGTCTATTTACAAATTTTTCTTTGTATACAATAAAGTTTTCCACATGTTTGAAAAATTGGTAAAAGCATAGGCCTATATGTCTAAAAAATGTGAGGATTGAAATTGTGAATCAAAATTTATATCTCTTCAAAAATTGGCAATGTTTGGGCCATGAATCTAAGGTGTGGAACAAAGATGAGGGGGTTTAGAGAAGAATCCCTTTTCCAAACAAAGCATGCCATATATTGTTGAAAAGCTAATGAAGAAGAATTCTAGAATAACAAGGCTTGTAAAGAGCTTCTAGCTACTAGCTAGATATTATAAGTGAATAAAAAGAATAGAGTCTTGAAGACCTATACCTCAGAAGGGAATTAAACTTTTGGAGGATTATAGCTAGCTTGTTTAATACTTGCTGCATTTGAAAAAGGGAATAGCCCATGATATTCTAAAGAAAGATTAGATTATGAAAATTGTCTTGCACTCTAGATTTAGAGTCTAGGGATAATACTATAAAAAAATGTTGTCATATTAATAGGTAAGTGACAAGGTTTAGTGTAATTTTAAAATTTTTGAGTGAATCGTCTTGTTCCTTCTTTATGTTGTGTTTACATTAGACTTGAAGATCCATTTCCATTTTGTAATGTTGATTTGATAGAAAACATGTATGAGTGTGAAAAAGACAATTTGTAAATATGAAAAGGGCAAATTGACATGATAGGAAAGGTGGAAATTTAGCTTTGTGCCTTTTAGTATCAAACATACAACAAGTTGCCATATGGTTTTGTTGAGGCTATTTAGCTTGAGGTAAGTTTTCTTTCTCTTCTTAGTTTATATCAACATTAAACTCATGTGTATGGCTCATTGGCGATTTTCTATGTAAATAATAAATTCCTTCAATTGAATATAATAATTTCAAAGTTGTAAGTTGTGATTTGTGAAGTGTAGAAGTGTAATTGTAAATGTGACTTGTATTAGCATATTACTTTGTAAGAGATGGCAAATTTATTGTAGCTATTGTACCTTGTGAATCTGTAGATTTCTATTTTGTAACTTCATCAATTAAAACTATTGAATGCCATTAGTTTGTGAGAATTTTAAGAGTGTCTAGTTTAATTGCATAGTAGAACAAGTTGATCTAGCAATTTAGCTTGTTGGTTGGCAATTAACAAGTGACCAGTTGGGTCAGAACAAAAAGAGTGCCAGATAGATGGCGTTAGGCAATTTGCAAGAATGTAATGAGTTGCAATTAATTATTGTTGAAACAATTGAAGAAGTGTTTGTGAATTTTAGTATTTGAATTTGCCAATTTCATTTTCATGCATTTTACAATGAGTTATTTTTGTGGAAATTTGAAATTGGTAATTTAGCCAAATAACTTCTAATCTTGTTTGTAGCAAATTGTAAACATTATAATAGTGAGTGTCAAAGCATGAAAACTCAAACCGGATAAACTAGTCTGAAATTAGGTTAGGTAGACTTGTAAATTTTATTTTTTTAGTAACCCCTAGAGATTTTGTCTACCCTACGACTATGATAGAAATAGTTAGTTTTCAGATTGCTAAAACCATTAGTAACGTTGCAGAAACAATTCCGATATGGATCCGGGATCTGGAAAAGTACCGGATTCCTAAAACCTAAGTTCTAGACTTCCAATTTAGGAAACTAAGAGACCGTTAGAGGAATGGTCTTCTACCCATTCTCCATCGGGAATTATTAGCCGTGCGCCGAGTACTTAAATCCACCGCCACCTCTCTTTCTCTTCTTCTTTGCTTGTTAAACTTTGTGAATGTATAGCTGAGAGAAAGAGTGGTGAGCTAGCGACTGAAATAGGAAGGAAATGGAAAGATCAATGTCGAAATAGGTTATTAGATGTTGGTGATTCATGGTGGCGACTGCAGGTCCGGTTGTATGAAAGTTTGGAGTTGTAGCCCTGATGGTTTGTCCAGTTATCCTTTCCGATCCGGCTCACCGAGCTTAGTTAGAGGACAACCTCATGTGTATCGAGTGTGTCAGATTGTTAGATAGACTGTGGAGCATGAAGAACAAGAAGATGGTTCAGAAATTCATTTATGGAGTTCTAAATCAATATGAGTTGACAGTGAAAGGTCAACCTGTAGCTTGGACGGAAGACATCTAGACGGATGTCTATTCATTTAAGAAGAATGGACTTGGTCTAGCCAGAAGAGCAGATAAGTACGTGACCGGAAAGTTCCGGAGTCATACTCACTCAAAAGAGGATTTTGCCACTAGTAACTGTAAGAATGAGAGGCGACTTGGAGGATCACGTGCTCTTTATTGCGGGCGAACTAAAGGTGGAGTCGAACCAAATTTTGGAAGAGATCCGGAAATGTTCGAATCCAAAGGAGTTTCGACAAAAAGAGGAACAAATCCAAAAGTTGGAAGAGGAAGAGGATAGCCTTAAGTTCCAACTCGAGTGGATGGAGGAGGAGTTAAACGCGACGAGACGGAAAGACACAAAGGCTCTTTGACTTGTCCACAACCTCAAGGAATTCGTCATGGTTCCGGAGTATACGGTGATCCGAACTGACCTCTACATTGCTTGGTTGGAGAAGGAAAGACACATGACCGGATCAAAGATGGTAAAGATCCTAGTCAACTTGGAAGCCCGGATGGGGATTGTTTTGAAGGACATGCGCAAGTTGCTAAAATACTTGGATCTGGAACAAGCTATCGACTTAGAAGGGTTTCCGGAAGTCCCCAGGAGCATGTTTTGGGATACTCCAATTTGACAGACTCCAATCCGGCAGGCTTCTTGTGGTCCGATTTAGCCACAATCGGAAGGATTGAAGTCTATTCTCACTCCAATCATAGGTCCATCAAGTAGTCAAGCACTACCTCCATCAAGACCAACGATATCGAAGCCGGAGAAAGGGGCAAGTGAGAAGTCTATTCCAACAGAGCAAAGAATTTCCGTCCCAATTTTTCCACCATCTAGGAAAATCATGGCCGGAAAGTTCATAATACCCGGATTGGCTATTCACGGCAACCTCAACACACGAATTGGAATAATGATGAATTTGGCTTGGTCTCATTTGTAAGATTTCTCCCATATGCAGTAGTCGACACCAATGCGGGATCGTGCTAAGATTGAACTGAGTGAATCGTTGTAAGCCAAGGATCCAAAGATTGAGGAGATTGAGGAGTCAAAAAAGGAGGTGTTGAAGTCCAAATCTAAAGAAAAGACAGAATCTAAAGACTCACCTCCAAAGGTTTCACGTAAACCTCAAACTCGGTCATCAGCAAAGAGTACATTCGTGAAAGCATTGATGAAGACTTCGGGCAATCAAAGCGGAAATAGCTCAAAGAAGGCATAGCAGGGTAGATAGAGCTTAGGTAGTTAGGTAGGATTTTCATTCCGGAACGGGATTTCCAAGCGTGGGTCCGGGTTTTGGATTGTTTTAGAAGTTCCGGATTTGTAAAAACAATTGGGTTGTGAACTTTTTGGATATCTCGGATTGTTCATTGATTGGTTGCCTTGATATCTAGGGTGCTTTTTTGGCTTTTTAGGTATTGACTTTGGTTTTGGTTTTGGTTTTTAAGGGCGGTTAAGTTTGTTGCCCTCTCATTCCATCCTAGCGATTATTTTGTTGTATTTCATTCCCTTCTTTAATTTGAGTCATTTGGTGAACATTCTGGTTCCAATCATGTATTTGGATTGTATTGGTTTGTTACTTGAAATGTTGAGATGTGAGAAGGACGGGTGAGAAGGAATCTGAATTTCAAATAATTGGATCGGATTTAGGGAGTACTATTGTAATGGTGTTAGATACAAGACAAAGAAAATGCTTGTGGTACCTTTGAACTATCGGAATAGTAATTTGGTTTTTAGTAAAGAATGGTATGAGTGCAGACCCGAAATTGGAAACGATTATGTATGGAGATTAGCGATCATCAGAGGAAACTCCCACTCACCGGAAGGTTTGCCAACCTTGGGATCCATCTTACACCTAGAAAGATTATCCCTTTGTTAGTTCTGGATGCCTAAGATCTGTTGTTGTGGTAAGGAGGAGTGAACGTAGTGTTGAGTGACCTGCATTCCAGATCCGCCATCTAGAATGTTGTGAAGATTCCGGATCTACCTTCTGCGCTACAACACCTAAAGTACTTGGGTGTTTGTTTGTTTGTTTTTGCTTGTATAGTGAATAGAGAAAGAGTGGTGAAGTCCCTACCTCTCGAAAGATTAAGAGCGGACCTTCTAATGGTAAAACAGAGGAATTGAAAACTAATGTATTGAAAGATGTAATTAGAAACCGAGTGATACCAGATCCGAATTAGAATCCGGATAGTAGTTGATGCTGGAAAAAGAGTAGAAGAAAGTAGTCGAAAAAGGAGAAATTGACCATCCGAATATTGAAGTTTAGGAGAACATCTGGAATTCCTTGGGATGATAATTTGTGTCATCTTACCACATTTTTGTGTGTAAAGATATTTATGCCTAGATTGCGTTTGCAACACTCTCCACAATCATATTTCATATCACTCAAAATATGATTCACTACAATCATATTCCATTATTCCATATCACTTAAAATATAACTCACCATTGTCATATTCCATTATTCCATATCACTTAAAATATGACTCACCATTATCATATTCCATATCATTTAAAATATGATTCAAAATATGACTCACTGCAATCATATTTCAAATCACCTAAAATATGACTCACTATAGTCATATTCCAAATCACTTAAAATATAACTCACTACAATCATATTCCATATTACTTAAAATATAACTCATTGCAGTCATATTCCATGTTAACCAAAATATGACTACGATGAGTCATATTCCACATAAGATTTTTTATTTTGCCCAAGTAGCTTAGAAAAAAAATCAAGCCTCCAAGGATAGTCAACTTATATTCCATATTGGCAAAATGCGTCTCAAAATGGTTTATTATACTCCTAAATCTATAAGACTACAAACATGATTCACTAGTCATATGACTGAAAGGGAATGACTCATGAATGACTCAACCTAGTTATATCACAACCATCTACAATGATTTCTACTGGAGTCACATTTCTTGATTTTGTAACTCACTACAATCATATTTTGTAGTCATAAGACAATCATTTTCTTGTAGTGTGATAAAAAATAAAGTTAGTATCTCAACAACAACAAACCTTCATTTGATAGAGTACATTGCAATGTAGATGCAAGAATTGGACAATGAAGAATTGTTGAATGATGTAAATGCATATTAAAGTAGTGTATTACATTTCTAAAGACTTAGTGGTATATATAGTATAAAAACTTCATGATTTTAAGGTTGTGGTTGACTAATTAGAATATACAAAAATTTGAGAATTTAGAAATTGCTAAAAAAATCTTATAATATTGGTCTGTAATGTTTGATTTTTATGTCAAATATATTAGCAAAATAATAAAAGTTGAAAACTTTCAAGAAATTCTTCACATTAAACACTTTGAAAAGAATGAAATTGGGCATGGATGTTACTCATAGATGTTACTCATATTGCATAGAGTAAAATTGATGTTTCATTCTATAATTTTGCAACATAGTAGGAAAAGAAGAGTGGGCAAATGGCTCCACTTTTGGATAATAGTATAAATTAGATCACGTGATTACTAAGGTAGTTTTATATAGCCAAGTGTAAAAAATGACAAATTGCATGTTATGATTAGTTTTTTTAGAAATGTAATTAATAGTCATAAAAATTCCACATTTTTGTGAAAATTTGAAAATACTATGAAGATAATTCACACCAAAAAATATACTCAGAAAATTAAAATTTTCTTGATAGGAGTATACAATAGTTTAGAAAAGCATGGTGTAAAAAATATATTTACTTTGTCATTTCAAAACGCATCAAATTAGCACTCCACAAGAATAGATCCAAAGTTCTAATTCTAGTAGAATATTGAATTTTAAAAAATGTTCAAATTTCAAATTAGTGTAGGAATGAAAATTGATAAACTTCATTTCTTTTGTTATGACTTAATTTAAAGAAGAACATTTGCATAGCTCAAATTCTCTTAAAAAAGCCTCCAAGATGTCAGAATACACTATAGGGCAATCCACATATCAAGCATCTTCTCATGTAAAAACTTTAACCTCTAAATTCCCATTGTCCCCTTGGAAGACAAGTCAAATTTCGGGCAAGTTCATGTGACCTCAATTTTTAGTGAATTTTTTTGAAACTTTTCCGTATGATAGAAAAATTGATTATCTATGTGGGAATGTAATTTTTATTTCAATTGGTGCTTGGGAGCAAAAGTTATACCACGAAAAGCCTAAAACTAAACTTGGCAGGAAACACAAATAAAATCGCAAAAAATCAAAATAAATTGTAAATTTTTTTCCTCTAAAATGTTTCATTTTTGTCTACATGTGAAGCTTTGATTTGTTCTATTTGGACTAAAGACAATCTTGTTTTTGGGCAATTTTGACATCCTCTTGAAAAAATAACTTTTAGGATTGATTTTTGAATGCAATTTTTACAATTTTCCACAATTTCTTTTTTGAGAATGTTGTGTTTGCTTGCTAAAACAATCTCACCATTGGAATTATTGTCTTTCAATCTTATCTTGGAATTATTAACAATTTGGTTTTTTTTCCAAACTTGGACCTTTTTCTACTTAGCATATTTCTAGAGAGTGAAAATCAAATGTGTGTTTTTTTAATTTTTTTTAATAGACTTTCAACTCAATTCTTCAACATAAAAAATTTTCAATTCAAAATCTATAGTACAAAAAAATTCCACAATTTGCAGCAAAGTCATCTAAAATTGCAGGCCAGTGTTCAAAAAGGTTTTCTTTTTTAACTTTGAATGCTAATATCTTCCAATCTACATGGTCAAACTTCATGAAATTTTTATCACATGAGCTAAAACAAGTGAAGTACAAGATTCTATGGTTAAATTCTAAAAAAATGATTTTTTTTTTTTTTTTTCTTGAAGTGAACATAGCAGAAATGGCAGTTTTGAGTGGTTTTTGACAGAAAAACGACCTTGGGAATATAGGGGTTAGGAATATCACAAATGAAACAATATTTAACACCATTCTCAACATATTTGTTCAAGCACCTCCCAAAAAAAAATTAAATGAAAAAATGTTATTTTCATCTTCCAAACCCTCACAAAGTCATTCCTCAATCAATAGTTGGCTGGTGCAGCGTTACAGAGATTGATTAGGCTGTTTCAGAGATTGTAATGTACTGATGTGGTGGTGACTCAATTGGAGATGCACCCCAGCTAAACGGCACATCTTGTACCCCTGTTCTTTCTCAGTCATCCGTTATGTCTCAGTCATCAGTGTGTATGGATTGGGATCATGTGACAATGGATATTGTGGCACATGTATTATGCTGCTCCTATGTTTGTGTCCTCTTCCATGCTGACAGGTCACAGTCCTTCGGAATGCAATTTACAAATTACTTGGCCACATGTCATGCATTCTGGAAGATGAACCATCTATCTACCTCAAAAAAGTTGGAATGTTTTAGTTTATTTTACTTTATTTTCAATTTATCAAACAGCCAAAATTGCATTCTTCAGTATCTGTTGAATTCTCAGGATGCTTCACAAACATGTGCTTTTTTGAGTAATGTAAGAATGAAAGATTTTGAAAGAGAACAGCCAATCTTCACTTTTTTCAATCAATTTATCTGCAGTGGCTAAGTTACCAGACCTCCTTTCTGGACAGTACAGTGCTGTGTACCTCCAAGCAGCTGTAGATGATTAAGTTATGTCACTACTGAACTCACAGGTCAGTTCTTAGTGTCTCACACCATCTTCACCTACATCCTTGTTTCAGTGGGTGTGGAGAGAGCTGGAGCAACTGCCTTTTTCAGTTTTGGGGGCAATCTATTCTACGATTTTCTTAGTATGATATCTACACCTCCTTTAAGGCAAAATTGGTATGTTCGCTGAATTTCTTGTTTCTGAATGATTGTTTTGGTGATGGGTTGTTTTCTGTTGGTTTGCTTCCTAGGTGTGGGGTTTGTGTACATTATAGTTCCTGATTGAAGCCTCCATTGTGACTCTATCACTAGCAATCACAAGTGCTTGAAATGTATGATCTGACAATCTCCTTATCATGCCAAATCACCATTATCACACCCTACTCACTTCTCTCAAAACTTTTCCACTTCACCCCACCCCAGTCACCATCTCACACATCCTTGTCCCTGTCCCCACTTTCCAACTTATGGAATACAATTTATCTTGGAGTCATCTGGTAGAGCGTCTTGTTCAACACTTAAGGTAGATGGTTGTAAAAGCGACCCTCTCCTTGCAACCGCCCCATAGCTGGTTGTAAAATGAATGGGAGCTGATCTTTAAACGGACCACTGTTGCTATTGAATGAATCAAGAAAAAATTACTTATTTTATTCCAAGAGCCAATCATTTCCTCCATGGTTTAGAAATTGCTTTAGAAGTTGCAGGGGGACAGATTTTGGGAGACCTGTAGTCACAAATAGGTACCTACTACAGAAACCTTTGAAAATTCATAACTAATTAAAAAAATGCTTCAAAAAACATGAAACCACTTTTGTTATATTTGGTATCCATTTTTCTTTCTCTGAAAAATGAACTAAAAATATTTTTGTTCATTCAAACCTATGAAAAAGGTGGATCAACCCTTAAAGGGTTGCTTTTACAACCATCTACTTTAACTCACTTTGATACTTCAGAGTAAAGTAATGAGCCCTAAGCCAAAGTTTACACTAGTACTTACAGAAGGCTTGAAATCAGGTCGGGCACTATAATCCGCCCTAATAGAAGTGTCTAAAACACTGCAGAGGGGATATAGAAATGAAAATGATTTTATGTAGTGATACACTGCCATTCTATGTGTGTGATTTTAGGCTATTGATGAGATGACATGGTTCACCATCATGTGTGATTTTACTCATTATAAAGGCCTAAAGTTGGTGAGGTTTGCAAAATGACTTTGAAATGTAAAAAAAACTACAAAAAAACACATAGGAAGTTGAACCTCTTTCTACTAAAATGTTTCTCAGTCACTCATATTTTCTTGGATTGATGAGAAATCTTAACCACACAGACTAGATTAGTATGCACAACTTCTTTTTTTTAAATTATTAGAAACTAACATTGTGTGAAGAAGAAACAAGCCATCAAAGTTTGTTGTAATCTAAAAATGTGGAGATTTGAAACTTTGAATTGCTCCGAAACATTCAAAACAATGTAGATTGACATGAAAATTAAACCATAATAATTAGACAAAAAGAGGAACATAATCCAACATTTTTTCTTAAAACAAACATTGGATGAAGGAGATATAAGCCTCCAAAGTAGCAATCATCAAATACAATATAGTGGATTCAAATTGAACCCCTAAACTTTAATTGGCTTACAAAAAATTTGTAAATCTTAGATTGATCTGAAAATTTTACCACACAAACTAGAAAAATGAGTGCAAATTTTCCAACAAGTTTTATTGAATTCAAACATCAAATGCAAAAGTTACAACACTTTGAATTGAGCTTAAGACTATGTGAGGAAACCCTAGAGTGTTTAGTGCTTGCAATAAATTTTGATTTACAATTGGGTTTGAATTGAATGGAAATGTACACTAACTCCATTCAAAGGCATGCTTAGGATTACTCATAAACTCATTGGCTTCATTCCATGACATCTTTTAATTGATTACAATTGCATCTATGAGCATTAATAGGGACCTAGGCAACTCTGACTTTGAGAAATCATATCTCATTCATTTCAAGTAAAAAAATTAAAATTAAAATATCTATAGGTGTACTCTTCATTTCTCTTTCTTGCAAAAAATGTAAAAAATCTTTAGAACCACCCATTTTTGCACAAGGGTCTTTTTTCCCTTAAATGGGTGCTTTCTGAGCCTTCTACCTTACACTAAGTTATACATCTTTTTTTTTTAGCAAATGGGAAGCCCATTGTCTTAATAAAACCACAGAGAAACAAAGTTTGGCAATCACTTGGCAAATTCTGACAATTTGATTTAGTTTCTGAGTGCACATCTGTATCGACATCTGCCCTTCTTCCAATACCTCCACTCATGAGGGAAAAAAACAAAGACTTATAAATTCCTGATAATATTGCAGTCCAAGGCACTGTCAAAACTGGTTTGTTTAAACGTTACCAAAATATATTATAGGTTAGAACTCACTAAGGTTAAAGTGATGGGTTCTAAAAGTGTCCATCTCCTGAATTGTACACTATTTCTACATTTTGCTTTTTCATAAGTTCAACAATGTTCAAATAGTGCACATTTTAGGAGGTGAATGCTTTTGGTGACTATTGAGTTTCAATTTCAAAATTTTACAACTAATTTTACAAATTTCCAAAAAAATATGAAACATTTGGGCTAAATGCCAATTCATTTGTCTTCCAAGAAAAAATATTTCAAAAATCTATCATCTCAAAATTAATTTATAACTCTTGAATATTTGCTTTATGGACCTCCTACCTTAGTAGTTATCTTTCTTGAACTGCTACAATAAATACAAAGACAATAAGTTATATAGTAATTTGTTATATTGATCTATTTCCTCTAGCATTAATTGTAAATGGATTATGGCGAATTTCCACCATTTGATTGGATATATTTCAAGATAGGCACATCTACAGTTGTTACTTTTTTACTAAAAATAATTTATATTATTATATTGTTGAAATTTATTGGTTGGCAAGTGATGGAGGATTTCAATGCACCAAAGAATGCTTCATTTGGATTCTTTAGGCAAAATTTAAAAATAATCACAGTTTTCTAGTAGATGTTTGGAAATTGTTTCTTCATAATCCCTGTACGACCAACATGCATGTTTTTGGCTACATAGTAAATTTAGGCACAAGTATGTGTAACTAGAGACTTCCATATTTTTTGCCCAAATTTTAATAGAAGGTGGGAACAAGGAATATCTTTCTTATGCACTAAATTTCATGACATTTAGAAATATGAGTAAAAAATTATGGCCTAATATGTTACTTTTTTTCATAAATGGGCAGTCCAAGTGGATTATAAAAAATCATTTTTTAGAAACAAAATTTGAAATTGGTTTACTAGAATTATATATACATGGAAAGCTTAAAATTATTACATTTTGATAAATGAGTCAATAGTTGTGAGGATTTTTTGATTGCAAGTAGTTATGGATTTTCTACACTAAAATAAACTTTGAAGTCTTTTATCTTCCTCAATTTTCAATATTTCTGAAAAAAATAAAATCATAGGATTGAGATCATTTATTACAATATTACAACCATTGAAATTGGCATTTTTCAATTTGATGTTTAGACTCTTAACAATTTAGTATTTTAAATCATTTTCTACTACTATCTACTTACTATTTTTTTCCTATATGTTGTACAATTCAAAATAATCTGAAATTTTTCAAGCATGTGGCCAACTTGTCTTAAAAAAAGAATGCAAAGAAGAAACACCATTGTGGGCATTTTTTCATAGGAAATTAGGCTTGTGAAGTGCAGCTTCCCTGTTTTTTGTAGGGTCTAAAAATTGATTTTAGTGAATTTGAATGCTTATATCTCGCAATCCACGTGGTGGAAGTTTTTGAAAATTTTACCTCATATTTTCAAGTCAAAATATTGCAAGATCCTATAATTACAAATGTCAATAAAGTTATTTTTCAAAAATTTGGTACTTGTTCTAAAAATGGCAATCTTTCAAGCATTTTCAATGAAAACATAGTCATGGAACTTTAGGGGATAAATATACATATTTTAATTTACAAGATCTATCTATTGTGAACATTTAATCAAGTGATGTTGTAAGGTACTTGGTATTTTTGGATATTCCTATTTTAGATAGTGGTTGGTAACTTTGGTTGGCCAATTGAGATAAATTGCTAGACTTTACCAATAACTATCTAATTTATAGCAAGCATTATTGAAATTATTCCAACCGTAATAAGTTAAGATTATATGAAATTCGAAAGCAAGATTGATGTCAATAATACTATTGAAGAGATTGCTTTTGAAATTGAACATTTTCTTATTCTTATTGCATATACCAAATCAAATGGTCAAGGTCAACAAAAAACATTTGTAAATCTGAATACCAAAATTGTTAAAATATTTATCATCTATTAATTATTAAATTATGAGAAGAAAAAAACTTCAACCTTTATCTACATTAACATTATTCCTTGATTCATATCTACTATAGTAGATCCACTCGTCATTGACCAAAAACTTGTATGCAATCTATAGGGTGTGTGAATTACAACAAAAGCTAGGATTGATTTTCATAATTAGTTTTGGGATGGTAATAATGAGGTTCAAAGTTTTGTATTTGGAGTAATTTTAGAAGCAAGATAGGATAGATTGCTAGGTGTTACGAAAATTATAGCATGAGATACTAGAATAGTAGCAAGTCTTTAGTTTTGGAATACATTTTCTTAATTGTCGTAGCATTGTGGGTACCAAAGTGTCATAACACATGCTTCTAAATTTGAGTTCTAAAGTCAATACAAAGTAGTCTCAAAATGAGCAATTAAGAAAGACTCTATACACTAGGATGGGTTGAGACCAACTTTTGACTTCCAAAACTTATAATAATTTGAATTCAAGGAATACAATTAACAGAAACTTTGCAATGCCTATCATCTCTATCTTTCTACATAGTAGAAAATTTGCATTGCCATATACCCCTCCTAATCATGCACAAAATTGCTTAAGTGATCAACTACAAATGATTCTATCTGAACCCCTCATCCCCAAAGTCCCATTTGAGTTCAAAAACATCATTGCATTTGAAGTGGTATAGATGTAAATGTCACTAAGTTATAAAGATCTTAACCATACAATCTTGTAGTGAACATGTTGTAGATGATGTGGATCAAATTTGGACTCATTTGACCGTATAGATTGAAAGATTATAATGTTTCAATGTTGAAATAAGATGTTGAAAATTTCCTAGCAACACACTTGGAGGTAAAATTCAATTTCTAAACTTACTCAAATGAAAAAATTGGAAACTATAAAGTGATTCGAAACCAACATATAAAGACATTGAAGAAAAAATATATCAATAAATTGAGTCAATATGTTTGCAAAATGGCTTGCAAATGTCAAAAAATCTGCAAGGAAAGTTGCAGAAAACACATATGAGACTAAACCTCCCTCTACTAAAATGCTTCTTAGTCACTCATAACTTCTTAGATTAATATAAAATTTTATCCACACAAACTAGACTAGTATGCGCAAATTTTCCAATTTTTTCATATTAGAAATGGACATTGTATAGAGAAGAAACACGCCACCAAAGATCAATGTAATCGAAAAATGTCAGGATTTTGAACTTCAAATTGCTCCCAAACATTCAAAAAAACTTGGATTGATATGAAAAATTTACCATAATAACAAGACTAGAAGGGAAACAATATACAACAAATTTTTATTGAAAACAAACTTTAGATGAAGGAGATACAACCCCCCAAAATTGCAACCATCAAATGCAGTTTAGTGGATTCAGATTGAACTTGTGAACTTTGATTGGCTTCCAATTACTTTGTACATCTTCATTCAATTTGAAAATCTTACCACATAAACTAGAAGAGAGACTACAAATTTTCCAACAAGTTTTATTGAATTTAGACATTGGATGCAAAAGTTACAAGATTTTGAATTGAACTTGACATTATGTGAGGATACTTTTGGTCCCCTATGGCAATGAGGGGTTAAGGGAACCGACTTATTTCCTTCCACTGAAGCAATTACACATACCTAGAGCACAAGCTTCTTGAGTAAAGAAATTTTACCATGTACAAAAATAGAGTTTAGAAAAATTCTATATTTTTTCAGAATTTCAATCTTCAAAACATAATTACTATAAATGTTTTAGTTGAAGATTTTGTTCAATCTATCCTTATCATATAGGTCTTTCTATTTCCAACTATGAATTGGCTGCAAAATCAACCAAGAATGCATCCAATCGCGTTGTGCCATGATTGCATAGGAAATTGTGCTATAATTAATCTCCTACTTTTTTTTGTTGGATGGAAAGAGAGTAGCCTATATAATAAAATTAGGTTAATAGTAAAAAATGAGTCAGCTCTTGTAATTATATTTTTTCTTCCCCTAACACATAATTTAGGGTAGCCAACCCATTTTCAACCACTTAAGCAATTACGCATATTTGGAGTGCAAATTTTTTGAATTCATAATTTTTTCCATGTACAAAAAAAGTTTGGAAGGATTTTCTGTTTTTCCAGAATTTTATTACACCAAATGTAATCAATACGAATTTTTTAGTGGAAGATTCTCTTTGACCTATAGTAGTGATATGGACCTTTTTATTTCTAACCATAAGTTGATTGCAAAATCAACCAAGGACTGGTTGGAATATTGTAAGTCTGGCAACCAACAATAATTTGCTACAATTGTGTTGGAAATTGTGTCATAATTAATCACTACAAATCTCCTACTCATCAGAAAGAAAATAGTCTATATCACAATAATGGGGGTGATAAAAATGGGTTGGCTACTATAACCTTCAATAAGTTCTTACTACATTTACAAATGACTCAACATGTGCTTTGTGAATTCTGACAAGAGCATCTTGAGGTAGTCTAACAAGTTCCCATGGAGATGATAAAGACTCCATAGAAAACTTCAACATATTTAAGTTATAGTAAGTTAGTCGACCCATTTCTAATCACCCCCCATTCTCATGATATAGACTATTCTCTTTCTAATTAGGAGAAGATGAGTAATGATTAATTATGGCACAATTCTTGACACAGTTCAAGCGCATTACTATTGTCTACAAGACTTACAATATTGCAACAACTCTTGGTTGATTTTGTAATCAACTTATGGTTAGAAATATAAAGGTCTATATCACCATTATAGGTCAAAGAAAATCTTCTACTAAAAAATTCATAGTAGTTATGTTTTGTGTGATAAAATTCTAGAAAAATAGAAGATCCTTCTAAACTCTATTTTTGTACATGGGAAAAAGTACAAATTCCAAAAGATTGCACTCCAAATATGTGCAATTGCTTAAGTGGTTGGAAATGAGTTGGCTATCCTCGTCCATTCTTTTCACAACAATTCCTATGTTTTAAAAAAAACTTGTAAAGGTCAATTGTGCAAAAGGAACTTACTTCAGTTTGAGTTTATGAACCCCTAAATGCCCAAGGCTTGTTTTGAGCTTCTTGGAATTTGCTCTAAATCGAACAAAATGCCCAACATTTCGATAAGTTGTATCAATTTTTTTGAATTGTAACCGTACAAATTCAAACTAGACATGTTAGAAATCTCAAAGGAAAAGAATATACAACAATATCACTTACACAGTGAAAAATTATAATGTTTGCCCACGAGGATGTTAAAACTGTGAAGTTTTTCAATCTTCTTTTTACAAGTCAAATCTAAAAAATTGGTGACCAATAAAATATGAGGTTAAATGGCCTATCATGTTTGTCCCCAATTAATTTATGACTTCTTAAAATCTACTCTATAATTTTTTTAAATTAATTTTGAATGTGATTTTTTCTCCAAGATTTAGTGTATTTGAAGCTCATTTCCAAGAGCTCTCAACACTATGCAAAGTCAAGATTGCAATGGGTATCCTTGTACAAAATCTTGAATAGAAAAATCACTAATATTTTGAAGATCAATTTTTGATGCTAAAACTAGATTGCAAGAACTTTTCAAAAATATAAATTACTAAAATTAAAAACTTGGTTAAGTTTTATTTAACTTCAAAGTTTTGCAAACACCAAATTTTGGTGCCTCACGCATTCAGGGGTTAACCTTGAAAGGCTCCAAAATCTGAACAACGTACAGAAAAGG
The DNA here is from genome assembly GCA_963969395.1 of Pseudoscleropodium purum. Classification (NCBI taxonomy): domain Eukaryota; kingdom Viridiplantae; phylum Streptophyta; class Bryopsida; order Hypnales; family Brachytheciaceae; genus Pseudoscleropodium; species Pseudoscleropodium purum. The sequence continues at coordinate 11,056,853 of OZ017805.1, read as the reverse complement.
AAGGCCATAACACAGAAACAACAAACGATTTTCATTCACCCAATTATTGACTCTTGGTGGATAAGATCTGATTCGCTTGAGGTCCCTTACATGGCCTTTTGCACTGCCTTTAAAGAGCTCAGTTCAAAAGTAAGGTAGGAGGTATGCAAAGTGCTCTCTAATATAGAGGTACATTTTGCTTTCTCTTTGCACTAGAAATGTACAAATTGTGTACATTTTAGCATGTGGAAACTTTTAGTGCATTGCAGTTCAAATTCCCAAATTCATAACTAATCCTATGAAGCTTCAAAAAATATGAAACAACTTGGGTTAAGTTAGATGCCAATTTTGGTTCTTCAACTAACCTTCTACCTTCTCAGAAAAGTCCCAAATTTATGGGTGCGCCAAAGATGTTCACTGAAGCATATTTTACTATAAAGCCAAGGCATGGCATAAGAATTTCCAACCCTCAACATGCCTATGGATGGGAGTGGGGAAGTATAATATTTAGAATGTCATAACTTAAGTTACCTTACTCCAGTTTGAAATGTCCATTTGTGTTTGATGAATGACAGAGAATTCTTTTGCATTGGACAAAAGTGCAACTATTCACCTTTGGAATTTTGTTTTGAGAAGGGAACATCTTTTTATAGTAGTTTGATTTTCAATGAGTACTTTTCCATTTTTTTTAAGCAATTGATTCCCACAATATTAGAAAATGATCATTTTAAGTGGAGACCAGCCCGTCCTTAAATGGTTAAGGTCAGTGGCACATTTGAGGAGTGCCCACCGTATATGACTAGAAAATTATTTACTACAATGCCTGGCAACCTCCTCCTAGGGTTTACTATTTTTTGTATTTTGGGGGACAACTATGCAGTTGTATACAGTAGAGCATGTATTTTATGCTAAATGATGCTGCCAGTCAAGTCAACTCCCATGTTTCTTAGTCAACCATTATAATCTTCCAATTTCAAGAACCTGTTAAAAAAAATTGTTTGTTGTATAACTCACCGACACTGGCTGCTTTCATACCCTTCAGATATTACAGGCACTTTGTTTACAAGTCTGAAAATTTGTTACTACAGTACCACATCAAATCTGCACTTTACTGCTTAAGTTTTTCAGCCATTATGAAGGCATTTTAGATCTCAATTTTCATAGTAACAAAGTGTTGAAGCTTAAAGTACGATGAGTCATTTTTAGGCAAGATTAACCATAGGATCTTGAAGAAAGCCAAGTCTTTATAATCTCTACAAAGTTTGGTTTCAATCCAAGTCATAGATTGTAAGATTATAACATAAAAGTGAAGGGTACTACAAGGAATTTAATGGTTTTGAGTAGTCAAAATTGTGCTTTGACTAGCTCTTTTGAACACATAACACTTAAAAAAATTGGCATCCTACTCTCATTCTCAAGATAACCAAGTTCCACATGCATGGAAACAAGTCTTATACTTTTAGGATAAAAAATTGAGTGAGAAAATGGTCTTGCAATACATGACTACTTCATTGTTAAATTTTTAAAATCATAAGAGAAATAGAAGATTTGTCACAAATCTAAAGCCAAAATTTAAGATCAAATATGATAGAATGAAGGAACACAAGAAAAGGCAAACAAAAGGGAATTTTTTTTTAAAAAAAACGGCTCAAATCGAAGTGCAAAATGTGTATTCCAATAGTTGTACATACCCATAGACTAGGCAAAGTTAAAAAAAGGGAGAGATTGGGGACACTCTAGGTCTAATCTATTATTGATCAACTCATTGAAAAGCAATATGAACAGTCTACACTAGGAACCCATTAGAATTCCAAGGGTCATCATTGTCCAACCACGTGTCTTACATTCCAAAGGTTGGACCTAGCCTTGCTAATACCAAGTGGTACAATTTTGACACTACTTACTCATGAACACATGCCTCTACCTCATTGGCCAAAGTTTCACAAAGCAATGCCTCTTTATTATAATTCTAGACCACCTATGCTTTGTAAATTTTTGTAAATTCAATAGTGATTTTTTTCTAAATATGAAACACCACTAAATAGCTAACTTGATCTCTTGAGAATGAAATCAAGTTCAAGTGACTTTTTCCATTCCTACATTCAAAAAATGGACATTCTAAAAATGGATTGACCCATTTTTGGTCATTGCAAAATTTAAGGGTCAAGGTACTCTTGCTCAAATAGAATGACACCAGTGGCTTATCTCCTAAAGGACCAAACATTTAAATTTTGATCAATGAATGAATGCAAACACATTTCAAACATACAAAAATGCATTTTTTTCATCTATCATTTTTTTTAAGAATCGTGTGTTAGTTCTTTAACATCTATATGGTAAAGATTTTAAAGACTTTGATTTTCAAATATTCCATTATTTAATAGATATTTTTTGGTTTTGCCTAAAAAAATAACTGCATCAGTTCAAAAAATAACCCTTCTTAACCCCTAAAGTTCTTTGACTATGTTTTCCCCACAAATGCTCCAAAACTGCCATTTCTTATATAAGTTTCAAAATTTAGAAAAAAAAACATTTTTAGACACATGTAACCATAGGATCTTGTAGTACATTAGTTTAATAAGATATGAAAAAAAACTCAGAAATTTCCACAGTGTAGATTGCAAGATATTAGCATTTGAAGTGACAAAAATCATTTTTTTGTCCCTGAAAAAAAAGCAGGCAAATGAACTTCACAAGGTCACATTTTTACAAAAAAAACATGCATATTAATTATTAAATAATTCAAATTCACACACATCATGATTTTATCGTGGTGCAAACTTTAGAAAGAAAGTTCAAATCCTTCACCATTTTTTGTGTTATTTAGTCATGACACTTGTAAAAGGTGGCCATACATTTTATTTTGACCCTCATTCTCTAAGTGTAGCATCCATTTACTTTGATTTGCACTTTATTCTTTATAAGACATGAGAATAATGAATAAATTCATGATGGGAGTAATTTGCAAATTACAAAATGTGCAATGTTCATAGGTTACACCATTCAACTTTTGGAAGTATTGCAACCTAACTTGTATATGTGATTATGTCTTGCTACTGGAATGCACTTCTTTTTTGAGTCATATACATAGTTAATTTCTAATGTATATGGCCAATACATGTCTACACAATGAGCTATAAATTTCATCTCAAAGTTCAAATTTACACCTTAACTCTTGAAGTCTGAAAGCCTTTTTTCCATCAAAAAACACTCAAAATTGTCATATCTATTGCAAAGAGCAAAAAACTTAATTTTTGTGTTGTTTTTTTGCATATCTAACCATGCAATCTTGTATTAGACTAGTGTAAAAATGTGTGGAAGAGCTTTCAAAAACTATGATCATGTAGATTGCAAGATATTTGCATTTAAAGTTTAAAAAACAAGTTTTCTTGCACCTTCTTTGACTAGATTCTTTTACTTTAATCTTCTTAACTTAAAAAATGTTGCACTATTGATTTTGAATTTCTAATTTTTTATGCTGAAAATTTGAGTTGAGAGCCTAGAACTTTTCTTAAGAAAAAACACAATTTATTTTCACTCATTAAAAATTTGTTAAATGGAAGTAGGTTCAAGATTTGAAGGAAAAACTAAACCATAAATAGTTGTTAGATGAATTTGAAACACACTAATTTCAATAGTAAGATTGCTCTAGCACATAAACAAAACCATGTGAATTTTTTTTTTGAAGAATTGTGAAAGTTGAATTCAAAAAAGAATTCCACAATTTATTTTTTCAAAAAGATGCTCTCATTGCCCAAAAAATAAAACTGCCCCTAACTTTTATATAACAAATCCAAATGGAATGAATCAAGGCTTCCTATTTTGGTAAAAATAAAATCTGTAAAAACAAAAATTATAATTTTTTTTTTCTAAGTTTTAGCAAGAATTGTTTTGCCCACCAAATTGAAATTTGGGCTTATTATAGGAAATTTTTTACTTTAGAGCATCGATTGAAATGAAAATTGTATTTCCATAAAGATAATGTGTTTTTCTATCTTTACAAAAAGTTTCAAAATATCATGACAAATAAGGAGCCTATTTAAAATCCATTTTATTCTCTAAAAGAATAATGAGACTTTAGGGGGTAAAATTGGACAATTTGTACAGTGGTATACTACATCTATTCATTATTTGATGGATATCCTATAAAATCTTTATTTTTTCAAAATTGGAGTTCCAAACATTTGTTGGGCATTTTGGCTCCATTGGTTTTCAATTATGTGTAGAAATTCAACACACTCTCAATTGAATATTTTTGATTAGCAAGCAAGTGCAAAGTCTTTATTTTAAACAATTGTTCATCTAAAGTTGGGATCTAGATTTGAAACTTGAAGAAAATGAAATTTTGTTAAAATTTAACATAACTATTTTTAGTCTATAAAATATATAATAAAATATAATTAGTTATATTGTATGCAAAAAATATAAGAAAATATATCTTAGAAAAGGATTGAACATATATTATTTCACAAATAAAGATTATTCATGTAATTTTATATTTATTTCTATAGAATTGCATTAAATTGCCATTGTTGAAAACTATGCAATGTAATGATTTAAGTTTGATTTTTGAATAACAAGTCATGGTTGCATAAGATCAAGGTTCATTAGTTTTATATGCTAAATCATGTATTTAAAAATTTGATGATTTTTGTAGGTAACAATTTGCATATTAAAATTGGAATTATTTTTTATCTTAAAAATATCAAATGAACTTTACATAATTTTCTAACATAATTTTTATGTAAAATTCATATTAATTATTAAAAATCACTAAAATAGTATGAATTCTTTTGTAAAAATGGAGAGCATAGTGATACACAATAAATATATTTGGTATTTTCTTGAAAAAAAGGTTTTAAGTAGAATATTTTAGGTTTTTAAGAAGTAACCATCAAGCTATTAGAAAGACATTAAGAATTGAAATTTTTATAAAAAAAATCCATATGGATTAAAAAAATATTATTAGAATTAATATTTCCTTAGGTGAGATTAGCAACACACAAAATAAAAAATTCTATGAGAATCAATGTTTGTATTAAAAAATGTTTCTAAAGCTTGCAATCTAATTTTAGCATCAAATTCCTACACAATGGGATACAAAAAAATTTGTTGTGAAATTGAACATAGACTAGACTAATTAGATTACTACAATTAAGCCTTCCAAAATTGTTTAAATCGGCTAATGGTCCATCCATGCAAAAGTAAATGTATCAATTATCATTTTTGGCTCTATTTTTGTCTTTAAAAAAAAATTACACAATAATAAAGATGTTAAAATCAAGTTTCACTTTCCATTCACAAATTTTTTAAACTTTCCAAATCACAAAAAAATATTGCAATTGCAACATTGTGTAGTTTAGATATTATAATCTTATATATTTCTTAAAATTGTTGTATAAATATCCTTAAATTACAAAAACAAAACACTAAGTGATTTCATTCTAGCATTTACTTTTAGTAAAGAATTCAAAATATTTAATATAATTTATAATTGACACAACTTCTTTTCCACTATACACATAATCCCTTAAGCCTCCAAGTCTTTTTTTGCCAAAAGAAACTCAAAACTACCATTTCTATTACATTGAAGCAAGAAAACAAAAAATTAATTTTCAAGGGTATAGAACTATAATAGGAACTTACATTAAACATGTATAAGAACAAGTGGTAAAATTTTTGTGGATTTTGAACACATGGATTGAAAAATATTTGCATTTGAAGTAAGGGAAACCCTTTTGGTAGACATTGCCACACTAGATTCTAGGAATTTGAATCCTCTTAACTTTAATTTTTTGAACTATATACTTTGATTTTTTTTAATTAAATAAAAATCTTGAAATGAAAAAATATCCCCCCTCCAACTAAATCATTAATAGTTCTTAAATTGAATTAAATTCACCAATTCCTACAATGAGATAATTTTAACAAGAAAACAAAATTCTTTGGGCCTTTTTTGAGTAATTGTAAAAATTGGGATCAAACAAAGTCAATACATTCTTTTTTCATAAAAATAATCTACATGCCTCCATAACAAAATGTTCCACAACTTACTCTTTATTTATCAAAATCAAATGAATCTAAGATTTCCAAATAGGAAAAGAAATTCTTTGAGAATAAAAAATAATGTATTTCAAGTTCTTATGATCATCTAGTGCTGCTCAAAATCAGAGAAATTTGAAAATTTTATCAAAAATTCCAAAAAGAATATTTGTAGAAAATATGTATTTTAATTTTCATTAAAATTATAGAAATTTATTTAGTCAATTATTGAAATTCTAAATTAATCATAATAGTAATAATTCAATGTGAACAACAAAGTTGACAATAATAAGGTGTGACCTATTAATAAACAAACTTAGATACTTCATAAAACTAATTTTAATTGAAAATTGTACATTACAAAAAACTATTAAGTAAAGGAATTTTTTTTCACATTTATCAATTTATTTTTCACATTGACCATGGAAATTGCAATAATTTTATTTCTATAAATTATTTGAAGTGTTTAAAAAAATTAAAAAATGTATGTAGAGTCATGTAATATAGACATGAATTTCAAAACTCTATATAATTATAGCTCCTAAGGTCTACATTTTAAATTCATTATATCTAGAGACATGAAAAGTTTGATTTCTTTTATGAGAAGTGATTGCAATATAATCTTAGATGAAGAAATTGTAAATGTTAGATCTCTATTGAATAGAATTAGAAGTTTGATTCCCATTTCATTCATTTAGGAGGGTGTGCAATAAAGTTGCAAAATACTTTGAAGGGATAATTCTGTAATATTGTATTGTTAACAATTATTCATTCAAACATAAAACTCTTAGAATGAAAATCTAAATCTAAATTTAAAAAAAAAAAATCGTATAAAATAGAGCTATTGGTTTAGTAGGAATGAATATTGTAAATTAACCATAATTGATGGCATAACTTCTATTGTTATTTTCAACTAAATTTCTATGTATATAAATACTTGATTCAAATATTTGTATGAAAGATAATTTCTTTAATGATATACACATTATGTAATTCTATTTGTGAAAGAATGAAGTTTTAGTGATATTGTATTTCAAAAATGATAAACCATTATTTATATTTTATCTTGAATTTTAGGTGTATTGATGGAACTAAATTAGGAATGTTTAATTGCAAGAATCATGAAAATAATCTTTAAAAGATTAAATATTACAAAACCTTGGATTTTTCTACACTTTAAAATTATAGAAATCTTAAAGACAATGTAATTTAGAAAATCACTTTAAAATGACAGTCAAATCACTATTGTGCAATATGACTTATATTTCTATTTTTCAATTTTTGTCATTGAATAATTTAATACTTTTTAATATCATTTAAAACCAAAGATGAAATGTTTGAAATATAATTATGGATTTGGTATTATTGATTTGTATATAAAAAAAATTTCATTGGTAGTGTAGTACAATTTTTTTTATATGGTACAATTTATATTGCAATAATATATGATCATATTTTTAATATAATAATGAATTCAATTTATATTTATTTTTTATTTAAAGAGATATAATTTTGATGTGAAACTAGTATAGGTATACCCATCTAATAGTGCTACAACTTGTTTGACATCATTTATATTTGGATATTGAATTACCTCTATGCATACAAAATCACCACAAGCTTTTCAAGGCAACCACTTGAAGTTGAAAAGATTTTTGATGCAACCAATGGTATTTGAAGCATTTTATTTTTCAAAGGGAGCCATTGAAAGAAGTTAATAAATATCAAAAAATTATAAATCAACTCAAGACTTTTATTTCTTGAGAATGCTAATACACTTTCCTAAAAGAATTATTATTTGGACTACCTATCTAATAAGGGTAAAAAATGTGGCATTAGAGATGTTGTTATTTTACAACGTGTGCCATTCTCAAAGCAACTTAGATAATCTAACTTATATTCAAGAAAAATTTGGAAATTATTTTAATATTTTGTAAATCTTGAAGACAAGAAAATTTTTAAATTTAATATCTTGCAATCCATAGTTTCTTTTCAAGCACAAAATAAAAATACACTCTTTTTTTGGATTGATTTTGATTGAATAAGAAGAACAAAGTCAATTGATTTAGAATGGTAAAAACTTATAGATTTATTACAAAATAGAAAATAAAATAAAATATGAGCAAAATAGAATGATTAAAATATTTAAAGTATTATTTCATCATCATTTTGTTTATTTATTCTAAGAGGACTTTCTAATTGTTATCCAACTTCAAGAGCTTCTTGGATCCCAAAATAATTTTTTGTAATTTAAGAATTTTTGCATGTAGTTCATCATGTTATATTTCTGTAGCTAAAAAAACTTTTGATTAGAACAAAACTTTGACTTAGGTGATTTTTCAAAGTCAAACACTTAAAGAATTGCTTGCTATAGATTGTCCTAGGAGATAAACTTAGCCAATCAAAGGCCATTTCAAGGAAATAATTTCCTGGTTGTGTAAGAAGGCAAGGGCTTATTAGTTGGAAAATATAGTGAATAGGCATTAGCAAGTGAAATTTTGTTCTTCTATTGTACCACACTTAAGTGTAGGATTCTAATACAAATCTTCTATTGCTCTAATACCTCTAAGAATTGTTATGCATGTTTTTAATTAAGATGAAAACACCCAAACCCATTTGTGTACCTGTTCCTAACAAGTAGACTTCAATATATAGTTTCAAGTTTTCTCATTTGAGTAGGTTTAGAAATCAATTTCCACCTTTGAATGTGTTGCTAGGAAAATTTCAGCATCTTTTTTCAACTATATAGCCAAATGACTCTAAAATTTATTTATGTCATCTACAACATGTTCACTACAAGATTGTACGGTTGAGATTTATAAACCTAGGGACATTTAGATCTATAATACTTCAAAAGCAACGATGATTTTGAATCCAAAAAGACCTTATGTGATGAGTAGTTAAGCTAAACTTAATTGCCCATTCACTTGAAACCACTTCAAATGACCATCTTGTTTTCAAAAAGGAAAGAAATTGAATAATAGGAATAGGATAGGTGATATTTTCAAAAGTTTAATTACAACAAGATATGTAGATTATGAATCATTCATGTTTTCATAAGAACATTGATGTGGAATATATAATAACAAATTTTTCTTGTTAAACAAAGACTAAAATGAAGTAAGATGAATTAAGATGAATTAAGATGAATTAAAATGAATTAAGATGAATTAAAATGAATTAAGATGAATTAAAATGAATTAAGATGAATTAAAATGAATTAAGATGAATTAAAATGAATTAAGATGAATTAAAATGAATTAAGATGAATTAAAATGAATTAAGATGAATTAAAATGAATTAAGATGAATTAAAATGAATTAAGATGAATTAAAATGAATTAAGATGAATTAAAATGAATTAAGATGAATTAAAATGAATTAAGATGAATTAAAATGAATTAAGATGAATTAAAATGAATTAAGATGAATTAAAATGAATTAAGATGAATTAAAATGAATTAAGATGAATTAAAATGAATTAAGATGAATTAAAATGAATTAAGATGAATTAAAATGAATTAAGATGAATTAAAATGAATTAAGATGAATTAAAATGAATTAAGATGAATTAAAATGAATTAAGATGAATTAAAATGAATTAAGATGAATTAAAATGAATTAAGATGAATTAAAATGAATTAAGATGAATTAAAATGAATTAAGATGAATTAAAATGAATTAAGATGAATTAAAATGAATTAAGATGAATTAAAATGAATTAAGATGAATTAAGATGAATTAAAATGAATTAAGATGAATTAAAATGAATTAAGATGAATTAAAATGAATTAAGATGAATTAAAATGAATTAAGATGAATTAAAATGAATTAAGATGAATTAAAATGAATTAAGATGAATTAAAATGAATTAAGATGAATTAAAATGAATTAAGATGAATTAAAATGAATTAAGATGAATTAAAATGAATTAAGATGAATTAAAATGAATTAAGATGAATTAAAATGAATTAAGATGAATTAAAATGAATTAAGATGAATTAAAATGAATTAAGATGAATTAAAATGAATTAAGATGAATTAAAATGAATTAAGATGAATTAAGATGAATTAAAATGAATTAAGATGAATTAATATTTACTGCATTTTCATTGTTTTTGAACGGAATGATTGACACAAAGCAACACATCTAGAAAAGAAGACAGTGAACAATTTCATTATTCTTTTGTTGCATCAATCTCTAAGAATCTTAAAATCAACTTGTATGTCTATTTTCTCAAGTATATCTACAACCTATTTCTTTAGCATTCCCAAGATCATAATATTCAAAGTGAAGAATTGAATTGAAAATTAAAAGAAAGGTTCAACAAAGAAACTTTATTTTCATTCCTTGAGTAATTGTTATATAGAAAGATACAAAAGATCATAGAAAAAAATTAATATAGCTAATAAATATTACTAAAGAAAAATTGAAAGATGCCAATTGTAATGGAAGGAATGTTAATGCAAACCATCTAATCTTATACACCTTTTTTTTGTGAAAGAAAAAAAAAATCTCATTAGTTATTTTGGGGGGGAATTTCCATGATTCCCCACACAACCAATTTTCTCATATTTTCTACCTCAATAATTGAAATGGAATGAATAAAATATTTTCTTGTAGATATAGACTTATCCTATGATCCAGGGACACACAATTTACAAGAATTATCCAACCCTATGAGGACAATTATACATTGTTGTTTGTTTGTGTGAGGTAAATATGATATATTTTAAATTCCATTGTAGGAAAATGTTTATTAAAATGCAAGCAAGGTGTTAATACAATTTATATTTAGTAATCACATATAAGGTAAACTATCCCATTACATGCAAAATGGGAGCAAGCCCATTGTGGGCAAAATTGTAATGGTGGTGTACATTCAAATTAAAAAATGTACACCACGATTACAATTTTATTCACAACAAGCTTATTCCCATTTTATTTGTTATGAGGTAGTTCATCTAACTAGAAACATCAAAAATTCATAACATAGTATAGCTTTACCAATTACTAGGGCAAGTTTAGTGTTAGATTTCAATTAATAGTATAATGAAGCACATCATATTAGATGGAACATCAATTGCTAAAAGAACTTGAAGTTTTTGTAAACTATAGGGCAATGCCCAAGAAAAAGGGCATTGCATGATAGAAAGGGCCGATGAAGAGGGTGGAGTTTAACAAGGAAGCTCTTTCAATGAGAAGCCTTGTCTAGTGTAAGCTGCATGAAGAGAATTTAGATGAAATGTAGGATGAATAGAAACATTTGGGATGAAAAATGTATAATGCCTTAATTATAGGTGCAAAACCACACAATTATTCCCTAAAGTTCCTTGACTATATTTTTGCCAAAAACGCTCCAAAACTGCCATTTCTTATATAAGTTTCAAAATTTTAAAAATATATATTTGGACACATGTAACTGTAGAATCTTGTAGTACACTAGATTTAAGAGTTCAGGTAAAAATTTCAGAGATTTCCACCGTGAAGATTGCAAGATATTAGCATTTGAAGTGATAAAAATCATTTTTTTGTCCCTGCAAAAAATCGGGCAGCTGAACATCACAAGGTCACATTTGTATGAAAAAATCTTCAAAATGATTGCAAATCCTTGGATTAATTCTTCAAGGCATGATGGCTACATGCTTGAAAATTTTGAGATTGTTTGAAATTGTACAGCATATATGAAAAAAATAGTAAGTTGAAAGATGTAGAGAATGGTTCAAAATACTAAATTATTAACAATTTATTTATGGAATTGAAAAATGCCAATCCCAATGGTGGTAATGTTGTAATAAACAATCTTCACCTAATGGTTTTATTTTTTTCCAAAAATATTGAAAATTGAGTTCAATAAAGGACCTTAAGGTTTATTTTAGAGAAGAGAATCCATAACTGCCCACAAACTAAAATACCTCATAACTTTTGACTCATTGATCCAAATGGAATGATTCAAAGCTTTTAATGTAGATATAAATCTAGGAAACCAATTTCAAATTTGAATTTTTGAAAAAAATGATTTTTTCAGATCTGCTCAGACTGCCCAAGTTGAGAAACAAACTACATATTAGGCTATAACTTTTGACTCATATTTTCAAATGTCTTGAAATTTAGTGCATATGAAAGATATTCCTTTTCCACATCTTCTATTAAAATTTGGGCTAAAAATATGGAAATCTCCACTGACATGCATTTGCCCAAAATTGATCCATTGCCAAAAACAACATTTGGTCCTTTAGGGGTTGAACATTATGCCCTCATTTTATTACTATGGTTTACATGGTGTGTGTGTTTGAGGGTGAAAGCACATTTGTTTTACATGGTGGGTGGGTTGGGGTGGGTGGGAGAGAAAGCACGTTTGTTTTATAAGCTCATTGATTTCAGCACACATTGATGTGTCATATAAGATACTTCCCTTCTAGCCTTTTGGAATTTATTTGTCTGCCTTGCTGAAGGGTAACTTAAGGGTGGCTAAGTTGGTTGAGGTTAGAATTTCAAATATGACCATTACATTTGTAAGGCAAACCTGCATATGACAGGCAAAAAGAATGGTTTGTCCTGTTGCCATTAGTAAAAAAATTCATATAAAGACAAATGTGAGAAATGAAGGAAGCAATTAGAGTTCTATTTTTTGGACAAAATATAAATTTTTAATGAATTTTTGAATTGTGATGTTTAGTTGTCTTAAAATAATTTATGGACTACCCCAAATTAGGGAAAAAATGTTTTCATGATGGTCATCTTACCACCTAAAGCACTCACAACATTTCCTAACATAGCTACAAGATTTCCTAATATAAATATGACATGAAATCTTAATGTAGTTCTAATCTCATTTATTAAAAAAAATTTGTCATGAGTTGATATAAGATTCTAATGGATAGTTTTTTAGGTGCTTGTCATGGATGGTTTGCTTGTCATAGGTAGATTTACCTTATAGGTTGCACCTTGTGTGCATTTTTTTTAAACACATGGACCAATTTCATTGCAAGGGCTTGGTGTGCATTTTTTGAGATCAATCAACATTGAGAGTTAGAATTTATATTTAGGATTCTCAATGTTTTAATTATTATGCAAAGCGTTGAATGGTATGCAAATTTTGTGAAGCTAGAATTGTTTGGTTATTGAAAGTAGAAACATTAGCTAATACTTTAAACTAGCATAGAATATGATAAATATAACTACCTTTTCAATTGGAATTACTCATATCATGCTAAAATTTGAACAATTAAAAAATTAGGGAATTTTTTAAAAATGAAGACAATCTTGGATAAAAATACACACATTAATACTTCTTTGAACTCAAGGTACTCCAATGTTTTATTAAGAGTGAATTCCTTTAGTACTATAAATTAATTAATATTAAAAAAAACTTTTCTAGTTATAAATATTATAATAAAATATTTTGTTTTGTTTTAAAATACAAAAAAAGATATAAATTTTCAAGTCACAAACTTGATTCTTTTGCAAAATGACTCATAAAAAAGCAAGAAGGACTATCTACCTTTTATGGATGATTTGCAAAATCTTGTTGTAGATTACACACATAAGAACTTGCAAAAGAATGCAACATCCATTTTAGTTAATGAAATGCTTTCATGAAAAAACTCATTTTCTCTTTCTCCCTTCAAATGGAACTCTCTATAACCTCAAAAAATTACAATTAAAAAAATTAAGTTTTCAAATTATACTTAGAAGGTCAACCCAAGTGACTTGGTATAATTTCAAGTGTGATATTTAATTGTCAAAGAAATTTGTGTCTAATCCCTATTCTAAAATGACAAAGATTTATGTACATTGTTTGTTGATACCTAAACAACACACATATTGCATCTTTTAGGTATATAGGCAAAATTAGGTTCACAATGCAAAGTGATTTTCAACCATTTCTTTTCACAAACATTTTACTCATGAATATGTTATTTCATCACACTTGATTGAACCCATTTATATTGTTTGAGGATTTCAGATGATTCCCTAACTCAAAAATAATTTGCAATATATGAAATATATTCTGTAATTAGTCCTTAAAAAAATTGACTCCAATTTGGGAAATATGATCTATTTGAAGTCTTCTGGCAAAAGACAAGTTTGAAAAGATACCAAACCTAGAACTCTCTCATGAAGTGTTTACACAAGTAATCAAAATTTAAAACAAATAATTCTCTTGGTCATGGCCCTTACTTCAAGAGCTAAGACTAAAAATAAATTTTATTATATGTTTGTCACTTCCAATGGTGTGAAGAGAACTAGGACTTGAAAAGGGGATTTGAATTTTTAATGAGTTTCTAAAAATGTCTAATAATTATTTTTATGATGTTAAAGTGAAAATGTCAAAAATGCTCTAAAGCTATGAACTAGTTGTTGAAAAAAACAAAAGCATTTAATGTGGATTGATTGAGGGATTCAAGAGAAATAGAAGACAATTGTAGAATCCTAGGAAATTGAATGTTATTTTCCATACTAGAAACAAACTTGAGCTCAATTAAGGACTCCAACCAATCAAACGCTTGAATTAGTTAGTTTTTAATTTAATTAAGCTTAAAAGGTCTCTAGAGAACCACATACATTGTTTTATACTTGACTCCTAGTACACAAATTTATACACTCAAATATATAAGACATAAAACATTGTGTTGATAATCAAACAATTAATGTTTTTCATTTGAATGTCATTTTAACATGACATTTTTATAGCTTTTGAGAAATGTGAGAGGTGCAATAATGGTCCAAACTGAAAGAAATATAAATCATTGGATTCCAATCAACTTGAATATAAATTTTTGTTACTATTGTGTACGTCAATTCATCTACCTTTTCATTCAAATACTTAATGATCACTATATTTTATCTAGAGGCAAGCTTTACAAGAATTTAGATATTAGAAAATCAACTTGAGCTAAGTGCATTTGTAAGATGGAAAAAATTTAGCAATATACAAACACAAAAATGCAACACAATTTGATCAATCCAAATATGTTCCTTCAATTCATCCCATCTTTTACATGATTTCCTTACTCCAATTAATAACTTTGAAATTAAAGTAGATCTACTCAATTTTTTCCAAAAGTAGTTAACAAAAACATTTCAAGTTTTAAGCATTAAAGTTTGATATTTCAAAATAAATCCATGCATTCCTTTTCTAACCATAGCTCCATTATATTTACCCCCTAAAAGATTATTAGGTAGCTTTTGCAACTACATTTGTGAAAAATTTGAAATGTAGATGTCACTAATAGTTTGTGAACAACAAAAAGAATTAAATATTTTTTTTCATTGAATCCGTTGGTGCAATCTCATCAAAAAATGATTGAGTGTGCAATTTTGGGTGATTTTTTTGAGAATAAAAAAGTCATTCTAGGTTGGCACTTCACATCCTCATATCTTTTTTACCTCAACCCAAAATGATTTGAAAAAAATTATACATCAAAATCATAATGATGAATATCCCTAAAGAAATAAGAGTTTTAAATCATTTTTGAACATTTCTATTTCAACATTCCCATTTAAGCTCATACACAAAGTATTGCTTTACATGACATCTTTCATCATTCTTGTCAATAGTGGCATTTCTCAAAAATTGTGTGATTTCATTAATCTTCTATTTATAGGAAAGCTATATAAATCTTCTTTCATTTCAATGGTAGCCATCATCAAAATTATTCTACATTAATGAGGAATTATACTTGTTATAAAAGCTAGTTAAGAAAACAAGAACTATACTCACCTCCTCTCCAATCCTTTAGGGGTTAATATATAAAGTTCAAAAGAAAAAATTCAGAATACAAAGTATCTCTTATGTACAAAAGATTCTTCAAAGATCAGTGCTCTATATAAACATTGTGCACTTTGTTAACAATACTAAAATATAAACCAATTAAAATTTCTTATAGCGTTAGCACATTCAAAAATATATTTAGTACCTAGAAAAATATAATAAACCATATATGATTATCAAGTAAAAATCAAGTACAAAGTCAATTTAAATCATAAATAAAGTCTACCTAAATCATAAAGTCTATGATTTTGAATTTCAAAACTCCCTTTTTAATACTGGATTTGCCACATGCATTCCAAACTTTGATTGTAAGATATTCCCATTTTAACCTTAAACCTAAAAAAGCCATTGACTTTCTCTCCTTCAAAATTTCAGTTTCAAGCATGTATAGAAAAAATCCACATCTTCTCCTTTGAAGTAGATAAACTATTGAAATAAAATATTAAAAAAATAATAATTTAATTTATAAATAAAAAGGTGTCTGAAAGACCTAATTTTTTTGGAGGCTGTTTATTTTTACAAGTTTAAATTTACCAAAAAATTTATAGCTCAAATCAAAAACCTTCTTTTTCATGAAATTTAGGATGCACTTGTGCACTGGGACATGTGATCTCTATTACCCTCTACATGCCCAAGGCCATATCACCTTCATTTGAAATTCTTTTACATGTTTGGAACTTCTGAAATAATTGTGTGAGTTATCACAGTGACAGTGACAATGAAGTAACTGAATGATCTTGAACTGATACATACTTTCATGAGTAGCAGAGGCCAAAAAAATTGCAATTGGACAGTAGGGAATAAAAGACTATAATGTTTGATTGATTGCAAGTACCATTTTTATTATTTTTGAAAATCGGTATAAAACTAACTAACACAATTGTCTATCCAATGGTACAAGTTTCTAAAGTTGAATATTGCCTCCTTCTCCAAAACTTAAGTCAAATTTTGTTGCCCCTTAAGGATTTAGGTCCAAATTTGTTCTCTTTTAACTTCAAATGTCAACTTCAAAGAATCTTGTAAACAACATAGTCAAATGGGTGAAAAAAAATTTTACAAATTTTTTTAGTAATCTACTACAAATTTATATATTTGAAAGCTTGAAAATTGTTTTTATATTTCCATTACACTCAATGCACTTGAAAGTAATAGTTTTAGACATTTTAGAAACTTGTACCATTGGATAGACAGTTGTGTTCCTATTTGGTGTGTCCCTATAATTAAGGTGCCAAATTCTTGGAAAAATATAAGAATTGAAAATTTTCTTCATTCTTAAACAACTTTTGAATCACTTTTTCCAACTTTAATTAATTATTTGGTAATAATTAGGTATAGTGTAGTGTTTCTAAAAAGTCATAAAAAAATTTCTTTCAACTGGTTTCCGTTTCAATATTTTTTTTTAATTGCATTTGAAAATTTATTTTGTGGAAATGATTGCAATGCATGATAGCATGATAATTTACCTTATGCATTGAATTGTCTTCATTCTAAATTGTAATTTAGATCCCATCTTTACAACTTTTAGTTGTAAAAAGAGATCACAAGTTTTCTGGCATTACTTTAAACCCAAAAAAACAACATTTGACTCCTCTTTATAGTTAAAAGTTGCAAAGGTGAAGTCGAAACCTCATTTGAAGAAAAGGATCACCCAATGTGATTAGATTGCATGTAATTATGTTACATTGTCATTTCAATAAAACACACAAGTTGAATAAGAATTTCCAATGCAATCTAAAACAAATATTGAAGGAAAAACAAAATAGAGACAAAATTCTATGATTTCAAAACAATTTTTGTAATCAAAGAAATTTGATATAAATAAAAAAAATTCTTGGTATTCAATGGGCATGTTGAAATTTATTCATCATTTAAAAATACATGATGTCCTAATTAAAGGTAAACATATGATTTTAAATTATTTTTCAGAATAGAATCTAGCTTAAATAATATGATAATATCTAGATTTAGTTTAGGATTTCTGATTTTAATGTGACCATTATGATCATACAATAGAAAATATATTTTATAGAAAAATCATTCATTGTTAAATTAGATGAAAGACATATATGTAGTGGCTTTATTAAAAAAATTAAAAATTAAAAGATCTATATAAAAATTTTGACACTACTTAATAAACATAATACCAAATAAAATAATTTTGTTCCTTAAAGATGAAATAAAAAATTGTATAATTTCCAAGCACCTATTAAAGTTAATCTTTATATCTAACTACTTTCTATATTATATTTTTTGTTGACTTCTAATAAGTAAGTGTATTTAATAACCAATGGAGTTACATCTTGCCAATCAAGACTATTTAAACCTCTACTAATTCAAAATATCAATCTATTCAAACATTGGAGGTTTAGCATAAAAGATGTGGAGGTTGAAAGTTAATTGCCAATTCATTCAACTTGAAACTTGCAAGAGAAAACAAAATGAAATTCACTCCCATTACAAAAATTCTGAGTCTACGAGAAGGCTACCATTTATGTACTCATATGGTGCACTATTGGAAAAAATAATTAAGAATAATTATTTTTTAAATTCTTTTAAATTTGTAATTTGATGTGGCATTGCTAGTGACAAGTCAACACCACATCAGATTCACTGTTTTTTTAATTTTTTTTCAATTTCAAAAAATATATCAAAAAAAGGAAAAGAAATGAAATCATTAATTTTTTTTGAATAAAAAATATTTTTCATTTTTTCTATATTTGCACTTTCGGGGTGCCAAAATTAAAAAATATGCAGCCCTCTTTAGAATTTTTGTAATGATTAAATTTGTTGCACGCTTGCAAATTCAAATGTATATAATAATATAAAGACTTCTCAAGTTGTTGGATATCTCCAAACCCATCTTTGGACAAAAGGAAGAAAATTTAACCCCTGGAGGTCGGAGACTGTTATGTTTTCACCAAAAACGCTCCAAAATTGTCATTTCTAATACAAGTACCAAATTTAAGTGAAAAACATTTTTGGAAGCATGTAACTATAGGATCTTGTAGTAAAATAGTTTGAAAAGATGTAGAAAAAATTTCAGAATTTTCCATTGCGTAGAATGCAAGATGTTAACATTTAAAGTGACAAAAATCATTTTTTGGCCCTGTAAAAATACAAGCACTTGCACTTTACAAGGTCACATTTGTATGAAAAAATTTTAGATCATTTGGAATTGCACAACATATAGGAAAAATATAGTAAGTAGAACAAAGTAGAAAAGGAATCAAAATACTAAATTGTTAATAATTTAATTATGAAATTGAGAAATTCCGATTTCAATGGTGATATTGTAGTAATAAACAATATACATCATATTTTTTATTTTTTCAAAAAATATTAAATAAAGGACTCCAAAAGTTATTTTTGAATAGGGAATCTATAACTACCTGCAAACTAGAACATTCCATAACTTTCATTTTGTAAATCAAAATGGATTGATTCCTCTCCCACCCTCCTTCCCACCCTCCCGTCCTCCTTCCAATTTCAAAATTATTATTTTAAAAAAATGATATTTTTTAAGAAACTTTTGGACTACGTAACCCATTCAACATTGAATATCACATATCATGTAATAACTTTTTAAGCATGTAGTCAAAAGTTATGAAAATTTTTGGGCCATAAAGCCACTCTCTAGGCGCATGTTGTGTGAAAATTTTAGCAAAAAATAAATAAAAACTCCATTCTTAGTGAGCTGCCCCAAATCATTATGTTGCCAAAAAGCATAGTTTTAACCTTTAGGGGTTAACAAAACAAAATAAGAAACTCAATTCAGCTTCAATTGATTTTAATGTTCAAAGTGTAATCAAACACAACCTTGTTAGGGAGATCATGTTTTATTAGACATAATCTATATTTATACTTGACCATGGATTCATCGATAGTTATTTGTTGATTCAACTTCCACATTTTTTTACATCTTCCTTTAATGTCATCAACAAACAAATGTACTTTTAATATTTATCTCACCTATTTTTTTTTACTTGCTCCCACACACTTAGACTATGTTGGAGACATGAAAACACCATGATATTGCCTCAAAACAATCTCTCATTGAGAATTGTGAAATAAAAAGACAATGATACAAACTTAAGGCCCATCAACCCAAGTAAAATCATATGTTTGGAAGTTTTTAACCTCCATATACAAATTATTTGTCAAAATTGCTTGCAATTCATGAGACTCAAATGCAACAATGATAGTGTATTAGCATGAAAATGTAAGCATGTGAGCCTTGAGCATATGTATAAGTGTAAATCCTACAACCATTGTAGATGCTTATAATATAAACACCCATAACATTGTTGTATAGTCTTTTAGGCTCACATGCTTATGCTCCTAGTTCACATAATAGCAATCCTCAACTCAAATGGTGTCCATTCAACACCTCCATAGGTTTCCATCATCTCTTTGTTCTTCACCTCTAAAGCAAACTAATTAGTTCCATTGATCATCTTGAACATTGTTCAATGGATCTATAACTTTTCAAACATGCCAATGCAAGATGGAAATTTCCCATAAGGAAAAGTACAACTTGCCAATGAGATAGATTTTGATTTCTATGCAAAAGAGGCAAATTCTTCTAAGAGTTGATCAATTTCTTTTCTCATTTGTGCTCATATCTCTATAAGAGTAAGCAATGGATTATTCTTGAATTGCTTGGTAAGTAAATTTTGAATAACTTTCTTTACTTAACCTACTAAATGAACATAGGCTTTGGCCTTTTTCTTCATGGACCTCAATGACAAATTTAGCAATTCCAAGACAATGCTTCATGCCAGTTATTTGGGAAGTCATAGTTCCAAATTAGATACCAACAAAAGTACACTATTAGAAAAATAGTATACCAATATGATAATCAATTCATATATATTATTTAGGACTGTTGGTTAAAACAATTTGGTTTGGACAATAATTCTATGTTGATTTGATTTCTTAATTTTGTCAAATTCCAAAAAAATACTATTATTTGGAAATTGGCCTTGAAATCTGTTGCATAAGCAAAACTTACCATATTAACACATCCACTACTTAAATAGGGCTACCATGTCAACAACCATTATACAAAGCAAGGCTTATAGTAGGGTTTGAACCCACAAACATACACTAGACCCATAGGGCATAGCGATGACAAAAATCTAATTAATTAATGTTTCGAAAATAGATTCTACACGTTCAAAACTAATTTTGAAAAATTTACAATTGTATTTACAATAATTAAAAGAATTTAGCTACAAAAATTTGAATGCCCCTTACCTTAACCCTTGAATGCCCAAGCCTTTTCAAGTATGTTTTGACTATGAAAAAATAATATGGACTTATAGTTAACCCCGATGAAGCAAATAGATTTTTTTTCAAAATCTAACTATATAGATGTTTAAAGAACTTGCTTATTGATATGTTCACTAATTTTGAGTGCAAAATTGCATAGAAGTTGTGAGATTATAACATGAAAAATGTACATTTTCTATTTTGAGTATGCTACCTTATCTACAATGTTTCAAAAATTTGCACATTGTTTTTGTTTGGAATTGGAGGTGACATAAAGAACTATAAATTGTGTTAGCACACTGAAATTCACTTTCAAAAGAATTAATTTCACATGAAAAGCTATCAAATTCATTATACAACCCACCTTGCAATTGTTGAAATGCAATTTTTTTTATAAGTATAAATTGCAAATAACTCCTAATCAACACTTGCATGTTTAAATTTTCAATGGAAAAAATTATGAAAACACTTTATTCTTTCTATTGGGACCAATTTCAAAGTAAATGAATAAGTACAAGTAATAAAATCTCTAATACATGAAATTGGCAAACTTTGCTCAAAATTGGAAAATGAAGTAAAATTAGTGAGCTTTACTCTTCCACTAATGGATATATATGAATTTGAAGACCTCATAAAAATCAAATGTTTACATTTTTTCAACGAAAAATGAAAATTTTCAATATTTTATCCTAAAAATTGCCCAAATTTTTAACCAATTGAACAAATTTAACTACCCATACCAAAATGAGCCTAAAATTTTAGATCAACTATATACAATCAATTGGGCATTTAGGGGTTAATGCATTGTATGAGAACACAATTCCTTTATACAAGTAAAGTGGATTTGTTTTGCTCAATATTCCTCTATTTGTCACAATATGGATCAAGAAAGATTCCAAAAGTTTAGAAGGGCTTTGGAATTAATTATACTTTTGAATTTGCAAGTTTACAATAAATCTAATAGGGGTGAATTTCACTTTTTTTCTCCTTTGGGTTTTAAGTGGGATGAACTCATGATCAACTTTTAACCTCCATAAATTTTATTCTAAACTTCTAATGTTTGAACAGATCAACCCTTTACTCCTAAAATGCCTAAAGCAGCAAATTTAGGTGTCCACAATACTTTGAAGTGAAATAAAAGTTAACCAAGTTGTTATTTTTCATAGTTTATATTTTTGAAATATTCTTTTGAAGTCTACTTTTAGCCTCAAAAATCTGATTTAAAAAATGATTGATTATGATTTTTGTATTTAAGATTTTGAGCAAAGGTGTCCATTGTAATCTTGACTTTCTTTAGAGTTCAAAGTTCTTGAAAATGAACCTCAAATATACTAGATAACAGAAAAAAAATTCACATTTGAAATTCATTTAAAAAAATTTGAAAAGTTGTAAAGTAATTGGGGTTATGCATGTTATGTTCTTTAACCTTGTAATTTTTTGACAACCAATTTTTTAGATTTGACTTGTGAAAAGATGATCAAAAGACTTCAAATTACTTTCACGGTTCTAACACCCTCATGATCAAACATTATAATCTTTCAATCTATAAATGATACTGTTGTGTTTTCTTTTCCTATGTGATCTCTAGTATATCTAGTTTAAATTTTTTTGGTTACAATTCAAAAAAATTGATATAAATTATAAAAATTTTGTCTTTTTTTGCAATTTAGGAAAAATTCCTAGAAGCTCAAAAAAAACTTGGGCATTTAGGATTAAAGATTTTTTATTATGTTTTCACCAAAAATGTTCCAATACTACTAGTTCTAGTACAAGTGCCAAATTTTAGAAAAAAACATTTTCGGATTCATTTAACCATAGGATCTTGGATTACACTAGTTTAAAAAGACGTAGAAGAAATTAAAGAAATTCCCATTGTATAGACTACAAGATATCAATGTTTGAATTGACACAAATCTTTCTTTTGGCCTTGCAAAAAATCAACCAAAAGCACTTCACAAGGTCACATTTGCATGAAAAAATGTTCAAAATAGTAGTGCTTCTTTGGATTCATTCTTCAAAGAAATTTGAATCATTTGAAATTGTACAAAATATAGGAAAAAAATAGTAAGTTGAAAGAAGTAAAGAGTGATTCAAAATACTAAACAATTGAGAATTTAGTTATGGAATTGAAAAATGCCAATCCCAATAGTTGTAATGTTACAATAAACAATCTACATCCTATGATTTTTTTTTTTTCAAAATATTGAAAATTGAGTTAATAAAGGACTTCATAGTTCATTTTAGAGCAAAGAGTCCATAATTGTCTACAAACTAAAGCTCCTCATAACTTTCACCTCATTAATTGAACTAGAGTGATTTAATGCTTTCCATGTTTATATAAATCTTGAAAATCAATTTCAAATTCTTATTCAAATAAAAAAAGACTTTTAAAGATCTTTTTTAAGGTACCTAGCATGCCTATTGAGCAACTTAGAAGCTTGAGCAATGAAAATTACATATCAAACAATAAATTTTTAATCATATAGTCAAAAGTTATGAAAATTATCAAGTCTTAAAGCTACACCTTGGACACATATTGTGTGAAAATTTCAAAGAAAAAAAATTTCAATTATAGTGAAGTTCCTAAAATTGCTATATTGCCAAAAACGTAATTTAGGGCTTTTGAGGTTAATATTGAATCAATAGAGGTTCATATAGTCTTGATTGGTGAGTTATATCTCCATTGATTATTAAATCTATTTACTTATAGGAAGTTAATAGAAAATGCAACAATAAAACAAGATTATTGACCAATGCAACATTTTGGGGTAATAGTCGACTAATTTTTTTTGAACAGTAATTGCCACCAGCCTTCACAACACTAGTGCAAATTTGGAGGGATGAAGCCTTAGTAGCTCAGACCTATCAGAGTAAAGCAATTTTGTGACTAATAAGGGAGCCGACCCATTTTCAACTAGGGACCCATTCCTGTCACGCAGGCTACACGCTTTCTAATGAGCACAAGAAAGTTTGAGATTAGTTATGACACAATTCATAATGCATTTGTGACGCATTATGATTTGTTGAACTCTTGGTCGATTTTGCAACCAACCCATGTTCAAAATAGGAAGATCTTTATGACAAGAATAAGTTGAACATAATCTTCAACTAAGAAATTCATAGTAATTATGTTTTGAGAGATAAAACTTTGAAAAAATATGGAGTCCATCTAAATTCTATTTCTATACATAGAAAAAAATTTCCACTCAAGAAACTTGTGCTCTAAATATGCATAATTGTTTAAGTGTTTGGAAATGGATCAACTCCCTTAGTGCAAGTAGATGCACTTGGTAACAATTTGCACACATGGATCATTAGGTTATCGACTATGTAACTTAATATTAGAACTTTGGAACAAGATATAACATCTTCATGGTACTGCTTTCCACCTGCATTTAAATCAATGTGGTTAGATATTTCTAAGAATGTTTTATTGCTAAAATGTTGGTGATGCATTGAAGGCTCAACTTGTCATTACTCATCATCTACAAAAGGTGTCTTCTATTTGGGCCAAGTTTAATGAAATTTGGCTCAAATCCTCAATTCTTGCCTATAGGGTTGGCATTTGCATTGTGTGGAACAAAAGGACCCCCCCTCTTGTCTTTTTCTCTAGGTTTCCCGTTTAGTTTGGTTTCCTTTCTTGCTATTATCTCTTCATTGTGTAGCCTTTGTTGGCTTGGCCATTTTGTACTTGGTTTCTTTTTTGAATGCAATGGTTCTTTCCATTTGTTAAAAATAAAATAAAAAATAAAAAAATGTTGGTGATGCCTGGCAAAATGATTAATTGTGTCTTTGAAACTGTTCAAGACTCCACTCCAATTTCAAAACATGGATGCCCAGAGCAACAGGGTGCTTCCCTGGCATACTGCCAAATGCCAAACTATTACTAAGAGCTTTCCTCTAGCTCCTATGGTGAGCTTGGCCAGAGATGGGGCAGTTGACATTCAGGGGAGGCCCATCAACAAGATAACCACAGGGCGTTTTAAGGCCAACGCTTTCATCATTGGTACTTCTAAACACCAACTTTAAGGAAATTTTCCAGGAAATTACATACATGTGAATGAACAAATTCAAATCAGTGTTTTTTTTTATTTTTGTTTTAAGGGAATCTGGATGTGGGCTCCAAGTGAGAAGTAAGTGGCTTAGGTAAGGTGCTTTCAAAAAAAATTTGGGTGCAAAATTTGGCTTCAAGTTAGGAATTAGTGTGAGTTGTATGGCCTCAGAACAAAACTTGAAAAAAACATCTTTGGAAATTTCAGCTCTTGGACTGGTGCAAAATAGGACAACAAGAGTTTAGTTTTTTTTAAAACACATGGACCATTTCCATTGCAAAGGGGAAACCATATAATGAAACAAAGGACATACCTTGGCAAAACATTTTTACAATTTTTAGACAGCTAAAGACCCAAACCTAACACATAGCAACCAACTCAAAAGCACCCACATGATGTTGAAGCTTAGAACAACCCCATCTTGGGCAAAGCAAGTTCCCAATGCATGTTCAAGTGGAAGCAGGAACTGAAGAATTTTGTTTGAAGCCAAGTGTTATTGAAGTGTCTAAGAGAAAATTTTCTACCTTGTTCGGGGATTGACTACATAGCTTGGAAGTTTTTGAGCCAAGTGGCTCTCTTATGGTCCAAAAACACTTTCCGTAGTACCTGTTCAACTTTGTCGTTCGGCCAAGCGGAATTATTGAAGAAGGTGGAGTTTTGATCCAGCTACATGAGCCATATGACTAAATCTCTAAAAAGGGACCACAAGGGCAATAAGGTTTCAAAGAGTGATGCAAAATGGGAGATAATCAAATTTTGACTCAAAAAACTTGCTATAAATAATGCACAATTGTTGAATCAACATTTGGAGGATGCCTAAAAGTCATGACTTATTAAACAACCATGGCACACTTGAATGTGTCAAAACACATTAACAAACAAACAAGTACATCAAGAACCTCTCATGACACATGGTTATACTTATCAAAGTCTTAACCTTACTAGAAAATTCAATTTTTCTATCGTTTTGGTTGTGTTGATCAGAGTCAAATTCTTGTTGATTTTGACAAATATCTGTTGATTTTGACAAAAATCAACATGAAATAGACCCAAATCAATGTGACCAAAACAAAACAAAAATTGAATTTTCTAGTAGTGTAATCATACCATCTTTAGCAATAAGTGGGAAAACAATTACTTCTATAGTTAGGCAACCTTGATGTTTTATGACTACAACACCTAGTGATACAATGAAGATATTTGCATATATGTGGCTACAATCTATACCTATATCTCCAACTTTATTATATTTTAGGCGATTGCGGATGAAAAGTTGTTGAATCAACATTTAGACAAGTGGCTACAAAGTGACAAACCCTAATATTCATGGTAGAGAGAATGACTACTAGAGTGTGATCCAAGATTTAAATTTGGCTTTTAAAAATTTTTTATCTCCAAATTTTTCTAAAGGCTTGGTGTAGAAGATAATTTTTTTGTGCTATTTGTCTTTTTATCGCCTAAAAAAATCACTGATTCAAATGCATGAGTACTCATCATTTAAACAATTATGTTAAAGAGATGTGGTGGCAGAAATTTTCTTATCCATGCTTCTATTTTGTCTTCATATGCCTCTTGTACAAATATATTGATTTGGTGACCCTGTGAATAGGAATTGAAATTGGTGAGAGACTGGCGTTTTATGGAATTTCTGCAAATCTGGTTACATATCTCACGCACATAATGCATGAGGGGACTGAGAAATCAGCTACCAATGTGAACAACTGGATAGGAACGATGTTCCTTGCCCCTCTGTTAGGGGCTTTCCTTGCTGATGCATTTTGGGGACGTTTTTGGACCATCCTTGTATTTGGAACAATCTATTTAGTAGTAAGTTAAACCTACACAACTCTCTGTTGAATCACCCACCTGCTTCACTCATCACTCTCTTTAGTGTGGTCTCAAAATTGTGCCAATAGAGCAATGAACATTACAGTAACTGTTGTCATCAAGTGATTGTCTTCTAAAAATTAGGCTAGAGATGAATGATCTATTACTTTTCAAGTCAGATGCAGTGTTAGCACAATTGAGTAGAATGAGGAGTGCAGCTGTGGTAGCATCCTAAAATTCTGTTGGGCAACAAACTAATTAACTTCATGGTGACAACAATATTAAATTCCAGTGTGGTCTGTTGTAATGAAGGGCTTGATATTGTTGACACTATCAGTGACAGTAAACACATTTAAGCCTCCAGACTGTGTGAGCCCAAGTGATGGAATTTCCAATTGTTTACCTGCAACAGCCAGCCAAGTGGGTTTTTTTTACTTTGCTCTCTATCTTGTGTCCCTAGGCGGAGGTTGCATGAAGCCCTGCATTTCTGCATTTGGTGCAGATCAGTTTGATGAGGAGGACAATCATGAAAATGAGATGAAAAAGTCTTTCTTCAACTGGTGGGTCTTTGGAATAAGTGTAGGTGCGCTCATATCAGCTACTGTATTAGTATATGTGCAAGTCTACATTAGTTGGGGGTGGGGCTTTGGGACACCTTCAGTACTAATGGCAATTTACCTCATGCTTTACATAGCGGGGATGAGATTCTACCGTCATAAGAAGCCCTGTGGCAGCCCATTAACACAAATTGGCCAAGTTATTACTGCAGCCATACGAAAGTTTCACCTCCAAGTTCCAGAGGATCCAGCTGCATTGTATGAATTAACTGACAAAGAGACATTTCAAGCTGGGACACGGCTAATCCCACATACAAACACAATGAGGTATGACCACATGTCCATGTCTTACCACAAATCTCTTAACCCCTAAAGTCTCATAGTTCCCTTGGGGGACAAATCAGATTTTGGGCAGATTCCTATGACCTCAATTTTTGGTGATTTTAAAAAAAAAATTCCCATAAGATAGAAAAATTGATTAGCTATGTGGGGGCATAATTTTTATTTCAATTGGTGCCCATGAGTAAAAGTTATACCACAAAAACATTAGAAGATTTTTGGGGCCTTTGGATGCCTGCGAGTTATCATAGCTTGCGAACACATGAAACAAGTTCGGCGCAGCAGTCTGACGTGGCTGAGACCCTGCCATGTCATTGACCAATTTTATTTTTTTTTTAATTTTTATAAAAAAATTATGAAAAAAAAATTCTAACAACGGGCCATTCCCCTCACTATGAGGAACAGCTGCGGGAGAACAGGCCCGAAACAGGCTTCTAGACCTTCCAAAACTCTTCTACTGGCTTAGAACTAAATTTGGCAGGCAATACAAAAACAATTGCAAAAGATCAAAATAAATTTGATTTTTTTCCCCCCCTAAAATGTTATATATTGTCAAGCTTTGATTCATTCAATTTGGACTAATAATGAGAAAATTAAGGACAATCTTATTTTGGGGGCAATTTAAGCATCTTCTTGAAAAAATAATTTGTAGGATTCATTTTTGAATGCAATTTTCACAATTTTTCACAATTTTTTTTAGAGAATGTTGTGTTTGTTTGCTAAAACAATCTCATCATTAACATTGTTGTCTTTCAATCCGATCTTGAAGCTATTAAGAATTTAGGTTTTTTTCAATCTTGGACCTACTTCTATTTAACAAATTTTTAAAGAATGAAAACCAAGTGTGTTTTTTGAATTTTTTTTCCTAGTCTTTCAACTCAATTCTTCAATATAATTTTTTTTAATTCAAAGTCTATAGTGCAAAAAAATTCCACAAATGGCAATCAAAGTCATCTAAAATTATAGGTCAATATTAAAAAAAACTTCCTTTTTTAACTTTGAATGCTAATATCTTCCAATCTATATGGTCAAACTTAATGAAATTTTTACCACATGAGCCAAGACAAGTGAAGTACAAAATTCTATACTTAGATTCTACAAAAATGATTTTTTTTGTTTTTTTGGGTGAATGTAGCAAAAATGATAGTTTTGAGTGTTTTTTGACAAAATAATGGCCTTGGGACTTTAGGTGTCAAGACTACAGTATCTGTACTAATCCCCATCTTCTTGATTTTCTTGGATAGTTGGGTAACATCTAAACAACTAACTAACAACCATAGACAGAGTTAACTTCAACTTCTACTACTTTGTATACTCCCATTTTGTGAGTACATATGAAAGAAAAATTTAGTTTCAAAAATTTTTAGAGATGAAAGCATGTCTTTTGTAAGTTAGATTTGTTTTTTAAGATTTTTTTTTGAGTACCTCAACATTATAGGTTGCAAGACTTCAAGTGCTCTTAACAAAAAATAAATTTGCACTACACTCTATAGATACTTACTTCATATGTTACAAAATGAAAATAAGAAGAAATGTTAAAAAAACAAAACTTGATCCTCATTATATTATAGTTTATTAAGTAGAGTTAGATATAAAGATGAAAATAAGAACTAAATTGTCAAATAGTTCTAAGATGAAATTGAAGCACACAAATAATAATGGTGAGATTATTTTAGCAAGTAATAAAAGTTCCATGAACTATAATTGTTTTAATAACAATCCCTTTCACAAATTTCACATCATTATTACTATGGAATAAATAAAGGCTTTCTACGTAAAAAAATTTTTTTATAAAAAATATATGAAATCAATTGTCTCAATTTTCTGTAACCTCAACTTGAACATTGTGAGCTTCGGGTGGCATAACTTGATTGTTAAAGGCACCAAATGAAATTAAAATCATATTCCCTCCAAAATGTGGAATTATAGGCACTTGATAAAACTTTCATTTATTTGTAAAGGAGACAACAATCCTTAGTGAATTAAGACGAGACTACAATAGTTAAATTTATTTCATGATATTTAACCCCTAAAGGACCGGATTGTGTTTTTTGGTTGTATAGAAATTTTTGGCAAGCCATTGTGACCAAAAATTTGCATATTTTAGGCTGAAATTTTAATATAAGGTGTGGACAAGGAATATCTTTCATAAGCAACAAATTTCATGACAATTGGAAATAGGAGTCAAAAGTTATAGCCTAATATATTACTTTTCTTTGTAGATGGGCAGTTTGGGCAGATTGAAAAAAATCACTTTTTTCAGAAACAAAAATTTGAAATTGATAACAAAAGCTTATATATACAAGGAAAGCTTTGAATCATTCCATTTGGATCAACAAGTCAAAATTTATGAGGATTTTTTGTTTGCGAGCAATTATGGATTTGTTATTCTAAAATAAACTTTGAAATCCTTTATCTTATCCAATTTTCAATATTTTGGAAAAAAAATAAAATCCTAGGTTTTAAATTTTTTTATTACAACATTTCCACCATTAGGATTTTCATTTTTCAATTCCATATTTCAATTCATAATAATTTAGTATTTTGAATCATTCTCTACTACTACCTACTTATTATTTTTTTCCTATATGTTGTACTATTCCAAATGATTTGAAAATTTTCAAGCATTTGGTCAACTTGTCTAGGAAAAATAATCCAAAGAAGCTCTACCATATAGGTCATTTTTTCATAGAAAAATTATTTTGTGAAGTGCAACTGCTTGATTCTTGCAGGGTTGAAAAAATGTTTTTGGTGAATTTGAATGCTTGTATCTTATGACCCACACGGTGAAATTTTTTGAAATTTCTACCACGTGTTTTCAAGTCATCATACTAAGAGATACTATGGTTACATGTGTCAAAAAAAAAATTACAAAAATTTAGTAGTTGTACTAAAAATGGCAATTTTAAAGCGTTTTTGATGAATACATAGTTGTGGAATTTCAGGAATGAATGTAATTTAAGTACATATTGAATTATGAAGAGTTAATTATCATCATATATTTTAATAGTTTGCAATATGCAATATAAGATTTATAAGAAGTTAGTTTTGGTTAGAACATATGATATGATAAATTGATGCGTGCCTTAATGCTTGTACACTAAAAATGTGTTCTTAGGTAGGAATACATATTGTGGTTATGAATGTAATAAGAATGACCATTTTACAGTAGATTTTTTTTAAAACAATCCAATAACAACTTCTATTACAATGAATCCAATAATAGTTCGAAACATATAAATTAAAGTAGATTAGATGTCATTTTTCACTTGTTTTTGCAAGGGGAAATCAATTGAAAAATGTTTCAAGGTGTGGAAACGGACTAGTTGAAAGGTGCCAACCTTAATCCCTAAAGATCCCAATACATCCAAAAGTTGAATGCACCTTGGATAAACCTATTAGAACTTGATTAAATTGAGATTATGAATATTGAAAAGTTTTTTTCCATTTTATTTTAAAATTTGAAAAAATTCAAAAATTTAGAAATTGAAATAATTTAATATTATATATATATAGTAATTTGTATAATTTATTTATAAATTAAATATAAAACTTACAATAATTTGATTTTTTCAATACTTTTTTTGAAAAAATAAACATCTATAAAAAAATTCACATATGAAATATATGAAAAGTTTATCATTCAATTATGTAAAGGGTGAATCTAGCTTTGTAGTGGTATTTGACTTGAATGACATTGCCAAGGATACTTTGTGTGGAAAATTAAAAAAACTTGAATCTCTTTTTTACTATTCTTTATTACATCGTGTAGAAATTTCAAATTAATTGGATTTTATTTGCTAAATTAAAAAAATTATCTTCACTTTATAAATATAATATCAACATTGTTTGACTATACAAATAAATATTATTTGCATTGAGAGACAATGCTTAATCTCATATTTAAAAAAAAATACAGTTGAAACTTGAATGTAATTGAAAAAGCTTAATTGAGCTTGGAAATGGTGTTAACCATCTAGCAATGGATCTAGTTCTTTACAGGTCGAGGACTCTTGTGGAGATCATCTCGTCGAATACTACTAATTAACCAATTCTATGACTTTTCGAATTGCGGTCCTCATTGTAGGCAGTCTTCTTGTCTGATCAACTCCATGATGGAAAACATAGATAATTCCTGCCGTGGTTGTAGGTTCCTCGACAAAGCTGCCGTCCTAACAAATTCATCGGACCCCAAATCGGAAACAAGTGTCAAGGGCTTTCACAATCCGTGGACACTTGCAACTGTAACTGCGGTAGAGGAGGTGAAACTCATAATCCGTATACTACCCATCTGGTTAACGGCTATAATCTTTCAGACTCCTTCTGCACAAATATCAACATTCTACACTAGACAAGGAAACACACTCAATGTGAATCTGGGGCCCAATTTTAAAATTCCAGCTGCTTCTCTTCAAAGCATCATCCCCATAACGATTGTATGTCTCATTCCAATATATGACCGCGTCTTTATGCCTGCCACGCGGCACTTCACCGGCAATGTACGAGGGATTTCCATGCTGCAACGAATCGGTATTGGCATTTTCCTTTCTCTTCTATCCATGGTGTGCGCTGCCGTGACAGAAGTCCGGCGACTTAAGGTAGCGAGGGACCATGGCCTGCTCGATAGCCCTTTTGAGACATTGCCACTGACAGTATTTATTCTCCTGCCGCAATACATCTTGCTAGGTGCGGCAGAGGTATTCACTTCCATTGGAGCTCTTGAGTTCTTCTATGACCAAGCACCCGATTCAATGCGAAGCCTCGGAACAGCAATCTTTTTGAGTACTATAGGGATTGGCAATTTCCTGAGTAGTATGCTTCTTTCAGGCATCGTGAAATTGACAAGTTTGAGTGGGCAGAGCTGGATTGTTGACAATTTAAATAGCTGCCGCCTTGATTATTTCTATTGGCTTCTAGCCGGCATGAGTGCAGGAAATCTCTGTTTCTTCTGGAAGTTAGCTCGATGGTACAAGTACAAACAGGTCACGAGCTTGTGATGCACATAGTGACATAAATGAGCTCAACCCTTGCAATGTGACACTCGCGTATGCAACGTCTGTGATCATGCAATCGTGCGTGGATAATAAATCAATTTTCAAGCTAATTTTGCATTCTTAATAAATGATTTCTTACTAAGAAATTCTAAGAAAAACAATTATGTTGATGGAATATAAGTAAATAAAACTAGTCTTTTTAATGCTATGTGCATGGCAATCATAGAATATTTGTCTTATTTGTTTTGATTTCTCACATCCTAGTTATTAGTTTTCATCTATTATTGAAGGCAATAATTTTTATCCATTATTTTTATATGGAATTATATAAAGCCTTGCACTAATAAGGTAGAAGTACCTATTTTAGATAGCCCCCTATAATTGCTTCATAGGCTCACCTATTGTAGACAACAACTCAATGCAATGGTCGATGAAAAAGATTGTTGGTTTGTACCTTCTCATTCACTCATTTCTCTACCCTCTTGGCCTAGGGAGAAGTGCCAAAGCTAATCACAATAGGAGAATTTATGAAATTGGATTGGGTCCAAGTGCAAAATTTACTTTTATATTCAATAAAATATTCATTTTGGAGAAAAACTTTCATTTTTTCTGGCATTCTTCCACAACCTTAATTTTACACACTGACTCAGTTCCCATGCTTAAGTTATCCGAAACAGGTACTTCTACCTTGGTGGATAAATTCTGGATGATGAACGCAGTGCTTAATTTGCAGTTTTGTCTACAGCGTGACTACGTGCAACGTTCTAGGTCAATTCAACTCGTTTCCATCCGTATTTTCCAAGCATCAGTAATTGGAAAGCAATGATAATTGACAATTCTTTTGGTTAACTCGATTCAGAATTTTTCTATGTGAGCAGGCTCAGAATTGTCTGTGATGGTAAAATTCTACTCTACAGCATAAAGAATTGCAAAAGTGAACTTCGACTCAAATCTACTTGTCAGAAAAGGATCTTGATTCAAATTGCAAATCCAGACAGAGAGATAGCTGGTATGAAGCTCCCAGTCTCGCTATTTGCAACTCGAGGCTTACAGTGATCATCGGATTCGGATTGGCAAACCATCTAAGTCAAAACTTCCCAGCATTGGCTACCCGTAAGCTACTCCTTCAAGCCAACCAGAGGTCACATGGTTCACCTGTTGACGAAACATGCACACAATCTCTTTGGGCCAGCTCAAGTCAAATCTACTAACAGAACTCCGACAACTCCACCATGCCTTGTCAAAACATTCGTATCGCGTGAAACTCTGAAGAGAAGAACTGCGATTTGTTGAACAGAACCACAAGCCCCCCTAAAAACGTCTTCTTTGAGCACAAAAAGTTGTGCAGCTACAACAAACCTTCAGAAATAGCGATTCCATATTCATGCTACAAAATGTCCTAGAATGAAAGAATTTATTGCCTTTCCCATTAACGAACAGCCACAGTGCTGCATAAATTTTAGTCTCGCACTATTCAAGTTGCTTGGTGCATGCTGCTTATGCACTTTCCTGTTGCTTTCGTTCAACCATGGCAGTTTGCTCCGTAACCAACTTGCTCCACCATGTACAGTTCCTTGCACGGGTTCCTTCCGCATCCCCGTGACAACGTCGACCACCGTCCGTACACGTCTCGTCGCCCAACCTGCACACACAGCCACCAACGGATGAGCACGCATCTGCAATGGCGCGAACATATTTTTCAGGCACTATTTCACCTGTGAGCGATACTTCATGACTGCCCTCAAGTGCCATTGCCAAACAACAACTTCATGCCTGTATCAGTAGTTGAAAAAACATGTTTTCTATGCAAAAAACTTTGTACACCCATGTAGAATTCTCACGGCTCTATACTGGGCTTATGTGACTCCTTGGGAACCGATTCAGCCTTTCCGACAATCTCCGTCAGTACCACTATTGCATCTTACGACCAAGTTCACTATGTTTCCTAGCCTTGTCTTCCCAACTCTATTTGCCCTCATGAACACCAAGGCTGACCCCAAAGTTTCCTTCGGGTCCGTGAGCCACGGAAGCAACACTTGCATGAGGTATTCGTGGTCCCCTCCAATGGAGGAACATGCATAGCGTTGAGGGACGGGTTCAAGAAGGCCTTGTAGAAAGTATCATCTAGTAGGAGAGTGTTGGCAGGGGAGGGCTCTACACCCCAACTTTAATTCCCTGGTGCTCAACCCCACCTGCTCCGCAAAGCACTTGAAGAATATGAATTTATCCAGGTTGTTTGGACTTCGCAAATCACGTCTACTAGAGTCTCTCTAACAAGAAGCTCACTATCGCTCTCGCTCTTCTATGTTATATGAAAACATGGAAGTTTGCAAACACTCTGGAAAGCAACTCTTTCTGTCTCGCGTGCTTGCACACGACGTGCCCGCCTGCCTCGAAAGTCTGAAGAAAAAAGGAAGGTGACCATTAAAAGGCAAAGGCAGAAAAAGAAAGTCAATCAGTCCAGCTCACACGGACGGTTCGGCTTGGGAGGCAGATTAAGGGCCTGTTTCTTTGCCCACTGAGTGGGCAAACAGCTACAAGAGATGCTACATGGAAAAATACCAATTTCACTTTTATGTGAACCTGGTGGGTGAAGGAGGGATACCTTTAGAAGTTGACATGTATGAGATTTTCTCATGATACACTAGTCTCCACCAATGGAGTTGTCCACAAATATTGGTTGAAAATGGAGCTCCTCCTTTTCTATTGTCTACCCGCCAAGACAATTGGTAGAGGTGATTTTGACTTCTTGCTTGTTTTAGGTTCAAGTTTGTCCACTGGGTGAGCATGTAAGCCCACCTAAGAGTAGACAAGATATATTTTCTCTATGCCATACCAGCGGTAATAGTGCTATGGTGGCAAACACTAAAAAAACAATATGACTGGCACAACTAACTACTATGCAACTAGTGTCCTATACAACTATCATGCAACTTTAAACCTCTTTGTTAGCACCAAATCTAATGTAATTGTTTTATGTTATTGTTTTACAACATTCATACATTGTTTTAGTTGCAAAGCAATAATTCTATAGTTGCAAAAAACGACTAAAAAACAACTAGTGTCCTATACAACTATCATGCAATTATAAAATGATCATAGTTGTTTCCTAGTTGCTTTCTAGTTGTACACTAGTTGTTTTTTACTTGCTTTGAAAGTTCATTCCCATTTGTCTTATATCCATTGTCCCATATTAATTGTAAAGAGTACCATTAGATTGAACATATAAAACTTGTAAGTTGTTGCAATCTCATACAAAGAATATTTTTGATGGAATTCAAAAATTTCTACAATTTGTAGAAATTAAAATTAAAATTCAAAATTTTTTAAAATCTATGAAATTGAATTTTTCAAATCGAAGAAGAAGGTAGATCTAGAATTTTGAAATCTAGAAAAAGGTAGATTTGAAATTATGAAATCTAAATAAAAGATAAATCTAAAATCCTAAAATTTAGAAAGAAGATAGACATGAAATTTTGAAATCTACAAATCATTAAGATTAATATTTTAAAATCTACAAGTTGCAAATGTTAATGAAATTCTTTGTATGCTATCGGATGACAAAAAATTCTTCAACTAGACTGCAAGTAATGCAACTTGTCTACTACAACTAAGGGCTCTACATTGTCACCTAGTTGTAAAGAGGCTATGTGACTACAAGATGAATTGCACATTGTAGTCACAAAATCCCTCATTTTCTTCTAGTAGGAGCACATATACTCTTTGGTAGCTTGGCCTATTAAGTTGGTCCATTGTCGTAGGGCAAATCTCTACGATCATGAAACTAGGGACAATTTCAACCGTTTGTAAGTAGCGCTCTTAAACTCGCCTTCTTCAAAATTTGCAAGACCCTATATAAGTGCCATTAGAAACCTGCCACATGAGACTACTGTCAAAACAAAGGACCTCCTCACATAAGAGTCAATCAACATAGTATCCAACAAAGTGTGTTGCAACTAGAATTGCATTGAGCCATTTTCTAGGGAAAAAATTTAAGCATTTTGAGAATGCATGTATCAAAATTTGACGTTCAAGCATAGAGCCATCATGAAGATTAATGTGCATAGACATATTCATTGTGATGTACGCGGAAGGAGAATGGTTACGATTGAAGATATAAATGTGTCTTTGAACACATAGATGCATATTGTAGGGATTGTAGAGTCTACATTCTATCATTGCTTAAAATACATAAAGGATGATTGGTAAGCAAGGGATCATGGTAATACGGGATTGTTGAAGCCTAGAGAGCATACCAAACAAGCTATAGCTTTGTTGAAGTGCATTCTAAAATCTAGACAAGGAGGTCAATCATATATTACATTGTATTTGGACTTTGAAGGTAGGTGACAAGATTGTGTCCAAGATTCTTTCGGTCTTATTTCAATAGAAGGATCAATTACAAAAATTTAATGAAACTAATGCGGCTTTTGGTTTGAAGGAGATCTCAACTTCAAACTTGAGCAAGATAAAATCAATGAAGTTTCCAAAGAACGATGTGAAGAAGCTAGGAGATAATTTTGCTTAGTGTGCTACTTGTGACAAATATAATGAGCTCATAAAAGGTCCTATAGTTGGATCCCAAATTTCTATGAAGTGGTGGAAGAGGTTGAATAAGCATTTGGTCATTATTCACGCTCACATGGATATGTGAATTATATAAACCAAAGTTTGTTGTTTAATTCTCTGCATAAATGTGTCACAATCATATACAACAAGATGGATCATGTCAAAATTGCTTCTTTTGTCTTTTCTCACAAAAGTAAAGAACTTGATGGCCTTGTAAAGTTACTTGTTTATGTAACGCACATGATTGCGCATGGTTACGTTGATGTGCACTACGTGCATTATGGCTTGGATCTCTTTGCCTATGACTCCAACTATACCATGGGTCCAATGGCGAAGTTGTTGCAAGATCTAGAGTTGACACCAAAGGTTTTTTTCTAGGATTTGTTTGAGAATTCAAAGTCCACAAATTTGTATGGGGCAATGCTAGAGGGTGGGGATATGTACAAAGCGTCACTACCACTGCTACCAAATACCTTAACTTCGGCAATGCCCTACCACCCATTCTAAATGTGTAGATGAACAATGCCACTAGGGATAATAAAAATATATATGTTTTCTATTGTTGGTCTCTATTTGTTGCAAATTAGATCTTTCATGAAGTCTATATAAACTTCATAATTGCTGGTTATACGCATGATGACATTGATGCACTATTTGGAAGATGGAGCATGCTTTTGAAAAAAGAAAACTTCCCTACACTCCTTGTGCTCACAAAGTCGTTCATGGATGTGATTTCCATCCCTACTATCCCTCAGTTGATTGAAGAAGTGCCCGATTATGAGGGTTTGATAGCAGGGGCATTTATAGGTGGCAATGACATCTTTGTTGGGCACACGAAATCTAAACAAATAAAGTTCTATCTAGATTCAATGGGGTATTTAGTCATGAAGTACAAATTTTTGTGAACTAATGTCGACTGGTTAGGGGAAGATAGAAGAAGCATTAAGTTGTGAAAAGAAGATGGATGAAGGAAGAAGTTTGTGGCTATACAATGCATGGTTGCTTGTTCTGATGAAGCCTATAAAAGGCTTGGAAGACATCGTAAAAGGTGTATCGGGGTTTGTAAAGTACTAGGACAATCTATGCAAAGCACATGTCATTGGAGAGTATTGAAGACATTACAAGCATTTAGTAAAGTATTGGTGTGGCATGAAGGTAGGGTTAATGGAACTGTTACCTATCTTTTATGTTTTGAGGGACAATTTTTGGCCAACTATTTGTTTTCAAGCAAGTCTAATAGAGCAATTAGACAATGATAGTGAGGACTATGAAGAGTTTGGGGAGAATACATTGGGCCATTGAGTGGTTTCCCGAATTCATCCATCAAAGTGGCTCAAGATCTCTTTGAAGGCTATTTTATTGCAGTTTGACCTTCACATGGTGCCTTCCATCCAGTTTGGATTATAAGGACATTGTTAGATCCAAAATCCAATCCAGAAAATTCAAACTGTGTATTCATTCAATACTTTTGTTTGACATCAAGGAATTAGGATGTTCAAGACTTTTACATTGGATGGGATAGCAAAAAAGTCTATATTGAAGAGTTGATAAAAATGAATCTCCAATTTGGCAACACACGGATGTTTTTATGATGGCCTGGAAGTTGAGGATCTGTACTACTAGAAAATGACATCCAAATCAACAGAAAATCAACATATTTTTGTTGATTTGGGTATTGCAATGACCGTTTTCACATTTTTTTATTCATGGTGACATTTTTTATGTTGATTTGCACAGTGTAGTGACAAAATCAACAGATTTTTGTTGAACATTTCTAGAACCTTTTGAAATCTTTTGGAATCTTTTGAAATCTTCATTGGACAATGTAGTTTTCTTTGAAATTAAATATTTACAATTTGGTGTTAATTAAAGTCAGCAGAATTTAGAGATCATTTGTGCATAATAAATGAATTTTTTCCAAAAAACTTTTGGTTGAAAAAAGTTGTGAAACTAAACCAACTTTCATCTTCAACAATCTGTTTGAGATTTTAATTCTTCAATCAAAAGTTATGAACAAAATTTAGAGAAGTGTAGAAATTAAGAAAAAAATTCAGTAGACTTTGGAGGCTTTTTAGCATAGTAGAAAAGCTTCTTGAAAATACCTTTGAACTAAGAGAAGTTGGAAATTCAAGAAATCTTTTATCTCCAATAATCCATTTGAAGTTTTGATCCTTCAATCAAAAGTTTTGGACAAAATTCAAAGAGGATGTTTAAAAATGTCAAATATGTCAAAAGTAATGATTTTGCAACCTCTTTGTGAAATTTATCCAAAACTTTGATGTAAAATCTCCAAACCTGAAATATAATTTTTTTGAGATAAAATTTTGTTTGAATTACCAACATTTTTTAGTTCAAAATGTTTTCAAAAAAGTTCTTCTACTATGTCAAAACAACCTCCAAAGTTTACTGAATTTACAAAAAATTAATTTTCAACAACTATCTCCATTTTGTTCATAATTTTTGATTGGAGGATGAACATCTTAAAAAAATTGTGATAATTTAAAGTTCAAAGTTTCTTAAAATTTAATTGTAGAATTTAGAAATGTCAATCCCAATCATGATTAATTTGTAATGTTGTAATAAACAATGTAGATTTGATGTTAATATTTCTTCTTCAATAATATCTGAAATTGAGTTATAAAAAAGATATCAAAATTTATTTTAGAGTACAAATTCCACAACTACCAATAAATTAAAGATCTTTATAATTTCCATCTCATTAATCAAAATAGAATACTTCAAAGTTTTTTATATAAAATGAAAATTTAGGAAATCAAATTGAAATATTTATTTTTATAAATAGTGATATTTTAAGAATTATTTTGAGATTTTTAAGTTACTTAAAGATTAATGAAAATTATATATGATGCACTAACTTTCCAATCACTTGATCAAAAGTTATAAAAGTTGTTGTGCCTTAAAGCTACTTTTTGGACACATGTCTTGTGAAAACTTTAAAGCAAAAAGATTAAAATTTTGTCCTAAATGGTTTATGGTTAGGTTTTATCTTTCAAACAATGTATCCAAAATACATATGTTAATCCTAGAACTTGCAACTTTCTTTTATATGTCAAAGAAACATGTTGAAATATATACTAAAATTTAAAATAAAAAAATTTATATTCAGGCTTCAAAGAAATAATATATAGATAAAAAAAAAATTTAACATCTTAATCATTCACAAATTGGTGCTTTTGAAAGTCAACAAACTTTGGTGTATGCTTGGATGTAGTAGGCTAAATTTTTTTCTTAAACTTTCAACCAAAAAAAAATTGATAAATGAAGTTAAATTCCAACTCCAAAAATCCATTTAGAATTTGGAGTCTCCATTAAATAGTTATGGATAAAATTCAAAAAAGGGTTGGAATGGCTATTTTTCTTTGATACTTTTAAACATCCTCTCTAAATTTCGTCCATAACTTTTAATTGAAAACTTCAAATTATAAACCGATTATTGTATTTGAAATTTAACTTCATTTACCAAATTTTTTTAGTTGAAAGTTTAAGAAAAAAGTTAGTCTATTATGTGAAAATAGCCCTTGAAGTCTGCTGACTTTACAAGGCAAATGAAAAAATAAATGAAGAACTACATAAATATAAAACTACTCCTTCCATTAACACATGAACAAATGAGTGGCTCAATGGTCCTAAACCTTGGAGTTCCATCTCCAAGGTCCTAGGTTCAAACCCCGAAGGTGACCCGCCAATGTGGCGGGGATGACTTGGTGGTTTGCTTGCGTGGTAGATGCCATATGTTACTTTTTCATTGGTTAGTTTTGATTAATGAGATTAAAATTTGCAAATTTTTTTGGTGAAAATGAA
Source organism: Pseudoscleropodium purum (assembly GCA_963969395.1). Taxonomy (NCBI): domain Eukaryota; kingdom Viridiplantae; phylum Streptophyta; class Bryopsida; order Hypnales; family Brachytheciaceae; genus Pseudoscleropodium; species Pseudoscleropodium purum. The sequence continues at coordinate 11,015,623 of OZ017805.1, read as the reverse complement.
TACTTTTTTGTTGCCAAAGTAACACTTTTCTGCTATGCTCAACAAAAAAGTGTTCATTTTTATGTCCAAATCAATACTTTTTTGCTATACAGTATCTAAGTCAATACGTCCAAATCAACAAAAAATTGAACAAAAAAATCGACATGTTTTGGTCAATTTGGATGTTGATTTTTCTAATAGTTAGAAAGACATTGTAGAGTGTATGATCAAGATCTTGCCTATATAAATTGAAGTCATCAATCAAAGTTTAATTTCATACAATTAAAAAGCCATAACCACATATGTATATATGTGGCATATTTTGTTTTGTATTTAATATCCTTATATTGTGTGTAATGGATGGAATTTATATATTGCAATAGATGGCATAAGTTTGAATTTTGTTGGCTTAGATTTATAGTTTGGTAATGCTTGTATGTTTTGGAATGTACGTCTTGTTTTTACCAAATAAGAGCATTCACTTTCAATATTAAAATATTTGTTTATATACTTTTGTGTTTAGTTTTTCTTCCCATTGCTTTACTTGATTTTTTGCAAGTACTTACGTTATAATATTGTAAACATTTAATTTGAAAGTGTGATGCAATTGAAAAAAATGAATAGTGAATATAACTACTTTGTTTTAGATAATCATATTAAGCACTTGTCACATTCCAAATAGGGGGCAGTTGGTTGTTACAACATTCCTAGCTGCTTGCATAGGTTATTAGATAACATCAAGTTATGCATGTCTCTTAGTTACTCATATAAATTCAATGGGAATCAAACTTGGACTCCCTACATGAGATAATCAACCCCTTACAACCAATTACAGAGCTCATGACTTAGTGTTCAATATGGTGTGATCTCTATATATATTAAAGAAAACATTCACTAGAAAAAAACTGTGTTAGAAATGACAAAAAGTGGGTTGAATTTCATTGAGTTCCACATTTCTAATGCAAAAATCTACATTGGAATGCATTCCAACACAATTTTTTTTGCGTTTCAATGTAATGTAGAATTCAACAAAATTCAGCCTACTTATTTTTGTCATTTCTAACACAGTTTTCTTGTAGTGATTGATCTTCATATTCCAACTCAAGCTGTTTAAGGACTATTTATGTCACTACACTCTCATTTTAATGGAAATTGCACTCAAAAACTAATAATTTTAGTATTTGTCAACCAAAATTATCTAGAGCAAATCCATTTTTATGGAGATCAAAATTGACAATATTATTTTGGGAAAGTCCAATACTCCCAAATTTTTTAATATGATATTGGAGTATTATCTAGATTTCTATCCTAAAGTACGAGAATGAATCTTAGCAATAACATTTATTTTTCTTGAATGAACTAGCATTGTACATTGTAGTAGTAACATCTACCTTTCTTCAATTAACCAACAATGTAATTTTTTTTAGAAGTAAAACTTATCATTCTAAAATCTACCAACAATATTCATGCTTGAATTGTACATCTAATTAACTTCACATTGTAAAATATCCACTTTTTTTGTTACACCAAATTGTAAATGCAACATGTTTTTGTAAACAAAAAGATATTAGAGATGTAGAAGCAATGGGTGGTAGAATTGGAGTGGATATCGTAGTGAATGTATGCATGTCAGTGAGAAACAATGCTATGTTAGGAAAAACATGTATATTCAAAAAAACATTGACATGTTTTTTGTGACATTAAAAAAATATGACAATGCCATATTAGCAAGGGTTTATGGTTTGAATATTGATAAGTTTGTAGAAGTTACATGGGGTTGAAATAAAACATTAACCAAAGTTGAAAAAAACAAGGTAAGGACAACTATATATGGTAGTTTTAAAAATAAATAAAAAATGGCATTTGATGTGGTCTCTAAAGAGGATGATGTCATCACACTTTGACACCATCTGAGAATTAAATTTTTTTTTGACATCATCTAAAATATCAACTAAGATGTTAAGATGTTTTAGTAGATGTTAACTAAGACACTAGTTGGAACATCAAGATGTTTTTTGAGACATTATTGAAGACCTCAACTAAGACATTCAAATGTTTTTTTAGACATCATTTAAAATAAAGTTATGAATTGACTATAAGTACTCTCTTGTATTCGTTGATGTAAATTTTGTAGTTTCTATTGCAAGCTTCTTTGAATTTCGAATGTGGTCATTTTCAAAATACAAATTAAAAACTTCAAAATTGATGATGGATTTCTAAACCCTGCTAGTTCTAGCTACAATTATATAAGAGCACATAAAAATTACATTTCATCAGTTCTTGGATTTGTCTTGATTGACAAGATTTGTGTCAGTTTGTTAGATTTTTGTAGTTTTAGGGATTTGTGTTAATTGTTGAATTTGTCCAAATTGTGAGAAATTGCTAAATTGCCCTTCAATAGCTTGATTTCATTTAACAATTTCTAATGTACCTCTCAGTCTTGAGGTTGACCTCAACTCTAGTGGACAAGCTTCAAACTTTTGGTATCTAGGTAGAAAACATGAATTGAAGAGGAAGATTGTAACCCCAAAATATTGATAAGTTTGGCAATGTCAATACTTTAGTAAGTGTGTAGATTTAGATTTTGCTCACAATTCTAGTGAATTGGGGTCCAATCTCTACTCCTCTTGGCATTGAGCTAAAGTCTTGAGCTTCCATTTCCATGTCCAGTTCCTTCACTTCTCTAGTTGTACCATAAGCATTAGTTTAAAAAAAAAATTTGATTCAACAAATATATCAACCTCGTTGTAGTCCACGAGACATTTTGATAAATCAAGGTTTAGCTGATGCTTAGCCAATGCTAAAATCCAATCTTAGATTCAAAGTTTAATAATGTTTGTCTTGAGTTGGATTTTACTCATCACTCCTTTTTGCGCTGATCTTAGATTTGGGTGTAGCCATATTGATGTCCATCTCCATGAGCTGGATAGTATGCCAAAATGGTTTTGCAGGAGTCTACTACTTTAGTTATACCAAGTTTAATGTAGTATAACTAGAATTTTGAGAATTTTTGAATACTCAATCAATGTTTTAGTCAAATTTGTTGTTTCATAAATATCATGATCAATTCCAAGCAATTATCACTCTCCTTCAATCTTGGTGTCGAGTCGACCTTAGACCTTGCCATTTCAATGGTTTAAATATAGATTGATGATTAAGTTACGAAGATACAATTCGATGCTTCCTTTAGTGAAATATAGATTGATACTTCAATTAATAATTTCAATTAACAATTTCAATTGTAGGTTTTATGTTCTTGGGCCTGCCTCTCACTATATGAAACCCTTGTTTTAGGTAACAAGCTTGGATTTTTTGGAACAATTTTTTTTTGACATCTATGTTGACATCTAGCTGTTTTTATGTTTTTCATAATGTTCATTGGATGTATTACAAAAATTAATAACTTATCCCATTCCAGTAAATGATGATTCTGTACAATTTGTATATCTATTTTGTAATTTGATTACGAAAACAATCCTCCATCCTCCCGGTTGTTTCCAGCCCCATCATTTGTTATGCGAATAATGTGGGCTAGTTCATGGAATTCCATGAAGTTTAGGCAACGCCATCTGTCATATCCAACACCTAGATGTCAACAACTAGATGTCAATTTAGTTGTAAAAAGAAATCCGTTCCAAGAAATCTGAGATTGTAAAAAAAAATATGAGCTTCTTCTAGTGTCTTGACCTCTCAGCACCAAGGCTAATCATGTCTTCTCATTTTTGGATCTAGCTTGACTTCGTAAAATTTCCATTTTCTTTATGGTCATATTTGCTTTGGAATTTCAATTTGCAAATTCAATGAAGTCCATATACTAGTACAATTTTGCATTGCAATAGACCCTAAACCAAGCTCTACGTGTCATTAGATGGACAACTAACATTGTTTCAGTGTTTTTTATTTGATCCAATGTTCACTTGAATATGTAGCTAAATCATATCGTCTGATTTTCTTGTCTTTTTTCAATGTCACATTTAGAACTTTTATACCTATTATGTATTCAAAATGCAATGAAATCTATCTTTATTCTTGAACAAGCATAGATGAATCAATATGAGTCTATTTAGACTGCATTTGGTTCAATTGCAAGAGTTATCATATTGATGTGGTCTACTCACCCTTCCTCTTGACACTGAGGGCATGCTTGCTCTCTTCTTGCATTTTAAATTTATAGTCGTGAACTGAATAGTATTCTATCTAATTTTGGATTATCTAATCATTTATTGATGCTTCAATTAGAACTATTATTCTTAATTTGTTTTGTTTTGTTTGCAAATTGAATTTGGAGACCACTCTCAATTTTTTTTGGAGCCTAGGTCAATTTTGGCCCTAGAGATTTCCTTACCCAATTCTTTGAGTTGGATCGTAATCACTACACTGCAGTTATGTTTGGTTTGTCGAGATGCATGTTTTAGGAATAAATTCAAGTGGATTTGGCTTTATAAATGCTATGTTAATGCTCTAGTTTCTCTGAGATTTATAGTTTTGGGATTTTGGTGCCGCTCTCTTAACCTCTTGATGTTTAGAGCAAGTTTGATCATTGCTAATTCAAAGAATTGGATTATAATTTCCAAAAAAAATTATTTGTTTTTTCAAACACTTTAGAATGCTTGAGTCATACATTCACATAAAATTTTGAAGAATTTAATCTTGTTGATGCTCAATTTATGCTTTAGTTAACTTGAGATTAGTTGGATGAATGATTTAGGATCAATTAGAGGGGCATTCTCCTCACCTCTTAGTGTCGAAGGCAAACTTGACCCTTGCCATTTCAAAGTCTAACTCAAAGAGTTAGACTGTAGTCTTCATAATTTATTGGCGTTGGTGCTTTTAAATCGGACCTTCGATCAGAAAAGTAATAGTTTTTAAAGACAACATATGTTTTCTCAAATTGTTCACTTTGCACCATAAAAATTTTCTATAGTTTCATTAATCATGAGGTACCATTCACAATCCCAAGTTTACTTAGATAGTGCATTGTTGGATGTCTTGGCACTAAGAGGTGGCTTAGCTTGTTGTGCGTTCAAAGATTTTGTTAGGAATTCATGGAGCTTGATATGGTATTTCAATATTTATTCTAAATTTTACTTTAGATATGATCACTTATAATGACTTTACCATCCTTTTTTGGCACCAAGAGGATCCTTATTTGTGATTATATTGGAATTTTTGCTAATGAAGTTAAATTAGATTAAGCATATATATATATATATATATTAATGCCATTTTGAATATCATTTTTGAATTGTAGCATCTTCAATTGTCAAAAAGTTTGTGTATAATAGAAACTATTGTCTTCTAGTATGGTCATCCTACATTTCATACTACCATCTTCATGACCAAGATTGACACATTTTTGTAAATTCCATTATTTTAGAGACAAAAAGGCACATTGGAATCATCATACATGACATTCAGAAGTACATATCAAGACTTCAAGTTTCATTGTGATTATTTATTTTTCCATTCAAATTTATATTATTTGACTAGATCATTTTTCCTTCATTATAGACATACCAAGAATTCCTTCATCAAGACTAGCCTTGTACACACGTTATTCAAGGTTTGCAAGTATGGAATGATGACCTTGGATGAGTTCTCCAAACATCTAAGTGCCTATGAGATGTCACAATGCATTCAAAATATGAGAAAATTGTAGAATAGCATATCTACCAAGGTCTTTACGGCCTTCATTTATTGTGTAAGCTTCACATTCACCTTCTTGAACATTTTATTTTCTTCATTTTTATATTTTGATCTAATGTCTTATCTCATTTCATTGTGCAAATTCAATATTTCAATACAAGATTGCTTCTGCAGCAAATGACTTAGTGAGGGTGTATAAGAAGACATGCCATTGGAGGACCAAGTACAAGATGGAATTCTCAGTGTAATGAAATTTGACTTGAATGGGAAGACATCTCAATTAACCAAGAAATTGAAGAAGCTTATTACTGTTGCTAATCTTGCTTTTGAGAATGAGTGACTTGATGAGGTAAGTAATTTCATTGACCATACTCTTTATTTGTTGTATTACTCAACATTGTATTCATTTTAATTCTTGAAATTGCTATGTGAAAATTGAGTGCCAAATACATTTTCAAAATTTTTCTTTATATTCAAGTATTTATCTACAATATTTAGATTAAATCTTTAAACACCAATTCCATGTCAATGTTTTCTAAAATTGCTATGTTATAATTTATATATAAATAGAAGATGCAATGACGGAAATGTTTCATTCAATTACCAAGAAAGATAACCTAGTTTTGAACATGGATTCATTCTAAGAGCCAAAGGTTTTGTTAGAGTTGGAGAGTCCAACTTTGAGATTAAGCATTTTTATAGATTTTGGGGGATAAAATCTGACTTTTGTAAAGTACAAGGACTCAAACCTCATAGTCAAGCAAGTTCCATTCATGAACTCTTTCATTTGATGTAATGATAGTCAAATCAAGAGACATCTTATTTTCTTTTACAATGCTTGCATAGCTTTGACATCCATTAATACTTCTCTAAGAACTTCAAGTGTGAGCTACTTTTAAAGGCAACAATTGCAAAGCACAACGTGCCTCTTTTTTTTGGTACTTCATTGGATGTCTTTGCTGAGTACTACATGTTTTCAACTTTTTAGTTGAAGTTGTAGACAAGTGTTCATTTGAAGTCCAAAGCATAGTACCTCAATTGTCCATTGGAGTGGACACTACTTTCTTAAGAACATTTGAGACACTCTATCAAATCCTAAGAAGTTTTGCCTAAGTATGAGCAATTCAATGGTTTGGATGAGGACACTAAGACAAAGGTTGTAAAAAAAGAGGATGCAAATAAAAAGATTGCCATGAGAAATTTAGAAGTTGTAGAGAAGGCATGTTGATTAAAGAATTCTCAAAAAGACTACCAAAGTTGTGGAGAAAGAAAAGGAGAAGAGTTTGGAGAAGACTTCAAAAGAATATGTTCTTGGCTCATATACAATGGACTAGGGATCTCAACTCCAAAGACCCATTTTGAAAGACGTAAAGAGTAGGTTGGAGTAATTCACACATATAAAAGTTGATTTAGTGCATGGATCTACTACCTTTGATGTAATCAATGACAGTGACATTTCTATTGACAAGTATATTTGCAACTCATCTCTAACTGTCTTTGATGATCTGTTGCCTCTTCTATACCATGGTATTGAAATTTATTAAGGTGTGGACCTTTACTTGTCTTCTTGAATTGGTTTCATTTGTCTTTTTGAATTACTTTCACTTGTCTTCTTGATATGCTTTGGTTAATCTTTTTGAATTGTTTTTACTTGTCTTTTTGAATTGCTTTCACTTCCAAATGTTTTTCCATTTTTAAAATTAATCTAACCTTCATATATGTTGTAGCATAAGGTAGATAAGGCTTGATTCTATAAGGGAACGTATAGACCTCATCATCACTGACATACTTGAAGGACCACTTATTTTGGATATGTCCAAACCTCTAGCAATCATTATAAAATGGAATGAGTGTGCCAATACGTGACTTGAATCATTGCAAGAATTTTAGCATTCTAAAATTGCGTTTTCAATCATTATAGATGTGTATGACTACAAAAGAATTATGGGGTTGTAGTCATTGTGGACAAGTCCTTTATGGAAAGGACTATATTTTTTATATTTCCATTCATCTTCATACATGGATGTTCATCTACAAGTTTTTCCTATGTGGCTATTGATGTGGCAATGGCTATCTGATGTGGTTTGTGGGGCACGTCAATCATATTGTAGTCATATCTATATTTGTGCACCATATTCATGGCGGGGTTTATTTTGACATGTTGGAAATTTTTGATTGGTTGAACATTCGGACATTTAGATGATGACATTTCAATTTTTTTTCTAATAAAACATAATAGAGTTTGAGTTTAGCTATAGTTATTTTTTGGATAATAATATTGCTGTGACAATTGAATTCCATGTGAGTAATCATGTAGTCCTAATGTACATAGGAGAGGACCACTAAGCACTATGTGTTAGCTTGTAGTTGATAGTGGTTACATTCAAAATTCAGAGTGTGGTTTTTTGAGAAAGTATGACTCTTTTGCTTAGTTATACAAGAGTTATGCCATAGTTATTCTTTGTGCAAGGGCGGTTTAAGCAATTCTATTTATTTCGATGTATTGTGGATGGAATTGGAACCTAATCATTATGTAGTATTTTTTCAATCAAGATAGTGGTTTAGTGGTAACAAAAAATGACTGCAAAGGTCAAATCACAATCATTCTAAGCTTTTTCTATATGCACAAAATTATGCAATGGTCATTAGTGCATTCGTTCACTTCATTAGGACACTAATATGACTTCATGAGAACTACAACAATAGTCACTTCACGACTAACATACAAGGCAATGACTATGCATAACATGCTAGTGTATTTAAGTAGAAAAAACTATGTCACTAATAAAGGCAAGATTAAGACACAAGTATAAATAATTATACATACTACCTAAATAAGTGAACTTCTATAGTTGATTAATGTCCAAAATGACCAAAATATGACTGTATTAGGAGTACACTTTACCTTAACCTTCTTTGTTCCATGCCATAATCGCTTTTTTCTTCTTAGTCCATTAAAAACTACTATCAACTACCAACTGAAACAACCAACAATAAAACTACAAATTAGTAAAACAAAAACAACAACTTCTCTACAAAACTACAAAACAACAACAAAACAAATAGAACCAAAACAAACTAAAACAACAACACAATACAACAATAATACAACAATACAATACAATAATAATACAAGAAAACAACTAAACTAAAACTAAAACTAAACAATAACACAAAAAACAAAACAACACAAAGAAGAATGTAAACTAAACCATCACTTAAAAAATTTGGAGCAAAATCAAGAGGAGAAAATGAGAAGATGTTTGAAAGTAAGAAGAAAGAAGAAGATGGCAGTTGACCTAATATGTAGAGGCTAAGCTAAAATCTAAGCCATACACTTGGTGTTGAGATGGAATTTTTATTTGTTTATCTAAGTTACATAAGAAAGAAGCAATGTGATGCATCCATCTCAATTGTTCATTTGGTCCATCCATTTAAGCCATTCATGTGGTTGATGTCTCAACTATTTGTGATGTAGTGATTTCTAAGGATTTATTTCCAATAATTGAACCAAAAAAACACTATTGTCTCACATCTCTATCATTTTAACTATAAAATGATTGATAAATAACTAATCAGTGACCAATAAATGAGATGCAATTACAATATCCCACGTGTCAGCAGCCATAAAATTAGACAAGTAGCTGATCCAAAATATAGCGGTTGACTTAACATCTCAACTATTCATTTTTTGTTAAGATGCAATTCCACCTATCCATCTAACCCACTTAAGAAAGAAGCAATCTGATGGGTCCATCTCAATTGTTCATCTAATCCATCGTTCTAAGTTGTTCATGTGGTTGATGCTATAAAATAAGGAACTCATGATTATTTGCTAGCATACACTTGTAAGCACTTATTCACCTACCTTTGGTAAATATCGAGTAAAACTAGGTTCTGTAAATTTTGGTTAAATTTGACCTAGGGGTGTCTAACGTTGGTCCATTGTGCCTTTCAAGGAATGGATCTTTTCTCAACTCCTAAACATGTCTATTTTGGAAATTAACCAAGAACTTAACCACAATCTACACCAATTATCCATAACCTTTGCATTTAATTAACCTACGATGGTTTTAGAATAAAAATAAAGAAAATCTAAATTTAGACTTTTAAAGTGAAAGAAGAACTTATGCTATTTCTAAAAATGTAAAACTCACCTTCATCCAACTTTCCTAGTAGAAGTTATGAATGGATGAGGTTTTGCCTTGAAGAAGCCTCTAAAACTTCATCCACCTCTTTCTACCAAACTACAACTTGAAATTAACTTTGGTTTTCACTTTTGTCTTTCTTATTTTTATCACTCTTTAAGTTTCAGATTTGATCTCTATTGAATGATTTTAACTAAATTTCATCCACTACCACCTTTAAACTTCATTTGTAAACATCTTGCTTAATTTAGCTCCAAATTCTAAGTTAATATGTTTTTGGAAACCTCTAAGCAAGATCTATAAGTTTTTTAATCTGTAATTTAAAATAAATCTAATCTTAAAGCTTTGAATGGTACTTGCAATTCAGTTAAGTGTAAAAGTGACTAAGGAAAGAAATAGAATGGAAATTAAAATAATTAATAACTTATCTCATGGTTTGCTTTATTCTAGAGATGGTAAACAATTCCCTCAACACCCTTGTCATTGGCCATCCTTGAAATTACCTTGGAGTTTTGCTCACGGCTTTAAAAGTTAATTTTAATACAAGTTACACGTTTATTGGCCTTCCACATACAATTCCATTCCATACATTAGTCAAGGCAATCTGCCTTCTTGATCTACATAATGCATCAACATCCAACCAAAATCATATGTGCTATGATACTAGTACACTATCTGCATGTGCCAACAAAAAATGGTGCCTTTGTAAGATTGCTATGTAAGGCCGTTGTAGTCCTTCCAATGTCATGAAAGCAATATAGAGCACTAGCAACAATGTTCACTTTTGCAAGGAAAGACGTTGAATATTGAAGCTTTTGCTTCACTCCATTCCTACAAAATTATTATAAACTTCAATTTCTTGCCAATACTACTTAGTTTCTATAATGAAGATTAGACTTCCGAATATTACCTTTTGATATGTGGGTCACTTTAAAACTCAATGGATTTCTTAGTTGCAATTTTTTGAATCCTAGGACATTTATGAATCAATCCTTTTATCTATACAAAGTAATTGGATGATTGCCCATTTAACCTATAAGCCTAGTTGTCTTCCCTGACAAACGGACAAAATATGTCGAATGTCTAGTAGCCCCTTCGTTTGTCTAATAAAGTCAACTCTAAGTTTGAATTTTGCAAAAAAGACTCAGTAGTTATAATTTTGATATATTCTTGTTCCATTTTATTAAAGTGATCCAATTTGATAAACACTTATTGTATTCTAAATAAAGATTCATAATTAAAGTGAGATTTCAAATTGCCTTGGTTGTTGAATATGGCCTTATTAGACAAAAATGTCACATACACTCGACACTTGTCATACACGATATGTGACATGCAACGTCTATCAAACACCAAAACCCAAAATTATGTCTAACAAGACAACCCTACCTATAAGATTAGAAAATATTGGAAAATCAAGAAGTAATTAATGCAAAGTCTACAAACATTATTACAAATCAAGATTGTCATTCATAATCAATCAATGATAGTGGTTGAAAGTCCCCCCTCTCCCTTCATAAGTGTCTTCATCTTTTTTACTTGCATGCATTTTGTAATTTGGTTCTACTCAAATTCTTCCTCCTCTTCTGACATTCTACTTCTTTTTTCTTGATTATTATGACCCTCATCTTAAAGTGTGCCCATACTACCTTGGTGAGTAAAAAGGAATTATTCGTTAAATTGAGACAAAATGGTTATAAGACTTTGGAATTAGAAGGAGGAAGCTCCATTCAAGTACTACTTGTTGAAGCCTAAGATGAATATGGCCTTGATTCTATAAATGATAGAAATGTTTGTACATGTTTCACAAAATGACTAGGAAATATAGTACTGAGAATGCAAAGAAGAAGGCTAATGGAAACAAAAAGAAGAAGCAAGACCAACTTGCAAACAAGTCTAAAAGCAAGCAAAAAGATAGAAAGAGGAAAATAAATGCATCAATGCCCAAATAAGCAATTAGTAAAGGTGGCATGAAGGATACTTCATCTACTTTCTTTTTCACTCAACAATAGTCGTTGCATGGCCCCCAACTTCAAGTTATGTACTTGGAATTTGTACCTCATATTGATGAATGCATCCTCAACATGTTTGTACATAGTTTACTTGGTTTTGAAAAAGGTCCTCCTCCAAAAGTGTACAATGATGTTATAAAATTCTTAGACATGGTAATCCCTAGCCTTTTACTAAGGTCACTATGACACTTCATTTATTTTAATTTATTTATACTAAATTTTTTAAATGATTTTTTGTATGTAGCATATGTTTGACAAATATTGCTTTTTCAATGGTGTTCTGAGTAAAATAATAGCTATAGACTTGATACTTATAGACATCTCTAAAATTTTGCTTGTTCCTACCTTATTTCATCCACCTACATCTATTCCATAGTGGAACTGGTTCTTCAAAGAGTGGTTGCAATCCATTTGACTGTATTGACAATTATCTACATGATGGTGGTATTATGGTTGTTATGTATTCATTTAGCTATGAGATCAAATCATACTTTCTATGATTTTTCTGGTCATTTGGATTTCAATCCATAAAAAAATGTTGGGGAATGAATAGGTTGCATCTCACTTTGCCCTCAAACCCCGCTTCTATGGTAAGTTAAAATTTTAATTGTTAAAGCTTTCCATCTTTAATTCCCTTGATTTTTAAAAATTGACTCTAAATTTCATATATTGTGCAAATTATGTACTTTGCCATATCATTTAATATCATATTCATTAAAATGAAAAATTTCCAGTGAAATGGGAGTTCTAAGATGCACTACCATAAACTAAGAAGAAACTATAGTGGAATATGTACAAAACTAGCAATATAATGATGCAAAAGCACTTATGATATTGCCAAATTTCAGACTACAAGACATCATTATAAAGAAACAAGCAATTTAGGGGAAATAATCTTCAAATATGTACACAATGGACTATATACTATGGAATGAGACTTTGTAGGAACACTAAAATTAAAATATGCCTCTTTGTTGCAAAGTTGCATAGCATCCAAAATGACAAGATTAGGAATATTCTATAATGGACATCATTGTAATATATGTATGAGCCTTCTATAAATATGCAAGAGCATATAGTTCTATGAAATATCTATATATTACATTCCTATGTCTACATTATTTACATAAACATCTAGTAATTGGAATTTGTACTTCAACTATCAATTATACAATGTACTCCTCAACTTCTCGTAGGCCTTCATAATTTCTGGTCTACAACTATATCTTTTGTCAATCTTCTCCTTCTACTAACAATATTCTCTTCGTTGCATTTGCAATGACTTCTTTTCACAAGAATACCAACTTAGAGTAGAGTACTTACTATATAGAGATCCATTCATGTTTCCTCTTTAATCTCTTCACATTAGATTGCGCATGATTGTGAGGGAGCTTTGATGGAATAATTGGCACATCATGAACTACCTCAATTAATTGGGTAGGGACCTCAAGCTCTAATAATGGGACAAAAATTGAGTAGTTTGCATCTTTGTCAAGCCTCCTTTGGGTCACTCTATCAAAAACTAATGGTGACATTGATGAAGCCTTGAGGTCCTTTAAGCATAGCAGAGATGGTGAGTAGGACATTGGTAAGTGCGGCTTATCCACTTCTGATTTGGAGGACAATCACTACCTTATCATTGACGGATTTAACAGAAAAGTCTATAGTTGAATTGATAGTTGGTGTGGAACACAAAAAATTCTCTGTACTAAGTATCATATATTGTTTGTAGTCAAAGATAGAATTAGTCAAAGCTTGGCATTGAAGGTGGCCATCAAGTGCAAGAGATGTGGACGTGTTTACCATTGAAATGCAACAAGAGTATATTAGAAAACATATTGTTCACCTTTATAAACAAATTGAGAATTAGATTAAAGATCTATAAAAAAGTATGCGCAAGACAATTGCGCATCATAGTAACTCAAGTAATTCCAAGCTACATATTAACTTGACTCAAACTCCAATGCAAGCAAACCAAAAACTACCCAATGCTCCCTGCATATTCTATAGTCCAATTCGGTCCAAGCTGAACTACATACTTCTAGGTGCTGAGCTAACTAATACTAGTGAATCCATAAACCACCTCCATGAGCTTGTTGTATTCCTAATGATTCTTTTTTTTGCCAAGCATCCTTTGATTCATTCTCTTTGGTCCATTTGTTTGGAAGAAACTCAAATCTTCATTGCAATTAACGTGCAATCACTTAAACTAGGGAAGTAGAACATTAAAGAGATAGGTGTCCTTGTTCCTATTCTCCAAATTGGTCCAAGATTCTAGAAGTATTGCATTCTCTGGGTTGTTCACGATGTTTTTGCAAAGGCTATCATCTTCTATGACAATATTTCTACAAGTGAACCCTCCTTGAAGCTAGAAAAGATCAAATCTAGTTTTTTAAAGAACAACTCCTTATCAGTACCTGTTTTTTGTAGAAAGTAAGCTACCCAACTCTATCCTTGCACTTAATAGTCTTGCAAGAATTAGTCTCAAGAACATGGACAAGCATTTTTCCTTCATGGGTTAGGTATTTAGAAATTTCTTCTATAGTGGTTTTCTTCATGAAGCTCCACACTAAGACAATGCTATTTTTTCTAACCCTATTAAAAAAGTTGAGCAATTGGGCTGGACATACACTACCTTCAATCTCACAACTACGACAATTGTGGCAGAGTGTGGCTTAGATTAGTAGTTGAATTGCTGAATTAACCCCTTTGACTTCTAGTCTTTAATCACACAAAGAATTTCATTAACGTCTAGGGTGACGTTGATGCACTTCTTTGCTACCCCAAATCTCAATGGACAATGGATGCTCTTGGACAATTTCTCACAAGCTATTGTAAGACTAGATTCTTGCTAAAAAACAAAACAAATGTGCAACCAGTTACAATCGAGAAATTAGATAATTGCAGATGCCATGCAAAGTCATATAGGAAGTCCAAACCCAAAGACCTTAACAAGACAACATTGTGAATTCAATAATGTGATTACAAGGTAGAAGCATTATGTACCTTCCGTTGCATAGAACCAAAACCCTCAAGGTTGACTGGAGGAGGTGATAGATTTGAACATGTCATTGCTCAATGATATCTTTGGAATAGGCAATACACGTCTAGATGCCATTTACTTCATAAATATCCAAAACAGATTGTTGAAGGCTTTGGACAAAAGGGGGATCATATGATTCAACAGTACTAGAAAATTCAATGACCAAATTAACAAAAAAATAATAGAAAAGTGTTGATGTTTTTTGTTGATTTAGACATGTTAATCCCATGGTTGTCATAGTGGATGGACGTCTGGTTCGCCCGTCCGTTAGAGATCCCGCCCATCCAATACAGTCAACACATAGTTGACTTTCTGATAACGGAAAAATAGGCCACGTGGATGCCATGTGGATTAAGGAACATGCTGGGCGCAGACGAGATCGTCAGGGCGCAGACGAGATCGTCAGGGCGCAGACGAGGTGACGTGTCATTCCGCAAAATTGCACAAGTTACAAAATTAAAGCCGTCCAGACCATCCATCTGTCTGGTCCGATGACTCTAACTCGCCCATTACGACAACCATGGTTAATCCCTCAAGGCCTAACAACGTTTTCACAATGGAGGTTCTTAATGAATTGCCCCATTTTGATGTTTTCTTGCACATGGATGTGTTTGAAATTTTCAATTTTAACCATACAAAAGTGAAGCATACTTTGTCTAGTATGCATGGAATTAATTGTGGAAAGTATTGACCATTGGATTTTTAGATTATAACAATTTTGAATGATCAACTCTGTAAGCAAAAAATACAACTTTTGGAGAAGAAAAATTATAAAAAGATGAATAATGCTTTTTTCCCTCCAAAAAAATTATATTAGAATCTAAAGCAAATGTATTAATTTTTTATTTAAAAAATTAAAAAACAAAAAACTCTCCCAAATTTGTAGATATTTTCAAACAAAAAGAATAGAAAGCCAAAACAAACCAAATCGGATCCTAAAAAATTTTAAGAAATTTATATATGCATCATTTTTTGAAATTTAGCAATTGATATCATTAGAATATTGTTTGGAACATCTCCAAAAAATTTGGAATCATTCTAATTATTTTTGTATTCTTAATTACACCAAATTGTATTTTGTATTTTTTAAATTGCTAAATATAAAAATTTGAATTATTTTCTCCAGACCTAGTTTGATTGTGCAAAGTAAAGATTAGAAATGTCGAAGGAAATGTTTTTTTTCCATCCCTACTATTTCTTTCATTGTAAACAAATTTTGTTTGCTCTTTTTTTCTATTAGATTACAATTTTGTAATAAATTTTTAAATACTTCTCACATTGAAATTTTGAAAATTGGAGAATGCAACAAGTATGTGAACTTGTTATTTTACAAATCCCTAGTTTACAAAATATTGAGATTTATTTCATTCTTTTGGGAATTTGCCATTGAAAATTTGAAGAAGACACATTGTGTCCCCTTAGTCTTTGAGGGGTTAATTTGGGTACTTAGAAACGAAAAAGTGTTGATCATTGAACAAAAAGTGTTTTTTTTTTTAACAAAATACTATATTTTTTTTTAATAAATAAGTGTTTTGGTCAAAAAAATTAAGCTTCTCTCAACAAATTACTATTCAGTTTTCAACAAACTAGTGTTTTCTGGAAAACAAAATTGTGTTATTTTCAAAACAAAATTGTGCTACTTTGACTACATTAGTGTCTTCATTTTCTGTAATCCTTTGTTGAAGGTCATCCATCCTAGATCTATACATGCACACATATAACTTTTTGTATACTATGAGAGTTGTCCTCTTCATTCTTCCAAATTAGAAATGAAATGAAATGAAATGAAATGAAATTTTATAATACTTAAGGAAATCCTTGTTCTCAATTTGTGTGCACATTAACATGAAAGGAACTATATGCTTCTCAATAGTTGATAGCTCCAATGTATACTCAAACTTATATTTAATTAATTTGCATTCTCATGCAAATTACAAGGGCACTTATCCGTAACACAAATATGAGTACAGGTTTATATGTAATTATAAAAAGCCATTGAACAAGTAGCTTCCAACTCAACATTAATTCACTACTTCATATACATGTCATCCTTCTTTGTGTTTGCCAATTTCATACTTTTCCATTCAATAAGTGTTACCTTCAGCTTCATATTGGAAATTCATACTTCTAGGTTACAAAAGTGAAATGAATAACCTTCACAATCTGCAAAAAAATGTCCAAAACAAAAACTTCTTAATCTTACCTCTTCTTCTAAACCTCATGTACCGAACTTCATTTTCCATACATATACTAGTACTATTTCATGCAAATGGTAGAATACAATAATATGTGCAAACAACATTGCAAATTAATGACTATACTGCTATTTCTTTTGTAAGCAACTACATTTCCTTTCCATTACATAACTTTCAACTAGAAAGTGTCACTGTACAATGCAAAGAACCTACCACTCTAATGTTCTATAGAGTAATGACCACAAAAACTTTTTACCTTTGTACAGGATGATGCTCAACAAACATTGCTTATGCTGCCACTAGCATTCTCTTGTCTATTTTCAAGAAAAGAAATTTCCTTCTACAACGGAAAATCACTTTGATGTGGATCCTTCATAGGATTAGCTTCCACCTTCATTGACAATCTCTACACAAACCAAACATCCTAAATATATTCAGCCTTATTTATCATGGAGTTTCATTGGATTTAATCATAGTAATATTTTTACACATTACAAACACAAATATTGCTAATACATTTATATGGCTCATCACAAATTCAATTTCATTCTGTGTACCTTGTACACTTCTTCGAAGTTCCATTTTCTTGCTTCATTTCAACCACAAGCTAGAACTCTTCATTTGGTTTCTCTTCTTCACTACATTACAAATTTCAGAAGTCAATGTTCACAAAATGAATATCAACATTGGATATATAGAGTAAAACTTCCTACAGAACTTTCAATAAGCTCTTTCTTGTCCTCTTCAATACAAAATTCCCTTGCTTCACATTTCATAACACTTTTGTAACACTATTTTTGTTGATCTTCCTTGATTGATTTAAATGTCCATCATTTCATTCCTTCATTACACATTATAAAGCTGAAGTTTGAAAACATGCACATTCTCCTCTGGAATTTGGAACTAAAGAAATTAAATAAGTCATCTTCCTTCAAATGACTAAGATTGAAAGATCAAAACAAATCTTCATAAACGATGATCAGTCTTCTAAGTCATACAGTAATTTCAATAGTCATAGTCCTACACTTTGAATTCAAACTTCTTCTAATAATTTTGTAAACCTTCAACAAACTATCTCCTTTTTCCATAACTAAATTCCATTAAAATTCAACTCTTCAAAATTTCATAGACTAGGTTTCAACAATATGTGTTATTTACATTGAAATCTATATATGTCTTACATGAAAAAAATATTTTCATTACCAATACTACGTGCTTTTCTTTTTCACATATGTTTACACTTCACACATCTATACATTTTGACACTTACAAGAAAATGAAGAAATTCAAGTCATATCAGATCATTCTTATTGACAAAGATATAAGAAATCACGGTATTCTAATACATTCTGACTATGTTGCATTCATATGCAAGTGTATTCAACATTCCATAACTTTTCCAATTACTGAGTTTGTCCTTCCATTTTTTCCAAATTTTTTCAATAGTTAACATTTGAGGAAGCAGTCAGGTGTACCTTTGTTAACAATTGCCGTACTGAAATCCAGAATTTTACAAAAAAAAAAGACCTCATCATAAACACTCATGCAAATTAAATTTTATTATGTCTTCTTTTATTAAAATTTTACAAACAATTCACCTCAACATTGAAGACAAAGATGTTCAATTCCTAACAAACATTGAAATTAAAGGATGTCTTTGTAGTAAACAATTTACCTTATAAAATACGACAATAAATTTGCTTCCATTTCATGTTATCTAGGACTTCTCTCCTTTCATTTATAACACTGCAATACACTGTCAAACACTTAGACAACTTTGGAAATTGTCTATGTCATCCGACTCTTAACTTTTTTCCATTCTACCAAGTCTCTAGGGGATGTAGTGTATCAATGAATAACCTATTCTATAACATCCTTCACTGCTCTACTAAGATCCAAATTTCTAGTTTTCTACAAAGTGTCAAAGAAAAAAAATACTCTTTAGTACATCAAAAAGATAATATACAATCATAAACAACTTCTCCTTCGACATTTTATACTATCTCATACCAGTTTATTACCTTCAAGGATATGTTCTTCACAACAATTGCAACTGAAATCAATGGTGAATACTTTCAGATCCTAAGATATGACACATGATTCATTAAATGACGTCAAAGAAAATTTCCAATTTAAAAAAACAACTGCAATTCGTAAAAACTAATTCATCCAAACAATCAAAAATTCTATACAAAAATAGAATCCTGCAAGAATGCTAAATGAATACACTTTCACAAAAGACATGCTCAAGAATTTCTACCATTTCCTCTTCGTCCTTCTTTTTAAAAATGAAAAAATAAAAAATAAAAAATAACATTTTTAATTCAAACATGACTTCTACAATCGAATTTATGCAACTCCTTCTGAATATTTCATTTTTCAAGAAATAGTCTAGAATAATTCATCAATGCAACATGAGAATTGGTAATGCAAATTTACATTGCATTCACTAGCTCGTACACAAATGTCAACGTTTCCTTAATTCAATTCAAATAATACATTTGCCAAATGAAAATCACCAATTTACAAAAGTCCACTTTCAATAGCCTTTGCCATATTGT
The DNA here is from genome assembly GCA_963969395.1 of Pseudoscleropodium purum. Classification (NCBI taxonomy): domain Eukaryota; kingdom Viridiplantae; phylum Streptophyta; class Bryopsida; order Hypnales; family Brachytheciaceae; genus Pseudoscleropodium; species Pseudoscleropodium purum. Next base: position 10,996,039 of record OZ017805.1, on the reverse strand, counting down.
ACTTCATAAGAAAAATATACAACGTATATTATATGATACGATGGCCTACCAAATTATTACTTCCTCTAGTATCAATATGTAACGTCAAATGAAACTCTTTGCATATTCAATGAGAGTCCATGAATGCCTGTGCTTCCAATGAAAATCTTATTTCTAATTACTAAAAATCTTGACTTCTCTATATTGAATATCTTCTTTTCAAGAAAATATTCTTCTTTGTTCTTTAAGCTTTAAAGGATTTAGGAAAAATCGAGCACTTGTGTAGAAGGCAAAATCTTCTTGCAATTCTATATATCACCGACTTCTTGTCAACTTCTACTGCATAATTTGAACATCTATTAACCATCACATATGCTTGACCATCAACTTCTGAGTTCTAAGTTTATTCATATGACATGTAATTATCATTAAATTGAAGGAAGACAAAATTAATTAAAAAAAAAGTGTGATTTTGTTGCACTCTTTCTTGTGTGAAATTACAACGACAACTACTACATTAGTGAAGTTCACCTTCTATGCGTCACTGCCCACACTACTCATCCTGTAGTCTTCCAAAAAATGGTTCCGTGCCATTCCAACAACAAATACTGTCCATAGTCCACAAATTGACAGAAATGTATTTCAATAAATTATCTATATCAAAAAATTAATTCTTTTTCACTTCATAGTTATTGCTTCTAATCCCAATCTCCTAAGATTTTTCATTGTCATAGAAATTTAATTGAGTAATTCATCATTTGAACAAGTTAAATAAAATATGAATTTCAGAAGTCACATATACTTTATACACATCACATATTTGGATTCATGAATATCATTCTCTATAGTGTCTTATAGAATCAAAAAGAAATTCTTCTTATATACACAACATCATTTTCAAATTTTCCCAAATTATCACTTGAAAATCACTTTGTAGCTTCTAGTTCATTCATAAAAAATATTCATGGCTTCAAACATTATCCTAATCTTACACCACAATAATATGTACAATTACAATTTGTAGAATAAACCTTTCACACTAGCACCATGTATGACTCTAACTTCATAGTGTGTTGAAAATAGCGACCTTTGGATTCCAAGAGCAGTAACGAAATTAGTGTGTCTAATTATTCTAAATTGCTCACAATCTTAACCAAAAAAATGTTTATATTTGCTTTCCTTTTACAAGAAGCACTCCATTAGACAATACTAGACATTGTTCACATTTGATTTTTGCAATCACTAAACTAAAAATGAAATTTAATAAATTATTTGAAGCTCAATTTCCTATTCTACAATAGTTTGCTTTTCAACAATGTCATTCATTGGCAAAATCCATGTTGAATGTTCAAGTTCTAATATAATAACTACTAGCATTTTCAATAATTAAAGAAAGTAACTATAGAAACATGTGCTCAACTATGTTTTTGATCATTGATATTTTCTAATACACTCATTTCCAATGAATTGAAACTAATTTCTTCACTTCACTAAACAAATTAGAAGCAAATAAGGAAACCTCCTCCAGAATGAAAATGTTGTCATTTTTGTAGCAAACCATTACGATATCTATCCTCCACGTTGTACGTACTTGTCGAAAAGCAACATGCATTCAAGTATCAAATTAACTTCTTAGAAAAACTAAAAACATTAATTGATTTACCTCCATTAATTCCCGGATATTGACATTGTATATAAAAAATCCTCTCCATATTTAAGCATGATGGACACATACTTTTATACAATAGTGGGATTCTACATCATTGTTTATTCACAATACGAAATGAACTCATTACATAATACACTACAAATCATCATTATGTAGAGGAACAAAAACTTAGAAGAAAGTGCAAATTAGGTTGCTAAAATCAAAAATGACATGCCTGACCAATTCCCGAAGCGTATTGGAGCACGAAAACTCAAATTGGATTAAGTTAGTCTAGAATAAGGTTAGATAAACTTGCAATTTTTATTTTTTTCGTGACTCCTAGAGATTTTTGCTACACTACAACTACAATATAAATAGTCAGTTTCCGGATTACTAAAACTGTTAGTAATGTTACGGAAACAAATCCAATACGAATCCAGGATCTGGAAAAGTACCAGATTCTTAAAACCTACATCCTAGACTTCTGGTCTAGGAAACTAGGAGATCGTTAGGGGAACGATCTTCTATCCGTTCTCCATTGGAAACTATCGGCCACGCACTGGGTACTTAAACCTACCGCCACTTCTCTTTCTCTCTTTTTCTCCTTGTTGAACTTTGTGAACATTTAACTAAGAGAAAGAGTGGTGAGTTAGCGATTGAGATAGAAAGAGGACGGAAAGATTAGTACCGTGTAAACCGAATTAGGTTATCGACTATCGATGATTCATAGCAGTGGCTGGCAATCTAGTAGCATAAAAGTTTGGGGTTGCAACTTATATAGTTTGTTCGGTTATTCCTTCCGATCCGGCCCACCAAGCGTTGTTAGAGGAGGACCTCATGTGTATTGAGTGTGTTGGATTGTTAAATAGGCCGTAGAGCATGAAGAACGAGGAGACGATTCAAAAACTTATTTACAGAATTCCGAATCAGTACGAGTTGACAATGAGAGGTCAACTCGTAGCTTGGACAGAAGACATCTAGGTGGATGTCTATTCATTTAAAAAGAATGGACTCGGATAAGTCAAAAGAGTGGATAAGTACATAGCCGGAAAGTTCCAAAGTCAAGCCCACTCAGAGAAAGATTTTGCTATTAGTGACTGCAAAAACGAGAAGCATAGATAGGTACTGAACTTTTTGATTTTGATCTTGTATCTAGAAGCCTACCTGAGTTACGGTTACGATGGCCAACACCATCTTCAGGGCTTTTGAGGACCGTATTGTCCATTGGGGGAGAGTGATTTAAGGGATAGTGGGCAAATTGGTAAAGTACGTTGGCTGGACAAAACACAGCCCTATTACTCTATATCTATTCAACCTCTATCACCACAAGGAGGTCTTGAGTGCAGAGGAGACAATTCAATACAACAATGGAGTTAAAATCTTGAAGTATGGCCTCATAGATGAGTTGAAAAAAGAGGAGAAGGAATCCGAAGAAGAAGGGCAACCAAAAGAGGAAGAAGAAGCGGTGGATTGGAAACAAAGGAAGTCCATAAATCCAGCTGCATCGGGGAAGGTGCCAACGTCGGAAAGGGATGAGCTGATTCCAGATCCGGAACATCTTCAAGAACTGGAGTTCTTTGAAGCTGGAATCTGATGGATGCAGTAGGCTAAATAGATATATGGCGACTTAGAGGATCACGTGCTCCTTATCGCGGGCAAACTCAAGGTGGATTCGGACCAAATTTTGGAAGAGATCTGAAGACACCTGAATCCGAAAGAGTTCCGATAGAAGGAGGAATAGATCCGGAAGTTGAGGGAGGACAGGGATAGCCTCAAGTTCCAACTAGAGTGGACAAAAGGGGAGTTGAACACAGCGAGACAGAAAGAGACAAAGGCTCTTCGACTTGTTCATGACCTCAAGAAACTCATCATGGTTCTGGAGCATACGGTGATTCGAGCAAACCTCTACATTGTCTGGTTGGAGAAGGAAGGGCACCTAATTGGATCAAGGATGGTAAAGATCTTGGTTGACTTCGAAGCCCGGATGGGGATTGTTTTAAAGGACATGCCCAAGTTGTTGAGGTACCTAGATCTAGAACGGGCCATCGACTTAGAAAGGTTTCTAGAAGTCCCCAAGAGCATAATCTAGAATACTCCGGTTTGACAGACTTTAATCTGACAAGCTCTAGTGGTCCGATCTAGCCACAATTGAAATGGCTGAAGTCTATCTTGACTCCAGTGGTGGGTCCATCAGACAGTTAAGTACAGACTCCATTAGGACCAACGGTATTTGAGCTAGAGAAAGGGGCAAGTGAGAAGCCCATCCTAATAGAGGAAAGACTTTCCATCCAAATTCTCCCACCATATGGGAAAATCACGGTCAAAAAGTTCATGGTACTCAGATTGGCTATTCGCGGCAACCTTGAGGCATGGATTGGAGTGATGACAAATCCAACCCGATCTCATCCGCAAGATTTCTCGCTTATGAAGTAGTTGACACCAAAGTGGGATTGTGCTAAGGCTGAATTGAGTGAATCGTTGTAAGCAAACGATCTAGAGATTCAAGAGATTGAGGAGTTAGAAGAGGAGGTATTGAAGTCCGGATCTGAGGAAGAGACGGAATCTGAAGAATCACGTGCGAGAATTTCATGTAAGCCTCAAACTCGGTCGTCCGCAAAGAATACATTGGTGAAGACTTCGGGTAGTCAAAGCGGAAGCAGCTCGAAGAAGGCACAGCGGGGTAAGATTTTCATTCCAAAATGGGAATTCCAAGCGTGGGCTCGGGTTCCGGATTGTTTTAGAGGTTCCAAATTTGTGGGGACAGTTGGACTATGAACATTTCGGATATCCTAGACTGTTCACTAGTTGGTTGTCTTGATGTCTAGGGTGCCTTTTGGGCTTTTTAGGCATTGACTTTGGTTTTGGTTTTTAATGGTGGGCAAGTTTGTTGCCTTCTCATTCCATCCTAGCAATTATTTTATGTATTTCATTGTCTTCTTTAATTTGAGCCAATTGGTGGACATTTTGGCTCCAACCTTGTATCCGAGTTATGTTGGTTTGTTGCTTGGAGTGTTGAGATGTGAAAAGGACGGGTGAGGAGGAATCTAGATTTCTGATAATTCGATCGGATTGAGGAAGTACTATTGTAATGGTGTTAAACTGGTGACGAAGGAGCTGTGTGTGGTGGCTTTGAACTATCGGAATGGTAATCTAGTTTTTAGTGAAGAATGGTGTGAATGCAGATCTGGAATTAGAAACGATTTTGTGCGGAGATTAGCAACTGTCAGAAGAAGGTCTGCTACTTCTACTCACCAGAAGGTTTGCCAACCTTGGGATCCGTTTTACATCTAGAAAGATTACTCCTTTTTCAATTCTGGATATTTAAAATCTGTCATTGTAGTAAAAAGGAGTGAATGCAATCCTAAGTGGCCTGCATTCCGAATCGGCCATTTGGAATGTTGTGAGGATCTAGATCTATTTTTTGTGCTACAACACCTTCAATACTTGGGTGTTTGTTTGTTTGTTTTTGCTTGTGTAGTAAGTAGACTAGAGCGGTGAAGTTCCTACCCCTCAAAAGATCAATAGCAGATCCTTTGATGGTAAAATAGAGGAATTAAAAACCAGTGTATTGAGAGACATAACCAGAAACTGGGTGATACTGGATCCGGATTGGAATCCGGATAGTAGTTGGTTCCAATAAAAGAGTGGAAGAGAGTAGTTGGAAGAGGAGAAAATGATCATTCGGATACTGAAGTTTGGGAGAACATTTGGAATTTCCTGGGATGATAATTCATATCATCTTACCACGTTTCTGTGTGTAAAGATACTTACGCCTAGACTTCACGTGTAACATCTATGAATGAAGATGGAGAACCATTAGGTGACGATTAGAACATGGAAGGAGATGAAGACATTGACAAATTGATTTTGTATAGTTTGGTATAAGAATCCACATCCAAAGTGTATGATGGAAGCAATTTGAATCGTCTCCAAGTGAGGATAGTTTAATACATGTTGTGTAGCCTATATTTAGTATCACACACATTTGTGAATGCGTTATTGACGTGGATAGCAGGAGATCTTTTGCCAACATTGAACTGCTTTTGAAGAACTTCTTATAAGGTCTAGAGCATGTTGATGAAAGTGGGCTTGAAACACAAGCAAGTGCATTGTTGCTCTAAGGGTCATATATTTTATGAAGGGGAGAATGAAGACTTGGAGCATTGTCCAACGTGTAGGCATCCACAGTATTTTGATGGTTCTAATAACATACCTTAGAGAATGGTGCATTATTTTGATATTATACAACATTTGTTATAGATGTTTAAATGTCTCGAGATTGCAAAGCACATGACTTGGTATCACACCCACAAATCAAGGGATTCCAAAATGAAATCAATAGCAAACAACGAAGAGTGGAAGGTTGTAGATTGAGCACATCCTAAATTTGTTGAAGTTTTAACTAACCTACGATTGGGTCTTGTTGGAGATGGCCTTATTCCTTTCAAGAATATTACATTGAAGCATTCGATGTTTGTTTTGTTGATAATTATCTACAACCTTCCACCATGGTTACTAACTAAGAAGTTTTTCATATTGTTGGCTATGTTAATTCCAAGACCTAAATCACCATTAGCTGGCAATATAGATGTTTTCCTTGCCTTTCTTGTTCGAGACTTGTTGAAGCTATGGATAAGAGTATTGGCTATTAATATGTCAAGGTTAGTTGGTGAGAGAGTTTTCACCCTCAGAGCTTTGTTATTATGGACTGTCAATGATTGTCCTCCTTGTAGACTTTTATCTAGACAACAAATGCATGGATACAAGGGATGCCTACTTTGTGATCCGCTGACATGTGTTGAGCATGCTACACTTCTTTGCAAAATGGTTTATTTGGGTGGAAGACATTATCTTCCAAAAGACTACAAATTTTAGAGGGAGAGGGCCTCCTTTAATAATCATTAGGAATGGCAACTGCCTTCAAAAAGACCAACTAGGGAGGAAGTCCTTTAATGGGGTATGCAAAGGAAAGAGTTTCTTCACAATGGCGGGATAGAGAATTCAAAAGATGACCCTGTAAAGCTGCAGGGTGTCAAATGTCATAGTATATTTTTTGATCTCTCATATTGGAAGGTAAATATTTCCATTTTCATTTGTACAAGTAGAATGATGATATTCACTCTAGTAAATTTGAATGCAATTAGTTAGTTGTTTATTTGAATATGACAAAGATGAATTCTATGAAGCTAAAAATGATTGAGAATTCTCTATGGTACTATTGAAGTGGATTTACAAAGACAGTTATTTTGTAGGCAAACATATAATTTTAGAATTCTATAGTAGGACACTATAAAATTTGGAAATTGAGTAATAAGCAATATACATAGTCATGAAAAAGTGGGTTTGATATCTTTCATATCAAAGGACTTGAAAGTATAACAGTTGAATAAAGAATGAATATGATTTTCATATAACCCTCTATAATATATTTATGTTTGAAAATTTGAGAGTGTCTGATTTCATTAATAATTGATAGATCAAGAAGAAGATAGTATGCAAAAAGGCTTATTTAGAAGTTTGCAATTTGGTTTTTTATTGTACAATTCATATATGTTAATATATGAAGACCACAATTGAGTAGTTGAAGTCATGCAAATGAATTTAGAAAATTTTTTTAAAGTCTAAAAATGTTTTTCAGTAACGTTTCCAAAAGAAATAATTTTTTTTAGTTGCTTGATTTCAATGATCATGTGTAGATATTTTGTTTGGAAATTTTGAATGCAATTAATAATTTATTCAATATTTTATGAAGAAGTTAAATGTTTTGCATTATAAAAATAATTTGACTTCTCTAAAGGCTTTTGTGAATTGCATTCTTTTAATTGGTTAATTTTGAAGTAGACTTAAATTCCTTGCCAACACCTTTTAATTTTAGTTTATTTTTATTAGTGTATTGTAAAAAAACTAAATCATGAAGGACATTCTTAAGAATCTTGAAGTCAATTACCTTAAAAGTAAATTATAACATGCAAGTCTAGAAAGAACTTCAATTTTGTTCAACTTTTTTGCATTAATTGTAGGGAAGGGATTCAGAGCATTTAGTTTTTCATTTAAACCATATACATGAATGACAGAAATCCGTCTTCCAATGTTTTGTATGAAATTGACTTACATGGCTTCATTCGTTAATTTTTAAGAGTGTCTAGAAATGAGAAGTTGAATTGATGAATTGAAGAAAGGTCTATCCCCATTTTTTTTAGTAAATTTTCCTTGAACAACAAGTGCCATAAGCACGATAGATCATTTTTTCTTTCATTAAGGTAGGAGGGTCAAATTGTGAGCTAGCATTTTGAATTGAATATGACACAGAGGTAATTTTGATTTATTCAATATAACAAAATGTACAAATGGTATACATTCTTGGGGTGGTTTCTTTTATAGCCCTATGCCACTTTAGCTTCAAAATTTCATAACTAATTCTACAAAGCCCCAAAAAATATGAAAATTTTTCAACCATATGCCATTTCTACTTGTCTTTCAAAGAAAATTTATTAAAAAAATATTTCAAGACATTTTACCTCTCCAAAATTCAATTTCAGTGCTTACATGATTGCTTTATGGACCTCCTACCTTAGGAATGGGATGGTAATCCACATGTGAATGTATGAAAGGTTTTAGAATGATATTGGTTTGGATTATGTCTACTTTTGCAAAAGAAGATTTCAATTACATGAGTTTCCTTTTTCTTCATGTAAGTAATAAAAGTAAGTGGTTGTAATATGCATTAAAAAAGTAATGAACATTCTATTTATGTAATTAGAAGAGGGCTAACTTAGTGCTACTTTTCATTTAATTTTTTTGGAAAAAGAAAAAGGCAATATATAGCTATAGATGAAATGTTTATATAAAATTAATTTGTGGTTCACAATTTTAGTGGTACATTGTCAATCCCTCCATTGATATGTTAAGGGAATATGTTGTTTAGTTGTAGTTGGGATACATTTGAAAGTCCTAAGTATGAATTCTGAGTTTATGTGACATGTGTTTATTGTTGTGTGTATAGGATCTTCTAGTACGCCACATTCTTGATGTCATACATTGTGAGAAGAATATCTCTGAAAATATTTTAAGACTACATTTGGTGACAAAGATACAACAACTGTTCATACAGACATGTAGGCTCACGGAATTCGACCACATCTACACTTAAAGCTAGTTGGTCCTAACGATGATAGACTACACATGCTAGATGCATCCCATGTATTGTCAATTGCTGACAAGGCTAAGGTTTTGCGTGTGATGAAGAATTTGAGAACACCGATACATTATGTATTAGCAATGCATACAAAAATTAGCAAGGGAAATTGAATGGCCTGAAGTCTCATGATTTTCATGTTCTATTGCAACAAATCTTGCCATTGTATTTCAAGAAGATTTCAAATAAGTCCCTGGCAGGAACAATTGTAAGATTGAGCAAAGTTTTTCAGAAATTGTGTTTGAAAACAGTGAATTGCAATGATAAGCAACAATTGATGGTAGATTCTATAAAGATTATGTGCATGTTGGAGAAAGAGATACCCCCTTCATTTTTTGACATTATGTCACATACACCAAATCATTTAGTGGAAGAATTTTTTCTTTGTGGACCCATATATACACAATGGATGTATTCATTTGAACGCTACTTCAAGATACTAAAAGGATATGTAAGGAACTTGGCTAAATCAGAAGGGAACATTGCACATGGTTATCAAGTAGAACAAGTATTGGGGTTCATTATAGAATATATAATGGACTACAATATTACATCACAAAGAGTGTGAGATGACAAAGAAGAACCAACAATGGTGGATGACATATTGGAGGGGAAGGGGAAGGGAAAGCCAAAGTTATTGACAGGAACAATGAGGAGTGTAATGCATGACTTAGTACTGGACAATGTTGCCCACATAGAGTCTTATTGTGAGTAAGTGCTCTGGAAGCCACTTGAATTTTAGAAATGGATTCTTTTTATTTATGTTTACCTTGAGGTTATTCTAATTAGCAGGTAGCTACACATGTCAATGTATATATATAGAGGGTGGTATGTATTATAGTTCTAATGTTAATTTATCTTAGTTGAAGAGGATAAGTTGAATGGAATGGAATTCTGACATGCAATGGAGTTTCAGTATAAGCAATCATTGTAGTGGCATGTCTTACTACTATGTAGTTGAATTCCATTTTTTTATTTATAATAATGAAATAGGGAATTTGAGAAATAGAACATGAGAGAGAAATAAGTTTTTGTATCCATTCCATAGTGGAAGTTTACTTGCAATTGTGTAAATGACTAATGCTTGATTTTTTATAAAATAAAAGTTGTATGCATGATATAAAATTGAAACTGTCATGCAATAGTGGATTCAATTTTGCATTGCTTAGCTAGTACAATAATTAGGTAATGACATTGTTGTTATAGTTTTTTGGATGCAAAGCAGTTATTGTATTTTCATATTTATGTTACTCCTTGGTCAGCCTATTATTGGCATGTGGGTGGAAGCATTCTTCCATCAAATGATTTATTGGATTGTTACTAGTATTTTGAAATAGAAATGCAAATATTATTATTTCAAATGTATAATGAGAAAGAAGGTAGAGGGAGAAGCAAATGGAAGGTAGTAATCCTTGATGCCGTCAATAGATTATCTTGGCAATTATTATAGAAAAGAGAATAGTAATATTACTTATATTTATTTTCTTAGAAAATAAACTGAATTCTAGTTTGAAGAGGGAAAAATTAATGTCAAGTAGTATTGGTATGGAATAAGAATTTTTTTTCAAATGATTGTGTTAAAAGTAAAGAAATTTAACGTGTAATGAAAAGTGAGCCAGGAGCACAGTCTTTGAAAAAAACCAGAAGAGAATAATTTGGTTGACATTTTTTTAATTCGACCTTTGCACAAAAATTATTGTGGGAGTTGAAGAGAGGAAGTATATGTTCATGTAAGTTTTGTGTTGTGTACTAGGAAGACCACTTCATATCATTGGGGAGTGTTATATACGTAGTCTAGGCATAAGTATCTTTACACACAAAAATGAGGTAAGATGATACGGATTATTGTCCTAGGGAATTCCAGATGTTCTCCTAAACTTTAGTATCCAGATGATTGTTTTCTCCTCTTCTAACTACTCTCTTTTGCTCTTTCTCTGGAATCAACTACTATTTAGATTCCAATCCGGATCTAGCTTTGCCCAATTTCCGGTTACCTCTCTCAATACACTAGTTTTCAATTCCTCTATTTTATCATCAGAGGGTCCGCTATTGATCTTTCAAAGGGTGGGGACTTCATCACTCTAGTCTATTTACTACACAGGCAAAAACAAACAAACACCGAAGCAATCAAGGTGTTGCAACAAGGAAAGAAGATTTGGATCCTCACAAAGTTTTGGATAGCCAATTTGGAATGCAGGTTACTTGGGACTGCATTCACTCCTCCTTACTATAGCGATAGACCCTCAGGCATTTGGAACTGACAAGGGGATAATCTTTCTAGATGTAAGACGGATTCCAAAGTTGGCAGACCTTCCGGTGAGTGGAAGTTTTCATTGACGGTCACTAATCTCCGCACAAAATTGTTTCCAATTTTGAATCTGCACTCACACCACTCTTTACTATAATCGGATTACTGTTCCGGTAGTTCAAAGGCACTACGCGCAACTCCTTCATCATGAGTCTAACTCTATTACAATACGACTCCATTAATCTAATCTAGTTATCCGAAATCTGGATTCCTCTTCACCCGTTCTTCTTTCATCTCAATACTCCAAGCCAAAAACCAACACAATCTGGATACAAAGTCGAAGCCAAAATGTCCACCAAGTGGCTCAAATTAAAAAAGGGGATGAAATACAATAGAATAATCGCTAGGATAGAATGAGAAGGCAACAAACTTTCCCGCCCTTAAAAACCAAAACCAAAACCAAAGTCAATGTCTAAAAAGCCAAAAAGGCAACCACAAAATCAAGATAACCAACTAGTGAACACCCCAAGATATGTAGAACATTTACAACCCAACTCTCCCTACAAATCTGGAACTCATAAAATCTGGAACCCGGGTCCATGCTTGGAAATCTCGTTCCAAAATAAAAATCCTATCCAACTACCTACCAGCTATCTATTTACCCCACCGTGCCTTCTTCGTGCTATTCTCGCTTTGGTTGTTTAAAGTCTTTATCGAAGCCTTTACTAGTGTATTTTTCAATGACGACCAAGTTTGAGGCTTACATGGAACTTCCAGAGGTGAGTCTTTAAATTCCTTCTCTTCCTGGAATCTGGACTTCAACACCTCTTCTTCCGACTCCTCGATCTCCTAAATCTTCAGATTTTTGGCTTGCGATGACACACTTAGCTCAATCTCAGCACAATTCCACTTTGGTGTCGACTACTACATATGCAAGAAATCTTGCGGATGAGATGAGGTCGGATTCATCATTACTCCAATCCATGCCTTGAGGTTGCTGCGAATAGTCAATCCGGGTACCATGAACTTTCTAGCCATGATTTTCCTAGGTGGTGGGAGAATTGGGACAGAATTCCTTGCTCTATTAAAACAGACTTTTCATTTGCCTCTTTCTTCGACTCAAGTACCACTAGTCCTATTAGAGTCCACGCTTGACTATTTGATGGAGAGAGGATAGACTTCAACCCTCCCAATTGTGGTTGAATCGGATCACTAGAAGCCTGCTGGATTAGAGTTTGTCAAATTATAGTATCTTGGAATATGCTCTTGGGGACTTTCGGAAACCTTTTTAAGTCAATGGCCCATTTCAAATCCAGATATCCCAACAACTTACACATGTCCCTCAAAACAATCTCCATCTACGCTTTGAAGTTGACCAAGATCTTTACCATCTTTGATTTGATCATGTGCCTTTCATTTTCCAACCAAGTGGTGTAGAAGTTAGTTTGGATCCCAATATGTTTCGGAACCATGATAAGTTCCTTGAGGTCGTAGACAAGTCGAAGAGTCTGCAACTCCTTCTGTTTCACCGCGTTCAACTCCTCTTCCGTCCACTCCAGTTAGAACTTGAGGCTATCATTTTCCTCCTCCAACTTTCGGATATGTTCCTCCTTCTGTCGAAACTCTTTTGAATCTAGATGTTTCCAGATTTCTTGCAAAATCTGGTCTGACTCCACCTTGGACTCACCCATCATAAGGAGCACGTGATCTTCAAGGTCGTCATACATTTATTTGGCCTGTTGCATTTGTTAGATTCCGGCTTCAAAAAAGTCTAAGTCTGTAGGATGTTCTAGATCTGAAATCAGCTCCTTTCTATTTGACATTGGTGCCTTCTCTTGTATAGCCGGATCCATGTACTTCTTTTGTTTCCATTCCATTGTTTCTTCTTCTTCTAGTTGTTCTTCTTTGGATTCTTTCTCCTCTTTTTCCAATTCATTCATTAGGCCATATTTCAGGATCTTGACTCCGTTGTTGTACTAAATCGTTTCCTTGGCATTCAAAACCTCCTTGTGGTAATAGAGGTGGAACAGATACGGGATGATAGGGCTGTGTTTTGCCCAACCCACATGATCTACCAGTTTGTCCACTATCCTCTAAATCACTCTTCTCCAATAGACAATGCGGTCCTCTAAAGCCCTTAAAATGGTGCTAGCCATTGTCACTATAACTTGGATAGGCTTTTCAGGATACAAGATCGAAATGAGGAAGTCTAGTACCTGTCTATGCCTCTCGTTTTTGCAATCACTAATAGCAAAACCCTCTTTTGAGTGGGCCTGACTCCAGAACTTTCCGCCTACGTATTCATCCGCTCTTTCGGCTAGTTTGAGTCCGTTTTTTTTAAACAAATAGACATTTGTCCAAATGTCTTTTGTCCAAGCTACGGGTCGACCTCTCACCGTCAACTCGTACTAGTTCGAAACTTCGTAAATGAGTTCTTGGATCATCTCCTCGTTCTTCATACTTCACGGCCTATCTAACAACCCAATACACCCAATACACATGAAGTCCTCCTCTAACTGCGCTCGGTGGGCCGGTTCGGAAGGAATAGCTAGACAAATCATCCAGGTTGTAACCCTAGACTTTTACATAGCTGGATTGTTAGCCACTTCCATGAATCACTGATAGTCGACAACCTAATCTGGTGCTTACAGCCCCGACCTTTTCATCCTCTTTCAATCCTAGTGGCTAACTCACCACTCTCTTTCTCAGCTATATAATTCACAAGGTTCAGCAAGCAGAAAGGAAGAAAAAGAGAACTGGTAGTGGATTTAAGTACTTGGCGTGCGGCCAACAATTCTCGATGGAGAATGGATAGAAGACCATTCCCTTAATAGTATCCTAGTTTCCTAGACTGGAAGCCTAGAACGAAGGTTTTAGAAATCCGGTACTTTCCCAAATCCCATATCGGATCCGTTTCTGTAACACTAGTAATGATTGTAGCAATCCGAAAACTAATTATTTCTACCATAGTCTTAGTGTAGGGAAAATCTCGATGAGTTATCAAAAAAAATAAAAATAATAAGTCTACCTAACGTTATTCTAGACTAATTCCATCCGGTTTGAGTTTCCATATTCCCATAGGGAGTTTGATGAATTGATCCCAAATGATTGGAATGTAGTATAACTAATTAAATATTAAGTGGACATTTGTAAAGGGCAAAATTGTACTAGCATCAGATCATAATTGCTTAGAATGTATTTTAAAATAGTAGTGTTTTGTTTATGATGTAAAAATGTTAACATGTCACTTTTTTCTTTGAAAACCATTGTATGGATATGGGATTGTAATTGTCAATTTGTAACATAGAAGTATCTAAGGTGGAATGAAGGAAAGAGGTTGTTGTCTTTTTTATCAAATGTAAAAGGTTTTAAGTTTTCTAATGTATTTTATCATATGAAGTTAATTGGGATTGACTTCCTTAATCCTTGTTTTTTCCAATAAATTGTAAATTGACATATAAAACTATCTGATATGGTGCAGAAGATGAGACTGTCTATCAGGAGAGGACACGTGAGCGAGTTGAATTTAGGAGGAGATATCCTCACTGATATGGAAGAAGAGGTACGCCATTTCCTACAGGGATGGAAGAAATTCCAAAATTTTCAAAGTAGCTTCAATCAAATGTTCCAAAAGCATTGTAGGATGGATTGGATGTATCCAAAGATGTGCAAGCCTCAAGCAAATTATCATTTCTTTAAGCAAGGAAATTTAGAAGCATATATGCTTATCAATACCACTTTTGAGTGAAGAGTGCTAAAGAGAGTATTAGAAGTACATGTGACCCAGGAATCGCTGTAGTATTTCAACAACCTTACTGTGCGGGAAGATGAGATGAGAATTTAGTGAATGCAAAATTAGAGTACATTGGCCAGATTGTGGTGATAGTAGAATTGAACTATGGAAGGCACTGCATAGTGCTTTTAATTTGTAAATGGGTAAAGGCAAACTATAGGGGCAAAAATGCAATGGTGAAAAAAGATTAATGGGATTCCACTATAGCCAATTTTGGAGAACTTGTTCCATTTGGATATGAATCTTTTGCTTTTCCAATTTACTATCGACAATTTTTTTTCAGAGGATGAAGATGAACCAAGTTGGAAAGTAGTATTACAAATGGAAATGAGGGGACATAGAATCAGTAATGAAGGAGAAGAAGAAGAGGACTTAAAATTGTTTACTATGGGGAGAGATGTTGATTTTGAAGGTCTTCAAGTACCAGCCAAGATGCTTGAGGTGAATACACGTCATCCTCATGGAAGAAAAGACATTCATGTGAATGAAGTATTGAATGAATTTTTAGATCCAAATGCCATGTTATTCGATAGAGACCTAGAGAATCTTCAAAAGAAGATTGAAAGATTTTAGTAGTGGATGGAGGAGGTAAAACTCTATTCTGAAAATGTATGTGCCAACTGTGGAAATTGTAGATGCTATGGTTCCATTATAAGTTTCGAGGAAGTGTATGTTATATTTCATATTCTTGAAAAGGGAAAACCGACATTCATGGAAGAAGACAATGGAGTGCAACTAGTTCAAGTTTTTAAACATAGTGGAAGAAAGTGAACTGAATTCCTTTTGAATGTGGTGTATAGTTCAGATTGTTTAAGTATGGAAATTAAGGAAGTTGAAAGAGTAAGATTGTTTGGTAATTTTTATTTCTTTAATTGGAGTGAAGGTTAATTTTGTGCAAAGTAATTGTTATGACTAGGAGGAGTGAATAGGCATGTAGAGCAATACAATTTGATGAATGCACTATAAAAAAGGGGAAAGGTTAAATTTAGTGTGTATTAGTAGTAAGATGTATCAAATTAGAAAACAACTTGTCGGCTAAACAAGCATGCAGAAATGGAAGTATTGTTGGAAGTAAGATTTGGAGGCATGAATTTTCTTTTAAAAAATAGTGAAAGTAATATAACATGGCTGAGTATGTGCTTTAGCTTCTTCAAATTCTGCTGAAGAAATGTGAATTATAGTTTGTAGGAAGTGAGACATGGATAATGCAGATGGGTTTTTTTTGTTTTGCATTTTAATCTTCTAAGTTAAAAATGTCTAATATAATTTCGGTAATTGAGACATAGCATTTAGTGTACATATATGCAGTAAAGGACGATGAAGTTAAATAAACTGTAATGAAAATGATATTGTGTGCAAAAGTCTCATAATTCATTGATATGGTTAGAGGTGCTAAGTCTTAAAGAAGATTCTTTAAATATAAAAGAATGTAGAATATAGTTCTTGTAATGAATATTCAATGGAATGTAAAGCTTAGTGAAGTGTGAAATGAAGAATAGGTGAATATTAGAGAAAGTTTTGATTAGTGCCTATCCTAAACCAACGAAAGTCAAATGTTCAATTACAAACAAGAGTTTGGTATTGTCTAATCTAAGAGTATAGTACGTTGGTTATATAAGTTTGTATTGGGAAAGTTAATCTATCATTGGCTAATTCAAATTTTTTTGCTTGTTCTTAGAGATTGAGTAGTAGGTTACAAATTATGTTTTACTTCTCTAATATTATAGAGATGCAAATCATGTAGAGAAATGAACTGAAAAAAAGAAGGAAGTACAATTTGAAGGCAATATTGACAGTGAGATAGTAGTTCATACAGGGTTGATGAATCTCAACGTCCGTTCCAAAATAGCGTCCGTTTTCCGGACGTCCAGACGCTAGTGGACGCAGCGTCCCAACCGCCGTCGGAAAGCGGACGGACAGGGCGGACGGCCTGACCGCCCGAGGTGGACGCTCAGATCGTGCAGACCAGATCAGTCCGCGCGTCGATCGGACGGCCGTAATCGAGCGGACGGACGGACGGGGCGGACGGGGGACAGGCGGACCCTGCGTCCGCCGGGACCGCGAATGTCAGCGGACGCTGCGGACACAGCGTCCGCGTCCGGACGTCCTGTCAACCCTGAGTTCATAGATTGCTTACAAGAATACAATTTCTTCTTCAGGAAGAAGGGAAAAGAAATTCGGAAGAGGTAGGAAGATAACCATGTGTATTGACCATTAATGAATGTGCAAGTGAAGGTTACGATATGGCATTGCAATTGATAAAGGAAAGTTGATATTCTGATTAAATGCATTGAGTTATTATTGAAATCTTTTCATTTTACAAGATGTGCAACATGATTTAATGTTGTAGATAAAAAGTGCCATAGTATGATGGAATGGATGTTGTTGTTGATATGCCAAAAAAGGTTTTTTTGACGTGCAAAAAAAGTTTGCGATGGACTACTTGCTGTAAATGCAAGAACAATGCACATTTCAAATGGCAATTATAGTTAAAGGAATTGGAGAATGTGTATTGAAATGAAGGAAAAGAAGAAAAATTTAATTCAAATAAACTAGAAAGTAAGAGAAGTTTGAAAAAAGATTCTAATAGAAATTGAATGTGTATGCATGCATACATGATATGTAAACATATAATATTATCTTCATAATGTATAGTAAGTACAGTGCCAGAATTAACACAAAAAATTGTCTACATTAATTTAACTTCACAGAAACTTGTTGATATTGTTAAAACAGAAGATAGGGTGCCCAAATTAACAAAAAAGTGTTCATATTTTGTTAATTTGGTTACTGTTTTCCTAGTACTGCAAGCAAATTTTCAAGATGCACAAAGCCTGCCAATGAAGAATGAGGAAATAATTGTCCATGAAAAAATCATATATTACATGCTCATGAAATGAGTTTTGAAATACAAAATTTAGAATGAAATCTATGAAGTCCATAGTTGACACTAATAAAAAATGGTACTTTGTCTTAAAAAAAAAGTTGTATTTACAAAGGCTACAATTATAACTCTATTGCATAGATAAGCTTCAATTGAGTTGAAACTATAAAAAAAGAGCAAGTGGTCATTCGATACAATCTACTATTAGATCCCTAGTATGAAAGGAATCACTTCCGAGTTCCACCTCGAAAGAAACTACATTTAGGTTGTGCCTAATCTAACTTCATCTCTTCGATTGGAACCAATGTCGAAGCCACCTATTTGCCTAGAGGCCCATTAGATGCTAGCACTTGAAGCTTAGCCAACAGAAAAGGATTTGCAAAAAGCTCTTTTGTTGGAGGAAGGGGGTGGAATCTATGCCTTAACAAGTAGAAATCGAGCTTCAAATCCTCTTGCTCGATGGCTAAATGTAGTGTTGTTGTTGGAGTCACATGGTATGTCTTCTATTTGCAACGACGGTGATGATCCATTGAGGGGAAATGAGGGAATGGGCAAGGTATATCAATTATTGAATATGTTTTGCATGAACTCCATATTCATTTATGACTTCTTCTCCATCCAACTCTGCATACTTTTGTACATCGCCATGTTTTGGAGTTGATCTTTTGCCTACTCAACCCTTATCAATCCAAGCACCACCTTGATATTCTTTTGCGCCAACTATTGCTATTGATGTTGCATTTTTGCAAGAGATTTCACTATCTTTTCTTGAATCTCTACAAGTTGCCTGATGGCATTGGTAATTGATCTCCTTTCTCTCTTTTTTAGTCACCATGAAGCTATAAGAATCCTTAGCATCTAAAACATTGAAGGAATTAAGGACCCTAGAACATTGCCTAAACGATGATTGGTTGGTGTTGCAATATTGTCTAGCCTTCTTCATCTCCAAAGTTGAAATCATTGTCATCATCATCCTTGTTCAAGGAGATTTCTTCCATTTCTTCCATGACAAGAGTAAACTTTTTTTTTGCAGGAGATTTTTGACTAGACCTCAACTTGGGCTTTGATGAGGATGATTCTAACTATAAGGCATGAATGACGCTTTTGACTTTCAATAGGTACCCATTGTCTATGAATTCCAACTCATCCAACTTCAATACTTTGGTGCAAATGTCTTTCTATCAATCAGCAAGCTCCACTAGATTGAACGCATTTACATCCACACTATTCATCTCCAAGTGATGAGACAATCCAAAATTCAACAAAGAAAAACATACACTTAAGCTCAACTAATGTTGAATATACAAGTCTGAGAGAAGGTCTAAAAGAACTAACATTGAATTTTTTTTTAAATAATATAGATTAGCTCAATTCAAACTACTATGACAACAAGATTCTGACTATGGCCACACATGTCAATTTGCCTCCCATAAATTAGGAAAAAATAGACATGCTCGTATCGTAGAAATTCATGACTAGCCACAAATAAAATTCCACCCATAGTTCTATATTGTGGATTCAGTACTCTAGCTCACTTCTAGCTTTTGCTTTCAAGTACCTTACAGTTTTCAAACACTAAAATACCTTGGGAATTTGAATTTGAATTGCATTGCTAGTATTTTACAAAATCATCAAAAATACTTTCTTTGGAGTCTTCAATGGTGAAAGATCATCTAGGTGCTTGATTTTACTTGGTTCGTATAGGACATGATGAACATTATACAAACTCAAGACTTTGTGTCACTCCACAAAGCTCAAGACTTGCATTTGCTCCTTCACATTGCCACATATAAAGAGCCAGAAAGAAATCTCTTTTAACAAGGGCTTCTTTGCCTTGTAGAAAGAAGTCATTACTTTGACAAAGAATGGATTGTTGACAATTGAAGTGCCCTTGTTGTCAATCTCACCCGGGTTGATTATCAAAATCTATAATAACAAGTGTTATTCTTGGTAGAGTTTCCAAAGTGTAAGCATGCATTATCCAATCCAAAAAAATATTTTCCTTAATGTTATAGGTATGATAGTAATTTGCCACTATAGGTCTAATAAATGTCTTTTTTTGCTCCAAAAAGACCTTGAAAACTCAAAAGCTTATGGAGAGAGCTTTGTAGAAGTTTTGTTCTTGGTCCTTTGTTGCTTGGCCTCCGAAAAAGTACGATTCCCTAGGTCTATCAAGGAGGACATCTATTGTCACCTTTGTTATGCACCAATCTTCCTTGAACTTTATTTAGTTTCTTGTAATGATCTTGTTCATTAAAATCATCAAATCAAGGCTAGGATCAATCTTATAAAGGTTTCTATACACGAGGTTTTTTTGCTTCTACTGCTCTACATAGTCCTTTGTTGGATAATATTCTTCAAAAACCAACAAAATTACCTTAATAATCATTTTAGGATAGGAGAGTATATACTTCCCATCTAAAACGTTCAAGATGTACTTGGCAAGCTTTTCGAGTTCCGCATAGCTCAAATTTCTAAGAAACTTGAAAAACTCCCATGTAAGCATGCAACTTTCGGGATTCCAAGCTTGCTTTGCTTTGAAATTTTTTTTAGTATCGGGATTTATGAGCTCTCTATGCGTGACATTTGTAATAATGTTGCTCCACAGCTTATACATATCCTCTTGTATGGTAATCAACTTCAACTCATTTGTCAACTTTAGCTTCTCTTCTTTGTCTTTCTTTTTAGACATTTTGAAGCTCATGTTGACATCAATCATAGAAAAATTTACATAGGCTACTTTCTTAAATTCCTAAGATAAAAATATAAATCAGGTATGAAGCATTGCAATATAGTTCAAATCAAGTTTAACTTGCAGATTCAAAAAAACAAATTGCAAAGAAACAATTGATAAAATATAGCAGCACTGTAGCTTCATTTGAGATGATTTATATATCTGAAATTAACTTTTGTTTTGTGACTTTTCTATAGTACATCTTGAGAGAGTCATTGTCCCTACAAATGTTGCTTTTGTTGAATTTGGAGGGGAGTACTAGAAAAAAAGCATGTTCAAAATCATGTTAATCCCTAATGTTTTTGTATTAGAACAGCTATTGTATATGACTATTATAGTTGAATGCAATATATATGTTACAATGTGCGTTTAACAAAAAGGGGTGTACTTATTATAAATGAGTATTAGATGACGTACTTGTAGCTTACAAAGAATATATCACGGCACATATAGTTGTTGTTTGTTAGAACATGAAAGAAGCATATCCAAACATGGAAATGACATGCACATCTATTTGCTTCTTTAGACCCTTAGAAGACTATGTGGCAACATTTAGCTTATAGAATGTCTTTCAATGAATGAAAAGTGTAGATAGATTTTTTTAGTTTCTTTTGAAAATGTGTAGTGGTACAAGTAATGAATGAAGGACATGCCATTGTACATGTTTGTCCTTTTTTGTTATAGTACATGATTATTTTTTTATTTTTCATGGTAAGAAACATATAGCACACAATGAACAACCAAATCACTTTTTACCCCAACCAGTTGTGTGAATATGATTAGAATAGACATGCTAACTTAAACAATATGTTATTCTTTGAAATGCACTAAAATTTTTTAACAAAATTAAAAGAAGACACTTGTGGAATGCAAACTAGAGAGCTTCTGTGAGCCCTGAAGTTGACACTTGGAATTGAGGATTTATTTTTAGTGAATGTTTTGCAACATTTAGTGAATATTTATGTAATTATGCATAAATTACAATATTTGAGTGAAATTGGTAGCAATTCGTGCCAATTAATTTAGAAGTCTCCTCAAAGGTACAAAATATGTTTATCAACATGTTTCTGCACTTCTAAGTCTTAGTTGAGAGATTGTGAAGTTAAATTAGGAGTTTTGAGTGAAGTAAGGATGTGAGAGTTAGTCAAACCTAGTATCTTGTTCATGCTACAAATAACCACCGCGAGGCCCATGTGACAATTTGACGAAGCTTCATGGTCTATTTTTAGGGCTAAACAGTCCAATAGTCTAGAGAATGTTGTTCGAAAAGAATTTGAATTAGTTATGTCAGTCTTGTAGGTAACTGCCAAATATCAACCAAATTGAAGAGTAGACGAAGGAAGAAGAGATTGGAGGTTACAAAGAGGTGGTTTTAAGGTGAAAGCATGCCAAGAAATTGGCAGGGTAGCCAATCATCCACGAGAAGCCCTATTATAAAGATGATTTCTCCCGCGAGTAGAAATTATTGTAGAGTTGTTAATTTTTGCCTCTCCATGAATAGTGCAATTGAAATTTGGTTTTGCCTTAAGGTTTTTGAAACTTCCTAAAGGTTGCCCAAAAAGTTTCGGGATTTTACAAGCTTCCATAATGACTCTATAGGAAGTCAATCACCTTTAAAATTGCTGGTAATTTATAGAAATTATTTGGAATGTGGTAAAATTCCGCTACAAATTAGGATATTATTTTATATGCTAATGAAGCTCCCTGTCAAATTTGAAGACGTAATGATAACCAAAAGTACCAGAATCAACAACAACATTGGATTTTCCAATAAATTACAATATAATAACGAGTTGACCACTGAACTAACGGAGCTAATGGTGTCTAATTAGTGCAAACAAAGGGTCTTTTCTTACTCCTTTGAACCTTATAAGCAACCCTAGCTACTTAGTTTCTTCAAAAACTACAAATTCTAAGGTTAGAGTTTTCACTTTTTTTTAGAATTATTGTAGGTGATTTTTACATTAAAGAACAACTTAGGAAAAGGGAGGGACCCTTGACTAATTTGGGTCTTTTGAACGCGATGGTGCAATTGGTTTTATATTTGAGTTGTTCCTTAAAGATAGAGAGGGTCAGCTCATAGTTTGACCTTTTTAGCATAATTTGTGGTAAATTAAAGTTAAATTCTTAAATATCTTAGGGGAAATCTAAGATTGGATTGGATGTCCAAATCTTGCCTTAAAAAATCAATTTGGACTTACAAAGGTTATTTAGGGGTTGACTCTAGGTTAAACACAAAATATCTCACGTTAATTAAGATTTGAATCTAGAAAATCTTGTAAAAGTCAACGAATTTGATTTGGACATTATTCCTTAGGCTAATTAAGGCTTTTGAGGAACATGCTCAAAAACCTTTCTATTGATTAAATAAAGATTTAATGGACAAAGTATCTAGTAGTAGATTATGGTAGTTTAGGAAAATATCTTATAGTAAGAGGGTGAAAAGTCTATTATGAATCTTGATGGTGGGTCCTTTGCAACTAGTATATAAAGACCCTCCTTTGAGATTTAAGCATCATGTTTTTCTTTCATTCTAGATAGCGACACCTTGTTGGAAGAGCTTACTTAGGCCATTGAGCCAATTTTTTCCTTTGCCTTGATTCCTTCTTTCTTTCTTTCTTTTTTGAAATTCCATATTCAAGTATTAGAATCTTGACCATAGAAAAAATCTGCCTATTTGATGTTTCAAAAAAAGACTATAAATAGAAATATGTATAAACGCTATGTTTTGAGATGGAGGCCAAAAGAATGACATTAATATGTCTAAAAGTCCACTTGATACTACTTGTTTCTCAAAAAAAATATGTATATGTTCAATTACTTTTATGCTAAAAAAATGGTTTTTAAACTACTTGATGCTCTAGATATGAATCTAGGTCATTCACACATGACCAAGAATCGCTCCCACATATCATTATTTGTTGTCACACAATAAATATAAATATGAAGAGATCTATAGATGCAAATTTTTGCATTACTTTGAAGGTTAAAATTTGATTCTATACCTTGCTCACATGCCTAAGTAAATACATTTTTTTGAGGTATTAAGACACCTGGCTTACCAAACTGACTTTTATAGTTATTTCCATATCATGCCAATAATTCCCATGATGTTTAAGCTAAAGGGATTTGTGGAGTCAAACAAATTTGAGAATTTATTCTAAAAAAGTAAATGACAACGCTTGATGGATGGTTATCAAACTGTCACCTTCATTAATAAGGCACTTGTATTAATTACCACGAAGGAGTCAAATCAACCTAGTATCTCATAAGAAACCTAGGTGCTATATCAAATAGGTATCAATCTTCAACTAGTATTGTAGGCTTTGTCTAGCTACTTCAATAAGTAGAATATCTTAGTAGTGAACAGAATGCACTGTCCAACCACAACAGAAGGAGGTTATCCCTAGTAGAATAGGATCCAAATTGAAACTCTCTTATTGGATTTTTTGCTTGAATGATGTGTTAAGTTAATTGGAACAAAACTCCATATAGGTATCTTGATTCTCCATAGCCTAAATTAGTGTCATTGTTTTGAGGTTGAAATGTGGAGCTTAGTATAAACTCAATGATATAGCATATCTTCTTTACAACGTATAGAGAACAGTTAGGTTTAGGATTGTTTTATTGTGGATTAGTTTTATTGTGGATTAGTTTTATTGTGGATTAGTTTTATTGTAGGACTTTGTGCTTTCATCATTCTAATTTGTTGTTTGTAAAAACTATAACACGTGATGTGGTTTGAAGATCCCCGTTGCACCTTACTAACATAAACATTGAATTGTAGTTGTTGCTAGAATGGGCATAGGTGAGGGCCACATTCTCTTGAAGCAAACTAGATATGTTAGCATGCCACTACTACCACAATAATTAGAAGTTAATTTTAATACTAAAGATTTTTGAATGTGTTTTGAAAAACTTTATATATATATATATATATACTTTAACACAAATGGATGCCTTAGTAATCCTTATGTCTTAGAAAAAAATATAATGTGATGTTCTTAGACCTAGCTCTAAATATCACATATCCCAAGGAAAAAGGATGGTTACTGAAAAATCATGCTATGGAAGCTTTACATAGGTACACCACACTCATTTTATGACTTTGACATTACTTATAATATTCAAAAATAGGATGGTTTTTTTACCATACAATGCTATACTAGCTCTTGAGCATTTACAAGAAACTATTTTGAATGCTTGAAAGAAAAAATATGACAATAGAAAGAGAACTTGAAAGAAGGTTTAAATCTAGATTTTAGATAAGAAACTAATCATTGCTTATGATATTAAAAAATAGGATGGTTTTTTTACCATATAATGCTATACTAGCTCTTGAACTTTTACAAGAAACTATTTTGAGTGCTTGAAAGAAAAAGTATAACGGAAGAAAGAGAACTTCAAAGAAAGTTTGAATCTAGACTTTAGATAAAAAACTAATTTTGAAACTATTTGATGAGTGATAAATAGAATAGCGCCCTACAAAAAGATGTTCCAAAAAATCCTCTTTTTATTTATTTTTTTAAGTTTTCATTTTCTAGTATTAATTATAGGAATATAAACTTTTAGACATCCTTCATATATATGTCAGGTACTTAAATGATTGTGATCTACTGTAATGACTTTGTATATGTATGTATGTATATTTTTTGGTAGATCCTTTCTTTTGGTATATGGACATTTGATACTTTGAGGCATGAGTTTGGAAGGATTGGCTATGACCTTCAATTCCAGTGATTTTAAAGATACATACATTAGATGTACAACAAGTCCCACCATCCCTCCCACGTATTGAAATAAACGGTATAAATAAGCATTCAATGTATTGACTTTATGCAATGTATGTTCAATTTCAATATAAGGATTTTGGAGTCTTGGACAAGATTTAATTAGATAGCTTACGTATTTGATTCTCTGACAAATCTTATATTGGTAAGAATCTAGTAAAATGCTTCACTTTTCAATGCTATATGACTAAGCTTGAGGAAATTTAATGGCACTTATATAACCACACGCTAGTTAAATAGCTAGATACTATAAGGAATGTAGTTGTTACAAGTAAATTTAAAGTTTGATGACAAGAATTGATATGCAACTCGGCAGTATTAGATTCAGCCTATTGATCGATAGCCAAACTACCATGGTGTCAATCAATATCTAAAACTAGTCAAGCAAAGATGCCTCGACTGTATATGGATGGAGAATAAAGGAAGTAACTGGATACCCAATCAAGTACCATTGACGGATGTTAGTCTAAAACTAATTGATGAGAGTTGTTCCATAAATAGTACAGGCTCTGAGCTGTTTGTTGAGCCACGAGGCTTACTTGCTATCCAAGCTTACTTTATGTTACTGAGTTGGGTGCTACCTAGCTTATTTGTTGTCCAAAGATTACTTGTTATGAGCTAAACTGAAGGAAGGTATCACAAGGTGTGACTAAGAGTGATTCGGTGTCTAACATGTTGACAACTCAAAATTAAGCAAGCAATCAGGTGGTAAAAGTTGCTATTCTTGTTTTATGTAAAAATTATGAAGTATGTTTTGGTTTTTCAAAGATGTTCTTTCTTTCATTGCAAAAACTATAACACAGTGTTAGTGAGTTTAAGACACCTCGCATGTGACGTACTAACCTCATATTGTGATGTTGGTGGTTATAGGTGCAAGTGAGGCTCACTACCTCAAGGACAGTTGGAAACTTCCAGTAAAACTAGTTGATAATCCTACTTCATTTTGGTGTTTCAAAATTAGAACTTGGATGAGTTCTTTTATGTCTTTGACTATATGCATGTATGCTATACTTTTATGTATATTTCATAGGCTTGTTGATAAAATGATGATCAGGGTTGACGAATGTCAACGTCCGCCCCAAAATAGCGTCCGTTTTCCGGACGTCCGGACGCACGGACGCTAGCGGACGCAGCGTCCCGACTGCCGTCGGAAAGTGGACGGGCAGGGTGGACGGATGGGGCGGATGGCCCGAGGCGGACGCCCAGATCGTGCGGACCAGATCAGTCCGTGCGTCGATCGGACGGCCACAATCGGGCGGACGGGGGACAGGCGGACGCTGCGTCCGCCGGGACGCGAATGTCAGCGTCCGCGTCCGGACGTCTTGTCAACCCTGATGATGATCGTTATATATTATGAGACTTGACCTTGATAGTTTTAAATTGGGCATTTGAGACTAAGCATTAGTGCTACTAGATAAATATCCAATATAAGACTATTATTTGAGGGAAAAGAAAGAGTTAAAGCATTAGAAGAAGAAATGTAGTAGACACAATTGGTTCACAATTAGACATATTTTAGATTGGAAAATATTAGCTCTGTGCCTGAACAAGGATGTACCAGATAAACATTTTTTTCCAAATTCCATAGCCAAGTACTAGTGTCTTGACTAGGAATTGTATAATATTCTTAAAAAGTTGTTGACACCTATTAGTCATCAAACTTCAAATGCCAAAATTGAGATATGACTTCCAGTATTAAATAGACAAAATCTATAATGAGCTACATTCTTTAAACACAACTCAATGAATATTTAATGATGCTTTTTTACGGCATATGCCTAACAGCTCAATCAAATTATTTGACTATTGACTATACATGGTGATATTTAAATAGCTAAGCACTTAAATCACCTCGAAATTCAATTAATTATGCTACTAAATCTAACCAAATCTGAGCCATAGATGCTCAATTTGAGGCCTAATTAAGTTTACAAAAGCAATGATGACGTTTGTTTTTTCAATTCAAACAACTACAGTGAATGGGTACCAACTCAAGATGGTAAAAGGAAATCCCATTCTCCAAAGACAGCTAATTTTTTGAAGGGCAATAAATGCTAGTCCTAGCCTAATTAATTTTTTCATCAAAGGAAACCATGTGACCAATTCCTTTCTGCATTATTCATGTTGTTCGTGTTATTGTATTCATACCAAATGTTCTAATGGTTTGAAGCTCTGAAGTTGTAATGCTTTGATACTCTAGTACTTTGATGCTCTAATACTTTAATACTTTGATGCTATGAGGCTCTAAACGTTTTGAGGCTTTAGAGCTAGTTTAACTAATTCAATGATAGCAAAGGAGGATTGAACTGGTAGTAAGTCTTTGTTGTTTTCCAATTAGTCTAACTTTCTATATTATTTCAAAGTCTAGATTGAGGGATATTGTTGGTCTAGAGAAACGAGATGATGTCGTCACAATAGACTAGTTGCACTCAGGTTCACAAAAATGTTAGTTTTATGGAAGATATTTTATAGTTTTTTTGCTATATTTATCAATGTTGTTACTTGTGAGAACTATAGCATGTGTTGTAGTCTGTAGACACCTCATACACCTCGTTAACACTACATTGGATTTTTTTGTTTATTGGGATGGATACAAGTGAGGACCACAAACTCTCGAAGCAATTTTCATAGACATCTAGCATACTATACACTTTTGTGCTATTTAGTGTTGCAATTATTGTACAAAAATGCTAATAATTGGATATATACCTATTTGCTAATGTATACATTCATAGGGTCTTTAAGATGCTTAAAGCCAAATAATTGTGTGTAATGCTTTGAAACACATTGTTAGTGAAGCTTGCATATATTTTTGCAAATATTCAAAACATTCATACTTTCTATATTATGCCTCATGCATCATGGAAAAATTGCAATTTGCTATGAAAGATACATAGGAGTAAGGATTGGCAAAATTTCTTGCAAAAATGTTTCTAGAAACATTCTTCCTCACAAATCAAAAAACTAATGTGTGAGATAATGTCCAAAAAAATAGGGAATGGAAGGTAAAGTAAAAAAAGTCTTCTTTTTTTACCTACTAAGAGACGAATACAACTAATTTTCTAAACAAACATAGCATGATTAAGCTCACGATAGAATAATACCCTTAAAAGGGATGTTCCTATACAAAGGATTTTTCTAGAAATAGAATATAAGCTTGAAATATGTGTCTAGAATACCAATATACATCCTTGTACATAGAATAGTTTTGAATCCTATAAATATAAACTTAATTTTGTAGACCAAAACTCATGCTATATTAGAGTAATTACTATTGATACAACAATATTTTGTAGTTTCATATCTATGTGACTTAATCATAGATTCTACAATATTTGGCACTTTCAAATCTGATGATTTCAATGACAACTGATATAGAATAAATAATTACAATTCCATAATCTTGGCAAACTAATTCTAGTCTATAACCCAATATGCAATAAGCCTTTTGCGTAATTATTATGCCACTATACTTACTACAATGTTAGTAGCAATTTGATGGCTTTCACTTTAATACTTGACAAATATTGTGATGTTGCTTTGATTGTTGATTTATGTACCCTCCAAAGCTAACAAATATATTTACTAAGCTTGGAGCATATCAAATCCATACTTGACAAATAAATGAGCCTCAAGATTTACTTCAAGATCCATCTAATTTAGTTGTTAAGCAGTCCTTAACTCTCCAAACTACATGTAATTAAATTGGT
This sequence comes from Pseudoscleropodium purum, assembly GCA_963969395.1. NCBI lineage: Eukaryota > Viridiplantae > Streptophyta > Bryopsida > Hypnales > Brachytheciaceae > Pseudoscleropodium > Pseudoscleropodium purum. Next base: position 10,967,058 of record OZ017805.1, on the reverse strand, counting down.
CCTCAACAGCACCTAATTACACCATGATGACAACTTATATGTGTTGGATAAGTGTTCCATTGACTAATCTCACACACTAAGGACTTTATAGTCACTATAAGCCCTGTTCACACTAAATGCTTACATAGGCGCATCAAATGGTTAAGTTACTGAACAATCCTTTGACCTTTTGGATTCCTTTCAACTAATTGATGCTTGATTGGCTTGTGCTTCCTAGTGGCTGCTAGCTTAAGCAATTTTTGTTCACTGTTGCTCCTTGTTTCCTACTTATTGAGCACAAAAGATTGTCTTGGAGGATATTCTTACAACTATGGCATGTACACAATGCTTGGCTTATAGTCAGGTTCTTTGTTTTTATAGGATTTTTAATTAGTTGGTGTAAAATAAGGATTTTATTAGGCTTTGCTTTGTTTTTTGTTATTTTATGAAAAAACGATAACAAGTGATATAGGGCTTAAGACACCTCCCATGCACACTAAAATATACTAATGGTTTGTTTGGGTGTATGGATGCAGGTGAGGCCCTTGTCCTCAGAAAATCACTTGAAACGGGCAAAAAAAAGGATCTTCTTCCTAAACTCTTAGCAGGGTTGACAGGACGGTCGGACGTCCGGGACGTCCAGACGCATACGATGTGTCCGCAGCGTCCGCTGACATTTGCGGGCGCTGTCCGCCCCGCCCCGCCTTGTCCGCCTTCCAACAACGGGAGGGACGCTGCGTCCGCTGGCGTCCGTGAGGACGGATGTCCAGGTTACGGACGCTATTTTGGGGTGGACGTACTAATTTGTCAACTCTGACTCTTAGTGTCTTTTATAAGAAAGAAGAACATATATCGTAGAATGATATAGGATGGCTTAAAATATCCTTATGCCTTCTTAGTATATTCTCTTCAATGAGTAGATAAGATTTAGTCTCTTTAGACTCGTGGTTGATTATTGTTACAAAGAAAGTGATATTTTGCTATTTTTAGCATCTGATTTTTTGAACTACTATCTTATGTCCACCAAACAGGCTTATTTTCTACACATTGATGTATTATTATAAGAAGTATTTGCTTACATAGGAACTTTAGATATGATGTAGTTGAGTTCTTTGGAAAAAATGCTCTAAGATTTAGTAATGTATTGAATAAGATAAGTGTAGACTGATGCTCTTTTTTAGAAAAGAGATGTTCCAAAAAAGGCTTCTTTCTTTTTTTCTATTATTTAGCTTCGATCTTCTCGTTTAGCCTTAGATACATTTGCTTAGACTAGTTGTAATATTTTTCTTTGTTCTAGAAATTATGGAGCGCCTTCTATGACTTTGGAGTTTGTGTGTGTTTTGTTGTGTAATAAGTGTCATTCAATTTGTTCCTAAAAGTTTGGTGAGATCTAGAGTTCGACTTAAATGTTGTCATACGTACTTCTTCTATTTACGCAAACTCTTAAGATTAACTTGAATAAAACCTTGATTTGTGAGACTCACCCTAAAGTTTCCCCCATATGCGGAAGCTCTATCTAAAAAAAGTTTGATTTCTTTAAGAATTCTCTATACTTAAAGGAGAATCTTTTCCATTAGTGCTTGGAGTCACCCTTGCACTGTAGAGCTTTTACGTCCTATTTGAGAAATTCATACCAATTTGACCTTTGGATCTTTGGATGATCTTTTGTAAGATTTTAGGGATTTAGCAAGGCCCATATTGCTTTTCAAAACTGCAAAATAGGATAAAAGTTCATTTGGGACCCCTAAATTGTTAAATTAGTTTAGGATCGACCTTACACAATGGAGCTTTGACTTTTAAACTTAAAACCAACTATTTAAGCTGACAACTTAAGAGAATTCATTTTCTTTGCCAAATGTGGATGCTTGAGAGGGTTTCATTTGTGAAAGAGAGGAACTTGTGGTGTTTGATTTTTGTAAGAACCCCTTCAAAATTGCTCAATCATTGCACTATTTTAGTTGTTTAGTAATTCTTAACTATATTTGATTTTGGATGATTTCTTTTCTTTATGATATAGTTTAAATTTGCTTGAATGGTCTTTTAAAGTTTTCTTCGATTAATCCTTGATTTAGATTAGGCTTGATTAATCGTGGTATGTTGAATCCTTTATTTCTTTGCAAAAGTTCCAAATGTATTAGATTATGTGTGAATTAATTAGAAGATTAATTTAGAACTTAAGCAATATTGATTGTAAAGAAATTTAGAAGTCAATTTAAATAGCAACTCAACGAACTGAGATGTGAGGACCCTATTGGGTATCGAGAATGGACCATGTATCAAGAATGGACCTGTGCATTGGAAATGGCCTCGTGTATTAGGAACAAACCTATGCATTAGAAACAATTAGGGTCTTGGCCACTCACGCCTCGACACATGGCAAGCACAATGATGGGGCGACTTGGGGGTGTATGAGCAGCAAGGCTGCAACTACACTTGCAAAACAAAAAGCCATTTGAATTAATCTCAAGCCTTGAAGTCTAAGGATTGAAGCAAATACAAAAGAATCCAAAAAGTGTTGGAGTTGATCACCATACACTAAGCTAAGCCGTTGCTTGCCACGCTCAAACCAACTTTTGGTTTTAATTTCAAATTGCCATCTTTCTTTCTCATACTTCACCTTTTGCCATTCTTTCACAAGTTCTCAACAACAATAACAAAATGATGCAAACTTAAGAAGAAAAGGGACTAAATAAAAGATTTGGAGTCGTAAATTCAGCATTAGTTTATTAAGCAACTATAAAGGTAAGCATCCAACTATTCACATTAGACATGTGGGGTGGCATCTTATTCTTTTTCCTATTCATTTTATCATTGTTTATTGCAATTATTCCTTATACTATTCACTTGATGGTTTGGTAGTTATTAATTAGGATTCTCTTTAAATTTAGTTGGTTGAATATTGTTTAGAGATTTGTTTTATTACGCCTAATAAGCCAAATTGCATAAAACAAAACCTATACAAAAATCTTTCGATTTTCTAAAAACATTTGATAGATAATTTTATTGTTATTTATTAGAATCTTTTAGAGGTTGGATAATTCTAAAGATTACTTTAATTTTTAGAATATCAACCAAAAAAGCAAAAAGGTTATATCCAACTAACGACTGAGATTTAAAAATAAATCCAAAACCAAAGGAGGATTTTTACAAGGAATTAAAATCTTTTCAAAAATGGCAAAGGGATGATGGATGCAGATGTGCTGCACAAAACAATTCTGCTTGTCATTTGCAATGCGGAACTATCAACATCTTGGGTACTAAAGTACGTTTACTTTCTTTTATTTTTAAGTGCAATTGAATTTTAAACTAAAGCTAACATAGGAATCTAAGTAGTTAGAATTTTGGTAGTTAGAATTAGCATTAGAATTATTCAAAAGGAAACAAAAGAATTTGGGAAAAAGTAGAAATTAGAGTAAATTAGATTTAAAACTTATTAAAAGGTAATTTTGTTAATAATAAATCACCACAAAAATTGTATTTTTATTTCATTAGGGGATAAAGTTATAATTTCAACATAAAACTTGGGAAAATTCTCTAAGAATCTTTAAAATTTGTTATAATAACTCAAAGAATAAATTTAAAGAAGAATAATTAAGAATATTTTTAAAAATCATTAAAGAATCTTTTACCACTCTAGCCTATTCACTACATAGACAAAAACAAAAAAACAACAAACAGCCAAGTACTCAAGGTGTTGTAGCGCAAAATGTAGATCTGGATCCTCACAACATCCCGAATGGCCGATCTGGAATGTAGGTTACTTAGGAATGCATTCACTCTTCCTTACTACAATGACAGATCTTAGACACCCGAAGCTGATAAGGGGATAATCTCTCTAGGTGTAAGATGGATTCCAAAGTTGGTAGACCTTCCGGTGAGTGGAAGTTTCTTCTGACGATTGCCAATCTCCGTACAAAATTGTTTCCAAATCCGAATCTGCACTCACACCACTCTTCACTAAAAATCAGATTACTGTTCCGGTAGATTAAAGGCACTACACGCAGCTTCCTCGTCTTGTATTTAACATCATTACAATAGTATACCCTCAATCTAATCGAGTTATCCAAAATCCGGATTCCTCTTCACGGCGTCCTTCTCACATCTCCACACTTAAACAACAAACCAACACAATTCAAATACACGGTTGGAACCAGAAGGTTCACCAAATGACTCAAATTAAAGAAAGGAATGAAATACAACAAAATAACTACTAGGATGGAATGAGAGGGCAACAAACTTGCCTACCCTTAAAAATCAAAATCAAAACCAAAACCAAAATCAAAGCTGAAAAAGTCAAAAAGTCATCTCGGAAATCAAGGCAACCAACCAGTGAACAACTTGGAATATTTGGAACATCTACAGCCCAATTGTCCTAATAAATCTGGAACCCTTAAAACAATCCAAAATTCGAACCCATGCTTGGAAATCTCGTTCTAGATAAAAATCCTACCTAACTACCTGTGCTCTATCTACCCTGCCGTGCCTTCTTAGAGTTGCTCTTGCTTTAATTGCCCGGAGTCTTCACCAAAGCCTTCATTAGTGTATTCATTATTGATGACCAAGTTTGGGGCTTCTGTGAAATCTTCAAAAGCGAGTCTTCCAATTCCGTCTCTTCCTCAGATACGGACTTCAGCACATCTTCTTTTGACTCCTTAATCTCCTAAATCTTCAAATCCTTAGCTTGAGGTGATTCACTCAATTCAATCTCATCACGGTCTCGTTTCGACGTCGATTGTTGCATATGAGAGAAATCTTGCAAATAAAATCGAATCGGATTCGTCATTACTCCAATCCGTGCATCAAGGTTGCCATGAACCGTCAATTCGGGTATCATAAACTTTTCGGCCATGACTTTTCTAGGCGGTGGGAAAATCGGGCTAGAAAATGCTTGTTCTGCTAGAATAAACTTCCCACTCGTCCTTTTCTTTGGCTCAAGTTCCGCTAGTCTTGATGGAGTTTGTGCTTGGCTACCTAAGGATCTTGCAACTAGGGTGAGGATAGACTCCAGTCCCTTCAATTGGGGTTGGATCGGGCTACTCAAAGCCTGCCGGATCAGAATCCGTCGAATTGGAGTATCCCAAAATATGCTCCTGGGAACTTTCGGAAATCCTTCTAAGTTGATGGCCCATTTTGGATCCAAATACCCTAGTAACTTTCGCATGTCCTTCAAAAAAATCCCCATTCGGGCTTCGAAGTCGACCAGGATCTTTACCATCCTAGATTCGATCATGTGCCTTCCTTCGCCAACTAGGTGGTGTAGAGGTTAGCTCAGATCATTGTATGTTCTGGACCATGACGAGTTCCTTGCAGGGTTGACAAATCTCTACGTCCGCCCGAAAAAGGCATCCATAACTCGGACAGTCGGACGTCCGTCTGCACGGACGCCAGCGGACGCAGCGTCCCTCCCGCCATCGGAAGGCGGACAGGCGGGGTGGGGCGGACGGGGCGGACAAGGCGGGCAGGGCGAACGGGCAGACGACATTCGCGAATGTCAGCGAACGTTGCGGACACAGCGTCCACGTTCGGACGTCCGAGACGTCCGACCGTCCTGTCAACCCTGGTTCCTTGAGATTGTGGATGAGTTGGAGAGCCTCCGTTTCTTTCCATCTCGCCGCATTTGGCTCCCCCTCCGTTTACTACAGTTGGGACTTGAAGCTATCTCCTTCCTCCTCCAACTTCCGGATCTAATCTTCTTTTTGTTGGAACTCCTCTAAATTCGGACATTTCTAGATCTCCTCCAAAATTTGGTTCAACTCTACCTTGAGTACGTTTGTGATAAGAAGCATGTGATCCTCCAAGTCGCCATGCATTTGTTTGGCCTACTACATCCATTGGATTCCGACTTCGAAGAACTCTAGTTTGGGGGGATGTTTCGGATTTGGAATTGATTCCTCCCGTTCTGGTGTTGGTGCCTTCCCCCATGCTACCAGATTTGTAGACTTCCTTCGTTTCTAATCCACTGTTTCTTCTTCCTCTTCCAGTTGCTCTTCTTCATATTCCTTCTCCTCCTTCTCCAGCTCTTTCGTGAGGCCATACTTTAGAATTTCGACTCCGGTGTTGTATTGAATTGTCTCCTTGGTACTCAAGACCTCCTTGTAGTAATAGAGGTGAAACAGATATGGCGTGATAGGGTTGTGCTTTACTAGGCCCACGTGCTTTACCAGCTTGCCTATAATTCCTTAAATCACTCTTTCCCAATGGACGAATCGGTCCTCGAAAGCCCCAAAAATGGTGTTGGCCACCGTGACCGTAAAGCGGATAGGCTTTTCTAGATACAATATTAGAATCAGGAAGTTCAGTACCTGTTTATGCCTCTCATTGTTATAGTAGCTAATGGCAAAACCCTCCTTTGAGTGGGCTTTACTCCAAAACTTTTCAATCATGTACTTGTCCGCTCTTTCGGCTAGTCTGAGCCCATTTTTCTTAAATGAATAGACATCCGCCTAGATGTCTTCCGTCCAAGTTATGGGTTGACCTCTCTCCATCAACTCGTACTGATTTGGAATTCTGTAAATGAGTTCCTAAATCATCTCCTCGTTCTTCATGCTCTACAACCTATCTAACAATCTGACACACCCGATACAAATGAGTTCCCCCTCTAACTACGCTCGGTGACCCAGATTGGAAGGGATAACTGAATAAACTATCCGAGCTACAACTTCAGACTTTCGTGTAGTCAAGTCAGTAGCTGCCACTATGAATCACCAACAAGTGGTAAACCTAATCCGGTACTACTCCTTCTGTTCTCTTCCTATCTTAGTCGTTAAATCACCACTTTTTCTCTCAACTATACGTTGATAAAGTTTAGGAAGTAAAGAGGGAGAAAAAGAGGGAGAAAAAGAGGAGTGGCAATGGGTTTAAGTATCTGGCATGCGATTGACAATTCCCACTAGAGAACGGGTACATGACCATTCCCATAATAGTTTCTTAGTTTCTTAGATCGAAAGTCTAGAATGTAGGTTTGTGAAATCCGATACTTTTCCGGATTCTAATTCCATATCGGATTTGTTTCCTTAACGTTACCAAAGGTTTTAGCAATCCGGAAACTGACTATTTCTATTATAGTCGTAGTGTAGCGGAAATCTCTAGAGTTTATAAAAAAAATGAAATTTGCAAGTCTATCTTATCCAAATTCTAGACTAACTTATCCGATTTGAGTTTTCGTGCTCTCACAATCTTTATATGTAATACTTTCTAATAATCTCATCTAAACAAAATTGAAGGTCAAACATATTCCACACGTTGCATCAAAGTTTTTAAAAATTCTATAAGTAATGTTAAATTTAACATTAGGATTTAGAGTTAGGATTTAGGATATAGAATTTGTAATTTCAAATGTGTAGAAATTTCCATGAATTATATGTTCATACAAGCATGATATATCATACATTGAAAATATGTAGTATTAAGTAAAGTCTAGAAAGCAGTACTACATATAAACCCGTACTTTCTAGAATCCAATGTTTTAATAAATGAGGGACAGCCAAACAAATAACAAGGTAGAATTTCACTATACACTTGTAGCCAGCTTCATTTTTCATTTGCCATTTTAAAATTTCAAAGTTTGGAGGCGTGTATTATATTGTTGAAAAGATGTTTCCAAGAAATCTCCACTAGTATATTATATGCCTTCAAATTTCAAAAATTGAGGTTTCAAATGCCAAATGAAGTTTTGAGCTCCTTCATGAGCGCATTCACCCAACTATTTGCTCATCCACGAAGTGATCGATAGTGTGAACAAGCGGATGAGTAAGCACAAAAGTATACATTTGTAGCAAATATAAATTTTGATTTGAGGCTTCAAACTATCCACTCAACTATCCACCTCTTCATCCATCTGTCGCAGCTTAGAATTTTGATTTTCTTAGTATACACCAAAATAGGAACGGAAACTAGTCATTAAGGAACCGGATCCAATTAGGTGGGGAAGGAAAACTCAGAATTAGCACGGAACGTGAAGTAGTGGGCCTCTTGGATCTAATCCGGTCAGGAGTAAGTAACGACGGAAACAAAATGTAACACGGATTAGGTCTAGGACCGGATGATGATGATGAACCGGATTATGATGGTAAACCGGATTCATGATGACAAACCGGAAAGGGTCTAGGGACTATATAAGGAGGAGCTTTCACTGTTGCACCCCCTTTTAGAAACTCGACCTTGAGCGCGCGCGGTTGAGTTTTTGGCGTTTGTGCGTTTGTGTTCTGTTCGTTTTGATTCCGGTTGAGATCGGAGAGAGGAAGTGAGGAACGGGACGTGCGGCTAGGAGAGAGTGAGGTAGTTTCGAGTGGGAATGCCTCCACTACGTAGGTCTAGACCAGCGAGTCCCTCTGGAGGTGAGGTGAAGCTCCGGAAAGTTATTCCGGTTATTCCCTCCACAGAGCCGGAAAAGTCTGAACTCATGGATGATCTCAAATCCATGGGTTGTGTAGGGTTTGCCGAGAAACCCTGGGGATTTAGGGAGGAGAGAATGGTCAAGGAGCTCCTCGGAAAGTTGTCCAACCAGTTTGACAACACCGTGAGAGGAACTCCCGTCCGCTGGAACGAGGGGATGTGGAGAACGGTTTACGGTTTACGGGCAGGAGGTTTGGGGATGGCGAGCCGGAAGGATGAGTTTGTCCGAGGAAAGTTCAAGGGAGCCGTCAACCCGAAGGACGGATACGTGGTCGAGGATTGCTTGGATGACCGACACCGTCGGCTCCTACAATTCTTGGTTCCGGTTCTTCACCCGGAAAAGCCGACCAGGGTGACGATCACCCTCGGCAACACCATTTTCGGTGCCCTCAGTGGTACCCGGAAAGTGGACTGGGCACGGATCATTTCCGATCTCGTGGCCCAGCTGGTTAGTAGGGTTGGGAAGAAAAGGGCCACTCCAGTGTGCCCTTATCTCTTCCACCTCTATCGGGAGAACCAAGTCCTCACCGACATGGAGGAGAGGGTGTGGAAGACGCAGGAAGTGCTCCTGAAGTATGGGGAGTCGGAGACGGATGACGAGGCGGAATCCGATTCCGGGTCAGACCGGGAGTCCAACGAGGAAGAGGAGGAGCCGATGCCGCCGATCAAGCGACAGAAGCTGACGCCTCCACACAAGCGCGGGACGCCTCCCGGTCAAGACAAACCGGCCCCGGAGGAGAAACCGGAAGCCGAGAAGACCAATTCCGGGGGAGATCCGGATATGCAAGATCCGTTCAACGGTCTGATCAACGTCCTCTGCAACATCAGGGCAGATTGGGAGCTCAAGCACAGGACGCTTGCGGCAATCGGCAAGTTGGTGGGTGCTGCACCGGACAGCAACTTGGCGGAACAAGTGGCGCAATGCATCACAAATCCGGAAGAGACCCGGAAGCAGGAAGCCGAGATCCGCCGGTTGCAAGAGGAGGTGGATAAACTGAAGGCAACACTTTTTGCCTATCAGGAAGACGTGATGGCCGCTCGGGAGATGGCGGAGGAGACTCGGAAGGTAGCCGAGCAGATCAAGGCGGTCCTGGGAGAGACCGGAACGGCCGCTGCCAAGGCGAAGCTCTTCGACGAGAAGATCCACGAAGAGAAGAAACTATCCGGTTCCCGGATAGTCCGGATTCTCACGGACTTCGCTGAGCAGGTGGAGACGGCAATGGTGGAGGGGCGGAAGGCTGCGGACCGGATCAAGGAGAGCAGCCGGAAGCTGACAGGAGCGACGTGCGACAAAGGTATTCACCTTTCGGACATCTCGCTACCGGATCTCTTTTCGGACGCGACCATTCAGAAGGATAGGAAGGATTGGACTCCTGAGTCCAAGAAGTCTGCACGGACTGGGACTCCGGGCACGAGACCGGATATCACCATCGACTTGGAGTCTCCACCCGGATCGAATCCTGCGGAGGGGGAACGGGTTCGGAATTTGAGCGAAGTTTTCGAGGAGCTAGTCCCGGAGGTCGGAAGCCCGACAATAGGATCTAGAGTTGTAGGGTAGATAGGATTTTAATTTTAGTTAGGAGTAGGAGCGGATCCGGATCCGGATCCGGCTCAACAGTATTAGGTTAGACCGGAAGTTAGATTAGGGTGGCGGCGGACCCCTACGGGTTTTCCGCTCCTTTTTGTGCTTTTAGGGTTTTGACCCTTTGTATATAAATCGGTTCCCGCGATGGGAATTGGGAGTTGTCCATTTTGCAAATTTTGTTGTACCTTTCTTTTCTCCTCATTGTGTGTCTCTCTCCAACGCGACAGGATTGTATGATGTGGAGTTAGGATAGTACGAGTTGGTTGGCAAGTGATTTCTCCCCTTGGTGTTTATTTTCCGATCCTAGGTGCATGTGAGTAGGTACCAAAGAGTTGGGAGTGAACTTAGTTCCTCAGCACATCTAGAGTTTGAGATTCCGGGTGAGAAAGCCGTTGTTAGGCTAGGCGGGTAGGGAGGGATTCCCTAGTTGCGCTAGAACTCCTGGGTGGGAAATCCGGTTGAGTGTCCGATCTCCTGTGAGGTCTCACCACCCGTCTGGGTAACGGAAGAACTTTAGTTGATGTTGGAACGGACGGGTGCACTTGTAACCACCTGTCTTCGCACGGATCGGAAGTAGCAATAAGGTCGTTGTAGTACGAGAGGGTCGAGTGTGGGGTCTTTGTGTGACCTACGACCCGGATTGCTATCTGGGTTGTTGTGAAGGACCAAACCGGATCCGGATTAGCTTAGGAGTTTAGAAGGTAGGACAGTGGGTATTCAGCCACTATAAGTCACGGAAGGAGTGGTGGGCCTACCACTCTCAAAATTAAGCGGCGACCCCTCTGATGGTGAAACAGAGGCAAAACCAAACCGGATAGGATTACGGGTACAGGATGACCAGCCCGACCGGATTGGTCAGGACGGATTTCCAGGATCGGAAGTTGTGAGATCCTGGGATTTCGGTATTTGTACGGACCGGATAGTTAGTAGGACCGGAAGAAGGAGTAATCCGGTCTATAGTTATCCGGTGTGGTGGTATTTTTGGTTCTAGATCTAGGACCGGAAAGTAAGATTGGGATACTGACTGAGCTTAACTGCTTAATAGAGCTAGATACTTCACAGGATCTCGTGGGTTCGATCTTTAGAGTCACTTAGTTATACTCTAGGGCGATTTTTGTGAGTATAATGGGGAATTGACCTGCCCTGTGCTGCGACACCATCTATTCTGTAGACGGGTAGGCGAACAACTAGGCAAACAATTGCTTTGATGCTCAAAATGCATTGGCTGTTACCTTTTTGTCATTTGCAATATGAGTTTTTGGAGTTTGGAGGCGTGTAATATACCGTTGGAAAGGTATTTTTGAGACCTTTGCAATGGTATATTACATGCCTCAAAATTCCAAAAATAGATGTTGCAAATGGTAAATGAAGTTTTTTGGTGCTTCATGAGATTGTCCACCGAGCCGTTTATTTGGTCATCCACCCATCCACCAAGCAAACGGTTGGGCAGACAACTACTTTGACGCTCAAAATGCATTGGCTGTTATCTTTTTGTCATTTACAGTTTGAATTTTTGAAGTTTTAGGGCGTTTAATACACCATTGGAAAGTTATTTGCGAGATCTTTTCAATGGTATATTACATGCTTCCAAATTTCAGAAGCTAAGGTTGCAAATGGCAATTGAAGTTTTTTGGCCCTTCATGAGATTATCCTTCGAGTCGTTCCCTCAGCCGTCTGCTCAGCTCGTCGCCCATCCGCCAAGCGGACAAGTGGATGGATGACTGGGCAGACAATTACCTTGGTGCTTAAAAATCATTGGTTGTTATCTTTTTATCATTTGTGATATGAGTTTTTGGAGTTTGGAGCGTGTAATATACCATTGGAAAGGTATTTGCGAGACCTTTCCAATGGTATATTACACGCCTCCAAAATTCCAAAAATAAATGTTACAAATGGTAAATGGAGGTTTTTGGCCCGTCAGGAGGTTGTCTTCCGAGCCGACCACCTGTCTACCAAGGAACAACTAGGCGGACAATTACTCTAATGCTCAAAATGCATTGACTATTACTTTTTTGTTATTTGCAACTTAAGTTTTTGGAGTTTGGGGGCTAGTAATATACTATTGGAAAGGTATTTTTGAGACTTATTCAATAATATATTGCACGCTTGAAAACTCAAAAAATTAAGGCCATAAAGATGAAATAAGTTTTTTGTTTGTTTTGAATGAGCGTCTGTTCGACTGCCATCTACCCATGTATCGTCTACCAAGTCAACCGCGAGCCATCTGTTGAGTTTTCTACTAGACGATCATCTACCATGTTGTGGCTATTAGATCAAGTGAATATTGTATTATTAGCTTGATCGAACGGTTGTAACATGGCGGTCAGCCAAATGGTGGATGGCTTGGCAGATGCAATTGGGGCGGACGGCCTGGCAGATGCTGTTGAGGCAGACAACATGGCAGATGCGGTCAAGGTGGATGGCTCGACGGATGCGATCGAGGCAGATGGCATTGCAAACGCAATTTTATCCTATAGTTAATTCTAAAATTAACAAATGTCAACGAACATTGTGGACCTAGCGTCCACATCCGGACATTGCGGTCGTCCAGACATCTTGTCAACCTTGCTTGGAATAATCTCCGAGCCCTTTGATTCTACTCTTTTGTTATTTAGTATATGACTTCCAAAAGGTGGTAGAAAAATCAATTATTCCCTTGGCAATCGAGCGACTTCCAATCTCTTGTCTTCCTTCTTTAACAACTTGTGTGGAAGCTTGAATATGGAGAGGCCTAGCCTCTCTTGTGCTCTTGGTTTTTCTCCATGTTCTACTTGTTCTTTTCCAAAGTTTGAATTCCGCGAACAACCAACCCACTGATCTTCAAATCCTAGTTATAATCTTTGGCTCTTTATACTAGAAGAAACCTGTATTGTTTTGGATTTTTCTATGTCTAAGTTGATGGATTTTTCTAAACATCTAATGTAATAAGCCTTATTTTTATGTCAACAATTACATTCACAATAACATGAAGATTCTCTTTGCCTTAGTCCTTCCCTTAGATATGCTAAGTTTCAAGAAATCATTGAGTTTTTAATGTAAAAGTCCCTCTTTGTACTGAACTTCTCCTTTGTAAGTTTTCTTGGTTTGGGAATCAATTGAATTTTCTTTTATAATGTCTCTCTTAGCTCTCAAACTCTTCCTTTAAGTTGACAAGCTCTGAAAATCACTTAATCTTCTTTTATAATGACCCCCTTAGCTCTTAGTTTTGTCTATTTGGATGGTGACCCACTCAAGCTTGGAAAATCACTGAATTTTCTTTTATAAAGGCCCTGTTGGCTCTTAATCCGTCCTTTAAGTCCACTCAAGCTTGGAAATCAACTGGATTTGTAATGTAAAAGGCCTTTTCTACACTCAGTCTCTTTTTTGTAGTTCTCCTGACTTGGTGGTCAACTAAATTTTCTTTATGATGACTTCCTAGCCCTTAGTTCCCCTACCTGGATGGTAATCCACCCAGTTTGGAAATCAATTGAATTTTGATTTTAAAGACTCTTTCTAATCTCAGTCCTTTCCTTTGATCCGCTTAGGCTTGAGAAATCATTGGGTTTTTTATAATGACCCTTTATGCTCTCGGACCCTTTTTTTGGTTTGTTCAAGCTCTAAATAATCACTGAATTTTCTTTTATAAGGGTTTTCTTAACTCTTAGTCCCTCCCTTATAAGTTCTCTCAACTTGAAAATCAACTGAATTTCTTTTATACTAACTCCTTAGCCTTCAATTCCCCTTATTTAGGTGGTAACCCACTTGGCTTGAGGAATCAATTGGATTTTTATAATGACACTCTAAGATCTTAGTCCTTCCTTATTTAGATGGTGACCCACTTTAGTTTTGGAAAATCATTTGGGTTTTGATTTAAAAGACCCTTTCGACACTCAGTTGCTTATTTAAGTCAACTAGGATTTTATAAATCAATTGAAAATTGTTTTATAAATGACTCTCTTAGCTTCGAGTCTTCTCTATTTGGATGATAACACCACTCAACTTCAAAAATTCATATAAAAATAAAGAAATTTTGGGGCCTGAAGGCATTCTCCTTTCCATATGTGGATACGATTTGATACTTGAATTTTAGGCACTAGAATGGCAACCAACGGAAGCTAATTGTACCCAACAATCCATTGGTACCTGGTGGGTTGGTAGTTGTCGATGGATATTAGTTGGGTTGGCTTTAGCCTTCCAACTAATCCAACAACCACATGGTTAATTTAAAAGGCTATTGCTCTCCTAATTGGGTCTCTTTTGGAGGACTCCTTAACAAAATCTAAATTAGAAACTTTAACACAAAGCTTATCTTTAAAAAGAAACATACAACAAATAAAGTTATTTAGAAGAGTGAAGCTTTGCCATATAGGGAGTTCATCTCGAAATTCTAGGCAAAGGTTTGCCACATTAGTAGTAACATATAATTTTTGAGCTTGGTTCCCACCTAAGTCTTTTAATTTCAACAAAATTCAATGAAAATATGTAACCCACTTATTTCCAAGCTAATGCTTGGGAGATTTTTTACAACTCAAGGTTGTGAAATCCTACACAAGTCACTAAGCTGCGGAAATTATTAGTAAGACTCAATCAACACAAGCATTAGCAATTCTTAAGAATTTTTTTATTGACGACATTGCCAAAATTTGGCCAAGAATTTTTTAGTGTTAGTACCAAAACATAAGACAAGTAAGTTCAAAAGGACCTCCATGTCCTTTGCAACAAACTCAAAGATGGAGAACTTCAAAAAAAATACAAGCAAAAAAGATTGAATATGAAAGACATAAAGAACTTTGGCAAATACCTAAGAAAACTTTACAATGTGGCCACTAGTGGCATGAACAAAATCGAAGAAAGGCAATGCAAAGGGAGTTGGTGGGAGCCCTTTTATACATTTCCAAGGGCCTTCACTTACCTCCATTTACGTTAAAACTACCTCCAAACTAGAAAATTACGAAAATCAATTATTACTACGCCTAACTCTATCTTGTTGTTGATCCTTTCCTATCTTTTGAAGGAAAACTCTGATTGAAAAATAGACTGCTCCATTGGCTTCAAAAGATCCAAATAAAATTAGAAAGCCACTAACCTCTCAGCATTTACATCAAAACCCTTCACAAAAGACAATGTTTTTCATCTTAATGTAAAAGATGGAAAATCTAAGTTTTGGAGTTTACGGTTTTTGTCAATTTTGACTAGATAGGGTTGTTTGGAAGGTCCTAATTCATAAGAAAAGAGTTCAACATGACTCAATTTGGCTTTCATATGATTGTAATTTGATTGTCAACGCACAAAATGTTTTGTAATTCCATTAAAAACCATTAGCTCCTCCAATTTGAGTAGTTGCCATTGTTGGAATGTTGCAAAATTTAATTAGGCACTTATTTAAACCTAAACACATTATTCTAATTTCTAGTGGGATTTCACCAACATCAAATGAATTTTTATGAATTTCACTGCTCTCGATAATTCTAGTTGACTTCCTATGGAGTCGTTTTCTACAATTTGGAAATTTACAAAAGATTTTGAAGAACTTCCAAGAAGTCCCTAAACCCTTTGTGCAATTTTCCAAATTCATCTCATACTCTTCAAAGGAAATATAAATTTAATTCCTCTAGGGAGGGATCATTCTCATACAAAGAATTTGTGGCAATTTTGATCTTCCAGGGAGGAATCATTCCCATTCAAGGGAATCTTGGCAATCTGGCTTCACCACTATGCTCCTAGCATGTTTCTTTAAGTAAAAACACCTCTTTCTTTCCAATGACTACCACTTACAATATTTGTGGATTTTGCCTAGTTGATTTTAACCCATTGTAGTCACCGATACTTAGTTTGGCCAAATCCTACCAAGAATCCTAATGGTTTTATCATGTTTTGATCCTAAGCAAGAACCACTCCCAGATCTTAAAATCAACACTTAAACACCTAATTAGACTCTTAAGTTAACAATATGCAATTTTTATAGAATTTCAAGAATTTTTGGAACATTATCCCATAAGCATAGAATTTCTTCCAACTATTCTCTAAATCCACTTTTCCAGCCCTTTTTTTTTACCATCATTATGCATAAAAATGAGCAAAAAATAAAAATAGAAAAATCTCTAGACCTAGATAACATTCATGGGGCTCACATCATGTATAGTCTGTATTCGACCATATTGGACATATTACTTGATCTTCACGCAACACATTCCCTTTTGGGTGCCCCATCCATTATATGTCTCTATAATTATATATTGTTCTACAGTAGGCATCTAATATTGGATTTTAATCATATGCATATGCCTTGGATCCAAATTAGGATTTGTAATAGCCTTGGCAAGTCAAAATGGCTTCGGGCCCTCATCAATAGACATACCACAACAAAATAACTTGCAAATGTATTGCAATTGATACAAAAAGAAGCACTTGGGTGATCATGCCTATGTCCAACAAAAGATGTATCGTGTGCATTCTCTTTAGGCACTATAACATCACTATGCCTGTGATCTGCGTCATCTTCTTCTATGATCTCCATAGTGGGCCAAAAGTCATATAGCAATCTTGCATACGGTTTTAGTGGTGCATCCAAAAGAGTATCTACATTTGTCCAATATTCTTTTATAGGACCATTCTTTCTTCTAAAATCTCTTGATTCCTCATCATTGGCCATTATACTCCACTATGCAATGAACCCATTCAAACCTTTTTTGATCTCATCGAACGCCTTTATCTTCTGTGGAATCGAAGGTGGTGGATCACCACTTGGTACTTTTGGAAGTTTGTCTTTAATCTCAAACCACAATTGGATCCCCTTGCTATGATTTGGCAACCAATTCCTATTTGTACATAGATTTTTGTACTCCTTCAAAGGCCATCCACTAGAATCCATATGAAACTTGAACTATTGGAATCTAGAATAACCTTCCAAAAAATGTGCACCCATGCCCAATTACCCTTGTACAAATTGCTTGAAATCAAAAACTTCCTCAATCAAATGAAGAATGATGTGGTGCGTTTCAACATTCGTAAAAGATTTCATAAGCCTCAAAAGCATTGGGTAGTCATTTGTCTTCAATAAACTGCTCCAACAACCAAAAAGAGCATTGATGTCTTTGTGAGTGTACCCAATAATGAAAAAGTTGATGTACACTTTGCAAAAAATGCCTTTGTATACTAGAAGAAAACAAAAAGCAAAAACCCATTTGTTCTTATTGTCACCGGACGCGTTATCACATTGAAGAGTCAATATTGGCAGTAAAGGGTGAGCTAGGATCATTTTTTGTGGAAGAAGGAGGGAGTCCAAGAAAATGTCTGAGTTGTCCAAAATCACCTTGGCTAATGTAGATTGCGTCTCATTTTTAGAAAATAACGTGCACAATGAATTCTTTGATTCTTATTCCAGATTACGCAACAACTTTGCAATAGACCCAATGATATGATTAGAGTCCATTGAGAAAATGTCTAATCCATAGTGTGCATATCAAATGATCCCCAAGACTATGAGCAATCATACCTGTAACTACAATAGGCATTCTTATGAAGAAATTTGTCACTTTCGTCTTATGAGAGAAATGTGAAGAAGTAGTCTTTGAGTGATCCATTTTGTCATAGATGATGGTTAGCATCTTTTGAAGAATTTCTTTGAAATATACCAATTTCCATAGTATAGTAGTCTATAAGCCTATTGGCCCTATAGGTGGATATCTAGAATTCTTGACCACTTCTCCTATGTGTAAGAAAGCGGAGTGCAAACATTCTTCAATTACTTGTATTGATCACACATACCACATTGCGCAAACGAGTCTCTATGAGCCCCTAAAGAAAATTTTGGAAAAGAAGCCCAATGGATGTTGCTCAAACTACTAAAAGAAATTGGCTACAAATTTAGTGTCAAATTGGCCTCCTTGATTTTTGGTAATTGGGCATTCTAAAAAAATGATAACGGCAGAACCATTGCAAGGACCTTTTCCCCTGATTCCAGTGTCTTTGTTTTGTGTGGCATTTGGTCAACATTCAACACAATTAGTTCTTAATATGGTAGTAGCTTGCAAAGTGTGCATCCAAGGTTTTTGGGACCCCAAATTCCCATGTTCCTCTAGTTTCTTCCCATCTTTGACCATATCCTTGTATCTACAAAAGGTAGCCTTTGAAATCCCATGAATTGTCCACAATGCAGTGGGGCATACATTTCTTCTTTTCAAGGCTATCTACTCTTTCTCGAAAGGATCTTTGTGGATGTGACCATGCACATCAAGTAGACATTGTTTTTGGTTGTATATTCCATCATTTACATGAAGTTGAGTTCGAAGGGCTTGAATTTGCCCACGTAGGAAAGGCTGCAAGCAATTACCCCTACAACAAGTTTTGGTGGAAACTTCAGTGATTGCTTGAATAGTAAGAAGCCATTCTTTTTTGGGAGGGAGATCAAGCTCCACCTTCTCACAAGAACTTTCAAAAGATCAAATTCCTTTACAAACCTTTCGATGAAGGGCATTTATGGCCACATGCATTTGGTTATGGTCATATAAACCAAGACCATCAAGGAAAACTTGTTTAATATGCCAAGAATGGATGGATCACATTGAGGTGCCAAGACCTCCTCTTCACACAAAGATTCAACAATTTGGATAGCCACTTGATCATCACCAAGAGGCCTCTCCTCCATGTCAACAACGTCACCTAAATCAACATTTTGACATACTTCGTTCGCAATGTCATCCTCGCTTCATTTCTAAGAGTAACGCAACGAGGATGTCATTTAGCTCTAGGAATCCTGTTGCACTCTACGATTCGAGGAAGTAATGTTGGCACCCAATTAAGGAATTCTTCCGGCTCATGAACATCCATTCTATAGGACACATGCTTGTAGTAAGAAAAAATATCATTGACTCAACAATAAATTTGTAGTAACCAAAATCTTCTATATCTCTACTTAAAAACATGAAGCACTTGAGTTCAATAACACTATTAATCTACGTGGAAAAAGAGATGAAGATATCTTCGAACCAATGAAAAAAAATACCAACTCAAACTACATTAACAGACCTAGATAATTCAAAAAGGCATCGTCAACCTAACGATTTGAGTAATGTGCGTCTTGTCTTTAAATAAAATGAAAAAAATTATTTCTCAGTCGATCTATTTAATTTGAGAATATGTCATTCACACAATTCTCACTTGTATTCTAGACCCAATGATGAGCTAGACAACTTTATTTGTATCTCTTATTCCTAAAACAATAATGGAGAAGTCTAGTTATATTCAATGACAAATCAACCATTCTATTAGACAAAGTTGAAGAACACAAGGTACTCATCATGTTTAGATACTCATCAACAGATGTACTTCATAGAAGCAAGACATGAAAACTTCCTGTCACCTAAATGAGCATAATTATAATGTTCAAAATAGACTCCATTTTAAGTGTTGATCATTAATGCAATTTCAATTCAATATGAATCTATAGGCCGATCGTCGACTTGACAATAACTATAATAGTTATAGTACTTATCACTGTTATCATTGAGTCGACAATATAGATACTAAAGACAAAGAAAATGAATCAAGCCAAAATATCCTCGATAATCATAACAGTTACAAGAATTACAATGGTTATCATTGAATTGACGATACAAAAATGCTATTCAAGATACTCACGCATCGGCTTATTGTCAACTAGACAATAGCTTTAGCACACACAATACCAATAATGGCTATCATCGAGTCGATGATACCAAAAAAATTTATTTATAAAAGCAATAACGGAGAAAGATTTATCCTTGACTCAGCAATAACCATAACACATTTAAATTGTAAAAGTTATAGTCGACTCAAGGATATTACTTGTTCTTAGGGCATGAATATGATTATGATATTCCGTAAATCTTGGTGTATATTTTGGAACAATAACATCTACTCTTGACAACTATGCAAAGAATAGCGTTTGCTATTAAAGAAGAGATCAAAACTACATGCATTATTGATGAATTAACAAGATTACAAACCTAAATTGCTATAAGACGTGACAACAAACAATATCTTAAATTATCACCAACTACATATATTCGTTCAGGTGCACTAATACTTCCTCTCAAAAGACATGAACATGCTTTGTTGCTACCCTAGAACTCTCCACTCTTTGCAAAAATTCACAAACACAGATCCAAACCATTTGCAATTGTCGCAGCACAGGGCAGGTCAATTCCCCATTATACTCACAAAAATCGCTCTAGACTATAACTAAGTGACTCTAAAGATCGAACCCACGAGATCCTGTGAAGTATCTAGCTCTATTAAGCAGTTAAGCTCAGTCAGTATCCCAATCTTACTTTCCGGTCCTAGATCTAGAACCAAAAATACCACCACACCGGATAACTATAGACCGGATTACTCCTTCTTCCGGTCCTACTAACTATCCGGTCCGTACAAATACCGAAATCCCAGGATCTCACAACTTCCGATCCTGGAAATCCGTCCTGACCAATCCGGTCGGGCTGGTCATCCTGTACCCGTAATCCTATCCGGTTTGGTTTTGCCTCTGTTTCACCATCAGAGGGGTCGCCGCTTAATTTTGAGAGTGGTAGGCCCACCACTCCTTCCGTGACTTATAGTGGCTGAATACCCACTGTCCTACCTTCTAAACTCCTAAGCTAATCCGGATCCGGTTTGGTCCTTCACAACAACCCAGATAGCAATCCGGGTCGTAGGTCACACAAAGACCCCACACTCGACCCTCTCGTACTACAACGACCTTATTGCTACTTCCGATCCGTGCGAAGACAGGTGGTTACAAGTGCACCCGTCCGTTCCAACATCAACTAAAGTTCTTCCGTTACCCAGACGGGTGGTGAGACCTCACAGGAGATCGGACACTCAACCGGATTTCCCACCCGGGAGTTCTAGCGCAGCTAAGGAATCCCTCCCTACCCGCCTAGCCTAACAACGGCTTTCTCACCCGGAATCTCAAACTCTAGACGTGCTGAGGAACTAAGTTCACTCCCAACTCTTCGGTACCTACTCACATGCACCTAGGATCGGGAAATAAACACCAAGGGGAGAAATCACTTGCAAACCAACTCGTACTATCCTAACTCCACATCATACAATCCTGTCGCGCTGGAGAGAGATACACAACGAAGAGAATAGAAAGGTACAAGAAGTTTGCAAAATGAACAACTCCCAATTCCCATCGCAGGAACCGATTTATATACAAAGGGTCAAAACCCTAAAAGCACAAAAAGGAGCGGAAAACCCGTGGGGGTCCGCCGCCACCTAAATCTAACTTCCGGTCTAACCTAATACTGTTGAGCCGGATCCGGATCCGGATCCGCTCCTACTCCTAACTGAAATTAAAATCCTATCTACCCTACAACTCTAGATCCTATCGTCGGGCTTCCGGTCTCCGGGACTAGCTCCTCGAAAACTTCACTCAAATTCCGGACCCGTTCCCCCTCCGCAGGATTCGGTCCGGGTGGAGACTCCAGGTCGATGGTGATATCCGGTCTCGTGCCCGGAGTCCCAGTCCGTGCAGACTTCTTGGACTCAGGAGTCCAATCCTTCCTGTCCTTCGCCATAGTTGCATCCGGAAAGAGGTCCGGTAGTGAGATGTCCGAAAGGTGAATACCTTTGTCGCACGTCGCTCCCGTCAGCTTCCGGCTGCTCTCCTCGATCCGGTCCGCTGCCTTCCGCCCCTCCACCATTGCCGTCTCCACCTGCTCGGCGAAGTCCGCAAGAATCCGGACCATCCGGGAACCAGATAGTTTCTTCTCTTCGTGGATCTTCTCGTCGAAGAGCTTCGCCTTGGCCGCTGCCGTTCCGGTCTCTCCCAGGACCGCCTTGATCTGCTCGGCTATCTTCCGAGTCTCCTCCGCCATCTCCCGAGCGGCCGTCACGTCTTCCTGATAGGCAAAAAGTGTTGCCTTCAGTTTATCTACCTCCTCCTGCAACCGGCGGATCTCGGCTTCCTGCTTCCGGGTCTCTTCCGGATTTGTGATGCATTGCGCTACTTGTTCCGCCAAGTTGCTGTCCGGTGCAGCACCCACCAACTTGCCGATTGCCGCAAGCGTCCTGTGCTTGAGCTCCCAATCTGCCCTGATGTTGCAGAGGACGTTGATCAGACCGTTGAACGGATCTTGCATATCCGGATCTCCCCCGGAATTGGTCTTCTCGGCTTCCGGTTTCTCCTCCGGGGCCGGTTTGTCTTGACCGGGAGGCGTCCCGCGCTTGTGTGGAGGCGTCAGCTTCTGTCGCTTGATCGGCGGCATCGGCTCCTCCTCTTCCTCGTTGGACTCCCGGTCTGACCCGGAATCGGATTCCGCCTCGTCATCCGTCTCCGACTCCCCATACTTCAGGAGCACTTCCTGCGTCTTCCACGCCCTCTCCTCCGTATCGGTGAGGACTTGGTTCTCCCGATAGAGGTGGAAGAGGTAAGGGCACACTGGAGTGGCCCTTTTCTTCCCAACTCTACTAACAAGCTGGGCCACGAGATCGGAAATGATCCGTGCCCAATCCACTTTCCGGGTACCACTGAGGGCACCGAAAATGGTGTTGCCGAGGGTGATCGTCACCCTGGTCGGCTTTTCCGGGTGAAGAACCGGAACCAGGAATTGCAGGAGCCGACGGTGTCGATCATCCAAGCAATCCTCAACCGCGTATCCGTCCTTCGGGTTGACGGCTCCCTTGAACTTCCCTCGGACAAACTCATCCTTCCGGCTCGCCATTCCCAAACCTCCTGCCCGGAAACCGTAAACCGTTCTCCACATCCCCTCGTTCCAGCTGACGGGAGTTCCCCTCACGGTGTTGTCAAACTGGTTGGACAACTTTCCGAGGAGCTCCTTGACCATTCTCTCCTCCCTAAAACCCCAAGGTTTCTCGGCAAACCCTACGCAACCCATGGATTTGAGATCATCCATGAGTTCAGCCTTTTCCGGCTCTGTGGAGGGAATAACCGGAATGACTTTCCGGAGCTTCACCTCGCCTCCAGAGGGACTCGCTTGTCTCGACCTACGTAGCTGAGGCATTCCCACTCACATCTACCTCACTCTCTCCTAGCCGCACGTCCCGTTCCTCACTTCCTCTCTCCGATCTCAACCGGAATTAAAACGAACAGAACACAAATGCACAGACGCACAAACGACAAAAACTCAATCGTGCGCTCAAAGTCGAGTTTCTAAAAGGGGGTGCAACAGTAAAAGCTCCTCCTTTTATAGTCCCTGGACCCTTTCCGGTTTGTCATCATGAATCCGGTTTACCATCATAATCCGGTTCATCATCATCATCCGGTCCTAGACCTAATCTGTGTTACATTTTGTTTCCGTCGTTAGTTACTCCTGACCGGATTAGATCCAAGAAGCCCACTACTTCACGTTCCGTGCTAATTCTGAGTTTTCCTTCCCCACCTAATCGGATCCGGTTAGCTAATTACTAGTTTCCGTTCCTATTTGGGTGTATACTAAGAAAATCAAAATTCTAAGCTGCGACAGCAATTAATAAAATGGCAAACATTGTGCAAGAATCTTTGAAGAGCAGCAAAACAAGAAAGAAGGGAAAACAACGTAGTCAGCAAGAAAGAATTGCGTTGTGGAGTAAAGGTGCTAGGGAGAGAAGGTAGAGTTTTTGTAGGCAAAGAGGTAGAAATACTTTGGCACGGGAATTGAAGAATTCAAATTTCCTTAAAATCCATGGCATATCTCTACAATTCTTTTCCACTTTTTTTGACAAAACCTCTATCCTGGTTTTTGTGCCACTTTCGGCCGTATGGATGCATCTCCTTCAATACATTTTAGAAAAAAGATCTGCTTTTTTGAAATACAGTTCATTGATTTCTTTGTTTGGATGGTCTTACTTTATGAATTTTTAAAATTTGTACCTACAAGCATTGTACTCTACTTTTGCTCTTATATTCTTAAGGTTTAGTTTTAGGCTTTTGTTTTAAAGGTTAATATATGAATTTTGATAACAAGGGGGGTGGGAGGGACACTCCTATACAAGGCCTTTCCTATAAAGTTTTAGAAAAATCATAGACTGCCCAAGACTTATAATTTCCAACCTTAATTTGATAAGCTCGGTACTTTGCAAATTAAGCCATCAAATCAATTTGGCTCTTAAAATCTCAAAGAAATCATACACTTATAATTTCCAAGTTACTTGAATTAATACAATAGGCACTCTACATGTTAGGCCATCAAATCATCAAGGCTCTAAAAATTTCCAAAAAAATTATAGACTTACTGAATAAATAATTTTCAAATTTTTTTTTAATTTGATAAGATGGATATACCTCAAGTCAAGCCATCAAATCAATAGAGCCACCAAATTCTGTCTAATACTTCTCTCTAATCAATGTTCATGCCATCTACTAAAATATGCTTAGTCATGAATTTGGAATAAGTTGTCTAGTGAATTTACTAAAGAGGTTGTGAACCTCATTTACACCCATACAATCCAATAAACATGCAATTGGTTAGAATTGTGCATGCAAGGTGTCTATAGCTCACAACAACATGTCATTGCAATCACAATTGAAAAACATTAAACAGCTTAAAACCTCACACAAGTAAATGAACAATAAAATAGTCTCACAAATTGTAAGTCACAAGGAAACCTATGAAGATTGCCATCTCTCTCTTCACACTTAAGGTCACTTCTAGAGCTCCCTTGTGACATACAAATCACCATTCACCATATGTTGGTGCACGATGCTAAAGATAAGTTTCCTCTAAGTATTTATACTTCTTTTTTACCTTGGCAACCAAGCAAGAATGCCTAAGGAACTAGAGAAGAACAACTTGGGAACCAAGCAAAATTGCCTTCGGAACCAAGAAAAACTAAATTTGGAATCCTAAATTTATACCTAGGGTTCCAAGGACACAATCAAGTCAAAACCTCATGTTCTAGAATGTCCTTTAAATAAATGGGTTCACATCCCCATGGTCAAATGAAACCCATGGTCTAATATAACCCATAAATTTTCAAATAATAATCACCACCCATCAACATAGTATGGTACAAACATGTAAGGACTCAAACATGTCAAAGTCAACAACTCATGCATGGCTAATCAAATTGAAGCTTCTAGATCCAACTTGTCATCCACATGGTTACAATTAATTTGTACTTCAAATGGCATGATTAAATTAGGACAAGTCAATATAACCATGGTACATCCTCTTGATGTCACACATCCAAGGTTAAAAAATGACTATGGTACTTAATGATGTTCAAACTACAAAAATTAGTACCATTGTCCTCTAATAATTGAAAAAGAAACATATGGCTATTCTTTTAACTAAAGAGAGACATATATTAGAAGGACAGGAAGGAAGGAGGGATTAAAAGCCCCCTAATGGTGAGTAAAAAACTCGTCCATTCTTAAGATTTTAAATTTATAAAGTCCTTTAAAAACCAGACCATTAAATAAATAGTGATTATATAAGTCAAATCCACCAAATTTTTGTAAGTATAAAATAGCCCAAAAAAAAATACCAATAGGATATGAAATTGCTTTTAGATATTTAAAAGGAACATCCATCCAATAAACATCATAAATTTCTCCAAAGGGGTATCCATCCACCCAAACCTTTTTTTTTAAATACCTATAAACCACAAAAAGTGACTGAGGGTTTAGGGTTTAATGTTTAGAATTAGGGATTAAGGTTTCAATTCAAGATTTAGGGTTTTCGAAGAAAAAAAATGTTTAGGGTTTAGGGTTTATTTAGAAAGTTGAGTTATCAAGACTTTGGGGTTCACAGTGTAACCGAAGTAATTAATTAGGTTTTTTATTTATAATATTCATATTTTCTATAGTTTTTTTTTTATGTCTTTAGAAAAAATGAAGTCTACGCTTAGTGATTGTTGATAATTCTCAAGGATGCAAAGAGGCGTACATTAAGTGATTTGTCAAATCGTAATGTAATACAATCTTTAAGCATCTTGACTTTGTGGAATTGCACATATGATCAAATATCAAATAATTAATATACATAATTTTAAAAATGTAAAGATTTACATTTTGAATGATCACCCCAATTTAAGAAGCATTAGAGGATTTTCAACAACTTTGGAGGGCTATGAGTTCCATAGGTTGCTAGCATCAGGAGAATAGCCTTGCAGCTACTGCCTGACATGGCATGGTGACTGCTACATCACCAATTTTTTTTTCCACTCTAAATTGTTTCATTTGTTTTATCAAAATACCTTGTTTTTTTTAAAAAGAAATTGATAGCGAGAACATCAAAAACAAGATTGGGGAAATAGGCCTAAAACATCCCTCCCAACCTCCCCAAAAATCCTATAATGTGACAATGTTTGTTACTTCTATCCTATTCCATCTATTTAGAGAAGGCTTTGAACAACTATAAAATATTTCAAATTGAATTGTAGCTACTTAGTAAAAAAGAAAAAGGCAAATGAACATTGAATTAATAACAAGTGGTCTTAAGGTTCAATATCTTTGATGTTGTGAGTTGGAATGCCATAAACAAAAGCCAATGCACTCTTCTTTACAAAGAGCTTTTTAACAATACCAAAAAATAGAACTATTTCACATATCAACAAGGACAAACTATTTCTTAGATCCCACCGTAACAAAGAAGAAAACGAAAATAAAACCAATTTTTCTATAAGGTCTTCTTCTAAAAGTTCAAGATTCTATCTTAAGCTACATGAATATGGTGATTCTTTAAGATTTTTATTTTATATAATCATTAAAATCATTTCCAAATGATCATTCATGGAGAAATTGAAAAAAAGCGTTTTAGAAGCAAAATATATTGACATATGATAAAAATCATAAAATATCTACAAAATAGCATATTAAAAATCTACACTATTCCATATATAAGTTAGAGAACTACCACAATAATCATCAATATAGAAGAAATGAATAAAAAATCACAATTTGGAGTACTTGGATGTGTTTGTGTGCATTTATTATTTGAAATGTAATCCCCTAAAGAACCAAGGAAATTAAACAAAAAAACAAATGTGTTCTAAATAATGACTCCATAACTTTTTTGAATTTTGCATGAAAGAAGACCATATGAAGCATGAAGAGAAAAAAACATCTACATGGTTTAATTTTTAAATCTATGTATAGATTTTATTCAAATGAATTTTGAAGAGTTGTCTTCAAAAAGTTATTAAGAATATAATTTATATCTCTAGCATTGAAAATTTCTATAATTTGTCAAAATTTTATTGTAAATTCATTGGTGGAAATAGACATACATTTTAGAGATGTGAAAATCAACACTACTTCCAAATAGTTCAAGATTCAATAATAATTAAACTCTAAACACTTTGTACTATACTCTTTTAATTTTTGTCCAGTAGTAGTAATATTAGTTTTGAACATAATTATGAATTGAAAGGCAATCCAAACTAGTTTGCATATAAAATTAAATTTAGGCCCATGATGAAAATGCTACTTAAAATTAGGCAACAACAATAAAATAGTTGACTGAATCTTTAGAGGTGAAAGTCCAACCCCTATATATTCCTATATATGTTGTAAATGATAAAAAGAGTGCTTTAGGTCAATAGTATGTCCAAATACTATGTCATTCATCCCAAATTGCTCTAGAATCTTTAACCTTTGAAGGACCAACACTCCCTCTCAAATTGTATAGTAGAAAAATGAAAGCCATTTAGGGTTTCCAATTTAGGACATTTAGGGTTCAAAATGCCTAGAAAAAAATAGATGAAATCACATTTTCTACTGTTAAAGGGCCAATTTCTTTTTTTTGAAAGAGTTATAGGATTTATATGGGATTCTTATCTTAGATTTTTTGTTTGCCTTAAATTCTTACCTTGGATTCTTTTTTGTGTGGGCATGCAAAAAAAATTAATATATTTGTTGTACTTAAGAGTACCAACTCATGATATGTTGACTATGTGCTTTTCAAATGTTTGCTAGAATTCTAGTTTAAAGTTCTAATTATTTATTAAATACAAAATTGTCAATGGAAATAATTTTTCAAGTGACTAATTTGCAACTTTTACCTATCTTTTATCTTCATATTTTTGAATATATTTCATGTCTGTTGGACTTTAGTATTTGTAGACTATAGCACATGATTTATGGACGTAAAAGTTAATTCACTTAGAAAAATGCATAAAAGTAGCATGAATTTAGTTTTCTCATGAAATCTAAATGTTCATCTAATTTGCAACTTCTATATATCTTTTATCTTTTATTTTTTTAATTTATCCCATGATGGCTTTTGGGCTCAAATATTTGTAAACTACAGCACATGGCTTATTACAATAAAAGTTGTTTTCTATTAAAAAATGCATAGAAGTAGTAGTATGAATTAAATTTTTGTATCAATTATAATTGTTCATCTAATTTTCAATTTCTACAATAATTATTTAAAGAAATTAGTTTGAAGGAACAATATCAAAATAATTTTAATAAGTTAGATTCTCAGGGTCATTGTTCAACAAATTTCTCAAGAAGGTATAAGTTACAAATATATTACAAAGGTAATGAATGTGCTCATAAATAGTAACAATAATACATTAGAGGATTTTTAGCAACAATAGACGGTTGCGAGTTCCTTGAGTTGCCAGCGTCAAGGGAATAGCCTCACATTCGTTGCTTGACGGGGCATGGCAACTGCCATGTCACTCAAATTTTTTTTTTTTTTTAAATTAAAATTTTTTTTCTATTTTTTTCCATTCTAAATTAAAAAGAAATTTCAAAAAACCAAAACTAACAACAGGAACAATCTAAACAGTGGGAACATGGTGAAGGGAACAAGCTTGAACAGCCCTTCCAATCCTCCAAAAATCCTCTAATGGTTGACAACTTTGGCAACTTCTACATTTGATGATTTTTTTAAACTTCCACGTACAAATTCATTAGCCTTTGAAATTTTAATTCTATAAAGTACTATATATAAAAGGATTTTGAATACTTCATTTCATTCTTTTAGTCAATAGTACCATAAATTGAATTATATATTTGACACATTCTCTTATAAGCTCTTCGTAAAAACCTATGGTTGAACTTGACAGAAAACTTATTTTTGTATCCTATTTCTTCACAACATAGAAGACAATATTATATGTTTATTGATTTAATATTGAAATGTTGTTGTTTTTTATAAGAGGGTAGTTTGGGTAGCTCACCAAAATTTACTTTTGCTTACAAGAAAAATTTGAAATTAGGTATCTAGGATTATATATACAAGTAGAGCATTGAATCATTCCATTTTGATTAACAAGTCAAAAGTTATGAGGATTTTTTGTTTGTAAACAATTATGGATTTCTGATTCTAAAATAAACTTTGAAATCCTTTAACTTATCCAATTTTCAATATTTAAAAAAAAAAAATTAAAATCTTAGGATGTATATTGTTTATTACAACATTTCAACCATTGGAATATTCATTTTTCAATTCCATATTTTGAATCATTGCATACTACTACCTACTTACTGTTTTTTTTGTGTATGTTGTATAATTCCAAATAATCTGAAAATCTTCATGCATGTGGTCAATTTGTCTAGAAAAAAGAATCCAAAAGAATCATCATCATTTTGGTCACTTTTTCATAGAAACGTGAGCTTTTTAAGTGCAACTGCCCTACTTTTTGCATCGCAAAAAAAATGATTTTAGTGAAATTAAATGCTTGTATTTTGCAATCTACGCGATGGAAATGTTTGAAATTCTTCCTTCCTGTTTTTGATACTACATAGTTCAAGATCCTATGGTTATATATATCAAAGAATGTTTTTTTTTCAAAAATTTTCTACTTGTCCAAAAAATGATAGTTTTTGAGTTTTTTTAGTAAAAACATTGTCATGGAATTTTAGTGGTTAAAATTTTTTTTATTCTTACAATTCAATACTCGTTTATGAAATGATAGTTCTTAAATGCTTTTGGTAAATACAAAGTACAAAAACTTAAGAGGTTGTAAAGTATAAACCCTTCAAAAACAAAATTTTTTAAACCAACCAAACCTAATTATCAAACGTACCTACCAAATCTAACTAATGGACTTCAACTTTGTTTCCAAACGCTTGGTTTGGTATCCCCAATTTTGTCACCAACCCTTCTCCTTGGCTTCATCTCCAATTGTAGTTTGGTGGCTCGACTTGGCCTCAAACAATCGTCTTCCTTGCAGCGCAAGGGCTATTGCAACTCAGTTTGTGTTTTGTCTTTTTCGTTTTCTCCGTGTGGCAATTGAGTTTAAGTTGTTGTTTTTGTTTTCTCTGTAATCGGTTTCAATTTCTTCGTTTTGTTGGTTTAGGTGATTGTTGTAGTTTAGGGTTTCAAGGAGCTTCAAGGTTTTTGTTGTTGCGAGGGAGGTGCAAGGAAGGTTCTGAATTGCGGGGAGGTGCAAGATTTAGGGGCATTTACTACTAGAAAAATAGTGTCCAAATTAACAAAACATCAACAATTTTTTGTTAATTTGGGTATTGTAATGTTCATTTTCACAAGTTTTTGTTAACTGTGTTCAAATTAACAAAAAAATCTCATTTTTTTGTTGATTTGGATAGTGCAATTATCACATGAACAAAAATTTGTTAATTTTTTTGGAATCTTTTAAAATCTTTTGAATTTTTTTATAGTTTTTAAGAATCTTTAAGAATCTTTAAGAATCTTTAGGAACATTTGAAAATCTTTGGGAATCTTCAACACACAATGTAAATTTAAGAAAAAAATAACTACACGATTCGGTGTCTATTAAAATCAGCAGACTTCAAGGGCAATTTTCACCTTGTAAGCGGACTATTTTTTTTAACTTTGCATTAACAAAAGTTGTAAAATTGAGCTATCTTTCACCTCCAACAATCCGTTTGAGATTTTGATCTTCCAATCAAAAGTTATGGACAAAAATCAAAGAAGGTGTTTTAAAATGTAAAAGAAAATATCTATTTCCACCCCTCTCTGATTTTTGTTCATAACGTTTGATTGGAAGATCAAAATCTCAAATGGATTTCTGGAAGTGAAAGATAGCTCAATTTTACAACTTTTGTTAGTTCAAAGTTTTAAAAACAAAGTCCATTTACAAGGTGAAAATTGCCTCCAAAGTTTGTTGACTTGAAGTGATAGTAGGAAAAAAATAAAAAAAGTTATTAAATAAGTTTTTGCACCTCTTATAATCATGTGAATTTACAAATGGTGCAATGGTTTGAACCTTGGTGGTAGCATTTGCCACATAGGTTGTCTAGGTGGCACCTGCCACATGGCATGTGGGACCATCTACGTGGCACTCGCCACATGGCAATGCCATGTTGCATCTTGGGGTTGATAACTTGTATGTGGAAAAAAAAAATTTAATTTTAATAAAAAAAATGTGACCAAATTAACAAAAAAATTAACAATTTTTTATTAAAAAATTGTCACTTTTGTGTTTGAAAGTACCTAAATCAACATGTTCAAATCAATAAAAAAATTCAACACTTTTGTGTTGAGTTTTGTTAATTTAAGCACTATATTTTTCTACTAGTGATAGGAGGTGCAACAGAGTTCTTTAGGAGGTGAGGGTTTTTTGTGCACGATGCGTGTAACTTGAGGTGCACAAATGAAGGCTTAGGATGAGCTATGCGAATGAGTGCTGAGTCTATGCAATGCGTATGGATTGAGGTGTGCAAGTGAGGGTTTAGTGTGAGCTACTGGGGTAAAAACTATAGTGTAGTGAGCTAGAGGGTACAGGGTGCCATGTTTTGTATGTGCGACTGTGTATTTTGCGCTATGTGACGTGGTGTAGGTGCGAACTGATGTGCTCAACATGTGCGTCTTTAGATGTGCATTTTTCTGTATCGTTTACTTGCTTGCTGGTTTAATTGCGTACTTGTGAATGTCCTTATTTGCTCATTTAGTTGAATACTTCTAAATCTCCTTCTTTGCTAGATCAATTGAATGTCCTTGCTTGTTGTCCCTGTTTGCTGATTTAGGATAACAGTTCAGTTCTTTATTGGTTACCTATTTGTTGCCTCAATTGTTTGCTTGTGAATTTGTTAGTTTATTATTTGGTTTAGTAGTTGTCGAGTAGTGAATTTTTCTTCATTACAATGCTACAAATGAATGTTCTAGTTTAGACCATTGGATTGAACCTTCACACCATTTGATAATGTCCATAGGTGTCCAAAGTGAGAAAGCCAATTTTACAATACTT
The DNA here is from genome assembly GCA_963969395.1 of Pseudoscleropodium purum. NCBI lineage: Eukaryota > Viridiplantae > Streptophyta > Bryopsida > Hypnales > Brachytheciaceae > Pseudoscleropodium > Pseudoscleropodium purum. The sequence goes on along the minus strand of OZ017805.1, from coordinate 10,935,014 downwards.
CTTTAGAAGCCTCTTCAGAATGTATTCAACAATTTCAAGCTCAAGGTAAAAAATTGTGTAGCCTATGGATTAGGGTTTAGATATAGAAATTAGAGTTTAGACTCTTAAGATGCAAATATTCAACTGATTCTAAACAAATTAGGTGATAAGAAAGCTATATCGTCAACTTGATAATATGCCATATTGTCGATTCAATGATATGCTAAGAGTTTGAATTCAAGAAAACATTTTTTCATGAAAGAATTTCACTTACACATGATTCATTTCTAACCTAGAATTTGAATATTTCATTTTTATTGAAAAAATCTTGATTAAACTAGATAGTTCTAAATTATTGTCTAGTTGTCGCTAGACAATAACTTTGAATATTACTCTGAGTAGATCCAAGAGAAGTTGTTTTATGTCATCAAAACATTAAATTTTCGTACCTTTAGTAATTGCATTTATTTTATGGTCAAACAAAAATGTTAGACTCAATTATTTATAGAAGTGGCAATTATCCTTGAGTTAAGGACCCCCCCCCAAAAGTAAGATTTTCAAGTGAAGGTGATCCAAACAAACATCAAATAAATCTAAATGTAAAGAAGCATGCATATACCTTAAAATTACCCCTTCAAAAACTATCCGAGTCAAACACTTAATGTGTTTGTAAAATATTGGATTCTTGTGTTCTCTTCTTATTGTCGATTCAATAATAGAGATCAACGGTTAAAGTAATCTAGTCCAAATTAGTAGATAAGAGCTAAGTAATTTATCATTGACTTGACAATACAAACTAGAAGACTAATTCAAAATATGTTTTTCCAAGATTTAACAAATGGCGCAATTCAAAGACTATGACTATTTTTTGATTTAGGCTCACCTTAACCTATTTGTCAATCCCTTAAATGACGAACCCTTCATTGATGAAATGGAGGATATGTCCGAGATATTATGGGAGTTTAAAGAGCACATCAGCTCGTGGACTTTTGGTGTCAACTGTTGGAAGAACTATGTTTACCTCCACTACTCAATCTAGGGGAAGATGAGCTGCTACACATGGAACTTAAAAGAGAAGGTGACGTTGATTGAAGAACACCAAAAGAACTATGTCATTGACAACAACAAAAAATATAAGGAGCACCACCACTCCATTGTGATAAATGTTCACTTAGCCCACGCAAAGTTCAACCTCGACAACCTCATGACATTTCTTGAAGGATCTTAAATGGAATTCTTCAATGAGGAGTTTGAAAAAAATTGATATGCTCCTTGGGTTGATAGTACAGCCAAGTCGAATGCCCATAGACTATAGCTCATTTTCCAAATGTTGGATCGATATGCTTTGGAGAACATTGAAGTACAACCTTTGATAGGTAGTAACACTGCCTAGGTATCATATACTCCACCAAGGTCAATGCCTGGAATTAGCACATCAGGAAGTAGAGGGGCACGTCCTGGTCAAGTAAGGTCAGAGCCCAAGAAACGAGATGCTACACAATCCAAGGGGGTTGAAACTAGGAAGAAGAGGAAGAAGAGTCTTCCGAGTGGAAATACAGAGGGGGGTAGTTTTGCGTTAACATTGATGATGGTCTTTGCAAGAACATTGTCAGCTGCAAAACCATAACCGGATTACGAGAAGTTTGCTATAATCCAAAAGAAATTTTGGAATGAGTATGAGGATTGTTTCCTAAATGGCATGGAGACGGTTTTTGTCCCTATTAATCAATGCATAATCGCGAGTGACCAATATGTCATTCAGACTTTGTAAAGAGACATCATTGATGTTGTTAAAAAAGAACTGATTTAGCTCATTGATGTTAAGCAACGCTAAAAAATTTGCCACACGCTAGTCGATAAAAACCAATAACTGCTAAAAAAGAAGCCCAAGAAGTGGGATGATATTAAGGACAACTTATTCATGATCATTAATGGCCAACACAATAGAACTGCATCCTAACAGCTTCAAAACGAAGATTGCAAGGAGGAAAGAAAAATAAAGCTGCAGACATGGGATGCTTTCATCGTATGGTCTTTGGATCACACAAAGTTACAAAACATCTCAAAATATTATAACATTACTAATCATTTGAATTATGCCTAGTCAACTTGGAGGAACCAAATCATTGCATGTCGGAACATTTGGATCATGTACAAACATGCCACCAACGAAGCGAACAACAATACAAAGAGGAAGAATAATTCAATTTACAATGTAAATAATTATAGAGTAGCCATCTTCATTCCAGTCCTATTGTCAAGTCGATGATAACCATTTCTCAATTCATTACTTGTTTTATCGTGTTGAGCCATTGAGGATAATCAGATTTAAACTAGTTTTATTAACATTTTAAATTCGTTGACTTTCAAAAATTCATGGATGCAATTATCAAGCAATTCCAAAATATCAATCTCGATAGGAATGGTGCCTCTATATCTAAAATTGTAGATCTCAAAAATGAAATCATGATCATAACCTTATTGAATGAACTTTTTGCGCACTAGCAGAAGTTCTTGACAATGCATATGAACAGCAAGTTGATTGATCCTATTTCCTTGATAAGGTTTAAGGATTTGAAAGGATTTAAAATCAAAGTAATGTCTTTGAAAAGAGAGTTTTTCAAACATTAAAGCTAGTTCATAGATAGACTACAACGCATTTGCACAACATTTGCTTGGTGAGACACCAACATGAAATGCATATAGTCCAAAAGTCTCTATTTCGATAATGAAGATTCTCGTGTGTGACAACATGACAGCAATGGATTAGGTAGAAAGGAGGAAAAGGAAGAAAGTTGTCATTCAAGATTTGTTGGAATTAAAGCCTTTATTGGTGCTCATCAACAACATAGAGGACGTTGTGCATGATGCTTGGAAGGTATGGAAAACAAGGCATAGGTTCACCTCCATGTTGTAGGACTTTTTTCTATTGCACCCAAAAGCCGACTACTTTAAGAAGCGGCTCCGAAATGATACATAGACCAGACAGACTAAGGATTTGAAGAAAGAAATGCCTGAGGTCCTTTATATGTTTATAAGGTTCATGAAGTTGAAGTATCAACTTCCTAAACTTTTGGGAGGAGTGTAGATGAAGGGGATCGACATCAACGCAAAAGCAATGGTGTTGAGTACTCACTACCACTATTGCTCCAAAAAAGTGAACCTTGCCGTCATTGACATTAGAGAGGTGCCAAGAACATCCTCCAAGAATATTGTGAGCAACATCGATCCTTTCCTTGACATCTTGTTTCATAAAATGACCCCCAAAATTATTATGCCAAATGTTTGGAGTCTAGAGAATGTAGAGGAAGTTCATTATGCAACGTGTTATGCATCGTCAAAACTAGGATAGTATAAATATGTGTGAACTACCTATGTCCCCAACAAAGTGGAGATGTTAAAAAATGTCACCAATTAGTGTCAAAACATCCCAGACGTGCACTTGCTCTTCCTCTTTAAGAAAGGCAATGAGTTTGTAAATGCATCGCAAGCGTTATTCAGACCCAAAATGCACTAGAAGAAACCTGTGTCTAAGTTGATGAGGTTTTTTAGACATCTAATGTAACAAACCATGTTCTTATATCAACAATTACATCCACCATATCATCTTCATGGAAGAGAATCGGTCTAAAATAGGAGAAAGAGATGTTTGAAAGAGAGCTCAAGGAGGTGGTTGTAATCATTGCTAAGACAATACTTTTACTGAAACATCCCTATATAGGGCTTCACTTTTTCAATAACCTAACTTCTTGCTAAAAATGAGTCATATCAGCTTTACATCAAATCATAAACCAAATCAAAGAACTGTGGCTTTTTGTTTCACAAATATCACTTTGAAATAGACATCTAGGAAAAGAAAAGAAAAGATCCTTATGGATACATATGAGTCCTGAGTCTTTCCATAAGAATCACAAGTACATTACATCCCGTCCATATCTAATAATAAAGTAATAGCACAAGAGAAGGAAGTGTCCAAAAAGGACTCCATGTGCATGAAAAAAATTGCTCCATGAATCTTAAATCGGAAGAGTCGGATTTGAAGGCTTAGCCTCACTTGTACCCGTCCCAAATACAAAACGAACCAATGTAATGTGAGTGAGGATGCAACACGTGTCTACAATTGAAGCCAATTGCTATCTATGTCACAAACCCAACAAGTCACATAAAAAACATAGTTAATTGAAAACACAAAGTAACAAAGTAGCAACATAATCCCAAACACCAAAGCGAAAGAGACCTTTGCCATTTTTCCTTCACCCTGGAAGCTCAAGAGTTGCACACAAACTATCTCCAAACTCACACCACAGTGAATCGTCGCACTTGCAAGCAAGAGAGGAATGCTAATGGAAGACCAAGAGGCTTATATACCCTCAGACTGTGGGAGGGAAAACAACATTCTATGAGTGATTAAAGATGTATGTGAGTAATAACTACCCACTCATAGCTAGAGTGATTACTAAATTAGGCACCACCCATAGTAGGTGGGTGGGAGGATTTAGCCCCATGTCATTCCTGCCTTAATTCAAAATTATTTGAATGAAAATCTATGATGTTATAGACCATAGAAGTTCATGCATGTAACAAGTTTAAAATCCATTAAATCTTTATGGTTGATTTTCCAAATGAAGATAGGCCTATAGAAAGGATTCTTTTTAACTTATCCAGCTTGGAGAAGTCATCACTAAAATGATTTAGTAAAATTCATGCAAAACCATAGCTGGGATTGTAAATAGAAAAATAAAATCTAATATATGTGCATTTAGGAGAACTCCTAGGGTTGAGTAAATGATCAAAAAGAAAGAAATTTCATGTCACAAAATCCAACATTGGAATGGCTTAATCATATTAAAAATGGTAAAAAGCTCTAAAGCTATTACCTCACGCAATGTGTAGTTTCTAAAACAAGGTAAAAAATTCCCTTTTATAATTGAAGAAGAAGAAGAAGAAGTAGAAATCAAAGGGCGATTTCAAGAAAGTGCAAGATGACTCTTAAGCTAAATATAATAAGCTTGAGGCCCAAGTTTAGCATCTAGTGGTTGCATTGAGCACGCAATCGTCCGAGTTGCAAAGCTAAGCTCTGGACTCCTCTTTACCTATGGCAACAAAAGTGCTTGGTCCCTCACTCCCTCCGCCACAACTATTGCCACCCTATAGGTACAACACTTGGTATCTAGGTTGCCTTATCCTCGAGTCAACGATAAGGTCAAGCCCATTTCTCTCATCAACATGGAGGTGGTGCCTTCTACTCTAACGTCCTAGTTCCTGAGAATTCCTTCTCCGTGAAGGGAGGCCTCCAAAGTGAACATCCCGAATGCCATGGACACGGCGGAGGAGATATAGAGCGTAGGGATTGCCATGACTTATCCTTGACTTGAGGATAAAGCTAATGAAGGAGCTCCAGCCTTCAAAAATGTACCAGCATGAGGAACTTCTCTAGAGTCAGTCCATTTGCTGATAGACATTGAGGAGGAGAAGGTTGATTACAAAGATAACAACTACGAAATCCAAGATAATGTCTCAAAGGAATACAAAGAGGGGCCTCCAACATCAACAGCAGTGGCATGGGAAACTTCTCATGCGTCTAAGTTGACACAAGTACAACCCTCTGAGCCATATGGATTTGATTGAGTCTACTATCTTTGAAGGCATTCATGTTTTTCTCTACCTCTAGTAGAGGCAAATTGTGAAATAATTGTCAAATTTCATCTTTGTATACGCTACTTCACAAGATGGCGTGGCCATTCCTTTGTTGGATGACACGCACAACAAAACCATTTGTGGCATCTCTTTTGTGATCTAGTGTAGTATAGTCTTCAACATTGAGTGTACAACTTTTTTGGCTATAGTTCCAAGAAAATATTTTTGAAAATGTATTATGTATAATCTTTCTAAATAAAATATAGAAATTTTCATACATCTATTCATTTAGTTGCATCCTAGGGCTAATTGAATCCGGCTTTTGATGTTTTGATTTAGCAATTTGAAAAAAATAAAAGCATACACTGTCCGCTGCCAATGAAAGCGCTCCCTAATAGGAGGCTATATTTGCCTAATGGAATTTAATGCAAAAATATGCTTACTAGCTCTCCCACTTTTGCATTTCACCTGATAACTCCAATTCTTTGTTGTCTTCTTTTGATCAAGTAGAATCAGAGGGTGGAAGAAAAGTTGTGTTGAGGAATGTGCCTCCATTAGTGCTGCTAGTGCAGAGGAAATGGTTGAACATTGTCTTCGACCTGAACAACATGCTTTGTCAAAGCGCCATGAAGTTGTATGGGGAGAAATTCAAACCATATCAGATCAAAGACAAAGTTCTCTGCCACAAAAGACCCACCATAGTTAGGCCCAAGGCAATATTTGCTTGATAGAACTTGGACGTATTCCCCTAGTAGGTTTCAAAGATTGTGGATTGGATCTTAGTGTAGACCATAATGTTTAAGCAGAATGCGGAGGGCATTGCGGGACACTTGTTCAGTAGGTGTAAGCCACCTTATAATATCCTTAGTTAGGACCAATGCATAAAGATAGAGTTTGCTTTGAGGGAGTTGTTTCATCTCAATTCTCAAAAATCCATTGCCTAAAAGATCTTATCGAGGCCTTGTTCAACAATCCAAGTGGAGGCTTCTCCTTCACTATGAACAATACCATTCTCATTGACAACTCTCCCAACAAGAGTGTCTATAATGAAAATGGCAATGCCATTTTCTCCAGTAGGCTAGCATGTGAAGCCACGAGATCCAAAGGGACAATGGCCTCATAGAGAAACTTCTGTCCTAGCTCAAGGGTCTAGATTCCCTCTACCAACATGGGCAATTGCATTAGTGTATGAACAAAAACCAGATTGGCGTGAACCCTCTAGTTGTGGATGACTATAATCTCAAGAAGATTATAGAGGGCATGAGAGAGTCCGCACAATTCATGGGGGTCTAGTACAAGCTTCATGAAATAGGCTTAGTTATAGAGCCAAGCTAACATAAGAAGTAGACCCATTTGTAGATTGGCATTTGCTATAGGATGACATTTTATTTTTTCTATATTTTGTATGCTACATTTTATTATTTAAATAATATATTCGGATACTATTTCACACAAAAATTTTGACTTGTCTTTCGGGAATTATTGTGCATGCGTATCCAAATTTTTTTGCATTGAAATTGTTTGTTCCTAAATTTATCTTTTGGTGGGAGATAATGTAGATGGCTTTGTATGCTATGTAGTTAATGGTGTTCGAAGAGGTTTAATTTTTCAAACCACAGAAAAGGCAAAGGTTGATTGGGAGTCTCCTTTCCGATTTAGAAAAATCAATGTTGACCAAATTGGAATCCGAAGGTGGGAGCTGTGATATGAGCCCCGTTCAAAGCCCTACATGTTGCATTCTACAGTCAACGCGGCGTCTATGGCCATAGACTACTCAAAGGAGAACATTGAAGATGGTGTCATCAACATCCCTCCAAGCCGTAGACCTCCAAGAACTCCCATCTATTATCTTTCTCCATTGAAATGGGCATCGTCAGGTCGAGGAGGCTCCTTCTCCCCCATTTCACAAACGAACTCGACTACAAGTTGCAAATTGAACCTTCGCATGCACAATGTGTTGGGATATCCTTGCCTCAAAGATACTCTTTCGTCTCCATTTGCACTTCTTTGTGTCCACCTCGTGGGGCAAAAAGTGTCATCTCTACTAAAGGCTGAGGCAAGGATTGCGTCGCTAGAAGCAATAGGTTCTAAACCCTCTCTTTGACTCAAGGATGAGTCGGCTCAATTGTTGCAATCCGTGGGAGCTAGATGAACTTTCTTTGCTGACACTCTTTTCCATCAATAGATTTTCAGAGAACATCGATGGTCTTTGGACTCCAAATTTGTTAGAAATTGAATTCCATACATAGGCAATGTTGATGCGTTGCTATCCAAGCTACCTCCTTGAGGGTCCAGATCACTTCCTACTTCTGAGGTCCCGTAGAACGTCAATAAGCAAAAGCAAAAGGATGGTGGATCCAAGAGTCTCGACTTCTATGGTGCAAAAGACAATGATAGTCAACCACATCATCACACTTAATGCGAAGATATTTTCAAAGGCCTTGCGAAGCTAAAAGCAATAGAGACAACCAAGAGCAAATGTATAGCCAATATAGAGGCCCAGACTAGCGGCTCAAGTTTTTGAAGGCTTCGGCTTCTATCCCTCAATTACTATTAATAGCATAATAAATAAACATAAAAAAGTACTTAGAATACCTAAATGCCCCTTATTGTACAACAAGCCTTTACATGCACTCTAGCAAGTGATGAGGCTTAATTATACTTCATTGACTTTAGAGGTTAATATGAAAAAAGCTTCATACTTCATTCACTTTGATCATTCATTGTGAGCAAAAGTTACATATTCTTTTTGTAATCAAACTATCAATGAAGTAAAACTTTGTGTACTAAAATTTCCTCAAACATTTCTAGCAACTGCTTTGTGGAAAATTATGTAGAGCATTAGTTTACGTCTTCTTCTCAATGGATGGATGGATGAATGGAGGCCGTGGGTCTTGTTTCTTTTAATTCAGAAGAGGCAACATATTTAAGACTTTGAATTTCTATTGGATGTTTGCTTGTATTTATCACTGGGTTCAACAACTATTACTTGAATAGTACTTTATACTCATTTTTCAAAGTCTCAAAGTTAGCACTTTGTCTCAATTCAATGAATAAGGCTTTTTGTGGTAGCTAATAGTGCTTAAAACACACAAATTAGTACCATTGTTTTCCAATACTTGAAAATTTAAAAAAAAACATCTATGGCCATTCTTTCACCTAACGAGACCTAAATATTAGAAGGATGGAAGGGAGGGATTTTTAGACCCTTAATGGTAAATAAAACAATCCCATTCTAAATATTTAAATTCAAAAAACCTTTTAAAAAAAAATGGGGTATAGAAACTAGTGATAGTATAAGCATTTAATAACTAATTCACTAACTTTCCACTAGTATCCAATAGCTTAAAAATAAGCTATTAAATTTCCTTTCAATATTTAGAAGGGACATTTTGCCTAATAAATATCATTCGTTTCTCTAAGTGGGGATCCAAGCACCCTAATTTTTATAGAAAACAACTTCTAAACCATAAAAGTGACTTAGGGTTTAGGATTTAGGGTTTAAGATTTAGAGTTTAGGATTTATGTTATGTATTTTGGACAATGTCTTAAGATTGAAATCAAAGTTCAAGGTTCATGGTTTTAGAATGCAAGATAATTTGCAAATGTACAAACCCTAAATTTAGAATATGGTTTATCAATTTACATTTCATTTTGAATTGCTAGTCTTTTGCCACATTCAAATTTGCTTTTGTGATTTTTAATTATAATTTTGATATTTATTGTTATTTTAGAATTAGAATGTCTAACATTTTTATAAGTTGAATCAATCTATTGTAATAAGTATTAAGCTTACAAAGAAATTAGATATATTAGACATCATGCTAAAAAAGAGAATACAACAATATGGCAAACTTACACAAAAAAATACTATAATATTGGATCATGAAGGGATTTAAACTCAAATTCTAAATCTTCCAATCCCACATGACTACTAAACCCTAATGGATAGAGGTGACCGAATAAAATATGAGTTTACAAGAGAAAACATGTCTAAACTCTATAAATGTATATTAAGTGTAAGTTAAGTTTGTTACTAAATACATGGAAATACTATTGTTTCAAATGAAATAACTTAAAGAATTTAAATAGTATGCTCAAAACATGCTACAACTTATAATTATCCTCACTTTAAATATTTCAAAGAGGAAATTTATACTCCATGTTGTTAATAAATAACATTCATGTATTCTCATCATCTATTCATTATAGCACCAAATGAGTGTGGAGGCCACCATTCAAATTGTGAGCCAATTATGTTTATCTTCATAATATTTTGAAAAGCATTTTTTATATTTTCCATCATTCATATATTTGAATTGCCATAAGCAACCAAGCATCATTGTATAATGTACTTACATTAGATTGTTCCTTTAAGTTTCAAAATTAAATTATATATTTTTTAGACACATCTATCACCAATAAATGGTAATCATAGGACAATGAGTATAGGATATTATATTATTTATATATAATTGTTAAAATCACATTTAGAAAAAGAGATTTCAAAATTAGACTAATTTTTATCATGAGTGTTTTTGAACAAATATTTATAAGAATGTCTATAATTTACAACCAAATAGTAAACTCCTTGTGTTTCTTTAAAAATATGTGTTTCATTTGAAAATACAAGCGGAATTTAACATTGTAGTTTTCATGAAGACTAGGAGTATCTTGTATGTATATATGTAAAATTCGTTTATTTTATAAGAAAAATTAAGTGATTATTTATTGGAAAACATGGTCATTTAGAAAACAAATATTTTGTTCTATACATTATCCTAGTTACAAAGGATGTTCATTAGAAGGACCTCTAATATACTCCAAATGAATGTAGATAAAAAAATATAGAGACATCAAAACCCTATTGTACATATTTTTTTAAATTATAACATTTTTCAATTACAAATATCACACCATTTGTACTAGAAGTTGAATAATTGTAGACTTCTATTAATAATAGAATTTTGTTTTGAAATTATATTTTTGCCAAATATAGATAAATGTATATTTTGTCTTTATGTCCTTAATCTTTAATAATTTTTAAAATATGATTTACTAGGTTCCTTGTCATAACAAGTTGACAATATAGATATAGAAAACAAGAATGTGTTTGCATGCATATTGTATAACAATCACTCTGGTGTTTCACTAAACCTTGTAGTATATATATACGTGCGTCAAATTTTTTTATTGTGGGGCATATTTAGATATTATTTCACAATAGATATGCCCCAATTGTAATTATTTTTAATTCTACTTCTACATTTTGCCTTTCCAATTATTTTTATTTCTACTTCTACTTTTTTCATTTCCAATAATTCATTAGATAGAATTTTAGGTACTTTACACAAAAGTCTAGGCACAAATTTAAAAAGTCAAAATGTAAAGACTAGTACTTAAAGACTTTCTATACATTTAAAAATTATTTAAAACATTTAGAATTCTAAAACCACATTTCAATGAAGATTTAAATACTTGAGAATATTTAGAACTTCTTATTGGTTTCTTTTACAAATTTCATGACTTTTGGGATTTACAGCCATTAAATTGCAAACCCCTTTCATTTCCATTTTTTTTCCATTAGTGTACACGTTGATTAAAAATGGCTCCAATTAAAAATTCTTAAGGTTCAAGTATTGGTGGGTATTTAGAACAAAATGTGATAGAATAAAAAATTATTCATTAAATTTAAAATAAAAGTGGCGTAAGCAATCTAAATGTAAATATCTTTATACACAAAATTGTGTTAAGATGACATGGAACATTGTCCTAGGTAATTCCAAATGTTCTCCCAAACTTCAATATCTAAATGATCTCTTTTTCCTCTTCCAACTACTCTCTTCTTCTCTTTTCCGGATTCAACTACTATCCGGATTTCAATCTCGATCCGGTATAACCCGGTTTTTGATTACCACTTTTCAATATACCGATTTTCAATTCCTTTGTTTTACCATTAGAGGGTTCATTATTGATCTTTCGAGGAGTAGGAACTTTACCACTCTAGTTCTCCCACACTTACTAAACTGACTAAAACAAACAAATACCTAAGTAATGAAGGTATTACAGCAAAGAGGAGAAATCTAGATCCTCACAACTTTCTGGATGGCCTATCCGACAAGTAGATCACTCAGGATTACCCTCACTCTCTTCCACTACAACAATAGATTATAAGCAACCCAGAACCAATTGAGGGTAGTCTTTCTAGATGTTAGATGGATTCTAACGTTGGTAGACCTTCTAGTGAGTGGGAGTTTCCGTTGGTAGTTGTTAATCTTCGCACGAAACCGAATTTGATTCCGGACCTAAATTCACACCATTCTTCAAATGAATCAGATTATCGTTCTAGTAGTTCAAAAGTACCACACACAACTTACTTATAAATCCAATACTATTATAATAGTACTCCCTCAATTTGGCCCAATTACTCAAAAATCTGGATCCTCCTCACCCAGCCTTCTCACATCTCAATACTCAAGCAAACAAACTAACACATTCCAGACACAAAGATGTTAGAGCCAAAATGTCCAACTGCTGGCTTAGATTAAAGAAAGAAATGAAATACAATTGAAAACACTCTAGAATGGAATGAGAGGGCAATAAACTTGCCCGCCCTTTAAAACCAAAACCAAAGTCAACACCCACAAAGCCAAAAAGGCACCTCAAAAACCAAAAAACCACTCAATGAACACTTCTAAATATCCGGAAAGTTCACAACTAGTTGTCCTGTGAAATCTGGAATCCAGGCCTACATAAGGAAAACTTGTTTCAAAATCTAAAAATAAAAATCCTAACTAACTAAAGGCAATTTGCTAACTATCTACCCCTACGCACCTATTTCGTGTTGAGCTTTCAGTGGTGAGTCTTCTTCTTCTATCTTTGTCTTGGACTCTATCTCTTCCTATAATGACTCCTTGATTTCCTCAATCTCCGGATCCTTAGCTTGTGGCAAATCACTCAATTTGATCTCCACATGATCTTACTTTGGTGATGGATGCTGCATGTGCAAAAAGTCTTCCAAATGAAACTGGGCTAGATTCGTCATCACTTCAATCCATACATCGAGATTGTCGCGAACATTAAATCTGGATGTCTTGAACTTCCTAGCTACAATTTGTCCAGAGAGTGGAAGAATCGGGGCGGGCACTTCTTACTGTAGTAAAACGATCTGTCTACTTGGCTCTTTCTCCGGCACTGGAATTGTTTGCTCCGTTAGAGTTTGTGCTTGACTAACTGGAGGATCTGTAGCTAGAGTCAGAATACCTTTCAAACCTTCTGGTTGTCACTGAACTGAAATACTAGAAATCTGCTAGATCAAAGCTTATCTAATTAGAGTATCTAAAGACCAATTACTGGGGACTTTTGGAAATCCTCTTAAATCAATGGCCTTATCCAGATCTAGGTACCCTAGTAACTTACATGTGTCCTTCAAGATAACTCCCATCCAAGTTTTGAAATCAACTAGGATCTTTACCATCCTCGATTCAGTCATATGACCTTCCTTCTTCAACTGGGCGGGGTAGAGTTCAGCTCTGATTACTATATGTGTAGTGGCTTAAAACACACTTCACTACTCAATGGGTTCACCACGCCTTGTTTCCAACTTTGCTTGAACTACAACTAGCTAACACTCTACATGACACCCACCCACAATGTTAGCTCCCATTTCCAACTCACTTTGCTAAGTCCTAGTCACTGAGATTTTAGCATACACTCCCCACCTGACACTGGGCATGTCACTTGGTGACATGGGGTGGAGCTCCATTTTGGAGTCCTAAAGTCCATGGTGGCACTACTCACCAAGGTCCTCACCACCCTTGAGAGGCACTTTATCCCAAACTAGTCCTTTATATACTTGCTACTCTTTGGCATTACTAATTGGGACTCCTCACTCATGATACATTGAGTGTGGGCTAGTTTGAGGTGGGGTTTCATCCCAACCAGTGCCATAAGACACTTTACACAAGTGCCCTATGGTGCCTTGGAGCCGGTGATGAAAGCTCACTATCAACTTTAAGTCATTGGGGTTCATCAAGACTCACCAAGGCTCCAAGAGTGAGTGAGGAGGAAGCCCAACCCCTCCTATAGTACTTTCTGTAGGATTTAATAGACCCCCCTTTCTATATACCAAAGGGGGTTCCCAACCCACCTTGGGTTTTGGAAGACCATTCGACTCCAATTTGAACTCCCTTCGTTTCCTCACCATTTGAACTTTCGAACTTCCAAATGACTTAACTCTATGCTTAGAGCTCCAAATTCAACATGCGAGCCCATTCAAAACATCTAAGCGACAAGTAGATGTCGATGGACTATTCACTTGTCCCATTTGGACAAGTTCTCACAAAGTTATGGCCCTTCAAAGATTCGGATCCACCGAGGGAGGCGTCACGCCTTTACCAGAGCCCTTCTTTTGGCTATAACTTTTGACTCCTAACTTAGAACCTTGTAATGCTTGTCATTCTATCATCCTTTTGTTTTTAGCTTTCCAAGTGTATGCTATATCCTATATTTCTTTGAAGGATTCCTTAGGAACCCCTTACTATTAGGCCTAAAGTGTCTCGGTGTCATTAGGACACCCCTAACTTTGAACATCCATAACTTCTAGCCAACTAGTCCAAATCACGCGTTCTTTCAACGATTAGGTGCGTCTTTTAAAGAGCTTTTCAAAAATGTATGAAACTATACCATAACCTTCAAATTCAGGGCAAAACTACGCTTTGTTCGCTTGGAAGTGTCTCAAAACTCTTAGTCTATTGCAAGGCTTGGGGAGTCACCACCAAGGTCCCCCTTGTTCTTTAATGCACTTCGGCACCCAAAGGAGATAGGGATGTGACAATATGTTTCAAAACCATTACTAGTTCCTTCAAATCATGGACAAGTCAAAGAGCATCCAACTTCTTTTTTCTTGCTACATTTAATTCCCCTTCCATCTACTCTAATTGGGATTTGAGGCTATCCCTTTCTTCTTCCAATTTTTGGATTTGCTCCTCCTTTTGATGGAACTCTTTTGGATGCGGCCATTTCCGGATCTCATCCAAAATCTTGTCCAACCCTACCTTGAGTTTGTTTGAAATGAGGAGTAGGTGATCCTCCATGTCGCCATACATTTGTTTGGCTTGTTGCATCCACTAGAGTTCGGCTTCAAAAAAATTTAAGTCTTCATGCTGATCTTAATTTGGACCCAACTCTCTTCTATCCAACGTTGGTGCCTTTCCTCGTGCAACTGTATCCATTGACTTCCTTCGTTTTTGATCGACAGTTTCTTCTTCTTCTTTCGATTGTCCTCCTTCGTCAGATTCCTTTTCTTCCTTTTCTAGTTCATCGGTCAAGTTGTACTTCAAGATCTCAACTCTAGTGTTATATTGAATTGTTTCTTGACCACTTAAGATCTCCTTGTGATCATAGAGGTGAAATAGATACGAGGCAATAGCATTGTGTTTTGCCTTAGCCACGTGATCAATTAGTTTGCCTACTACACCCTAAATCACTCTCTTTCAATGTACAATCCGATCCTCTAAGGCCCCGAAGATGGCAAGGTTGACAGGACGGTCGGACGTCCGAGACGTCCGGACGCGGACGTTGTGTCCGCAGCGTCCGTTGACATTCGCCCCGCCTGTCCGCCCCACCCGTCCCGCCCAGTACGCCCTGCCTCGTCCGTCCGCCCCGCCCGTTCGCCTTCCGACGGCGGGAGGGACGCTGCATCCGTGAGGACGGACGTCCGGGTTACGGACGCTATTTTGGGGCGGACGTACTGATTTGTCAACCCTGGAAGATGGTATTAGCCACCGTGACCATAATTCAAGTAGACTTTTCCAAATATAGGATCGGAATGAGGAATTACAGTACCCGTCTATGCCTTTTGTTTTTGCAATCTCTAATGGTGAAAGCTTCCTCTGCGTGAGCTTGACTCCAGCACTTTCCAATCATGTACTTATTTGACCTTTCGGCTAATCCGAGTCCACTCTTTTTGAACAAATATACATCTGCCCAAATGTCTTTTGATCGAGCTACGAGTCGACTTGTCACCGTCAACTCATATTGGTTTGGAAATCCGTAAATGAGTTCTTGGATCATCTCCTTGTACTTCATACTCCACAGCCTATCTAACAATCTGACACACCCGATATACATTAGAGCCTCTTCTACCTACACTCGGTGGGCCAAATTAGAAGGATTGATCGAATAGACCATTTGGGCTATCACTATAGACTTTCATACAATCAGATCGCTAACCGCCACCATGAATCACCAACACCTGACACCTGACAACCTGATTTAGTGCAAATGGCACCAACCTTTCAGTTCTCTCCTTATTACGATCGCTAATTCACCACTCTTTTTCTCAAGTATGTCCATGAGGTTCAGCATCCAAAAAAGGATAAAAGTAAAGTGGTGGTAGGTTTAAGTACTCGTCGTGTAGCCAATAGTTTCTATTGGAGAATGGGTAGAAGACTGTTCCTATAATGATACCTTAGTTTCCTAGACTAGAATCCTAGAACATAGGTTCCTAGAATTTGGAACTTTTTCAAATTCTGGATCTATCTCGAATCTAGCAATCTAGAAACTGACTATTTCCAAAATAGTCTTCAAGGAGTAGGAATCCCTATGAGTTACCAAAAAAATAAAAAATTGTACGTCTATCTCACCCTATTCTACACTAATCCTATCCAGCTTGTGTTTCCATACTTCTACAAAAAGTTCTCATTTTTTTGAAATGTATAAATCTTTGCTAAATACTAGAGCCAATTCATTCATCAATTTTGAAGAACTTTAGTTTCATATGTAAGATTTATGAGTTCATGATTCAAGTATTAATTATTTTTTTCCAAAATTTTTTAATTTATAAAAAAACACATAAATCTTAGTTACATGGAAGCTTAAAGATCTACATACTTATTTTCTATGTATTATTTTTCTTTGTGCCTTAAATTTTTTTATGGATTTAATTATGTTTATTATTTAGCAACTATTTGTATAAATTTAAGGGCTACAAACTAGAAATCTGCGATTGTAAGCCTCCCTTTGCAAAGTCATAAAATAATTTTGTTTGAATTTTTTGGTTTTAGCTATTAAGGCTATGTGTGTAAGGTGTTATGCTTGAGAAGAATGGAGGTTGCGTGGACTTAGACTAGTAAGGTTTAGGGGCACATGCACTTAAACTACCTCAATAAACATTAGGATCAGTTAGAGGGTTGAGAGTCAAGAGTCTAGGATTGGTTGTAGGATTGTGTGTCTAAGTTTGGTTGGAGGTTGGAGGTCCAGGTTTGGGTGGTGGAGGTCGGTTTCAAATTTGGAGTTTGAGGTTTGGGGGGGCGCATATTCGGAGGTTGAGGGTCGGCTTAGGGTTTAGAGATCAAAATTTGGAGAGGGGGTGCACAAGTTTGAAGGTTATTTCCTTCCTTCAAAATTCTAGTTTTTCAGGAATCCACTTTAAAGCCTTATTCATTAAATTGAGACTCTTTCAAGTCTTATTTTAATTATATACTATATTTATAGAAATAACGTGCTCATTAAATTGAGACTTAAGCACGTTGAAACATGTATTTAAAATATTTTCAAGTATTTAAAAAAGGATTAATAATTGCATTACATGTTTGAATTTTATAATTGCATTATTCATTTAGAAAAAAAAAATCCATTAAATTGAGACTCTTTAATAAATTGAGACTTAAAAATGATGAAATTTACATTTAAGATGTTTTTGAAACGCATATAATGAGACACTTTTTTAATTAAAGACTTGCATGTATCAAATTAATTATGTCCCATCTTCTAGTTCCAAGTTTAACATGATACTTGAAATTTCAAACAAACAAATATTGAGAAAAAAAATACATAGTAATGAACAATGAAATATAGTAATCCAAAAATACTATTAAACAAAATCATTTTCAATACAAAGTCCCTCTATCATAATAGAAAGAACACAACACATGCATGCAAACTACTCAAATAATCTAATAAAATGCAACATCACATTTTACTAAATGTTTCAAATCAAAACTTGACCGATATAACTATGGACTATTCATCATTGCTCTAAAGATTCATCGTTGTTGGAATTTAACATAAAGGCTTCCATTAATGCTTTTATGATATCAATTTGTGCTTTTGGAATTGCAACCCTTGGATCAAAAGTTTGTTCTCTAAATTGTGGCTTCCAAGTTGTTATGATGTAGTTTGTGTTCGACCAAGTCAGAGATATTACTTGATCTTCACGCCAAACATTACCTTTCTTTGTGTCCCATCCAACATACATATGCATGTCAATGTGTTGACTAGAAGCTACTGTCCAATATTGTATTTGAATCATATAAATGTGCCTTAGATCCGGATTTGGGTTTGTAACTACTTTCGTAAGCCAAAACGATTTCGGGTCACCATTAGCAGAATGCACCATGACAAAGTAACCAACAAATACATTACAAACAATACGGAATGAAGGTTGAAGATGGTCACGCCTACGCCCATTAAAGGTTTCATCTTCCATATAGTTTTTGTCAAGTGTACCATCATTTTGCCTTTTGTCAACATCTATGATGGCAATTTGGGTCTTTGGCTAAAATCCATGTTGCAAACTCGGTTTAACCTCAAGAGGTTCATCCATAACAGCTCAAACATCTTTCTAGTATTTTTTTAACAAATCAATCTTCCTCCTAATCTCCCCAAAGTCCTCTTCATCTGCCATTTGGCTCCAATATGCAATGAAACTGTCCAAACCCTTTTTAACATCTGTAGAAGCACGCATTTCACGTGGAATCAATGGTAGTAGATTACTATTCGGCACTCCTTCATGGGCCAACTAGTAGAATCTTTGTGAAATTTGAACTATTCTTTCTTAGAATGGCTTTTCAAACAATCCCCACCGATGTCCAAGTACCTTTGCTCATATCTTTTGAAATCAAATACCTCTTTGATGAAATGAAATATTACAAGGTTATTTTTGCAATCCATGAAGGACTTTATGAGCTTTAGAAGTGTGGGATAGTCACCTTCCTTCAACTTATTGCTCCATCGACCAAAAAAAGCATCACTGTCTTCATAACTGTGCTTGACAATGAGAAAATTGATGTAGACCTTGTAGAGAATGCCATAGTGGACAAGTAAAGAACAAAAAGCAAACACATATCGGTTCTTGTTGTCCATTGATGCATTATTAAGTTGCAAAGTCAATACAGGAGGAAGAGGTTGACTATGGGAACTTGGAAAGTTAGATTCTTGTTACTTCAAATAGAATTTGAAGTAAGAAGAACATTCCTAGTATATTTTTTTGCTTTTAGGAGTTAGAAACAAAGAAATTACTAGAATTATGGATTAGTAAATCATAGGATCTCTAAACTAAGATAAAATGGTTAAGGAGGAAATTTGTATTTTCTAGTCCTAATCGGAATCAAATCCTGGACAATTAGCCCAAAAGTAGTTACAAGACTTTTTGGCAATATCGAAATCGTAATCGGGATCCATCTAGAAGCCAATGGATGCAGGCAAAATTAAAGGTGGAACGTTCAATGGCCGGAAAGTCCGTTGAAACACCGCACCAGTCATCTCCAACAGCTACAGGAATGAGAACTAGAGAAGAGAAAGGAAGGTCACTCTCCTTCCCCCCTCACTTGTTTCTAGATCCACCTGAGCTTTGGAATTTGTATTTGTGTGTTTTTGCTCTAGTGAAGGAGTTTTGAGAGTTTTGAAATTCTAGTTCCTACAGAATGGATATGAAGAAGAGTTTCTTTTTTGAGTGAGTTTCTTTAGGAGTCTGAATATTTCAAGATCTAAGGAACTTGAAAGGTGGTGAGAAATGTCTCAATGCATTAGAAGAGATGGTGAAGGCAGAGATTGAGGAGGAACCACATCTAGTCATCCTCCGGTCAATAGTTTCGTGCATCCCAAAGAACAAGAGTGCAAAGAAGCACTTAAAGGAGAATCCGAGGCACATTGGCTACCAAGAATTTTTACAACTGCCTTGGAACTTGTAGGATGAAGCGATGGTGTAAGAGCTAATGGAGGACTAGTCCAACATATGGGAGAAGATTGTGAAGAGGTAGCCATCAAAGTGGACATTCACTCTATAGGGGACAGTCAATTGCTTCCCAAATACCAAAGAAGGATGGGCTTCCCGAACCGACAAGTTTGGGAGTGGTAAGTTTTCCAATCTAGTTCACTCCAAAGATGGATATGTACTTATAGACTATGAGAGCTTGAGAGAGAAGAGAGTATTAGAATTCTTATTCTCAATCTTGAATCTAAAGAGACCTATGTGGCTTATAGTCACTTTAGCAAATATGATCTTTAGAGTACTATTTGGAGATAGGAAAGTCAATTGGAAGATAATCAACTAGGATGTAGTGGCTAGGATGGTTGGAGTAGCCAGAAAGTCCAAACCCTTTGGGCTCATCCCGTTCTTTTTCCATCTTTCTGAATCCTTGGATCTGTTGAAAGATGTGGAGAAGTCAATATACAAAAGTGTTGTAGTTGTCGCAGCACAGGGCAGGTCAATTCCCCATTATACTCACAAAAATCGCTCTAGACTATAACTAAGTGACTCTAAATATCGAACCCACGAGATCCTGTGAAGTATCTAGCTCTATTAAGCAGTTAAGCTCAGTCAGTATCCCAATCTTACTTTCCGGTCCTACATCTAGAACCAGAAATACCACCACACCGGATAACTACAGACCGGATTACTCCTTCTTCCGGTCCTACTAACTATCCGGTCCGTACAAATACCCAAATCCCAGGATCTCACAACTTCCGATTCTGGAAATCCGTCCTGTCCAATCCGGTCCGGATGGTCATCCTGTACCCGTAATCCTATCCGGTTTAGTTTTGCCTCTGTTTCACCATCAGAGGGGTCGCCGCTTAATTTTGAGAGTGGTAGGCCCACCACTCCTTCCGTGACTTATAGTGGCTGAAGACCCACTGTCCTACCTTCTAAACTCCTAAGCTAATCCGGATCCGGTTTGGTCCTTCACAACAACCCAGATAGCAATCCGGGTCGTAGGTCACACAAAGACCCCACACTCGACCCTCTCGTACTACAATGACCTTGATGCTACTTCCGATCCGTGCGAAGACAAGTGGTTACAAGTGCACCCGTCCGTTCCAACATCAACTAAAGTTCTTCCGTTACCCAGACGGGTGGTGAGACCTCACAGGAGATCGGACACTCGACCGGATTTCCCACCTGGGAGTTCTAGCGCAGCTAAGGAATCCCTCCCTACCCGCCTAGCCTAACAACGGCTTTCTCACCCGGAATCTCAAACTCTAGACGTGCTGAGGAACTAAGTTCACTCCCAACTCTTCTGTACCTACTCACATGCACCTAGGATCGGAAAATAAACACCAAGGGGAGAAATCACTTACAAACCAACTCGTACTATCCTAACTCCACATCATACAATCCTGTCGAGCTGGAGAGAGATACACAACGAAGGGAATAGAAGAGTACAAGAAGTTTGCAAAATGAACAACTCCCAATTCCCATCGCAGGAACCGATTTATATACAAAGGGTCAAAACCCTAAAAGCACAAAAAGGAGCGGAAAACCCGTGGGGGTCCGCCGCCATCCTAATCTAACTTCCGGTCTAACCTAATACTATTGAGCCGGATTCGGATCCGGATCCGCTCCTACTCCTAACTGAAATTAAAATCCTATCTACCCTACAACTCGAGATCCTATCGTCGGGCTTCCAACCTCCGGGACTAGCTCCTCGAAGACTTCGCTCAAATTCCGGACCCGTTCCCCCTCCGCAGGATTCGGTCCGGGTGGAGACTCCAAGTCGATGGTGATATCCGGTCTCGTGCCCGGAGTCCCAGTCCGTGCAGACTTCTTGGACTCAGGAGTCCAATCCTTCCTATCCTTCTGAATGGTCGCGTCCGGAAAGAGATCCGGTAGAGAGATGTCCGAAAGGTGAATACCTTTGTCGCACGTCGCTCCCGTCAACTTCCGGCTGCTCTCCTCGATCCAGTCCGCTGCCTTCCGCCCCTCCACCATTGCCGTCTCCACCTGCTCAGCGAAGTCCGCGAGAATCCGGACCATCCGGAAACCGGATAGTTTCTTCTCTTCGTGGATCTTCTCGTCGAAGAGCTTCGCTTTGGCAGCGGCCGTTCCGGTCTCTCCCAGGACCGCCTTGATCTGCTCGGCTATCTTCCGAGTCTCTTCCGCCATCTCCCGGGCGGCCGTCATGTCTTCCTGATAGGCAAAAAGTGTTGCCTTCAGTTTATCCACCTCCTCCTGTAACCGGCGGATCTCGGCTTCCTGCTTCCGGGTCTCTTCCGGATTTGTGATGCATTGCGCCACTTGTTCCACTAATTTGCTGTCCGGTGCCGCACCCACCAACTTGCCGATTGCCGCAAGCGTCCTGTGCTTGACCTCCCAATCTGCCCTGATGTTGCAGAGGACGTTGATCAGACCGTTGAACGGATCTTGCATATCCGGATCTCCCCCGGAATTGGTCTTCTCGGCTTCCGGTTTCTCCTCCGGGGCCGGTTTGTCTTGACCGGGAGGCGTCCCGCGCTTGTGTGGAGGCGTCAGCTTCTGTCGCTTGATCGGCGGCATCAGCTCCTCCTCTTCCTCGTTGGACTCCCGGTCTGACCCGGAATCGGATTCCGCCTCGTCATCCGTCTCCGACTCCCCATACTTCAGGAGCACTTCCTGCGTCTTCCACGCCCTCTCCTTCATATCGGTGAGGACTTGGTTCTCCCGATAGAGGTGGAAGAGGTAAGGGCACACTGGAGTGGCCCTTTTCTTCCCAACCCTACTAACCAGCTGGGCCACGAGATCGGAAATGATCCGTGCCCAGTCCACTTTCCGGGTACCACTGAGGGCACCGAAAATGGTGTTGCCGAGGGTGATCGTCACCCTGGTCGGCTTTTCCGGGTGAAGAACCGGAACCAGGAATTGCAGGAGCCGACGGTGTCGGTCATCCACGCAATCCTCGACCGCGTATCCGTCCTTCGGGTTGACGGCTCCCTTGAACTTCCCTCGGACAAACTCATCCTTCCGGCTCACCATTCCCAAACCTCCTGCCCGGAAACCGTAAACCGTTCTCCACATCCTCTCGTTCCAACTGACGGGAGTTCCCCTCACGGTGTTGTCAAACTGGTTGGACAACTTTCCGAGGAGCTCCTTGACCATTCTCTCCTCCCTAAAACCCCAAGGTTTCTCGGCAAACCCTACGCAACCCATGGATTTGAGATCATCCATGAGTTCAGCCTTTTCCGGCTCTGTGGAGGGAATAACCGGAATGACTTTCCGGAGCTTCACCTCGCCTCCAGAGGGACTCGCTTGTCTCGACCTACGTAGCTGAGGCATTCCCACTCACATCTACCTCACTCTCTCCTAGCCGCACGTCCCGTTCCTCACTTCCTCTCTCCGATCTCAACCGGAAGCAAAACGAACAGAACACAAACGCACAAACGACAAAAACTCAACCTCGCGCTCTCAAGGTCGAGTTTCTAAAAGGGGGTGCAACAGTGAAAGCTCCTCCTTTTATAGTCCCTGGACCCTTTCCGGTTTGTCATCATAATCCGGTTCATCATCATCATCCGGTCCTAGACCTAATCCGTGTTACATTCCGTTTCCGTCGTTGGTTACTCCCGACCGAATTAGATCCAAGAAGCCCACTACTTCACGTTCCGTGCTAATTCTGAGTTTTCCTTCCCCACCTAATCGGATCCGGTTAGCTAATGACTAGTTTCCGTTCCTATTTTGGTGTATACTACGAAAATCAAAATTCTAAGCTGCGACAGTAGTGATGCTTGAGTATGACATTAGTGCGAAATTGGAAGAGGAAACGGGAAAGGAGAAGTTAGGAGATGAGTTGCCAGAATCAGAAAAGGAAGAAATAGCTCCATGAGAGAAAGGGAAGGGAGTGGTTGAGGGGTCAAAGGAGAAAAGTCCAATTTGGGCTCTAGATCGAAAGAGTGATGCCCTAGAGAAGGTGGTAGAAGAGTTAAACCAAATCCAAGAGCACATCTCCATTGAAAGGGAGGTAACAAGAAAGGTATATGAGCTGATGGGAATAGTCGACTCCTAAAAATTCTACAAGAGAGTGGAGATTCTTCTTCAAAATAAGGATGTGAGGAAGTTAGGGGACTGGGTTTGAGAATTGACTAGCTAGGTGAAATCGCTCCAAAGCAAACTAAAGCAAAAGTTTGAGGAGGTAGTTAGGGAGAAAAGGCTTTCATCTAAGTCCACTAATATCTTCAACTAGATCCGAAATTTCCTTGTGCATACGGGTAATGTGGTGAACAAGGCCAAATTATTTGAGGTTGGTGTTCATAAGGAAGGGTCGTAGCTAGGTCCAAAATTGGTATCAGTTCTCATTGACTATAAAGAGAAGATGGAGAGGACGTTGGATGAGATGAGACTTGTGATGGAATTGGGTTCTAAATCGGAAACAAGAAAAGGACCCGGTCAATTACTGGGAGCAACTCCCTCCAAAACACTTCCACTCTCTTTGCCTACTTCTAGAGAGCGAAAAGAAAAGAGTGTAGAGACTACTTCGCCATCAACTTGTTCCAATAGCAGAGTGGAGTCTGAAATTGGAAAAGGATCTACACTCTAATTCCAGACCAAGAGTCATTCAAGGTTAGGGGAAGAAAGTTTGGAAACACCAAAGAATAAGGTTTCCGGTCTTACTCCCAAATTGCCAAGTACTTTGAAGCGCAAATAGACTACGAAGCAATCCAGAGAGCCAAGCCCACCGATTGTGCTTGGATCAAAAGACAAAAGAGAGTTTCCAGACAACCAGAAACGAGGGTAGTATGGTTGATTCAAAAGAAGAATCAGACTTAGAACAGACCTCTCTTTCGTGCGAAAAGGAGAAAGGAAAGACTCTAGTTTCGATCAAGGGAAAGGCGGCGCATAGTAGCAAGGCCTCAGCTAGTCGCAAGGAGACAACAAGAAGAGGGGCCACTAAATAAGTGGAGGAAATTCCAAAGCGGGCCAAGAAATCTTAGTGGTAGTTATTTTAGAAGTGGAAGTAGGTAGGGGGAAGAAAATTGAAGTTTTTTTGGACTTAGAAAGTTACTTGTTAGTTGCTTTTGTATTAATGAACCTGGACATTTGGATCTAGATTTCTCGGATTTGAGATCCACTTTTGGTGGAATTAGCCGCATATTGGAAAGTCAACAAATTGTGGATTAGAGGAATATGACGTGTCATTTTCTTGTCCTTGTGTCATTTTCTTTGGTGCTTTTAGGATTCCCAGGGGTGTTAGTTATTTAAGGGTGGGTGTTAGTTTGAAGCCCTAAGCATTTTCATACTTTTGTGTTTTCTTTATTAAACAAATCAATTTCAATATTTCTACTTCACAGTGTTGAGCTCTTGTTTAACTTTGTATTGGTATTCCGGCAATACTAGAACCATTGTTTAGTGCGAGTAGCTAGGTTTATTGAATTGGGAAGAAAGAATGGCCTCTAGATTCTGTTTGGATCTAATTCTGAGAGAGCAATTGGATTAGTTGGGGAATTTGGTATACTAGACAAGAAGCTTCGTCTTGACTAGTTGCTTTGAGACTTTTGTGTGGGATAGACGCACTGAGATTAGGTGTGTTCCATAAGAATTAAGGCACATGCTAGTTAACTCGTGATGAGGTGCCATTACAACCAAAAGTAGGAATTAACAATCAAGTAGAGTTTGTGTAGTTATCGAGTTATCCCTCTATGCTTAAGGAACTCGGATAAGATAAGTCTATCATTGTAGTAAGAGAGGATAGTAGGGGTTTGAAGGTTTCTTGCATAATCCATTAGTCTAGATTGACAATCAGATTAGTTGAGAGGAAATACTTACTTCTTGTGTTTGTGTGTGTTGTTGTGTTCTAATAGAACTTTAACCACTTAAATCTCTACGAGGGTAGGATTTAACACATCCTTCCATAATTTCAATAATGGACTCCTCTGATATAGAAGCTAAACTTCTAAATTGGTTACTTAAGATTGGAACCAAAAGAAGTATAGTACTCGGACACTCCTTCGTGGTTGCTGGAGAGTAAGAAAATATTACATTTGAACAAGAAAATAGTTGAAATTAGTTTGGGAGTAAATCTAGACTTTCCGGTAGTAGATTTGGTGAGATTGGGGTTGGTGAATTTAGACTTCCGTATCTGGTTCCAGACATCTCCTTAGGAAGTACAAACTAAATCTCTTGGGAACATTACATAAGTCACTTTAGTGGTACTTTAGACCGTTTTTAGCACCAACTTGATAATTTGTCTTTCCTTGTGCTACGACACAAAGAAGTAACAAGAATCTAATTTTTCGGATTTCCACATTGACCTCCAATCAACTACTTGGGAAGAAGAAGTAGTGAATCTAACTTACTTTCGAACCGGCTAATACAACCTAAGTTAGTTTGGATTGTTGTTCCTTTTTAATGAACAACTTGTGTGAGTTTTTTGGTAGTTCTTCTAGGTTATGCAACAACTTTACGATAGACCCAATGGTATGATTGGAATCCGTCAGGGAGATATCAATGCCATAGTGTGCATATCGAACATTGCCATAGCCTTGAGCAATCATGCCTATAACAACAATAGGCATTTTTGTGAAAGAATCCGTGACTTTTGTTTTATGAGAGTAATGTGGAGATGTGGTTTCGAGTGATCCATTTTATTGTGGATGATGGTCAACATCT
Organism: Pseudoscleropodium purum; assembly: GCA_963969395.1. Classification (NCBI taxonomy): domain Eukaryota; kingdom Viridiplantae; phylum Streptophyta; class Bryopsida; order Hypnales; family Brachytheciaceae; genus Pseudoscleropodium; species Pseudoscleropodium purum. The sequence continues at coordinate 10,908,763 of OZ017805.1, read as the reverse complement.
TATTAGGGAATTTCTTTGAAATTTGTTGATTTGAATAATATAGCTTTCTATGTGCTTTTTTCCCTATTGTATGAGTGTTCAATATTTTAGACCACTTATTGTATATAGTGGAATATGGAATGCAAGTACTTTTCAATTGCTTGTATGTATTGCGCAATTTACATCAAGCAAAACTATCTCCACAAACCTTGGGAGCAAACTCTAGAAATAAAGCACACCGAATGCTACTCAAGCCACTTGAAGAAATTGGCTATAAATTGAACGCCTCATTTGCCTCATTAATCTTTGGTAATTGATCACTCCAACAAAATGAGGGTTGACAAATCTCTATGTCCACCCGAAAAAGGCGTTCGTAACCTGGACGTCCGTCCGCACGGACGCCAGCGGATGCAGCGTCCTTCCTGCCATCGGAAGGCGGACGGGCGGGGCGGACAGGGCGGACGACGTCCGCGAATGTCAACGGACGCTATGGACACAACATCCGCGTCCGGACATCCTGGACATCCGACCGTCCTGTCAACCCTGAACAAAACCCTTATGACAAAACCATTGTAAGGACTTTCTCCCCGATCGGTGGAGTTCTTGATTTGTAAGGCATATTGTCAACATCAGGAACGAAAATCATCCTCAATGTGGCAGTCGCCTATAATGTATGGAGCTTGGGTTTTTTTGAACCTAAATTCCCATGCTCTTGAGCACACTTCCCATCTTTCGTCATTTCTTTATACTTGTAGAAGTTAGCTTTTGAAATGCCATGGGTAGTCCACCATGTAGTGGGACACACATTCTTCCTAGACAAAGTTATCCACTCCTTGCCTGTAGGGTCTTTGCAGGTCTTCCATGTACATGAAGAAGACACTTCTTGTGAGTATACACTCCACCGCATACATGAAGTTCAAATCAAATGGCTCAAATTTCTTTACATAGAAAAGGTTGCAAATAATTATTGGAACAACACGTTATTATAAACACTTGAGCAATGGCTTGTGCATTGAGGAGGTTTTCTTTTTTCAACGCATTGTTGGGCTGAACTCTTTCCCATGAGTTATAATGTCAATGAACACCCACATGAAGGCGACGGTTCAAGGCCATCATGGCAATCTTACAAATATATGTTTGATCATGGTCATACAAACTGACATCATTAAAAAATACTTGCTTAATGTCCCAAGAATGCATTGACTACATCCAAGTTGATGAAACTTTTGCTTTGCACAAAGGCTATACAATTTGAACAGCAACTCAATCGCCACTAAGGGGCTCCTCATCCATGTTAATGACCAAGTCCACATCAATGCTTTAACAAACTGCCCTTGCGACAACATCTCCTACTTCATTCTTGAAGGTAATAAGCTTTGTATTCCATTTTGCACAAAGAATCCCATTGCAATCAACAACCTCAACAAGCAATATTGGGATTAGATTCGCAAATTCATTAGGATCATGAAAATCCATTCTACATAGTTAAAGCAACAAGACATTATATCAATCATCGAGTTGAAGATATATTATCTAGAAACAATCATTTGTAGATGAAATACTCATGAAAAAAACCAGTACTCCTAATTGAATGATAGGCAATAAATATGAACTTCGTTGAAAGGAAGACCACAGAACACAAGTACAACAATGCCACTAACAACAATGCACTTAAAAGCAATGATTTCACAAAAATATTTTGAAATTGGAAAAAATTATTAACTCTCCCCTAAAGACCTGAAGAACTAATACAATATCTTCTTGCTTGACAAGATTTTCATATTATTTAAATTAGTTTTAATATCATCTAGTCGTTGAGTACATTTTCCAAGAGTTAAATTTTTGACTTTAGATGAATTGAATATATACGTCCATATTATATATGTCCATGTCTATGCTACACGAAAAAAAGGAAACTCTATTACTCCTGACTTAGCAATATATGCATAAGTATTCATATACTCAATTGCAAGACAACACTCCGATTGCCAATGAAGGAAAGAGGACAACATCTTCAACTTGACAATACCTCTTTTAAAAACAAATGAAGATATCCATTTCATATATTATTTACAAAACAATACCCTTCAGAAAGGCACGATAGGAAACACAACTACTCTATAACAATACATTCCTTAAAATAAGAGAATTCCACAATAATGAAATTCATAAAGATTTCTATCAAACCAAAGTGAGGTAAAAAAGTACCAAAGATGATAAAATAATAGAGCATGTAGAGATAATATAGGGCTTGAACGAATGAAAATGAGAAGCTTTGATTTTAGAAGAATATTATATATATAGAAAACATGAATTTAGGAGCCAATTTCTGTGACAAAACATTGATGATTTGATAAAGATGATCATCATAATGTATATATTACGTGTGTACAAGCTTCACTAAGGCACAAAGTTCAATGTAATATATATAGTGCTATCATTTATCTACCAAAATCTAATTTTGTAATGTAAACATTTATCATGTGTGATTTACTCTTAAGCTTCTGTAATGCCTTTAAAATCTTTGGGCCTCAACTGTATCCAATTTCAATCTTCTTGTATCTATGCAAGAATTATTGTTGATGCAATTGCAAAGTCTTCTTCTCCCAAACATCTCTAGTTGGAGTAGAAGAACTACAACATTTTCCATCATGTGACCATTTTTTTCCACCCCTTCATAGAATGCATAGTTATGTGGAAGTAACGGTGTAATAATTGGAAGTATTTGACATGTCCCACTTAGAACCTTTGACTTCAACATTTCTAGAGTGACTAGACATCTATTATCATCATAGAACCTTCTCTAAGGGCCTCTATCAAAGGTAGAAGGCAAAGTAGAGACCAATGCATTGTAGTGGAGATGGAGAGCAAGAAATCAATAGGCGTGGCCTTCCATTAGGGGGACTATCAACCACACCATCCTCGATGGACTTGCACAAGTAGTCCATAGTTGAACATGTTGTCGCTATTGAGCATAGGAAGTTCCCAATGCTCAAGATTACATATTGTCCGTAATCCAAGATAGAGTCTATAGACACTACATAAGCTAGGCCACCTTTGGGGACATTAGACATCGAGGTGCTCTTTATCTGAAAAGAAATCTAAGTTATCATGAAGAGATCTAAACAAATGCAATCAAATACATAATTGAACGAACTAAGAGTGAGTTCAAACAAAGATGTTGCAAAATTAGATAACCATAGTTTGTCTAAATGTAAGAATACATTTGAAATCAAAGACCAAGTTAGGGATCGGAAACACAATTTGCATTCAAAACTATGCAAAAACTATGTACATATAAAGTTTAGCTGAGCTAAAATGAATAAATCTAAAGATATCGATCACTTCTAAACTAAACACATATAAACATTGACCTAATTTATACTAGAAAATGCCTGAACCACTTTTATAAGTTCGTCATATTCTTTTGCATTCCTTTTGTTGCAAAGCATTCTCCGACCAATTCTTCTGGAACCATTTTTCTAGAAACTTTCCAATCCTTGATTGCACAAGTTGTACAGACATTGAAACCAAGGAAGTAATACTTCAAGTAGAAAGGTGTCTCTTGGACCATTCCCCTTATAACTCCAAGAATCTAGGAGTATAACATTATCAAGTTTGTTCATTGTGTGTTTCATTGGATTGTCATCTACAATAATAGTATTGCTAGATGCAAAGCTTCCTATTGAGCCATTGAATAATACATCTAGATTCTTTAAGAACAAGTCCTTATTTGTCCTTGGTTCCTTGAAGGAGATCAACCTTCCCGATTTATCCCTTTGCTTAAGTGTTTGGCATGAATCTTGTCCAAAAATAAAGAAGGGTCCATCTATGTCACAGAAAAGATATTCGCAAATTAGTTCAATAGAGGAATTTTTCGTAGAGCTTTACATTAAAATAATTGCAATTTTTCCTATCTCTAAAAGAAAAGTGGAGCAATTGGGTCGCACCCATATAGCCTTTGGTCCCATTATAGTAGGTTTTGTTGAAGACTGTTTTTTGAGAAGTCTTTAAATTTTTTGTCCAACAAGCCTTTGGACTTCCAATCTTTACAAAGACAAAGAATGCCATTCATGTCTTGGATAACATTGGTCCACTTCTCCACCACCCTAGACTTAGATGATTGATGTCTTCCAAAGTAATTCTACAACCAAATGGATAATTGGATTCTAGCTATCAAATGGACGAATTCTTAGGCAATTATGATCCTAAAGTGTTGTATTGCAAATGGAATGTAACATCTCACAAAAGTAGAAATTCACACACCATTGAGTACAAAAGACAAGGCATACTATTTCTAAAGAAGCCAAACCATAGAAAGACAAAGGTATGCAACACAATACCATACCTTGTGCTTAGAGGTACCAGCAAAGATTGTAGTTTCAACAAGCTCCACATCATGAGGATTTGGAATCTCAACCTCCTTTTGAGGTTCAATTGCATAGTGTCCAAACTGAGGAATTTCATCCACAATTGCATAGTGTAGAAGGGACAGAAGATGTGATTGTACAATACGCCAAGATTGTAATGTAGGCAAAATATCAAAATCAACAGCCCCTTGCAACTCAAGTTTTCAAAAATGATTTTTTTGTAAGATGACCATACATTACTAGTTTTATAAATGAATTTAAACGTATAAAATTTAGTTGGAAACATTTGAAATCTATAGTTCAATATAGTAAGAGTTCAATTTTGCAAAAGTAAATGATTTATCCATATTGTATCTACAACTAACATCCTATGATGCAAATTAGCTCGAGTTGAGCTAAAACAAATGACATCGAGTGATTATTTGGCACAACTTGCTAGTAAATCTTTTGTGGAAATGGTACCACATCTAAGCTCTACGTTAGACATTTCTACTTCTAGATTTTGTTTATCTTCAAACCCCTCCAATCGAATTGGTGATGCTTGGGCATTTTTTTGCATATCCTCTAAATCCGCAATGATTATGGTTGGCGATGAGGGTGGACCTGCAATACTTTCTTAGGGAGAAGGAAGAAGATCAAGTATTGGTGTCCTAATAGAAAGGGGCAGAGGTACTAGTGTAGCCCCTTGCGACATAGATATTGCATTGTCATTTGATCCTAAGGGATGATTTTGAATCATCAACTTATGAGAAGTTGAAGTGGGTTGCAAGATTGCAGTTGGCATTACTTAATTTTTTCTAAAATAATCTTGCCACATTTGTCTACTTTGCCTTTGCTCCTCAAAAAAGCTTTGTGTGAAAGATTCAAATCTTCTATTTCAATCCATGTGCAACTTCCTATTTTCTACTTGATCCTCTATTTGGTCCATCTTTAGAATCTCCTGTTGTTTTACAACAAACACCAATGTTTGTGCAATAGACTCAAAAGGGTCCACCTTTCTTTTCCTTGCTTGCCTCTTTAAAGAAGATGTAGTAATTGGCGTATCAACTACCACTTGTACAAGAAGCTAACCCATTACCCATAGAATTTGATGATCCCAATTGGTCTTGAAAAGCAAATGTGCCTACCATAAGCATTGCCTCTGTTGCCTTTAAACCTTTGTCGCCTTTATCAATGAAGTGCTCATCCTCCTTGTCTCCTTCTTCATTAATTTTGGCAAGCCTCTTTTTTGCCTGACTACTAGGAGAACCTATTGTTGACCTTGTTTTCATACTTATTGAAGAAAGTGTTGATTATGGCCTAGGAGTTGCTAGGAATTGCACCTCATCCATTAGGTACCCATTGTCCCAAAAGTGTTCTTTGTCAAGCATAATGGCTATTGTAGAAATATCATTCCACATGATCGATTCTACATCCAGAACGGTTGCATAGATATTCACACAGCTCAACTACATAACATGTAGGAGAAGGCAATGTCAGTGACCTAATACTTTATATACATTTAGTCATGTCCAACTTTCATTGTATGAAGTATGCTAAATGAGAACTCTAATTTTAAGGCTTTAAAATAGACACTTTTCAATAATGGAGAACAAGTGTGCAAATCAAGTTGTATCAACTTGAAATGCACAATGAAACTTACCAATGCAACACAAGTCAATTTCCTTCCTGAAAAATTGAGAACACACTTGATCCTACATTGCAAAACTTCTCCACTATCCAAAAATAGAATTCCATTTGTAACTCCATGTTGTACATTCTAAATGGGAGCTTATTGTACCTCCTTATTTCCTTGTACATAGACAAATCAAAAGCTCTAAACTCAAGACTAAGGTATATTGACTTGGAAAACATTGTTTGGACTTTAAAAAAATATTAGTAATATTTTCTTCAAAGCTTTTGCAATATTCGATAGCAGATCCATCATCCGCTTGTTCTTGGTAGGGTAGTAATCTACACAAGTTCTATCAAAGGTGTTTAAAACCTCATTCTTTTGCATGTAGGCTAAGACCTGAGCCTATTCTACCTCATTTGCACAGATAAATAGCCATGACTTAATTTTTTCCAACAATGGAAGCTTCACCGTTTGCATAGAAGCTAGAACCTTCTAGAAGAAGGGCTTCTCAATGCTAGATTTTTCTTTGTTTAACACCCTTGAAATACTTCTAAAGTCAATCACTCCTAACTTCACTTCATTTGGTATGTTTGTTGTCTATGCAAGATGTGTCTAGGTTGAATGCTCGTTTGGAAAAATTTTATAAGGCCTCAAATAAATGATCCCCGTTGGCTTAACAAATTTATTCTTCTTTTCTAAGAATACCTTGAAGAATTCGACTACTTGATGTGATATCTACTCCGCAGATTTGTTCTTGGCCTTGATTTTCTTACTCGTACTAAAGAATGCTTTACGAGGCCTCTCCAACAACACGTTTATAATCGCACTTGTGATACAATAGCTTATCTTGAACTCCATTTAATTGTCAACTATGTGTTCATTATTAGCATTGAACAATTCTAAATTAGGATCAATCTTGTGAAGTGCCCTCTTTACAAAGTTCTTTTGTTTGCACCTCTTTGCCCACTCTTTTGTACTATAGCAACTAGTGAGAACTTTAGATTTGGCTTTAATAGTCACCTTTGGATAATTATGAGCTCTTTTCCACAAATTACATACTTCATCACACATAGTTATTATTTTGAGTTCATTAACGAGTTTTTACTTCTCATCTGCACCTTTCTTTTTTGCAATCATGTGATTCTTATTCACATCGATCATAGCAAAGCGTTAGTGCATTGCTTTCTCAAATGCCTGCAATATACTGAGTATGTTTTGAAATAAGATTATTGTAGACTCCAATAAAATCAAAAGCTTAAGAAATAATGACTAGCAAAAAACTTCAAGACATACAAACATGTGTACAATTCAGGTTGGACCAACCTGAATCACTCACCCTAAATTTTTTATATTTCCTAATTGATTCTTGAAACCTCTTTATGGCTTAAACAATTCCAACAACACCCAATTCTTTTGGATGCTCTGGAATACCATACTCTTCTATACCATCCTAACTCTAAGAATGTTTTCCGCCCATGATGATTGAATTGCTTGAAAATCATTGATGCAATTGTAGTAGGCAAAGATGGACTGCAACTTCTCAAGGTCCTCTAACCATACTATGAAGCAATTCCACTTTTGGAAGTGTTTTCTAGTCTCTTCATCAACACCACTATCATCCTCCATCATCAACCTACTATCAACGACACTATGCTGACCATTAATAATGTAGAATAAGCCATCATAGATGTCCTCCCACTTCTTTGGCTTCTTTCTTTGATCAATAGGCATCACGCACAAGGTTTGCTTTGTACTCTTGTTTAGAATGTTCACTAGCCAATTCATCATGCCTTCCACGATTCGATCTTCCTTCACTTGAATGTTATACTTGGTAGGGGCATCAATCAATTGATCAATGGATAGTTCTTTCTTCATAGCAAAAAGTAAAATATATGTGCTAGTACATGTCTCCCAAAGTTTCTTGTACACTTCACTTACAACCTTATAGTCAGGCCTCTGATCGTTCTTCAATGCTTGGAGTACTTTCAACATCATATCTATATAACTAAGCTTGCCTAGACCAAATTGCTTAGATGTCCTATTTACAATATTCTTAGTTGAAGTTGAAGCCAATGGGCTATTTTGAGCACCAATTGATGGGGTCGTTGGAGGTTTTTGGTTTCTTTTTCCTTGACCTTGCGATTGAGGTGCTTTCTTCAACAAAGATGCTTGACTTCCACCTTGGCTCACACCTTCCACTGAGATAGTATAAGGAGCTATTAATGATCGTTGCATTTCATACTTTTCCTTCAAGACCTCAAAGTATTTGAACAATAATTGCAATTTTATGTACAATCGCTTCCTTATTAACGGTGTACCGTTTGCATTGCAATAATGACCTTCATCCACTTTTGTCTCTAATTGTTTTATTTCATCACTATACGAGGTGGATTCCAGACTCTTTAGCAAAAGCGTTATGTTGAAGGTGATCTTCTCAAAGTTAAAAAGAATTGTAAAGTGGTATTGCTCCTTGCTTTGCAACCCTAATTTTGTAGTTACACATTGGACTTTGATGATAGGATAGATGTCATGGATTATGTCTTTCACTTCTTCGTCGAATGACAAAGGAATATAGGCAATTGAGTTCTTGTACTTTATATTGAAGACCATATTGTCCGTGTGGAGAATTATGGTCAAACTCCATGATTCTAATTGGCTTGGATCTGTGAACTCCGAGAAGTCTCCTTCAATCATCATCTCACCATCGTCATAATCTTCTCGTTCTTTCATTGTGTTTTTTGTGAAGTACACATTGAGATTTTGAATTTGGTCTTCCATTTTGCAAAATCATTTGTATAGTTAGAAACACTCTTGATGCACTGTCAAGCTAATGATTGGATTTGCAGTCTTTCCTAATATTTTTTAGATTATAAACTTTTGACTTAAATTGCATATTTTTGGTTTAGAAAACCTTAATTGTACATTATCTATACATACTTTTAAATTTTTTGTACACTTTGTTAGATAGGTGTTTTGCAATTCTTAATTTTGTTTACTATTTAAAATGACACATTCATTTTAAGTTGGTTTGTACAATACTTAAATTCATCTTTTATTTATTTTAACAGCTCACTTATTTCAAATTAAAAAATTATCTTAGTGTCTAGAATCAAGTGTGCAATTCAAGTTGGGACGACTTGAATTGCACTCTATTTTTATTTGTGCTACATTCATTATATGCTAACTTATAAGGTAGGAGGTGCTAATTCTTTATATGCTCTAATATATGTTTCTATAGATCTAACATGAAATGTCACTATAGGAAATAAAAAAATGGCACACTGATAAGTTGGTGATGATTTGGGATTTTCAATGAATATTTTTAGGATTGGTTGTAGGTTGAATTTGATTGAAAAGTAGATTAAAGTTTTTGTAGATAATGATGGAGGTTAAAATAGTAAAAGAGTATTTCATTCTATGCATTTACTTGTGCTTTGTTGCTTTAGATTAAATTTTAGGACTATTTTATTTTTTAAACAAATTTGCATTATTAAAGGTCAAATGTTTGACATTTTATAGTTATACTTATGATTTCTAGGTCATTTTCATTGAGATCTTTAGAAAATCAAATCTAATTCATTTTTATTTCAAAAATTATAAATTATTTATTAATAAACATGTCTCTAAAAATTTGTTTTAAAATTCATTGAACAATAAAGCACATGTTTTAATTTAAAATACTCTAAGATTGGCAATTTTGATACCTTCTACTATAATTAAAAATATATTTTTGAATAAATTTAAATGTACAACTTAAGTTGGGTTGACCTAAATTGCACACTTTTCATTCTTTCAATTTTATAATTACTATGAATATGTGCAATTTTTTGTTTTATTTTGTATCATTATTTTAGGCTCTCAGGTTTCAAGACATTTCATATTGGTTTAGGAATTAACTTTGAGCATTTTTAATTAAACATTCTCATTATGTTTTGGGAGTCATAGAGTTCAGAAGTTTTTGGTGTTTTTTTTTCACATCTGCTATAAAGTGTGCAATTCAAGTTGTATCCACTTGAATTGCGGACTACCTTGGTGGAAGTCAACATGACACAGTATGGAAGGTATTGAAGCTGGATTAATTCTAGCAATTTGTGAGATTTTTCCTTTCAAATTTGTAAGCAATTCAAGTGGACACAATCTGAATTGCACAAGCTCATTAGAGAAGTATCTTTAGATCATATGTAAGAATTATATGTACTAAGGGCATATAATTCTTCTAATAATAGTGCATTGATTCAACTCTTGCTTTCCAATTTCAAATCCATAATTTCTATCCCCACTAACATAGTAAAGGACTAATATCAAGTATAAACAAAAAATTAGAATAGGCATTCTTCTTACAAGAACTATTCTATGATTGAACTACCTTACTGTGTACAATAGCAATTATCATTCATGAAAAAGTAAGTGAAGAACTAGTGTACACTCTCATCAAATTCACTCCTTACATAAAACAAAATGTATACAAGCAATTATATATAACAATGTTCTAGAACACTTCCAAACTCCACATCAAATTAAATGAGTTTCCACCTTTTCCACCATCTATTCAAATTTGAAAAAAAACTACTTTAACATCCTATATGTAGCCCACATGTCACCACAAGTCTTTTCAATAGCAATATAAGGTTTTATGGACTCACACATAAAGGCCTCTATAGCAACAAAAAATTTGTCCTCAAATTTTTGAAACCTCAAGACACTTATTTTCAAAATGAAATCCCTTGGTTGGATCTTCTTTCCCTTGCACCATTGCAAGCTTACTAGCTCAATTCTAACTCAATTCAAATCAACAGAGTACTACAAAATTTCAAAAATCATCCAAGTGCACAGACAATCAAAGTAAGTTCGTAGCTTGCAACCTGAACACTATAGGCAACACCTATAGAAGAAATTAAAACCAAACAAACTTACACAACATTATTTCAAATTCAATTAAAATTTTTTTAGGACATACACTAAACATATGAATATACCCTAAGTAGGATTTGTAAATCTATAGCAATAGAGTTAAGAATAGGAATAGAAACTAGGATTGAAATATTGATTCAACAAGTTCACTTGCAACTAGACATGTAAGAAGAAATAACAAACTCAAATCCGGAAATTTTGTGAGATGTTTATAGTTGAAGGAAGTTTTTCTAAAGGATAATCATTTGATCCTAACAAAAAGAATTGTAGCAAAAATGTGCCTACATACATAGACACCAAACACCTCAAGCTTGCATACACAACTACAATTACCACAACAACTTCTAATGGTGACAATACTTTTGAAAAAATCTTCAACACAATCCCCACTGCAACCTAAAATCATGTTACCCTCAACCTATGATCCTGATAGTCATCAACAAATAATATTCAAAAATAGCTAAATTAGAAGCAAATGAGAGTTGATATTTATAAAGGCCATGGATGCTGTAGAAGGTTTTTAGAGTTCGAACTCTAGGTGGTAAATTATTTCTAACCGAAATTCCTATAATAACCAAACGAACCCAATTGCATGATTTAAAGTTTGATTAACCCTTATTTTTATCATATCAATAGTTTCCAGTTTAAGGACCACTTATCAACTTCCAATCGTTGGCGACTTAAGTCTTCACTCCAGGAAGCTTGGTTTGTTCTCCAACAAGTCTTTCTCCTTCACCGATTGCTCCTTTTCTTCTTCACTGTGCTTCGACTGCCGCCCCGATTGTTCTGCACCAATTCGGCTTGGGCATTTGATCTCACTCCAATCGGTCTTATGACAGTATTTACACTTGTCTCTCAACGCACTGGGTTTACTTTGATTCATGTTTCTCATTGATTTCCCAATTGTTATTCATTATTATTTAGTTCACTTTATGTTTATCCCAATTGGGCTATTCCTCTCAATACACTCGTAGTTTTTATATTGTCTCTGATTAAACTCTTATTTATTTTAATTGTTATTTCCAATTTATGTTATATTTCATAGTCTTCACATTCTCTCTTCTCAATCGGTATTAAACTCTCTGTTAGTCTCACTCAAGCACTGAACACAATCGTATTTTATCACTCGTTCCTAGCACTCTAGTTTCACACCGAATCCCTATCGGTAATTTCCCACACACACACAACACACAATAACTCTCCCAATTGCTCACAGATTTCAATTGGAAATAATTCCACAGTTCCCATTTGATCTCCTCAAATACACATCCAATTGTCAAACGCACACACAACATAAACATACACAGTTACACACACAATCGATAATATTTCCATCACATTAATCAAAAACAAAATACAAAAAACAACAGTTGTTTTACTTCCACGATCGGAAGGAGTGCTTGCTACGCTCAAGGTCAACTGAACAGCGATTGATTCTCACCCACCTAAATACCTAGCCAACCACCATAACTACCCAATAGGCTTAACCTTTAAGATCTCCATTCACTTGACTTCACTCCTGATTGGTAACTAACACTATTAACCAGCACAACTACACTCCCTATTGGTAAAAGCCACAAGTTAACAACCAAACAACCAATCGGCAAAAAGGTAAACACAAAATCAGACTACAGATGCTTATTGTCTCTATCCAACGTCGCTTCCAGCTATTTCCTCGCTCTAGTGCATACGACACGCAAATCTTGTTCATCACCAACGTCATAGCAAACATAGCCAAAGAAGGTCGTCGAAGAAGATTGGCATATGCCTTTCCACCTTTCATAGCTGCCAAAGCCATAATCAATACTTTTCAAGTATGCAACTGAAAACATATTATGCAAGCTTCTTATCTTCTTTGTTAGTGTTGTCGTTCATTAACAACCTCCAATGCTTTTCTCTCATACACACATAATGAAAAATCAATGTTTTCTACTACGGTAACAGAAACAAACTAAAGTATAGTAGGCATATATTGACCACACCTTGCCACTCACTAAGCTGTGCAAAAGCTAAAGCTGTACAAGGCTTGATCCTCAAGACCATACAATTTGTGCACAAATAGACTTGAATAAAGCCAGAAGGCATTTGATTGCAAATAAATATTCAAAATTGGTAGCATCCAATAGAAGGCATCAGAGTATAGTCTTCTTTTGTGAAATCTACAATGATGGACCTATAGCATATTGTTTTGATGATTGAAGCAAATTGACCTAGAATTCCAAACCCTAAACCTTGACTTGTTAGGATAATATCCTTAGAGGGGCCACCTTGGGCTCTAAGACATTGTACGAAACATGAGACCCAATACATAGCGACAATCAATTGGCTCTTGAAGGGAGGAAGAGATTGCAAATTAGCCAAATATTGGGGAGGATTGACGAAGGGTTTGGGATTACAAATCAACCAAATATTGGGGAGGACTAACGAAGGGTTTGAGACATCAATTCATTTACGAGATGAGATGGAGAGCCTTTGGCACATACACAAACACCAAACACAATTCACCAAGAAAATGATTGCAGAACACAAATCCTTCCGTAGATTTATAGTATGTTTTGTACAAGTATGTGTGATATAAAACACATATTCTCGGAGAATATGTACTTTTGCAATTTATGTTTTTATAATTAATTTAGTAGATTTATTCTAATGTAACGAAATTTGTGCAATATCTAATAGAACTTTTGGAGAGTCTATTCATTTTGAACTAATAGAAAAAAAAAAATGTACCAAATTTTACCATTTAAAATAACCTTGGATTGATTCAAATCAAATTTAATAAATGACTTCCATAATTTGCAAAAACATTTGGGCAATTTTTGCACATGGGATGAAGAAGAACATCCTTCTTAGTAGTTTAATGGATAGTCAAAAGAAGTTATGGAATTTGTTTCAAGCAAAAAATTCAAAGAAATTGAAGAAGTTGGACATATAGTAATACGGTACATTCCTTAATCTTAAATTGTAAACTTTAAATAGTGAATGCAATGAAATATGTATATTTGTTTCCTACATGCAAGAGCTAATTCAATCATGCAGTTGTATGTATTGAAGGATTATGGTCGAATGTATGAGATTTTAGATTTCATTTATGTATTTATTTACATTTTGATGCATTTTAAATTGAAATAGGAATTTCATACCTTTTACCTATTGAAAATATTTAGAATCTAATAAAAAACTTACTCTTCTTATTGGGGTTAAAATCTCTTACAATTTAAAATGAAATAAAACTAAGCCTTCTTAATGAAGTTATTTGGGTCAAATACCAATTATAGTATACCAAAAATAGCCAACACTCATTCATTAGACTTTGGAGGACCATAATTTACCATGATGGCATTCAAAGTTAATGATTAAGTTCTTCATTATGGTCTCTCTACGTACAATGGTGGCACACTTCATATCATTTCTCTACAATAATCATCATGATTGAATGCTACTTTTCATATGAGAGACGTTGAATATCATCCTATAGTACATGAAGGTTAATAGTTATTGCCCCATCTATCCTTTAATAATGTCTAAGACATAAATGAATAAGTTGTTATGGTTTCAAATACTTTAGGACATTTAGTCTTTCGCAAATGCCTACTACTATTTTGAAATGTTTGGATGAACTATTATCACTTATACAAAGAAAAATAAGACTTCTTGTATCATTTTAAGTTGAAATTCAAATTGTAGTATTTATTTTACCATAAATAGAAATAAGCATTAACTAAGAGGGTGTTAGCAAAGGACATAAAACTCCATTGTAAATACTTTATAAGTTTTATAAGAGTTTCATAATTATAATTTTTTATTTAGGGTATGATTTTGTTATAATAGATGCATTTCTTGATTTGGAAATTTGGGAAACTACATTCAACCAATCATTGAAGAAGTACAAAATCATTACTTCGATTAAAGGAAACCCAAAACTCCTTAAAGTTGTAATTAAAGATTGTTTACTTTAAAATTAACTACAACCTTTAAAATAAAATTTGCATTGTTTAGTGGTATTGGTTTGCAAATTCATAAAAATTGGGATATACTTCTAAGTATTATTTCTTGTCCTTAAGAGGGTAATAAATAGAAGCTTTATGGATCTTGTACCTTAGTTCTTAGATAATGAATTTGTGTACGTTTGCGCAATGAATTGCACTCTAATTGATTTTGTGGAGGATTTTCATTGATATATAATTTAAAAATAATTAGAATTATATTAATATTTACATCAAAACACCAAATTCTACACTTACATATATAGGAATAGAAGATTAAATTTTAATTAAACAAAACAAATTAAATTCAAGGATTTTTAATTATGACACCTCTTCTTCAAGAAATGTAGTCATAGTTTTTGGTTGAATGTATATAACCATTGTCTTTGAACATATAGGTGACTTTGATAAAATAGAGGTTTATAATTTTAGGTAGTGGTAGTTGTGATCTTTTATAAGAAAAAAATCAAAATTTTAATAGGAGGTATATACCTTATTCTATGAGAAAAAAATACAAATTCAAGCCTTGACAATGATTCATTTATAAACTTGTACTTTTGCTCTCAAAATTTGGCAACTTCTCTATTTTAAGAATGTTTGTATCCTAAAGTCTGTAGTACAAAGCTAATTTTGCATTCTAGAATTCTTTTGCTTCTATAAACAAAGTATATTTTGTTACTTTCAAAATATTAATGGAAGACTACTAGTCATTTTCTTGGTTTTTAATTGTTCATAATGTTATTACAAAATTTATTCTATAATATAATAGTATCTTAAACTTTGTTGTTAGCCCTTCATGATTACATTTCTATATTTTGAACATCCATTACGGTTTAGGGTAATTTGAAGAAGGTCTTTAGTATTTAATCTTTCTAGTAACACCCAAATCATTTTTATTTCCAAGTCAATCCCGATTCACTCCACCATTCCATGTTTTTTTGGATGTTAGTTTGATTATATTAACACCCAAACCATTTTTATTTCCAAGTCTATCCCTATTCACTCCACCATTCCATGTTTTTTTGGATGTTAGTTTGATTATATTAACACCCAAACCATTTTTATTTCCAAGTCTATCCCTATTCACTCCACCATTCCATGTTTTTTTGGATGTTAGTTTGATTATATTAACACCCAAACCATTTTTATTTCCAAGTCTATCCCTATTCACTCCACCATTCCATGTTTTTTTGGATGTTAGTTTGATTATATTAACACCCAAACCATTTTTATTTCCAAGTCTATCCCTATTCACTCCACCATTCCATGTTTTTTTGGATGTTAGTTTGATTATATTAACACCCAAACCATTTTTATTTCCAAGTCTATCCCTATTCACTCCACCATTACATTTTTTTTTATGTGTTAGTTTGCTTATCCTAACACCCAAACCATTTTTATTTCTAAGTTAGTCCTAATTCACTCTACCATTCCATATTTTTTGGATGTTAGTTTGATTACATATTTTGAACTGTTTTTTTGGCAAATTATTGTGAAATTGCACCTTTATAGTTGACCTAGCACAATGCCATTAGAATACAAACAATATTTTTTGGAATGAAATCACCAAAATTCTTCAAATCATAAAACAAAATTGGATGAAATTGACTAAGAATAGATAAAAACAAAATTCAGTATATGAAATATGTACTACTGTGGCATTTCCTATCCAATATGTGGATGAATGACAAATTTCAAAGTAACCACGTAATTATTTGTATTGTTACTACAACATTCTAATAAAAAGGCCCTAGGAAAAAATGGTTTCGTGGGCTCAAAGAGATTCTTAGGAGGGTTGGTGTGCTTTTAGGAGGTTTAAGGGAATTGTTGCAAGTTCGGCAGACCATGTCCAGGCTTCCAAACCTACGGTTTGGTATAATTAGGCTCAATGTGAGGTTAGGTTACCAAACCGTAGCATCGGGGGGGGGGGAATGTCAACTTGGTTTTGCTTTGGGAGGTCATCTTTCTCCTACTCATGAGCTCCACGTTTTCTACCCTCTTATTTTTTTTATTTAGAAATCCTTTTTCTATGCTATATTTGTGTTGGTTTAGGTTTTCTTGATTTCCGCTCCTATCAATTGAAGCAATTGGACCTAAAGTATAGGCATGGAGTGCGGTCGTCAAGTGTGGGCTTGTAGTGAGTGCAATTGGTGGAGGTGTGCACGATTGGACGATCAAGCAACTGAAGGATTGGGCGTGGAACTTTGTGTGTGTACTTGTATGTGCGGTAGGCAAATTTTTGGAGGTGTTTTGTTTATGCAAGCAATGCATGTAGTCGGTGCATTTTTCCAAGTGTGTAGGAGCTGTTCATCTAGAAGGTTGTATGTGCAACAGGTGGATAGTAAGGGAGGTGATGGTTTATGGTTGTGCATTTTTTTATTTGTTTTTTCTTGTTCTTGTGCAAGGGAAGGAGCACCACCATGGTTTGTGCCATCATCTACTTTTCAAATCTGAAGTTCCACGGCACAGGTGAGTTTTCAAACTTATTGACTGAATTTCAAAATTCGGTCCATTTGATGTTCACTTTCTGCTCAGTTTGAAGTCTTAGGTTCTCTGTTTTCTAATGTTGATGTTCTTTACTATTTATGTAGTTCATAGTTTGTAGCTCTACTAGATGAACAACATAGTGTGGGTCTAGGTGCAAAAGTTTTTATTTTCTTTTATCCATCTGAAAAGCTGCAAATGTTGAGTTTTTGTTTGGGGAATTTTTTTGTTGGCAATTTCGCAGTTTCTTTTGTTTCTACTTTTGTTCCTATGGTCCGATGTGCATAGTGTTGACATGTGAAATTAGAATTTGAAATTCAATAGGGTTCATGATTTTAGAAAAAGTGGAACTTTGTTTTTTTGTATTTTTGAGTACTATCTTCCCATAATCCAGTGTACATAGTCATAAAGAACTTGAAATGTGAAATTCAGTAGGGTTTAGAGTTTTAGAAGTACAATTCTGGTTTTTTGTTTTCATGAGTAAGAATTGTTCTAGACCTTAGGTGCATTGTAGGAAGGGTTTAATTGTGATTGGTATTTGCATTGCCGTCATGTTTTTCATTTCTTTTTCTGAATTTTTAAGTTTTGCAGGTGTAAATTGAAGAGTTGCTAACTTTTCTTCTACAACATTAGAATTTTTTGCATAGAATATAAGCTCAAATAAGAATTCCCTCACTTAAATTTAGGATTTTGGACATATGGAATTGCAATCATTTTATCCTCAATCCTATGATAATTATTTGCAAAGTTCTAGGTCTCTATATAAAAAAAATATACTCTCCAAGTCTGTTTCAATTCATGGACAACACAATTTGATAGAGCAAGTGAAACTAATGTGTATCATTTATTCAAGGATATATATATATATATATATATATATATATATCCTCAAGTTGACGATAAAATTTTGAATTTGCTTAACTTACCCAATTTTATAACTCAATTTTTGTAAAGTTCGTTAAATTATCCTAAACCCTTAATATTTAAAAGTTCAATATCATTGATTCGACAATAATTCTTACAATCACTGAATCATTGCTAAAACAATACATCATAGAACCTCCGTTAACTACCTAGACAAAAAATTATCTTTACATGTTGTGGTTAAATTTGATTTTGTTGAAAAGGAATTCCATATCATTGAGTCAACGATAACGTAATTTATTTTAGGCATTCAAGACAACCAATGTTATCATCAACTCAACAATAACAAAGACAAAACAAAAATTGTGGACTTTAATTATATAAAAAAAAATTACAATAACAAAGATATCTTCAACTCGAGAATAAGAGGTTCTTCACGTCTTTAAAATCCTACTTTAAGTATAAATCAACTATTGCAAAAAGAAAAATCTCTTATACAAATTCTGTAAGCACTAAAAAGAAATAAAGAATTAAACTATTGTCAAGTTGACGATACCTTTCACTAATCATGTATCCATCAATTCTATCATCAGATTGGTAAAATGGCGAACAACAACAAATATGACTACAACACTACATTGCATCATTTGGAGCCGTTCATCTATTCCTTAAATGACACACCATTCATTGAAGAAGTGCTAGATAATTATGACACATTATAGAAATTTTGGGAGCACATTGCAACTTGGAGCTTTGGAATGAATAAATAGAAGGACTACGTCTACCTTCAGTACTGTCCCTAGGGGAAAACAGCTTACCTTCTATGGAACATAAAGGAGAAGGTACTTGTCATTGAAGATCATGAGAAAGATTATATTGTCATGACCCTTCAAGAGGTAGATGACAAAGGGAAGGAAAAAGAACACTTCCATTCAATAGTGATCAATGTCAACTCCTTCCACAGGAAATTTGACATTGATAATCTTATTTTGTTCCTGGTGGGGTCTCAAATGGAATCCTTTAGCAAAGAATGAGAGCAATTGGAATACATTCCATAGTTGGATAGCACAACCATATCCAATGCTAAGAGGTTCACACTTATTTGGTAGGCACTCTATTAGTACGCTATACAAAAAGTTGAGAAGTAGCTAGGTGTCGAGCAACCTATTCCTCAAAGTCAACCAAAAAAAGGTGTAGCAAAGTGATCCACTTCTATTACTACTCCAACAAGTAGTAAGTCAACTAGACCTAGTTAAGTGCGATCCAAGTCTAAGAAACAAAACATCACAACTTTCAAACTTAATGAATCCAACCAAAAGTGCAGCCCCCGCTTTGACAACTAAAGAAGCAACTCTAGCAATAAGTTCGGCTCTTCTAAAGGAATACGAGAAGTTTGCAATCATTCAACAAGAATTCTAGAAAAAACACGAGAAATGTTTCTTGTTGGGAAGAGAAACAATCAATGTTCACATTAAACAGTGTATTCAAGTATATGAAAACTATATCATCCAAATACTACAAAGAGACATTGTCAATGACGTCAAGAAAGAACTCGTCCAATTTGTAGACATGAAATAGAGGCGGAAAATATGCCTGACACTTGTTGATTTAAATAAGAAATTGCTTTAGAACAAGCCCAAAAAGTGGGATGAAATCAAGAATGGTTGTTTCATAATTATAAACAGTGAGCACATCATCATGGCTTCTCAAAAGCTTGAAAAATCTGGTTGTTCGAAGGATCAAAGAATTAAACTGCAAATATTGGAGGCATTTATTGGATGGACCTTAGACCCAACCCAATTGTGGAACATCTCAAGGTTCTACAACTACACAAGCTACTTAAATTACAATCAACTAATGTGGGGAGGTCAAATCATTGGCTACCAAGACATTTGGATCACTTGCAAACGAGTGACAAACGTTAGGACAGATTCGGTGATGAGGAAGAACAGATCCATATATAATCTATTGGAATATATTATAAGAACCATTTATCTTTGACTCAATAATAAAAGGTAGAATTTGTTTTTATTTTTAAATTCATGTTAAATGTAGAGTTCATTACTAGAATAATGCATTCTTATATTCTCTTTGAAAATGCTAGTCTTCAACTCTATATTTTCTTGTATCGTTGATTCGACAATAAAATATTTTTTTCTTTGGCTTTATATTTCCTTGTATTGTCAAGTCGATAATAGAATCTCACGGATTTCATTTCTAATAGTTGTTTTGCTTATCTGGTAGAGTTTTTCAAAGGTTGTGATCTAGAGGTTTCAAAACATCAATCCTAAAGAAGATGGAGCCGCAATCAAAACACACATTGATCTAAAAGACGAAATGGAGATAATCACTCTACCCGACTATTTGTGAAATAAGTAGCAAATGTTTTTGACCAAGCTCTATGAAGGTGACTTGATCAACCCTTGTACCTTGATGATGGACAAAGATGCCAAGGGCTTCAAGGAGAAGTCTCTGAAAAGAGAGTTCTTCAAGCAATTTGGCCATTTCATAGATATTGACTTCATAGTGTATGGAGAACATCTTCATGGAATAACGCCAAGAAGAAAAGTCATATATCCCAAAATATCCGTGTTTAAAATGAAAATTCTAGTCGTGGATAATATATCCAGGGCAGATTAGGTGGAGTGAAGAAAGCGTAAGAAGGTGATCCTTTAGAATCTACTAGATGTAAAAGCCACTCTGACTTTCATAAATGCAGCCGAGATGATTGACAACCAGGCTTGGCACAAATGGAAGAGATGGCACAACTTCACCATTGGGGCATGGAACTTCAAACATAGACATAGGACAATCTTTAGACGAAGCGGGCAATTTTCATGGCCGACAAATTCTTGGAAGTTATGTATGTATTCAGAAAGTTCATGAGGATGAAGTATTAGAATCTCAAGCCCTCTAGGGGAGTACAAATGTGCGGCATCAATTTTGGCACATGGACCCTCATCACGAGTGAGGAGTACTTATAGGTGAAGTGATCAATGAACTTGGCTCTGGTTGACATTTGAGAAATACCCAGTAACAAGGACTGCTATCCTAGTGTTGACATGTTCTTGACCTTCCTTGCACAGAAATTAGAGCCAAAAATGACAAAGCCAAGTGTCTAGCTCTTCATTATGGGGACAAAGACGATGTCAAGGTTGTAATAAGTTTTACAACTCTGAGTTTGAAGAAGTATGACTTAGTGCCATTGATGACTTTTTTGCCAAAGTGGAGCACATTAGCAATATTACTAGCCGCTTAATACTTCCGGAAGTGTAACTTCTCTTTCTTTTCAAGAAAAAGAATAATTTTGCAAATTATGTCTACGACATGGTATAATTAGAGTATAGAGCTCTATTGGACTAAATGTGCTACTTAGACCCGATGAAGAATACCGAAGGAAAGTGGAAGATTTTGCCGAGAGAACTTAGAATGGAATTCAATGTTAATATGTTTGAAGACTCTGTAACTCTCGAAGAGAACGTCCTTGGAATTTATACGGGGTTGAAGTGCATGTTGGTTGCAAAGGTATGTCTAATCTACCTTGTATCTTGAAGTTCAGGATAATAGTAGTTATGGGTAATAGATATCATCCTCTATAATATACTAAGGCTTTATAGCTGGTATCCTTGAGTCAACAATATCCTTCTTGGACTTCTACCTTTCTTTGTTTAAATTGTCAATCACCTGCACTAATGGAAAATGTTGGCTTGTGTATAGAATTTTCACAATGGACATATGGACCATTCGTTTGTTTGTCCAATTCACCTGTTCGGTAGACGTGTCGCTCGTTCGATGTAGTCAACATAAAGTTGACTTTCTATGAAGGTAAAAAAAAAGACGTGGACTTATCTTAATGACACTTGGTTGCCAAATCAGAGTCGAGGTACAAACATAGTGTCTGGGCAAGGATACAGACAAGGGCGCGGACACAAGCTTTGGCAAGGCGTGAACTCAGAAAAGGGCGCAAACACAAGCTCTAGCAAGGCATGGACTCAGAGTAGGGCGCGGACACAAGCTCTAATAGGGCACGGACTCAAACTAAGGTGCGAACGTAAATGTTGTCAAGGCGCAGACTTAGAGTAGAACGCGGACGCAAGTAGAATTAGAACGTAGATGTAGATTAGGACTTGGAAAGAAAATAGCTGGACATTGTATGGATGACTTTTTCCCTTAAGTATTACATCGCATGCATAGTCTAGGCGTAAGTATCTTTAAATACAAAAACGTGGTAATATGACACAAATTATTGTCCTAAGGAATTCTAGATGTTCTCCTAAACTTTAGTATCCAGATAATCGATTTCTCTTCTTCTGACTACTCTCTTCTGCTCTTTATCCGGCATCAATTACTATTCAGATTCTAATCCAGATCCACTATCACTTAGTTTCTAGTTATATCTCTCAATACACTGGTTTTCAATTCCTCTATTTTACCATCAGAGGGGCCACTCTTGATCTTTTGAGGGATAGGGACTTCACCACTCTAATCTATTCACTACACAAACAAAACCAACAAACCAACAAACACCCAAGTACTCAAGGTGTTGTAGCCTATAAGGTAGATCTAGATCCTTACAACATTCCGGATGGCCGATCTGAAATGCAGGTCACTCAAGATTGCGTTCACTCCTCCTTACTACAATGACGAATCTCAAACGCGTGGAACTAATAAGGGGGATAATCTTTCTAGATGTATGACGGATCCTAAAGTTGGTAGACCTTCTGGTGAGTAGGAGTTCCCTTTGACGATCCCTAATCTTCGTACAGAATTGTTTCCAATTCCGAATTTGCACTCACACTACTCTTGACTAAAAAATGAATTACCGTTTTGGTAGTTCAAAGGCACCATGAGCAGTTCCCTCGTCTCGTATCTAACACCATTATAATAGCACTCCCCTAATCCAATCCAGTTATCTAAAATCCAGATTCCTCCTCACCTGTCTTTCTTACATTTCAACACTCCAAGCAACAAACCAATATAGTCCAGATACACGGTTGGAGCTAGAATGTTCACCAAATGACTCAAATTAAAGAAGGGAATGAAATATAACAAAATAATTGCTAGGATGGAATGAGAGGGCAACAAATTTTCTT
This sequence comes from Pseudoscleropodium purum, assembly GCA_963969395.1. Classification (NCBI taxonomy): domain Eukaryota; kingdom Viridiplantae; phylum Streptophyta; class Bryopsida; order Hypnales; family Brachytheciaceae; genus Pseudoscleropodium; species Pseudoscleropodium purum. The sequence continues at coordinate 10,885,461 of OZ017805.1, read as the reverse complement.
GCCTTTAAAAACCAAAACCAAAACCAACGCCTAAAAAGCCAGAAAGGCACCCTGAAAATTAGGGCAACCAACTAGTGAACAACTTGGGATATTCGGAAAGTTCACAATGCAACTATCTCTACAAATCTGGAACCCCTAAAAATCAGGAATCCGAGCCCACACTTGGAAAGCCCGTTCTGGAACTTAAAAAAAATCCTAACTAAGTGGAGACAGTCTATGAGCTACTTCCCCCGACGCGCCTTCTTCAAACTACTTCCACTTTGATTCCCTCGTGTCTTTAGAGAAGCCTTCATTGGAGTCGTTTGGGTTGCTGTTCAAGTCTGAATCTTCTGTCTTAGATCATTTTTCGGATTCCAGAATTTGAACATATTTGGATCCATTCCGGATCCTTTCTGGATTCGAAACATTTCTAGATTCCGAACCCTATACATTTCTGGATATACTCTAAATCCAATTTCGATATTGCTGAAAGTCTTTGAAAATACTTGTTGGGCAACTATCTGGTTTTCAGTTTCTGGTTAGGACGAAAAGTGTGAATGTCCCCCTTAACCACTTTATCTCAAATAAGAGCCCCTTTGATTTGCTAATCCATACTTCTGGTAATTTCTCTGTTTCTAACCAATAGAATTAAAAAAATATATTGAAAATGGATTTCTTACTTCAAATTCTACTGGAAATAACTGAAATCTATTTCTCTAGGTTCTGACATACTACAAAGCGTTTTTCAATTTGAACTTTGCAACTTTAACTTCTAGAAAATTCAATGCAATGCACATATATTACTCATTTTTCATCTCATACTTGTAATACATGTTTGGTGTGAATATCATTGTATCATTCAAAGATTTGGAATTTGACATGAATACATTATATTATAAATGATGTCAAAATGAATAAAAACAATCATTGCATAAAATAGGTTTTTGAATATATTTAAACTATTATATACAACAAAGTGTTTGGCAAATGCCAGGTACATATGATCCTCTTAGAAGATGATAGGAGAAAATTCATCACCTTCGAAATAGCTACTATGTACTAAATCTTTCAAAAATAAGAAAACAAAATTTCATTTATGACAGCAACACTTAGGCTTAGACCAACAATATGTTTTTTGCCTCAATGTATTAAGGACCTCTAAGATAGATGCCCTTGGAAAGATAAAATGTATCCGAATCTTCATTCCAAATCTTCAACGCGATCCATGCTGCTGCATATGCGTCAGCAGCCTTGGAATAAAGGTGTTTTTTTTGCACAATGTGAAATGAGTTGTTGGGGTCTCCCTCGTCATAGAGAAAAAACAATTTTGGGGCAACAAACTTTTGAGCCTCTTCACCTTCTACATATCATTATATGTCTTATAACCGTACTTTAATGGCTCCTTCTCCTTCACTTAATTTGAAAGCCCCCAATCACAAAGCTTGATGTAAACCACATTTTCTTTCCAAAGAGCAAATTGGAACAAAACATTAGATGTAGAAATGTTGTTGTGAATGTAATCTTCATCATGGCATTTCCCCACTATAATAAGTAATGACAATGCCAAATTCACTTGATTTCTACAATATGTAGCAATCCACTCAAGCTCCTCAGTTGTAAACCTAGTCCTAGTCAACTTCACAATATCATTCACGTTCATTGAATCGAAATTTTAGAGTTGTACTTTTTCAAAAAAGAAATTAAAGATCCTCCATTCCACCAAAGTGTATAGCCTTCCATTGTGCTTGGGTGCAAGTATGAGAGTCTAATGATGCCCAAGTGCCGTACTGAACACCCCGTAGCCTTAAACACAATATCTCGATGCTTCTCCTTTTTGTTCTAGGTCTTCAACTTCTTCCCCGCAAAATCCATTCAACAAAGGATGCTTGTCAATTTTGTCAACCGCACTTTCTTCACATTACCATGCGTGCCTTCCTCCTTCTGTCCTGGCATTGGTACCACTTTTATTCAAGGTGGAAGCCAATCTACAAATCCACTCATACATTGGTCCAATACATGTTTTTCCATTGTATCCTTCCATCGTGATTTTTCTTTATTGCGGCTACTAGAAATATTTTGAGACCACTTTTGAACCATATCTAATTTTAAAATTGCTTCTCTATCTCCATCGTCCAAGTTAGTAGCACCCTTTCTTTTCTTCACATGGTACAAATAGCTTGGCACTGCATTAATAGTCAATACAATAACTTGTTTATTAAGAAACTTTGAGTGTAACCAATAGTCCGAGTAATTGTTGAAAGTCTCAAACGCTTCCAACTTCAATTCAAGCTCCCACTGTCAGGGTTGATGAATCTCTATGTCCACCCAAAAAAGGCGTCCGTAACCCGGACGTCCGTCCTCACGGACGCCAGCGGATGCAGCGTCCCTCCCGCCGTCGGAAGGTGGACGAGCAAGGCGAACGAACGGGGCGGACGCCCAGATCATGCGGACCAGATCAGTCCACATGTTGATCGGACGGCCATAACCGGGCGGACGGGGCGGATGGGGTCCACGAATGTCAGCGGACGCTATGGACACAACGTTCGTGTCTGGACGTCCCGGATGTCCGACCGTCCTATCAATCCTGCCCACTGTAAATCTTGTGTAAGTTTGTAGTAACCTTCTTCTTCATTGTTCAGGTACTCCCTCTACAACATTTGAATACTTCGTCGCTTATAGAACTCCATTCCTATTGCCCTACATTCTTTGGTGTACAAATTGGGGGGCCCATTGGAGTTTAGAAGCTTCTTTTGCTTTTTTCGACTTGATGACAAAGGGTTTGATGAACTACTGGCCATAGATGTGTCCAATGGTGGAGGTTCTTCCTCGACCGGCCTATCCAAGTCCACAAACAAAGGATGCTTCCTAGATGAACCACTCCCTTTTGCAGCTATGTTCAAGTGAACTTTGTGTATGTGATTCAAACCCAAACAATGTTCATTGAAAAAAAAAAAAAAAAATGGGTAAGCTGTTAGGGCCAAGCCCTAACTTCCACCCAACTCAAAAAGCATAGGCTACAAAGCAAGATAGCACATGAGGCAAGTGGAGGCAAACTTGGCAAATGACAAGTGCTGGGGCTACAAAATATATAGTCCCTGCTCAAGTTGACAACATTTCCACCCTGGCTCGACTATGTTCTTGCCTTGAATTTGAAGTCCCCAACTAGCCCCAACATTTATATCCAGAGACAACAATGTCCACGCTCTAAATCTTATCCACGCCCATACATAGCAACGTTCCTGCCTCAACCTTGCTCTAGTTTAGACTTTGTCCCTACTCAGACTTGATAATGTCCATGCCTAATCTTTCCATCCCCGCCCAGGCTTGACAATGTCCCCACCCTGCATGTCAATGCCAAAGCCCAACATTTGAGCCACCCGTGGGTATATAGGGTCGTCCCTACCCATCACAAGAGGCTCCACAACCTCCCTAGTCCTCCACTTCTTCTTGAGCTAGTTGCAAGGGTGCACATGTGGGGGCAACTTACTACATTCATCTAGGGTTTTTTTCAATCTTCATCAACATGTCGACACCGGGATCATTGCGGAAAGAGCAATGAAAGAAGACACAACAAAGGCTAGCGCAAACCCAATGCAAGCGGCTATATGTGTCATGAAATTCACCCAAGCTTGCTTTCTGAGGGTAGAAGGCAATACTGGATCCATGGAGCACCAATCACTGTGCACAGTATATAGAGTGGTGTCACATCGACAAGGCCTTTCTAGAAGAACGTTACAACTTCCATCGCCGCTTTCACAAAGCTAACTTGAAGTATTGCAACAATGAAACATTCAAGAATAGTTGCATTGAGGTGTACTAAGTTTTGTGTAACTAGCCCATTGTGAAACGAAACAAAGTCAACCTTTTCATTTTGAAAGGTGTGCATGCTAAGTTGAAGCTTGGAAAATAGATAGATTGGTCAACGTTGAAAGGTGTTGGTGACCACATCAAAGTTCCATAGTTTGCGGATGGATTTATTCCAAGGGGGTGCAAAAATATCCATAGGGCAAATTAGACACCATCAAAACCATGAGTACTACCAAACCATTGACTCAGATGTAGATAGTGACTTGGATGGAACTCATACTCTACCACATCCACTAAGTTATATGGCACAACTACAAGCCAAAAAAAAGAGGATTCAACAAAATGAGCCATATGAAGCTGAACACGACGTAGCAATGGCTAAAGATAACATGGCAGCTATTGAAGATATTGGTGCCGATGTAGAGACAATTGCTATTTTGATTGCAACTCTTGATGAAAAAAATACACTCATCAAATAGTTGTATGAAGATATTGTATGAAGATATTGCCAAAATCTGCAACGAACTAGCAAAGAAAAGTGACTTAATTGCAAAGCAAGAACGTGATATACAACAACTTTGTGGAGCTCTTCAAAATGCTACTCAGAACTTGGTAAAGGGAAACAACATGGGGCCATCCAACGAAGAAGTTGGAGATTTCTGTTCCAAAAATGCAAATCTCCAAAGTAAATTGGATGCAATGGCAGCACAGTACTACCAGTGGAAGTTGGCATGCATGTTTGTAGTAGACCAAAGTAATTAGTTGTCCGTGGAGTTCAAGAAGGTGGCCAACAATTACTTGCTCCATAATCAAGAAAGGGTTTTGGGCTTAACATCATGGGCGGACGTAAATAGCCTTTTTGATATGGAGAACATGGCAACAAAATCCACTACGAGCCATGGAACCATGATTGATTGGTCTCAATATGATTGGCATTTTTAAAATGCCCAATCTGCACATCTTGATTGCAATCCAGATTTACTATGACCCCAGCCTTCTACCTTTGTGATTGATGGTAGTACATGCTGCATTTGTTTAAATCCTTTTGGCCTCGAAGGTGGAATACACTTTGTCGCAGCACAGGGCAGGTCAATTCCCCATTATACTCACAAAAATCGCTCTAGAGTATAACTAAGTGACTCTAAAGATCGAACCCACGAGATCCTGTGAAGTATCTAGCTCTATTAAGCAGTTAAGCTAAGTTAGTATCCCAACCTTACTTTCCGGTCCTAGATCTAGAACCAGAAATACCACCACACCGGATAACTATAGACCGGATTTCCCCTTCTTCCGGTCCTACTAACTATCCGGTCCATACAAATACCCAAATCCCAGGATCTCACAACTTCCGATTTTATTAATCCGTCCTGACCAATCCGGTCGGAATGGTCATCCTGTATCCGTAGTCCTATCCGGTTTAGTTTTGCCTCTGTTTCACCATCAGAGGGGTCGCCGCTTAATTTTGAGAGTGGTAGGCCCACCACTCCTTCCGTGACTTATAGTGGTTGAAGACCCACTGTCCTACTTCCTAAACTCCTAAGCTAATCCGGATCCGGTTTGGTCCTTCACAACAACCCAGATAGCAATCCGGGTTGTAGGTCACACAAAGACCCCACACTCGACCCTCTCGTACTACAACGACCTTGATGCTACTTCCGATCCGTGCGAAGACAGGTGGTTACAAGTGCACCCGTCCGTTCCAACATCAACTAAAGTTCTTCCGTTACCCATACGGGTGGTGAGACCTCACAGGAGATCGGACACTCGACCGGATTTCCCACCCGGGAGTTCTAGCGCAGCTAAGGAATCCCTCCCTACCCGCCTAGCCTAACAACGGCTTTCTCACCCGGAATCTCAAACTCTAGACGTGCTGAGGAACTAAGTTCACTCCCAACTCTTCGATACCTACTCACATACACCTTGGATCGGAAAAGAAACACCAAGGGGAGAAATCACTCGCAAACCGGCTCGTACTATCCTAACTCCACATCATACAATCATGTCGCATTGGAGAGAGACACACAATGAGGAGAAGAGAAAGGTACAAGAAGTTTGCAAAATGAACAACTCCCAATTCCCATCTCAGGAACCGATTTATATACAAAGGGTAAAAACCCTAAAAGCACAAAAAGGAGCGGAAAACCCGTGGGGGTCCGCCGCCATCCTAACCTAACTTCCGGTCTAACCTAATACTGTTGAGTCGGATCCGGATCCGGATCCGCTCCTACTCCTAACTGAAATCAAAATCCTATCTACTCTACAACCCTAGATCCTATTGTCGGGCTTCCGACCTCCGGAACCAGCTCCTCGAAGACTTCACTCAAGTTCCGGATCCGTTCCCCCTCCGCAGGGTTAGATCCGGGTGAAGACTCCAGGTCGATTGTAACATCCGGTCTCCTGCCCGGAGTCTCAGCCCGGGTAGACTTCTTGGACTCAGGAGTCCAATCCTTCCTATCCTTCGCAATAGTCGCGTCCGGAAAGATATCCGGTAGTGAGATATCCGAAAGATGAATCCCCTTGGAGCACGTCGCTCCAGTCAGCTTCCCGCTACTTTCCTCGATCCGGTCCGCAGCCTTCCGCCCCTCCACCATTGCCGTCTCCACCTGCTCAGCGAAGTCGGCGAGAATCCGGACCATCCGGGAACTGGATAGTTTCTTCTCTTCGTGGATCTTCTCGTCGAAGAGCTTCGCTTTGGCGGCGGCCGTTCCGGTTTCTCCAAGGGTCGCCTTGATTTGCTCAGCTATCTTCCGAGTTTCCTCCGCCATCTCCCGGGTGGCCGTGACGTCTTCCCGATAGGCAAAAAGAGTTGCCTTCAGGTTATCCACCTCCTCCTGCAACCGGTGGATCTCTGCTTCCTGTTTCCGGGTCTCTTCCGGATTGGTGATGCACTCCGCCACCTGTTCTGCCAACTTGCTGTCCGGTGGTGCACCTACCAACTTTCCGATCGCCGAAAGCGTCCTGTGCTTGACCTCCCAATCCACCCTGATGTTGCAGAGGACGTTGATCAGACCGTTGAACGAATCTTGCATTTCCGGGTCTCCCCCGGAAACGGTCTTCTCGGCTTCCGGTTTCTCTTTCGGGGCCGGTCTGTCTTGACCGGGAGGCGTCCCGCGCTTGTGTGGAGGCGTCAACTTCTGTCGCTTGATGGGCGGCATCGGCTCCTCCTCTTCCTCGCTCGACTCCCGTTCTGACCCGGAATCGGATTCGGCCTCGTCATCCGTTTCCGACTCCCCATACTTCAGGAGATCTTCCTGAGTCTTCCACACCTTCTCCTCCGTGTCGGTGAGGACTTAGTGTTCCCGATAGAGGTGGAAGAGGTAAGGGCACACTAGAGTGGCCCTTTTCTTCCCAACCCTACTAACGAGCTGGGCCACGAGATCGGAAATGATCCGTGCCCAATCCACTTTCCGGGTACCACTGAGGGCACCGAAAATGGTGTTGCCGAGGGTGATCGTCACCCTGGTCGGCTTTTCCGGGTGAAGAACCGGAACCAGGAATTGCAGGAGCCGACGGTGTCGATCATCCAAGCAATCCTCAACCGCGTATCCGTCCTTCGGGTTGACGGCTCCCTTGAACTTCCCTCGGACAAACTCATCCTTCCGGCTCGCCATTCCCAAACCTCCTGCCCGGAAACCGTAAACCGTTCTCCACATCCCCTCGTTCCAGCTGACGGGAGTTCCCCTCACGGTGTTGTCAAACTGGTTGGACAACTTTCCGAGGAGCTCCTTGACCATTCTCTCCTCCCTAAAACCCCAAGGTTTCTCGGCAAACCCTACGCAACCCATGGATTTGAGATCATCCATGAGTTCAGCCTTTTCCGGCTCTGTGGAGGGAATAACCGGAATGACTTTCCGGAGCTTCACCTCGCCTCCAGAGGGACTCGCTTGTCTCGACCTACGTAGCTGAGGCATTCCCACTCGAATCTACCTCACTCTCTCCTAGCCGCATGTCCCGTTGCTCACGTTCTCTCTCTGATCTCAACCGGAATCAAAACAAACAGAACACAAACGCACAAACGCCAAAAACTCAACCGCGCACGCTCAAGGTCGAGTTTCTAAAAGGGGGTGCAACAGTGAAAGCTCCTCCTTATATAGTCTCTGGACCCTTTCCGGTTTATCATCATAATCCGGTCCTAGACCTAATCCGTGTTGCATTCCTTTTCCGTCGTTAGTTACTCCTGACCGGATTAGATCCAAGAGGCCCACTACTTCACATTCCGTGCTAATTTTGAGTTTTCCTTCTCCACCTTATCGGATCCGGTTCCCTAATGACTAGTTTCCGTTCCTATTTTGGTGTATACTAAGAAAATCAAAATTTTAAGCTGCGACACACTTGGACACATGCAATTACTTCTATCACCCAATTTGCTTAATCAGCTTGATGATATGTTGTAGGCGGTGTGCAATGTGCAAGACTTCTTTCCATGAGCGATTATATGAGTTGTTTGGGCTACTACCCTATATGCCACCAAGCTAGAAATTCAATGTGGCCAATGCCCCGAAACATCTTGATAAGTGGGGAGCAGACCTTATTTGGAGTTGGAGGAACAAGATCCACTCTTTATAGAAGCTTGGACTCTTTGACATATGGGGATGGGAAACCAATGTAGCTGAAGTTGTTAGAGTATGTGAACATTTGATTGCCATCAAGGACAACTTCAGTCTTGGAAAACAAAATTTCTTCTACCAATGCTTCAATGGCCACTAGAACAAAGATCAAAACAAATTCTGATTTGGACAACATCCAAAAAGGTGGATATAGAGTGTGGATGGAGTTCGTGTCACCGATTATGATGGAGTTTGTATTGTTGAAGAAGGTGCATATGAAGAGTCTACTGCTTGAAAGGAAGTACATATTTCAAAATTAGAGTGGCATGAAATCCTCAAAAATGATGCCATTGACTTTTTGATGGATGAACATATCCCTGGGACTCAACTAGTCCTTTAAGAAATGCAACAATTACAATTCATAAGGGATTTATTAGAAGATGGGCTAGTAAGACAAACTTAATCCAAAGTACGAAGGCTTTACGGTGACGAGGAAGATTTGGTAGTCGGAACACACGATAACAAAGCTGAACCTAGTGGCACGTCAAATAGTCCCATGAATATTGATTAAGTGCAATTCCATTTGTACTACACTAAAACATGGAATATTATGGAAAAGTATCTAGCATTAGAGAAGCTTGTAGTCATCCTTTCTCCAAATTTTGTAATATATGACAAATATGAAAATATACTAGTGATTTCTCTTTTATGAAGTGCAAGTCTTCATTTTTGCATTTCGCTAAATCTAATTGAAGTTGTAAGGTTAGTTTCTTGTCAAAAATTCCTAGAAATTGCCATTTCTATTGCGTTCACAATATAAAAAAACTTATTAGAATCTAATTGTATGATCTAGTACCTCACTTGTCTTAGCTCACATGGAAAAAATTTCGTGAAGTTTGACCGTAGTGATTGGAAAATATTAGCTTTCAAAGTTAGAAAACAGAAATCTTTTCAACAATGGCTTGTAGTTTCAATGAAATTTGACTACCGTTTCAGGAATTTTTTGGCACTACAGAATTCAAAATTAACACAAATTTAAGATAATCTATGGAGTTGATAGTACAAAGAAAAAAGGAAAAAAAAAATACTTGATTTTTATATTGTAACCCCCCCATCATATGTTTCCCAGCATCCGTGCCCTCACACTAGGAATTTCAGAAGGGTACCAGAAAAAGACTTGCAGTTTTGGCATCTGCACCTTGATGGTAGGAATTTTAGAAGCAAACAAAAATAGGACTTGGAGTTCTCGCTTCCGTGCCCTAGTGTCCCTATGTCCATGCCATAGATTCAAAATCAAAAAGACTTTGGAGACACTCCAAGAGTCTCTTGAACTTTGATTCCCTATATTCCCACCTTGACAGTAGGACGTCCATGCCCCTAACATCCTTAGATGGAGAAGTCTCTTGAAGTGCATGGTCTATCCTTGAATCTACACCTATACACTCCAGAGTCTTCACCCATACATCCCAATACAAGAAACCAAAGTGTTTTAGAGTACAAGAACTCAAATGGAACTACAATTTGTCAACTTTCCCAATGATCAATTCATTAGAAGTCCAAACCCTATATCCTAAATCTCATGTCAATTATTCAAAATTTTCAATGGACTAAAGCATGTGCTAATGAACTTATAATCTTTAAATAAATACAAAAATCAATGGTAGAAGAGACTTTCTCCTTACAAGGTTTTTTTGTTTGAAATCCTAATTTAAATGCACAAAGGCACATAAAGAATAACCTATCCCCTTTAAGTGAAATAAAAATCATTGGTTGTAGAAACTTCTTTCTCATGATATTTTTTTTTCTACCTCCTAATTTAAATGTGGAAGGCATTTGACAAGTAATCTACACCCTTTAAGTGAAAAATAAAAATCAATGGTTGTAAGAACTTCTTTCTCATGATATTTTTTTTTCTACTTCCTAATTTAAATGTGGAAGGCATTTGACAATTAACCTATATTCTTTAAGTAAAAACTAAATTCAATGGTGAAAGGGAGTTTTTTTTCATGATATTTTTTTTCTACTACCTAATTTAAATGTATCAAGGCATTTGACAAGTATCCTATACTTTTTAAGTGGAAAAAAAAATCAATGGTTGTGGGAACTTCCTTTTAGTCTTTTTCTTTTTTCATTCCTAATTTATCTACTTCCTAATAAGGAAAAGCTATAAAAGAAACACCACGAAACAATCCTTCACAATGAAATTATAATCTGCTATTGAATACCTCTAAAAAACATTTTGTTTGCAATGGAGAGAAAACTTGGTGCAAGTATCTTAGAGCAATGCCCATTATGAAATTCAAGGTAGGATCCAATGCGACATTGCAAATTTGAAGCCCCAATGAGTTGTTTTGTAGTGTCAACATCTGGACATCTTCGCCCAAACATTTCGTCCGTGTCCCAACATCCGTGCCTAGGTGTTTGTCAATGTAGAAGCGAATTTGGAGTTCTGGCATTTGTACTCTAGCGTCCCTATGTCCGAGCTCCAGTGTCAAAACCAAAAAGACTTTGGAGAAACTCTAGGAGTTTCCTGAACTTTGATTCCTTATGTTCCTACCTCGACACTAGAATGTCCTCGCCCTAATGTCTTTAGATGGAGAAGTCTCCTGAAAAGCATGGTCTATCCTTGAGTCCGCACTTGTACGTCCTAGGACATGAACCCAAAGTGTTTTAGAATACAAGAACTCAAATTGAACTACAATTTGTTGACTTTTCCACTGATCAATTCATTAGAAGTCTAGATTCTATATCCTATACTATATACCCTCTATATCACATGTCAATCATTCAAAATTTTAAATGGACCAAAGCATGTGCTGATCAACATATAATCTTCAAATGAAAAATAAAAATAAATGGTGGAAGGAAGTTTCTCCTTATGATATTGTCGTATGTGCAATCAAGGCGTAAGTATCTTTACACACGAAAATGTGGTAAGATGACATAGATTATCGTTCCAGGGAATTCTAGATGTTCTCCCAAACTTTAGTATCCGGATGATCTCTTTTTCCTCTTCTAACTACTCTTTTCCTGTCTTTTTACAGATTCAACTATTATCTAGATTCCAATCCGGATCTGGCTTTACTAGGTTTCCGGTTATGTCTCTTCAAAGTACTAGTTTTCAATTCCTCTATTTTATCATCAAAGGGTTTGTTGTTGATTTTTTGAGGAGTAGGAACTTCACCACTTTGGTCTCTCACACTTACTAAACTAATTAAAATATACAAAACACCCAAGTAATCAAAGTGTTACAGCAAAAAAGGAAGATCCAAATCCTTACAACTTTCTGGATGGCGTATCCAACAAGTAGGTCACTCAAGGTTTCACACACTCCCCTTCTCTACAATGACAAATCACGGGCATTAGAAACTAATGAGGAGTAGTCTTTTTAAATGCTTAGATGGATTCTAAGGTTGGCAAACCTTTTGGTGAGTGGGAGTTTCTACTAGTGGTCGCTAATTTCTACATGGAATCAGACACGATTTTGAACTTGTATTCACACCACTCATTAGTTGAACTGGATTACCATTCCAATAGACCAAAGGCACTACGTACAGGTCTTTAGTTACAAATCCAACACTATTACAATAGTACTCCCTCAATCTGACCCAGTTACTGAAAAATCCGGATTTCTTGTCATCCATCTTTCCCGCAACTCAACACTCTAAGCAACAAACCAAAACAATCCGGATATAAAATTAGAGCTAGAATGTTCACCAGGTGGTTCAAATTATAGAAGGGAATGAAATACAATGGAATAATTGCTAGAATGGAATAAGAGGGCAACAAACTTGCTCGCCCTTAAAAACAAAAAACAAAAGCCAAAGTGAACACTTCAAAAGCCAAAATGGCAGCCCAAAAATTAGGACAACCATACAATGAACACCTTGGGATTTCTCGAAAATTCACAGCCCATTATCCCTAGAAATTCGGAACTCAGGCCCATGCTTGGGAAACCTCTTTTAGAATCTAAAAATAAAAATCCTAACTAATTCCCCACTATCCACCTCCCCCTTTGTGCCTTCTTCATACTATTCCCACTTCGATTCCCTAGTATCTTCACCAAAACCTTCACTAGTATATTCTTTGCTGCCACTAGATCTAAAGCTTTTGTTGAATTTCCGGAGGTGAGTCTTCAAATTCTGTCTCTTACTCAAATCCGGATTTCAACACATCGTCTTTCAATTCCTTGATCTCCATAACCTCCGACTTCTTTGCCTACTCCAAGTCACTTACCTCGATCTCCGTACAATCTCGGGTGGGTGACTCTTGCCGCATGTGTACGAAGTCTTCCAGATGAGACCGAGCCGGATTCTCTAATACACCCATCCGACCATTGAGGTTCCCTTGAACCTTCAATTCTACCTTCTTGGTCTTTTCGGCTACAACCCGTCTAGATGGTGGAAGAGTTGGGATAGGAAATTCTTGTTGTAACGGAATGGGTTCCTCTCTTGGCTCCCTCTTCGGCTTTAGTACTACTTGTCCTATTGGAATCTACACCTGACCCACTTTTTGCCTTGCAATTGGAGTCAAAATAGCCTTCAGTCCTTTCGATTGTGGTTGAATTAGAACATTAGCAATCGACAAGATCGGAGTCTGTTTAGCCAGAGTACCTTAAGAAATATCTCTGGGAACTTCCATAAACTCTGCCAAACTTAGGGCCCTATCCAAATTCAAGTGTCCTAACAACTTGCGATTGTCCTTCAAGATAACTCCTATCTGGGCCTCATATTCCACCATGATCTACACCATCTTGGATCTACTTTGGTGGCCTCCCTTCTTCATCCAATTGTCATATAGATTGGATTTCATCGCCATGTATTCTAGCATTTCGACTGATTCCTTTAGATTGTGGACAAGTTGCATGTCATTTGTCTCCTTTTGCCTTGCTATGTTGAGCTCCTGCTCTATCCACTCCAACTAGGATTTGAGGTCAATTATTTCCTCTTCCAATTTCTATATTTGCTCCGCCTTCCGCTCTAACTCCTCCGGATCCGGTTGCTCCAGAATCTCGTCCAAAATCTAGTCCGGTTCCACTTTTAGTTCTCCCACAATGATAAGTATGAAGTTCGACGCATCGGCATACATCTATTTGGCTTGCTACATCCACTGGAACCCGGAATCGAAGAAGTCAAACTCTTCTAACTGATTCAAAAACTAGCTAGGCTCTCCTTGATTTGAAGTTGGCACCTTTCTTTGTATAGTCGGATCCATGAACTTCCATTGCTTCTAGTCCACCAACTCTTTTTTTTTCAGTTGTCCTCCTTTAGATTCTTTCTCTTCCTTCTCAAATTCATCCATCAGTTCATACTTCAAGATCTAAAACCCGGTGTTGTATTGGATCGTTTCCTACCCACTCAAAACCTCTTTGTGATGGTAGAGGTGGAAGAGGTACAAGGTGATAGAATTGTGCCTTGCCTTGGCCACATGATTAGCTAGTTTTGTGACTACGTCTTAAATCACTCTTCCCAAGTGCACAATCCGGTCCTCTAAGGCTCCGAAGATGGTGTTAGCTACCATGATCGTAACCTAGGTAGGCTTTTCCAGGTAGAAAATTGGAATGAGAAATTTTAGTGTTAGTCGATGCTTCTCATCCTTGTAGCCACTTATAACAAAACCCTCCTTGGTATGAGTTTGACTCCGGAATTTTCTTGTCATATACTTATTTGACCTTTTGGCTAACCGGAGTCCATTCTTTTTGAACAAATATACATCCGTCCAGATGTCTTCCATCCATACTATGAGACGACGCCCACTATCAACTTGTACTAGTTCGAAACTTCGTAAATGAGTTTATAGATCATCTCTTCGTCCTTCATACTTCATGGCCTATCTAACAATCTAATGCACCCGATACACATGAGGTCCTCCTCTAGCAACACTCGGTGGGTCGGATCAGAAGGAATGATCAGATAGACCATCCAGGCTACCACTACAAACTTTTGAGTAAACGGATTGCCAGCCACCGCCATGAATCATTGACACTCAACAACCTAATCCGGTGCAAACGACACTGACCTTTCCATCCTCTCCTTATCATGGTTGCTAACTCACCACTATTTCTCTCAACTATACATCCACGAGGTTCAACAACCAGAAAGGGAGAAGGGTGAAGTAGTGGTGGCTTTAAGTATCTGTTGCATGGCCAAAAGTTCTTGATGGTGAATGGACAGAAGACTGTTTCCATATCGGTACCCTAGTTCCTTAGACCAAAACTTTAGAACATAGATTCCCTAGATTAGGAACTTTTTTTCGGATTCCGAATTTGTATTGGATCCATTTCCTTGATGTTATTAATAATTCTAGCAATCCAGAAACTGAGTATTTCCAAAATAGTCTTAAGGGAGTAGGAATCTCTATGGATTATCAAAAACATAAAAAATTGTAATCTATCTAACCCTATTCTAGACTAATCCTATCTGGTTTGAGTTTCCATACTCCTATAGATATTTTTTTTCACTTTTTAATTTAAATGCACCAAATCACGTGAAGAATAACATATACCCTTTAGGTGAAAAATAAACTCAATAATAAAAAAGACTTCCTTTTCACAATATTTTTTTTTTCTATTTCCTAATTCAAATGCACTAAGGCATTTGACAAGTGACCTATACTCTTTGAGTGATTAATTAAAATCAATGATAAAAGGGACTTGCTTCTCAAGATAATTTTTTTTTCTACTTCCTAATTTAAATGTAATAGGGCATTTGACAGGTAACCTATATTTTTTAAGTGGAAAAAAAAATCAATGGTTGTAGAAACTTTCTTTTAGACTTATTTTTTCCTACCCTCCCAAATAAACCCAAAAAAGCATTTGATGAATATTCTTTAGTTCTAAAGTAAAACAATAAATGATGAAGATAACATTCTATTTATCATTTAATACTAGTCTGGCTCAAAATGGAAGAGTGAATGGTTTTAGATGCCTCCATGCATTATTTAAAGTGTCTTATTGAACAAAGGAATTGGATAATGCTACTTTCTGGGGGTGAAACCTGAAATTTATTGTATACTCTCAATCTTCTTTTATTTTATTTTGAAACATAGAGACAATTTTAAGAATAAGGTAAAAGTGTAAAAAACACCACAAAACAATCCTTGGCAATAAAATAATAATCTACTATTGAACACCTTTAAGTTTTTTTTTGTTTCAAATAGAGAGAAGATTTGGTGTAAGTTTCTCCCTCCCAAACTTTGAATATTGCAAATCTAAAGCCTCCAATGAGTTGTTTTGAAGCGTCTGTACCCTAGAATTTGCACCTAGACATTCTATCCATGCTTAGACGATTGAAAATCTGGAAGAGGATTTGGATTTTTGGCATTCATGCTTGTCTATCAAAACCCAAAAGACTTTGAAGACACTCCAAGAGTCTCTTAAACTCTAATTTCCTATATTCCCACGTCATCACTTTGACCTCCGTGCCCTAGTGTCCGTAGATGAAGAAGTCTTTTGTAGGGCGTGGTCTGTCCTTGAATCCACACCTTAATGTCTAGGAATCTTTTGGTTGCACTTGTAGTTGAACCGGATTTTGAATTAATATGCATGTTAAGTTCTATGAAAATGTTTGGTGAATTTTTTTGTTCATCTAGAAGGAACCTTGTTGAATTTTTATTTTATCAAATTATATCACAAATGAAGTGAATAAACCTCTTTGAAAGACACAAAGTTCATACATGGTAACATAACAAAATATTGTCATCAACATTCTTCAACTTTATATATTATATACAAACATACAATGTCTTTATGCCCCTATGTATATCTAACTACCTCCCTAATAACATGGAAAGATCATTCTAATAATGCCATCCTAAAAGGGCTAGGTGTAGTGCATGCTCAAGGTCTTCAATTTTCTTTTTGTATCCCTCCTCTTTAATACTAAACTCTCTCTTTAGGTTTTCTATTTGAATATTGTTTCTTTTTGTTAACGAAGTTGAGCGTCTTGGTCTTCAATCATCTTTAGTAAAAATGAATAGGATTGTAGCATTTCTTCACTCATTATTGGATGCTCCAACATATCTTGATTAGCTTCCCACCTATTAAGTTCAGCAAGGTGTTCAGTTATAGGATCTCGAGGATTTGATGATGGTCCACCTATTGTGCAAGTACTACCTACTTCTCTCAATCCAGAGGCAGTAGGTTCAATGTCTTCATCTTCAATAATGTCTTCTAAAAATCACCCAAGTTCAGCTGATTTCAAAATTTTGAGTTCTTAGTCCATTCCTTCTTTCGTACATCCCAATTTGAAGTCAACATTTGAATCCTTGGACCACTCTGCACATGCATCTGCAATTGGTTTGTCATTGCGTATTGCTTTTGTTAGTCCTCCTTTGCCCATATACTTTCATGCTTTGGGGATATCAATGCTCTCTAGAACTCTTGCTTTACTCTTCATTGAACGTCAATCCACCATACGATGGAGCTTCTCCTTTGCATACACCATACACAACATTATAATTTTAGATTCGTTTCTATGTACAAATGCAATATTATATAGGTGCTGGTATACTTGAATGCATCTTTCGAGGAATAGCGTGTCCTGGCAATAGTGAATGTTGGTGCTCTAGAACTTATAGTGTTTTTTATACTTAGAGTGTGCAAATACTTTGTCTATGTGACACCAATCAATGTATTTTTCACAAGTCTTCATAGTCCACGACTGTGATTAGTTTTCCCAGCTTGCAAAAGCATAGTTATCGGGATCAAGCAAAATGTGCAAGTGCTTTTTAGATACTTTTGAATTATGACTCCTTCCTTTATCATAGGGCTGCATTTTGTGAGGAACTTTATTAATATCCATTGTAGAAGTAGACATGTATTTTAAATTCAAATCATAATGAACATACAAATTACAGTAACTAGGCATTATAGTCCCAAATTGCTAGAAAAGGTGTTAGAACTAACAAAGTGGATATGGAAAGTGAAGCCCAATGCCCATGGGCTGTTGGGCCCACCGCCCCCTAAATAGTCATTTCAAACTTAGAGCTTTGGTGTGAAGTCCAAGAATTTCAGAGTTGATTTGGAGGTATGGGCGGGAATAGTACTAGGCGGGTATTTATTCAGACGATGGCAGGTGGTCGGGTGGTGGAGCAAGTAGTATAGGCACAGACGCTGCCAATAATAGGTTGTATGGGCGCAGACTCAACATGTTTGGACGTTGACTCCTACAATGAAGACTATGACCACCCCAAACTCATTTGTGTAGACTTTGTCCGTGTCCAATTCTTTTTGTAGGGGCACAAACGT
Source organism: Pseudoscleropodium purum (assembly GCA_963969395.1). Classification (NCBI taxonomy): domain Eukaryota; kingdom Viridiplantae; phylum Streptophyta; class Bryopsida; order Hypnales; family Brachytheciaceae; genus Pseudoscleropodium; species Pseudoscleropodium purum. The sequence continues at coordinate 10,867,881 of OZ017805.1, read as the reverse complement.
GTTACAATGTCTCCACCTAGAAGAAGTAAGTCCCTGCCCAAAGTATTGGCGTCCTTGTCTATACCTAATCATCCACACCTTAACTTCAGAAAAGTATAAAAGGAGCATACACTAGATCAGGCTACACGTTTTCCACCTAGCTTTTGTACTCGGACTTCATTTTGAGCTCCTTGGTAGAGTTTATGTAGTGGAGGACTGCCCTGGTTGTTTATTGAGGTGATGTTAAAATCAGTTCAAGAAGAGAACCAACGCTAATTGTTGTTACTAATACCAAATTGTAGAAGATGTTGAAGAATTATTTTATCTCTTTGATCCATAATGGCACTAAACTGTAATCAAACAAAGGAATGGGACACAATTGGGCATACAAAAAGCATGACATACATAACTGACCACATGAAAGTATTCATCGAAAAGGTGGAACCATAAAATGTATTCCAAGTTTGTATCAACAATGCGGTGAACATGCTTGGAGCACTAGACAATATTACCATAATGTACCCACAAATCTTCAAGCAAGGTTGTGCGGCACATGCATTGGATCTATTGTTGGAGGAATGATAAAAATAAAATTATTGAAAGATTTAATCACTCAAACAAATCGGTTGTGCAAATACATCAAAGGGCATCATATGACAATGGCTGCTTTTCGCCAGTTCAGTTCCAACAAGTAGTTCCTAACGCCTAGTAAAACTCACTTTACTTTTAATTTGCTCATAATACAATGATTGTTGGAGTTGACAATAGTGCTAAAAGTGATTGTTCATCCTTGTGTGAATAATTATGTAGTAGGCCTACGGAATGAGCAAGGCAGTATACAGACCAAAACTAATAGAGAGTATATGGTGACCACCATTGAAGAGGTAGACTTCTGGCACTGATGTCGAGATTATATGTACATGGTTGAAGATGTGTTGAACGCCTTGTATGTGTTTGATGGCAAAAAGCCAATGATGGATAAAGCATGGCTCATAATGCACAACTTCTATAGACATGTGTTTGGTTTGAGAGAGCCATCCTTTTCCTTATCCGGCGAAGTGGCTGACATTTTGGAGAGCACCTTTGATGAAAGGTGGGCAATGATGTTTACCAATCTTCACTATACCGATGCACTTTTAAATCCATTCTTGAGGAACACATCGTATCTAAAAGGAGATGGATTTGCACTCTGTGCATTGTACCGTGTTATCCACACATTAGAGAAGCCGGCAGGTATGACTTTTGATGATTGTTTACTAGAACTAATGCGATATAAAGAGCGTAGTGGAACTTATAGCCTTGAAGAATCACTCGACATTCGTGTGGGCAAATTACTTCCACACCATTGGTGGCACAGGTTTGGAGACTGGAGCTTGTCTAAACTTGTTGTGCGTGTTTTGTCACTTACATGTTTGGCATCATTTTATAAACAAAATTAGAGTATGTATTTGTATATTCACAATAAAAGTAGAAATTGCCTTACGCCCCAAAAGGCAAAATCTTTAATATACATCTATACCAATAGTCACGTACTTCGAGAAAAATCGAGGGTCTATCCGTCTCGTTAATATGATGATAACATTCAAAATGAGTTAGAGAATTCTAATCTAGATGCTCTTGGCCCTATCCCAGTGGAGGAACCGAATTGTGCCTTTGATGCAATGCACGTAGAAGATGCAAAAGATGATGACATGGAAGCAAATGAGACACTTTCTATGGCTTGAGTACATATGAATTTGTGGATGGAAGGTGCCGATTACTTTGAGGAAGCAAGGAACTACTATGGAGAAGGCTTAGATGAAGATGATGATATTCCTCCTCATAATTTGAGACCTTCGTATTCAAACACTCGTTGCAACTCCTGCCTTCCTCTCCTTCCAAATGAAGGTGTTGCAATTGACAAACATGTGCCTTTGCCTTCAGAGAATAATGAAGCTACAATAGGAAATTGTAGTGATGATGATCCTCCCCTCAATGAGGACAAGACCAATAATCATGTGTTTGCAGAAACCAATGTCGGGAACAGAGATGACTACAACAATGGAAATAGAAAAAACATCGTGAACTACACAACTTTGAATACTAGGTTGTCAAACCAAAATGGCGGTGGAAGCAGAGGACGTGTGCGTGACCAAGCCAGGGCGAAGCTAGTGGTATTAGATTTCCAATAGGTCACCATAGTAGAGACATTAGAAAGACACCTATGGCCCACATCCTTCCAAAAAATGAAATGGACGTTGATTATGCAATGCGTTTTGACCCTTCACGTGTATGTGCGGAAGAAAATGACGTTCCACGTCCTACACAAATAAATGCAAGAGCTACCTTACAAATGAGGTTCTCTACCAATGGTTGTGGACAAAGCTTAGGAAGACAACATTTTACATTGCCCTCTATTATAAGAACTTAAAATCCTACCTCCAAACATGTGGAAGAAGGATTAGGCTTAGTTGGGAATGCTTGATTGATAGTGCAAAATGTTTTTGATATTACTCAAGGTGATACACCTACTCAAGCCCCTCGTGGAATCACAGTGGATACATATAAATTAGCACCTTGTGGTGGTCGTGGAAGAAAGAACGCTTACGGAGTATCATCATCTAGGGCCTCTAAACCTCCCCCCTATAGAATTGGAGCACCACATGTTGGGGGCATGGTAGAACCATTTCTGAAAACATTTACTCCAAGGCCCACGAGAACAACATGAGCGTATAAGGTTTGTAGAGATGTCACAAGCCTAACTATAAATTTAGATGTAGAAGATCCTATAGCAAAATGACACAAGAAGATATTAAATACAAATCATAAATGAGGATGTGTGCATTCGAGATGCTCATTGGGCGAGGGTCTCTAACTAGGAAGTTCATAGGTTAAATTATTTAAATAATGCAATGACAATATCTATAGATCAAGTAGATGAAGATCCTTATGAAGACAATTTTAATACTTGAATCTCTGATTGAAGGTGAAGAGGTGTTAGAGAAGGAGTTCTTTTGATAACCAATGTAGAAAGCCATGTATTATGGAAGTATAGGTTCATACTATTGTTAGTGTACGTTCAATTACATAAAATCTATAAATATTTTTGGTTATCTTAATGACAATTGCACGAGTATAGGTTATTTATTGGTCATGCATGATTATATATGAAGTGCAATCACTACAAGAGAAAGATTTATTTTAAATGAGTTTTTTACGTCCAAGCCTCAATATTAGATTATAACTTATGACTTTAAAAAAAATTCCGCAAAATTTCAAAAGAGACACTAGTGAAAATATACCTTTGAACAACCCTTTTTTTGTAGTCAGTAGTCAACTACAAAAAAATACTATATGCTTTATACTTAACAATTTCTAATAGACAATGTCAAGAACTTGCAACCAACTTATTACAAAACTCTTCATTTCTATTCAAGAAGCTTGAAGACCTCTTAAGCATTTAGAAAACAAGCCAACACCTCCAATGGTAGCCCACAACGTTTGTGCCCTAATTGACTTAAGTCCCCGCTAAACAGCATTTGCGCTAGACAAGCAACGTTCAAGCCTGACTAAGTCCGCGCCCCTACTAATTCTATTCGTGCTCGCACAAATCCGTCCAAGCCTGTTTGAATCAGCACCCATGCAATAATGTCCCCGTCTTATACTTTAGGTTTGCGCCTTGGCCTTCTAGGTTTCCGCTCGATTCAATTCACCCTTAGACACCCACGTCTCCGCCTAAACCTCAACGTCCACACCCTTGACTTCAAAGTTTTTGCCCGTTCGTATCCATACCCATACAACTATGTCCATACCCATAGTGTCCACGCCTAGACTCTAGTATGGATTGCCATGTCATGAAGTAAACGTAATTTATGGTAACATTTTTTTACCTTGCCAAAATTTGAAGCCCCGAATTCTAAAAGCTATCTAATAGACCGTGTGTTCGTCTGTCCCATCTGATGACCCAAATTCGCCCAATGTGACAATCCTAACCCGGGTAGATAATCTCTATTGTCCAAGCATGTGGATGGCCTAAATGGAAGGAGCACTTCCAAGTTCAGAAACCCTAGTTTCCAGAAATTTCCGCTCTAGTTGTTGTGCTTGTTGTGAGGCCAAACTTCTCTTTGCATTTGTTGTGTTTGTTGTTGTGAAGACTCAGTCGTGTGCTAAATGTGGACCTTTGCTGAGTTTTGACCCGCATGATTCACTTCAGTATTTCGTGCTTTGATTCTTTGTTTCAAAGAAGCACCGCTGTTGCTTTTCAGAGAAGTCCTATTTTTGTGAGAATGCTCGCCTCACCCTAGTTCTTCGGTGTCTATTTAGGGTTTCTATTGCAAACATTGCAGGTTGGATTTTGGGGACGCTATGTTGGATTCCAGGCTAGGGTTTGTAGTGAAAAACAATCCGAGTTGTAGGCTAGGATTTGGAGTCTTGAGCGATCCGTATTCTAAGCTACTTCGCTAGGATTTGAGGTTTCAAGAGATCCGGGTTTGCATTGCCTACGCTCTAGTTTATAGGTTGGTGTTGTAGACATTGTGGATTGGGGTCATAAACTTCTTCTAGGGTTCGTGGTTTTTGAACGATTTGGTTTTGTGGTTTTGGGATGATTTAGGTTTGCTACTATTGGTGTTTTCCACCAAGCTATTTCGAGTGATGAAGGTTGGAGTTACAAACATTTGCTAGAATTTGTGGTTTTTGGACAATCCAGGTTCGTTGCTATCTATGTTTCAAGTGAGTTGTTTGGAAGTCGATCTCCTACTAGAAGAACTAATGGAAGTGTTAGCAAGGAGTGGTGCTTACTTGCAGTAGGTACACAAACAAAGAGCATTGAAGGTATACCATTTCTAAATGCAGGCCTCCCTTGTATATCTGTTTTCTTCTCTGATTCTTTGATTTGTTTGTTTTAAATTTTTTTGTTGCAAGCAAAGGATGCAAGCGACCTCTTTATTTGGAGCTGAAACTTTGTAGGTTTGCAATATAGGTATTCATCGACACTCCACATTAGTATGCAAGAGTTGTAGATTTGCAGGTTTAGAATGGAGTTGCAAGTTTGCAATGGAGCTCTAGGTTTAGAGATTTGCGACGTAATTGTTGATCCTAAGATCTAGATGTAAGGTTGGGAAGGGCAAATTGTTAAACTACTTGTGGACGTTCACTCCAAAACTACTTGTGCAAGTTCTCTCCCTTTGTGTGTTTCCATTTTAGCTTTTTAGGAATCATTTCTACCTCTAGCTCCACTAGTATTTCACTCTAATTTTAGAAATATAATTGGGTCCTTGTATTTATGATGGAACTTTGTCTTCTTCATGTTGTATAGAATGCTCAAGCCCTTCACTGCAATAAGTCTTATGTTCGATGTAGTAAATTGTATAATGTGTAGCTTGTAGTGATTTCTCTCACTATAGTAACAAAGCTCTTAACTTCTATTTTGCATGAAAAGAATTTACTACAGAATGGGGCTCACATTCTATTATTCAAGGCAAGCAACAATGTGCATGCATCATTTAGTTATCATAAACTATGCATTTGTTCCAAAAACAACAACTAAAACCAATCGTTTTAAGGGACTACACTTACTATTGTTTTCACATGGAGATCCATTGTTGAGCATGGCAGTGTTAGTTATTGTTGTGGTAGTATTGTCAATGGCAATGTTGGTCATTACTACCTTGGTTATTGGTTGTTGGTTGTTGTGCTTTGTCAATGTTGGTTATTGGTTTTGTTAATGTTGGTTATTGCTATGATTTTGCTTTGATGAGCATGTTAGTGTTGGTTAAGCTTGTGATTGACAATTTGAGAACTTATTCACTTGCATTTGAGCTTGTATTCCTGAATTAGAACAAATGAGGCCGACACACTTTTGTATGCTGTAATAATGCAAATTTCAGGTAGTGAGGGTGGCAAGTAGTTTTTAATTTACAGAGATTCAACATAAAGGTAATTTTAAACATCTAGCTTTAAATGAATAACTAGTTTTTGTGAAACATCTAAAGTCACTGTCAATTTAGTTCGAATAGACCTGATTGTAATTCACTATGGAAAGTAATGGCTCAAACCTACCTAATTTCTAAAACATTAACATTGTGATTTAATAATTGTCTCAAATTAAGCTTGAGTCATCCAAATTCAAATTGAGTTCATTCCAATTCAACTCGAGTCAAACTAAAGTAACAAAAAAAATATGTTATCGAAAACAAAAAAGGTAGATAAAAAAATTTAAATTAAAAAAAAATCATAAAACAAACAACAAAAAGAGGTTGGACTAGGGCATTTAGCTCAAATTGAGCTGAAAACAAAGTCCATGACATAACTCATAAAAAAAAACCAACCTCCAAAACAAAAGTAACATTAAGCTAAAAATTATAAAAAAAAGAAATATCAATTAGTCTCTTCATATAGTTAGCTCGATTGGAGCTAATTAAAAAAAATTGTTAGTTCAATAAAAGAAAAATAATAAACAAACATGTCACCTAATACCCATCTATCTCATCGATTCAACTCAAATTGATTTGAATAAGAAATTGACATACACAAAGAAGAAAAGACAGTCACTAATTAGCTAAGTACCGTATACGCAGAATGAAGAGCCAAATCCCAAAATTCAAACAATATTACAAACCGTTTGAAGTTTAACAAATCAAAGATGAAGGTGATGGAGACAACTTCCTCAACAATGGAGATTATTGGGAGTTCCAACATACAGAGAAAGTAGAGTGCTGAAGTCTATTCATGATTCCATTCACTAAGCAAATATGTTTCGGCGTGAAATTTTTTGAGACAAAAACTTGCATTCCATTATCTTATGAGGAACAAATCAAGGACATGGTCAAGGATGTTCTTCCCACAATTAAAATCTATTGCATAACCACTCAACTAGAGGTCCCGGCAGAAAAGTAGTACAACTTCACCATCAACTTCCAATCAAAGAAAATACCGTTTCGGATGACATCGTTCATGAGGTCACTCGAAACAACTTCATTTGAATACAAGATACTAGAGTTAGAGGAGAAGATGAAGGAAAAAAATTTCTAGACGGCAAATGGGGAGCCTCTGATTGGCCCTAAACTATGTCTTCCAATTCAACTTCTCTTTCAAGATTTCGCAATCTTCAAACAAAAAATTGAATACAAGAAGAAGGCAAAGATAGCATAGACTGTCTCCTTTAACGTTGGTAGTCATGGTAGCAACCTAGCATCATCTGGTGATCAAACTCTTGCCAATACTTCTAGACAAGGGACACGTAACACTTGAACAACTAAAGTAGCCTCTAGGATCTAGGGTAAAAACACTATAAGGAAAAATATGTCCTAAATGACAAAAACTTGACACAATTTTGTCAATTGTCTCATCAATTAGGACTACTTGATTCAGACACTTAATTGACAAATTTTGTCAACTAAGATAATTAATTGACAAAATTTTCACACTAAACTGACAAACTTATATCAATTAGGACACTGTCTCTGATGGTTGAACGAGATCAATAGCTTGCTAGTGAATAGGAGCTTTCAAAGCTCTTTCTAGCTTTGCAGCTCTATTGCTTCTTCCCAATTTATAAAGAGCTTGCCCCATCACTACAACAATCCAACAACCCTAAGCCTTACATCCTAAACCACTTGAAACTACTTGATTTTGAAACACATTAACCACATCTCTCTATCATTGGAACTTCCTTCTCACTTTCATTTACCATCACTAATTGCACTCAAAATTTCAGCAGAGTACACATCCATCAAAGTCTGCTTCAATCATGTACAACCCAAATTTGAAAGGAGTTGTAATACATTTGACCAGGTAAAGCTACTTTGTTAAGTAAAATTGGCACATTTCATATTGACGCTCATACCGGACGAATTTGAACCACTAGATTAGCATGAGGCCAAAAGCATTAGCTCATAATATGATAATATGAAATCCAGTCAACGATGTATACTAGGTTAGCAAATGATACAGAAACGAGGCTTTCCTTCCCTACCAAGAATTAGATTGGGCTTGTACAAGGGAAAGAAAAATCTCACCAATCTCACTTGCAATGTGTTGACAGAGTTGGTTGTAGAAAAAATGACTCCAATAGCTGCCACCCCATCTCCCAAATTCAAACTCAAAGAACCAAAACAGAAAAGAATAATTAGTCTATAGCTCAATAAGATTACAAAATTACACAAAAAGAAAACCCCGCAAAGTTAGAAAGGACAACAAACAAAATATAAGCTTCATAAAGTCAATATGTTATAGAAGAAAATTGATATAGAATACATAAAAAATGGTTTAGTGAGATGTTGTGTTCGCACCCAGGATGTCTTGAATGGATAAGTTGTTAAGCCCTAGCTTGGGAAGTAACCACCAGGTTCCTGCAATTAACAAATTATTAAAAAAAACGTCATGTTCAAGAATTGATTTTATAATGACCTCTTTGTTTTTGAAGTCTTAATGATCATGAAGACATATAGGAGGGTTCCATCCGTCTAAAAAGACTGAACTCTTCTAAAGGTTCACCTTCATATTTGTTGAGATGATTGCTAAAGAAATGAATACTGTAGCTACCCAAACAACATGATAGCTATGAAGTTTTCAAAGAAGTGTTTCTTCTTTGCTGGGAATCTACAACTAGACAAAGTTGTGTCACTTCAATGCAAAAACAACTTCTGGATTGGAGTTGATACAATTTAAACAATCTGCTTTGCTAACTCATCGACAAGAATATTTAGGTTGGTGCGGCAGAGTAGAGCATGCATATCCAGCATTAAAGAGTTTAGGCGGGAGAAGGTAGTTGAAGAAAAGCTCTTTGTTAAATTTCAAAACATGGGAGCTTTGATCGTTGCTTGTAATCAAAATGATAATTCAAGTACAAAGTCCTTACACAATTCAAAAGAAAACAGTTTGATCAAACCTCTCTAGATATCAGTAAACAAGATTGATTCTAATACCCTGAATTGATGTGAGTCCTTAAGGGAAATTAAACTAAAGGTTTTAAAAAGTTGGAGATCCATGCGAATTCAATTCCCTTCGGAGGGATTCAATTCTGTAGGTCTTATACTAGTAGCAATTCTACAAATCCTCCCCTCTGCATCTGATCCATTCAACACTTTATAATTCACCACAAACACATTCATACTCAAACCTCCTTTCTCACTCATTAGCAACCATAGCACCATTCAATTTGGCTTAAGAATGCCCTCCCAAATCTCCTAAACCTTGTCCCATCCTAAAAAGTAATAGCAGCCCCCGGCTAGCATTGTCAAACGTTGAGGCACAAAACCCTAAACAAATCCTGCATTATCTCATTCTTTCTACACATACTATGACCAAACCCTAAGCACCTCTCTACCTCATAATTCATGATTACCAAAATCCCTCCCACCATCACTAAATTGTAAACAAAAACTAGCAACATCAACAGAAGAAAAAGAACATGAGCCAATGAGATTCTCTCAATTACCTCCAGTTGCACATTGAGACACTTCTGCACATCCATCTGCATTTGCAATGCTTGTGTCATTTGGAAACTCTTGCAATTGTACCGCAAATGCTTAAAGTAAAAAATAGCTCATTGTTATCAAAAATTGATTGGATGGATTTTTCCAAACCATGCACTGTAATCTCTTCTCTTAACATTCCTATTCTTGTCTAAAACCATGTGGTTGCAATCCTAGATAATTAAATATACAAGGCTCTCAACTCATTCTTTCATGTCATCACCAAGTCCAAAATAAGATCAATAGCTTGAGATAGAATGTAGAAAGACTTACAAATTTAAATTCATGCTGGCCAAGGAACTATCGTTTCACCTTCTATCATTTCTAGAATCTACATATAGAAAAATTTAGAGGATGGATTAAGGCTCTAAACATTCTTTTTCTTCAACAACTATACACCATGTGATAATAATGTGATAAGGGTCGATTATGCTTTTAAGAAATTACATACCCACTACAAGCTAGAGTCTCGGAGAATTTGAACAAGCCAAGAGATATATGTCCATACCTTTAGAAGTAGACTTAGGAATAAGCCTATATCTTTGCACAAACCAATAGAAAATAGTATAAGTCATTGACATTAAGAAACACCTTCAAATTGTTGCATACTATAGAAGCAATTGAACTCGTATAAAGTTGAATTTTAAAAAAAAAGCCCTTTCTTTGAATGGATAGGTAATCCTTTGGAGAAGTCCTATTGACTTGTAAATGGCTCTTGATATGGAATGTCGCAGCTTAGAATTTTGATTTTCTTAGTATACACCCAAATAGGAACGGCAACTAGTCATTAGCTAACCGGATCCGATTAGGTGGGGAAGGAAAACTCAGAATTAGCACGGAACGTGAAGTAGTGGGCTTCTTGGATCTAATCCGGTCAGGAGTAAGTAACGACGGAAACGGAATGCAACACGGATTAGGTCTAGGACCGGATGATGATGATGAACCGGATTATGATGGTAAACCGGATTCATGATGACAAACCGGAAATGGTCCAGGGACTATAAAAGGAGGAGCTTTCACTGTTGCACCCCCTTTTAGAAACTCGACCTTGAGCGTGCGCGGTTGAGTTTTTGTCGTTTGTGCGTCTGAGAGTTTGTATTTTGTCTGTTCTGCTTCCGGTTGAGATCGGAGAGAGGAAGTGAGGAACGGGACGTGCGGCTAGGAGAGAGTGAGGTAGATGTGAGTGGGAATGCCTCAGCTACGTAGGTCGAGGCAAGCGAGTCCCTCTGGTGGCGAGGTGAAGCTCCGGAAAGTCATTCCGGTTATTCCCTCCACAGAGCCGGAAAAGGCTGAACTCATGGATGATCTCAGATCCATGGGTTGCGTAGGGTTTGCCGAGAAACCTTGGGGTTTTAGGGAGGAGAGAATGGTCAAGGAGCTCCTCGGAAAGCTGTCCAACCAGTTTGACAACACCGTGAGGGGAGCTCCCGTCAGCTGGAACGAGGGGATGTGGAGAGCGGTTTACGGTTTCCGGGCAGGAGGTTTGGGAATGGCGAGCCGGAAGGATGAGTTTGTCCGAGGGAAGTTCAAGGGAGCCGTCAACCCGAAGGACGGATACGCGGTCGAGGATTGCTTGGACGACCGACACCGTCGGCTCCTGCAATTCCTGGTTCCGGTTCTTCACCCGGAAAAGCCGACCAGGGTGACGATCACCCTCGGCAACACCATTTTCGGTGCCCTCAGTGGAACCCGGAAAGTGGACTGGGCACGGATCATTTCCGATCTCGTGGCCCAGCTTGTTAGTAGGGTTGGGAAGAAAAGGGCCACTCCAGTGTGCCCTTACCTCTTCCACCTCTATCGGGAGAACCAAGTCCTCACCAACATAGAGGAGAAGGCGTGGAAGACGCAGGAAGTGCTGCTGAAGTATGGGGAGTCGGAGACGGATGACGAGGCGGAATCCGATTCCGGGTCAGACCGGGAGTCCAGCGAGGAAGAGGAGGAGCCGATGCCGCCGATCAAGCGACAGAAGCTGACGCCTCCACACAAGCGCGGGACGCCTCCCGGTCAAGACAAACCGGCCCCGGAAGAGAAACCGGAAGCCGAGAAGACCAATTCCGGGGGAGATCCGGATATGCAAGATCCGTTCAACGGTCTGATCAACGTCCTCTGCAACATCAGGGCGGATTGGGAGGTCAAGCACAGGACGCTTGCGGCAATCGGCAAGTTGGTGGGTGCTGCACCGGACAGCAACTTGGCGGAACAAGTGGCGCACTGCATCACGAATCCGGAAGAGACCCGGAAGCAGGAAGCCGAGATCCGCCGGTTGCAGGAGGAGGTAGATAAACTGAAGGCAACACTTTTCGCCTATCAGGAAGACGTGACGGCCGCTCGGGAGATGGCGGAGGAGACTCGGAAGGTGGCCGAGCAGATCAAGACGGTCCTGGGAGAGACCGGAACGGCAGCGGCCAAGGCGAAGCTCTTCGACGAGAAGATCCACGAAGAGAAGAAACTATCCGGTTCCCGGATGGTCCGGATTCTCGCGGACTTCGCCGAGCAGGTGGAGACGGCAATGGTGGAGGGGCGGAAGGCAGCGGACCGGATCGAGGAGAGCAGCCGAAAGCTGACGGGAGCGACGTGCGACAAAGGTATTCACCTTTCGGACATCTCTCTACCGGACCTCTTTCCGGATGCAACTATGGCAAAGGACAGGAAGGATTGGACTCCTGAGTCCAAGAAGTCTGCACGGACTGGGACTCCGGGCTCGAGACCGGATATTACCATCGACTTGGAGTCTCCACCCGGACCGAATCCTGAGGAGGGGGAACGGGTCCGAAATTTGAGCGAAGTCTTCGAGGAGCTAACCCCGGAGGTCGGAAGCCCGACGATAGGATCTAGAGTTGTAGGGTAGATAGGATTTTAATTTCAGTTAGGAGTAGGAGCGGATCCGGATCCGGATCCGGCTCAATAGTATTAGGTTAGACCGGAAGTTAGATTTAGGTGGCGGCGGACCCCCACGGGTTTTCCGCTCCTTTTTGTGCTTTTAGGGTTTTTACCCTTTGTATATAAATCGGTTCCTGAGATGGGAATTGGGAGTTGTTCATTTTGCAAACTTCTTGTACCTTTCCATTCTCTTCGTTGTGTATCTCTCTCCAGCGCGACAGGATTGTATGATGTGGAGTTAGGATAGTACGAGTGAGTTTGTAAGTGATTTCTCCCCTTGGTGTTTATTTTCCGATCCAAGGTGCATGTGAGTAGGTACCGAAGAGTTGGGAGTGAACTTAGTTCCTCAGCACGTCTAGAGTTTGAGATTCCGGGTGAGAAAGCCGTTGTTAGGCTAGGCGGGTAGGGAGGGATTCCTTAGCTGCGCTAGAACTCCCGGGTGGGAAATCCGGTCGAGTGTCCGATCTCCTGTGAGGTCTCACCACCCGTAGGGGTAACGGAAGAACTTTAGTTGATGTTGGAACGGACGGGTGCACTTGTAACCACCTGTCTTCGCACGGATCGGAAGTAGCATCAAGGTCGTTGTAGTACGAGAGGGTCGAGTGTGGGGTCTTTGTGTGACCTACGACCCGGATTGCTATCTGGGTTGTTGTGAAGGACCAAACCGGATCCGGATTAGCTTAGGAGTCTAGAAGGTAGGACAGTGGGTCTTCAGCCACTATAAGTCACGGAAGGAGTGGTGGGCCTACCACTCTCAAAATTAAGCGGCGACCCCTCTGATGGTGAAACAGAGGCAAAACCAAACCGGATAGGATTACGAGTACAGGATGACCATTCCGACCGGATTGGTCAGAACGGATTTCCAGGATCGGAAGTTGTGAGATCCTGGGATTTGGGTATTTGTACGGACCGGATAGTTAGTAGGACCGGAAGAAGGAGTAATCCGGTCTGTAGTTATCCGGTGTGGTAATATTTCTGGTTCTAGATCTAGGACCGGAAAGTAAGATTGGCATACTGACTGAGCTTAACTGCTTAATAGAGCTAGATACTTCACAGGATCTCGTGGGTTCGATCTTTAGAGTCACTTAGTTATACTCTAGAGCGATTTTTGTGAGTATAATGGGGAATTGACCTGCCCTGTGCTGCGACATGACAAAAATCTGGCGCCGCTGCCGGGGATTCTAAAGCTATCGGCTTTATTGCGGTACAGAAGAAGCTGAGTCAGTAGTTCGTCTTTTCCGTGTTTTCATTTCTCGGATTGGGTTTTGTTTTCCGGCTGAATCTGGAAACTAACTCATGAGAAGCGGAATAAGGAATACGAGAACGTCCGAGCGATTGAGAAGAAGAGAACGATCGGAAGAATCGCCTGAACCGGATCAGAGTGAACCGGATCTGCAAGATCCGGTTAACCGTCCGATTTTCGTGTCTGCATCTGCAGGAGAAAGCGAGAATCCGAGATCTGGTCATACGCCTTCAGTTTCCGATCTAGATCCGGAACCGGACAGAGAAGATCCGTTCCTCGAGGACGAAGACGTCATGACTCGATTGAGATACAAGCGTTTTAAGGGTGATGGAAGCCAAGATGCGGATGACTGGCTGTGCGAGTTTGAATCTACTGCACTCGCCAACCAGGAAAATGAGGCGGCCCAGCGAAGAATTTTCCAAGGATTGCTCAAGGGAGAAGCTCTTAAATGGTACCAGGATATTTCCGATCCAATCCGGAATAACTGGGATCAGTTGAGAACGGATTTCCTGCAAGCTTTCCGGGAGGTAGGAGGAGAAGCCAGAGCCTTGGGACGGCTCAGTACACTAACGATGAAATCATCCGAATCCGTGCGGAAGTATGGCCAGAGGGTGAAGGCGCTGATCCAGAAGCTGACCACGGAGATTGCTCCTAGTCTGCAGGTGGAGTGGTATGTTGCCGGATTACCCGAGTCTATGGGATTTCTGATTCGTCAGACGCGGCCTAGGACACTTAGAGACACCATGGATGCTGCGGCTAATTACGAGAATTCCGCTCAGTCACTCCGGAAGTCCTTGAGAAGGAGCGAGAAGCAAGAAAAGGGGAAGAACAAGAAAGGCGACCGAAAGTTGAAGCATCGTAAGAAGGTTTCCGATTCGGACAGCAGTTCCGAGAGTTCTGGAACGGAAGTTTCCGATCCGGATTCATCGAGCTCGGATGAGGAACAGAGTGTTTCACCTCCCCGACGTTCGCACAAGTCGAAAGGTCAGAGAGAGAAACGGGTTGTGAAAGTGAAGACGGAGGATACGGATTCCAAGAAGATGATGAAGAGCATCCAAGAGTCTTTGGAGGCTATCAAGGTCAACATGGCTGAGAACCGGAAACCGAGACGGATCGTTCCGACTTCTCGATCCAATGTCTGGTGCGGAAGATGTGGAGAACCGGGTCACTATCCAAGTGAATGCCAACAAGCTGCCCAGAAGCAAGTTCACTATGTGTATCCGGAAGAAGAGATCTACTACACCGTAGCAAACGAGGAAGAGGAGGAGATCTACCAAGTGCAGCCGACCTATGGTAGAGGAAAAGGGATCACGATTCCTTCCCGGTCCAACATGTTGAACCGGAACTTTTTACCGGGACCGAGTCAGGGGTTGGTAATGCAGCAGCCCGTGCGAGCCCTTGGTTACCCGGATAGACAAGTGGTGATTTGTTATGGCTGTGGAGAACCGGGACATTATGCCAACTCGTGTCCTAACAGGGGACCAGGGCAGGGTGCTCCTCGTACTCTTCCGTGCCAGAATTGCCAAGAGTATGGGCATCAGGAGGAGCAGTGTTCGAAGCCCATACAGCCAAGACCGGTTTACAAACAAGTTCAAATTCTTCCAAGGGAGCAGACCGCGCTCAACTATGGCCACTCAGCCGGAACGGAGAATCCGGACAAGTGACGATGCGAGGTGGAACTGCCGGCGGAGACGGAGAGCTTGGTAAACCGGGTATCGACCCGCAGTTCCACCAGGAATCAACCCGAACGAGCTGTAAGGGGAAAGAAGAAAAAGTAGAGGAGGAGGCAGAAATCGAGTAGTGATTCTGATCCTGTTTTTCAGAGACGGAGTCCAGAACCGGAGGAAGTTCACTTTGAGGAAGGGGTGGACCGGAACCGGATTCCGATCGACATCAGTTCAGAGATTCGGACGGAAATCTCTGGACCGGATGTGGTGACGAGTAAGAAGCAGGTTCGTTTCAGTAACACCCCAGTGGTTATCAATCCGGATATCCGTACTCATGAGTATGACATCATCCAGGACATCCGAGATCAACGGGCGAATGTTACGATTGGACAGCTCCTGCACGACAACGTGATGTACCAGAAGCTGATCCGAGATAGCTGGACACGGAAACGGAAGAAGAGGGTGAAACTCCCAGCGGTGGCAGTTAACTTCTCCCAACCGGAAGATTCCGGGGCTCCAGAGATCGGTGTGGAGATAGAAGGATGCCTGATTCCAAAGGTTCCCATCGATGGCGGATCTGGAGTCAACTTGATGTTGGAAGACACGGCATTTGAGTTAGGATTCACCACGATCGAAGCGACGGATCAAGTCCTTCGTATGGCGGATCAATCCCGAGTACATCCGGTTGGCAAACTTTCGCAAGTTCCAACCCGGATTGGAGGAACGGATTATCTGCTGAACTATGTCATCATCCGTGTGCACAAAGGAAGACCTTTTCCTATGTTACTGGGTAGACCTTGGTTATACTCTGCCCAAGTACTGGTGGATTGGGGAAACAAGGAACTGGTGGTCGGGAAACCTTCCATCCGGATACCTTGGTCCACGGAAAAGCATTTAGGAGAAACCAGCGACTCGGATGGTTACACATCGGATTGGACGGATTCGGAAGAGTCGATTCCAAGCTATTATGTGGATCCATTCGAACACAAAACTGAGAAAAGTTTTGGGTTCTCTAATGCTGTGTTGGAGCATGATCCGGAGAAGCCTAGCAGTACCATGCTGGAAGATCGATCCTTAGGAGAGTCAAGCGTTCCGCTCACAGCCGAGTGGATCACTCGACAGATCCAGGATGGAAACCTTCCCGCGGGTGTAAGTGAGGAAACGATGAGACCGGAATGGGGGAATTTAGTTTCCGTTCCGGAAGAGGTTCACGAAGAAAAGATCAAACCGATCGTCTCGCCCATCGATTATGAGCAGGAGGAGGTTGAACCAGGCAAGTGCTTTTACTTGAGCAAGCTCATGCAAAGCACGGATAAATCCGGTTACGTTCAACTTCTCCAGGAGTACCTCGATATTTTTGCATGGGAGCCGTCTGATCTGAAGGGAATCCCCCCTCACTTAGGAGAGCATCACATTGACTTGACGGAAGGATCTATTCCGGTCCGTCAGCGACAGTACCGACTCAACCCGAAGTACTCGTTAATGGTCAAGGAAGAAATCGACCGGTTATTGGAAACTGGATTCATCTATCCGGTGAACAATTCCGAGTGGGTTTCCCCTATTGTGGTGGTTCCCAAGAAGTTGGGAACGGATGGGAAAGTTAAGATCCGGGTGTGTCAAGATTTCCGGAAATTGAACACAGCCACAAAGAAGGATTACTTTCCCCTTCCATTTACTGACATCATTTTGGACCACGTGGCCGGACACGAATGTTACAGCTTTTTGGACGGATTTTCCGGTTACAACCAAGTGTTCATCCGACGGAGGGATCAGCTGAAGACCACGTTCACGACAGAATGGGGAACTTTCGCATTTACCCGGATGCCGTTTGGCCTGTGCAACGCACCCGGAACTTTCCAACGGCTGATGATGGACATTTTCAAGGATTTTCTCCGCCATTTCATTGAGGTCTTCATTGATGACTTTGCAGTTTTTAGCGACCGGAAACTTCATCTCGAATGTTTGCGGAAGACGTTTCAAAGGTGCCGAGAAACCAATTTGAGATTACACCCCGGAAAGTGTTTTTTCGGAATGAGTTCCGGAATTTTACTGGGGCACGTGGTGAGCCAAGCCGGATTACAAGCGGACTTGGAGAAGGTGAGGGCGGTTCTATCCTTGCTGCCTCCGACGAGCGTAAGGGAGATCCGTGGGTTTCTAGGGTGTGTGGGCTACTACCGTCGATTCATTGACGGATACGCCAAGAGGGCCATCCCTCTCACGGAACTACTCAAACAGGATACGGAATTTGTGTGGACCGGAAAGCGACAGCAGGCCTTCGATGATCTGAAGACTCAGCTTGCTAGAGCTCCGATCCTTTCCGTTCCGGATTGGACAAAAGAGTTCCATGTCACCATCGACGCATCCGGTTGGTGTCTAGGATCCATTCTTTGGCAGTTCGACACGGAGAAGCGTGAGAATCCGATTTACTATGCGAGCAGGCAAATGAGTTTGGCGGAACGAAATTACACCACCACAGAACGAGAAGCTCTGGCGGTCGTGTATTCTTGTAAGAAGTTCCGACATTATTTGCTAGGGTACAAGGTAATTTTTCACACAGATCATGATTCCTTGAAATACCTCGTGAACAAACCGGATTTGTCAGGTCGGATTGCTAGATGGATTTTGCTTTTACAAGAGTTTAATTACGAGGTCGTAGTGAAACCCGGAAAAGCAAACTCGAACGCGGATTACCTCTCGAGACAAAGAGGACCGGAATCCGTGGCGGATATTTCCGCTGAGTTTCCGGATGAGTTTCCGGATTCTCTGGAGATTCCGGTTGAAATGGAGAAACCGGATTTTCCCTTGATAGAAGTTTTTCACCTAAGCAACGAGTCTGTTTCGGAGTTCCGGGATATCATTAGCTATTTAGTGAATTCCAAATATCCGGAACAGATGAGTCTAGAGGAGAAAGAAATCTTTCAGAGAAAAGCGGCTCCTTATACCATGATTAGGGGAGTCCTTTTCAAGTTAGGGGCGGATGACGTCCTTAGGCGATGTTTGGAACCTTCGGACCGGAAGAAAGTCATCCGGGCACTCCATTGCGGGAGTTCCGGAGGACATTTTGCCTTTGTTACTACGGTGAACCGGATCCGATCCGCCGGATACTGGTGGCCGTATGTACACAGGGATGTGAGGAATTTTGTTCGGAGTTGCGATCAGTGTCAGCGGACAGGAGCACCATCTTTCCGGAACCATTGGCCGCTCACTCCCATAATTCCCTTAGCACCATTTGAGAAATGGGGGATCGACTTTATTGGACCCATTTTTCCGGTCAGTGCTAGGAAGAAGAGGTACATAATCCTAGCCACAGATTACGCGACCAAGTGGGTGGAGGCCAGAGCAACCCGGAAAAACGATGCCGAGACTTCCGCGTCCTTTTTGTTTGAAGAAATCCTCATGCGATTTGGCCACCCACTAGAGTTGGTCAGTGATAGAGGAACCCATTTCCTCAATGACGTCATCTCCGACCTAACTGCCAAATATCTTATCAAGCACCGGAAGACGACTCCTTATAATCCAAAGGCGAATGGATTAACCGAGCGGGCGAACGGAATTATTGGGAAGATCTTGAACAAGATGGTTTCCGCTCACAAGACGGATTGGGACCGGAAACTACCTTCGGCCGTGCATGCGTACAATACGGCGGAGAAGAGCACAACCGGAAAAACGCCCTACTTTTTGGTCTTTGGTCAAAACACAGTTCATGGGGTGGAGTTAGAAGTGGAGACATTCCGTGTCATGGCAGCCCGGAATGCGGAGACCAGAATGGATATACTTCCGCGACTCCTCGCGATTGAAGAACTGGAAGAAACCCGGATTGCAGCTCTTGAGAGAACCATGGAAGTGCAATTCAAACGCAAGAAAGATTATGACCGGAAACTTCCAGTTGATCATGGAATCCAGGAAGGCGGTCTGGTGCTCGTTTATGACAACCGTCACAAAGAGTTTCCAGGAAAATTGCATACCCGATGGATGGGACCTTTCCGAGTCATTCAAATTTTTCAAAATGGGTCTTTGCAACTTGCGAATTTGCAGGGCCAGTGGCTTGACACTCGTGTGAACGGATCAAGGGTGAAAAAGTATTCGGTGGCTACTTCTTCGACTGAAGGTCAATGATGTTCGCGGGGACGCTCACAGATGAGGAAGGGGTAATGTCGCAGCTTAGAATTTTGATTTTCTTAGTATACACCCAAATAGGAACGGCAACTAGTCATTAGCTAACCGGATCCGATTAGGTGGGGAAGGAAAACTCAGAATTAGCACGGAACGTGAAGTAGTGGGCTTCTTGGATCTAATCCGGTCAGGAGTAAGTAACGACGGAAACGGAATGCAACACGGATTAGGTCTAGGACCGGATGATGATGATGAACCGGATTATGATGGTAAACCGGATTCATGATGACAAACCGGAAATGGTCCAGGGACTATAAAAGGAGGAGCTTTCACTGTTGCACCCCCTTTTAGAAACTCGACCTTGAGCGTGCGCGGTTGAGTTTTTGTCGTTTGTGCGTCTGAGAGTTTGTATTTTGTCTGTTCTGCTTCCGGTTGAGATCGGAGAGAGGAAGTGAGGAACGGGACGTGCGGCTAGGAGAGAGTGAGGTAGATGTGAGTGGGAATGCCTCAGCTACGTAGGTCGAGGCAAGCGAGTCCCTCTGGTGGCGAGGTGAAGCTCCGGAAAGTCATTCCGGTTATTCCCTCCACAGAGCCGGAAAAGGCTGAACTCATGGATGATCTCAGATCCATGGGTTGCGTAGGGTTTGCCGAGAAACCTTGGGGTTTTAGGGAGGAGAGAATGGTCAAGGAGCTCCTCGGAAAGCTGTCCAACCAGTTTGACAACACCGTGAGGGGAGCTCCCGTCAGCTGGAACGAGGGGATGTGGAGAGCGGTTTACGGTTTCCGGGCAGGAGGTTTGGGAATGGCGAGCCGGAAGGATGAGTTTGTCCGAGGGAAGTTCAAGGGAGCCGTCAACCCGAAGGACGGATACGCGGTCGAGGATTGCTTGGACGACCGACACCGTCGGCTCCTGCAATTCCTGGTTCCGGTTCTTCACCCGGAAAAGCCGACCAGGGTGACGATCACCCTCGGCAACACCATTTTCGGTGCCCTCAGTGGAACCCGGAAAGTGGACTGGGCACGGATCATTTCCGATCTCGTGGCCCAGCTTGTTAGTAGGGTTGGGAAGAAAAGGGCCACTCCAGTGTGCCCTTACCTCTTCCACCTCTATCGGGAGAACCAAGTCCTCACCAACATAGAGGAGAAGGCGTGGAAGACGCAGGAAGTGCTGCTGAAGTATGGGGAGTCGGAGACGGATGACGAGGCGGAATCCGATTCCGGGTCAGACCGGGAGTCCAGCGAGGAAGAGGAGGAGCCGATGCCGCCGATCAAGCGACAGAAGCTGACGCCTCCACACAAGCGCGGGACGCCTCCCGGTCAAGACAAACCGGCCCCGGAAGAGAAACCGGAAGCCGAGAAGACCAATTCCGGGGGAGATCCGGATATGCAAGATCCGTTCAACGGTCTGATCAACGTCCTCTGCAACATCAGGGCGGATTGGGAGGTCAAGCACAGGACGCTTGCGGCAATCGGCAAGTTGGTGGGTGCTGCACCGGACAGCAACTTGGCGGAACAAGTGGCGCACTGCATCACGAATCCGGAAGAGACCCGGAAGCAGGAAGCCGAGATCCGCCGGTTGCAGGAGGAGGTAGATAAACTGAAGGCAACACTTTTCGCCTATCAGGAAGACGTGACGGCCGCTCGGGAGATGGCGGAGGAGACTCGGAAGGTGGCCGAGCAGATCAAGACGGTCCTGGGAGAGACCGGAACGGCAGCGGCCAAGGCGAAGCTCTTCGACGAGAAGATCCACGAAGAGAAGAAACTATCCGGTTCCCGGATGGTCCGGATTCTCGCGGACTTCGCCGAGCAGGTGGAGACGGCAATGGTGGAGGGGCGGAAGGCAGCGGACCGGATCGAGGAGAGCAGCCGAAAGCTGACGGGAGCGACGTGCGACAAAGGTATTCACCTTTCGGACATCTCTCTACCGGACCTCTTTCCGGATGCAACTATGGCAAAGGACAGGAAGGATTGGACTCCTGAGTCCAAGAAGTCTGCACGGACTGGGACTCCGGGCTCGAGACCGGATATTACCATCGACTTGGAGTCTCCACCCGGACCGAATCCTGAGGAGGGGGAACGGGTCCGAAATTTGAGCGAAGTCTTCGAGGAGCTAACCCCGGAGGTCGGAAGCCCGACGATAGGATCTAGAGTTGTAGGGTAGATAGGATTTTAATTTCAGTTAGGAGTAGGAGCGGATCCGGATCCGGATCCGGCTCAATAGTATTAGGTTAGACCGGAAGTTAGATTTAGGTGGCGGCGGACCCCCACGGGTTTTCCGCTCCTTTTTGTGCTTTTAGGGTTTTTACCCTTTGTATATAAATCGGTTCCTGAGATGGGAATTGGGAGTTGTTCATTTTGCAAACTTCTTGTACCTTTCCATTCTCTTCGTTGTGTATCTCTCTCCAGCGCGACAGGATTGTATGATGTGGAGTTAGGATAGTACGAGTGAGTTTGTAAGTGATTTCTCCCCTTGGTGTTTATTTTCCGATCCAAGGTGCATGTGAGTAGGTACCGAAGAGTTGGGAGTGAACTTAGTTCCTCAGCACGTCTAGAGTTTGAGATTCCGGGTGAGAAAGCCGTTGTTAGGCTAGGCGGGTAGGGAGGGATTCCTTAGCTGCGCTAGAACTCCCGGGTGGGAAATCCGGTCGAGTGTCCGATCTCCTGTGAGGTCTCACCACCCGTAGGGGTAACGGAAGAACTTTAGTTGATGTTGGAACGGACGGGTGCACTTGTAACCACCTGTCTTCGCACGGATCGGAAGTAGCATCAAGGTCGTTGTAGTACGAGAGGGTCGAGTGTGGGGTCTTTGTGTGACCTACGACCCGGATTGCTATCTGGGTTGTTGTGAAGGACCAAACCGGATCCGGATTAGCTTAGGAGTCTAGAAGGTAGGACAGTGGGTCTTCAGCCACTATAAGTCACGGAAGGAGTGGTGGGCCTACCACTCTCAAAATTAAGCGGCGACCCCTCTGATGGTGAAACAGAGGCAAAACCAAACCGGATAGGATTACGAGTACAGGATGACCATTCCGACCGGATTGGTCAGAACGGATTTCCAGGATCGGAAGTTGTGAGATCCTGGGATTTGGGTATTTGTACGGACCGGATAGTTAGTAGGACCGGAAGAAGGAGTAATCCGGTCTGTAGTTATCCGGTGTGGTAATATTTCTGGTTCTAGATCTAGGACCGGAAAGTAAGATTGGCATACTGACTGAGCTTAACTGCTTAATAGAGCTAGATACTTCACAGGATCTCGTGGGTTCGATCTTTAGAGTCACTTAGTTATACTCTAAAGCGATTTTTGTGAGTATAATGGGGAATTGACCTGCCCTGTGCTGCGACATGGAAGATTGTGATCCCTATGATGCCCATCATACGCAATACTACTTTTGGCATTGCACCTACATAAATAAAAAGTGACCAGTCAGATACAATTAGTATTGATTTCTTTGTCTTAGGTCATCAACTGAGATGAAAGTTAGAATCAAAATCATGGCAAATTATATTTATGAGGAAAAAACGAACAGATCTAGTAAAGAACAAAAAATGGCTAGTACTTACGTTCCGAGCCACCCAATTGTGCAATAGCGTCTACAAACTTCTCATGAAGCTCTAGAGTCCATCATAGACGTGTTTTGACAATTACTTCAATAGCAGTAGTTGCATGTGGTGCTGAAGGACTTGAGCTCCCTTTCGAAATAGCACCTAAATGTAAAGTCCACTCAAAAGTTTAGGGTTTTCACTATAATGTCAAATATGTTTGGCGTATACTTGGAAATAAATACTTACGCTTCACCCACCTCCAACACCCTAAAGCGATGTACAACCATCTCACTCATGTCGGGAAGAAGCCATGTGGCTGTTGTCAACATCTCAACCACAACCGTACTAATTGTGCTTGGATTCTACAATGGAGATCTATGAGAAAACTGCCGATCCAACATGGACTCTAAGAGCAAGGGAGAAAAGAATGAATGAACCTTGGTGAGTGTCATTCGAGGATGTCCAATGCTCTAGAAAGATCCCATTGCCTAATGCGTCCATTCTTATCCAAATTTGCTCGTTGGAAGGAGAAATAACTTTGCATTGGCCATGGCCGCCTACTACTGCGGAACAAATGGTTGGCTATTCTCTGACAACGGAACGGAAGAAGCAGAGATGAATGCAATCAAATGTGTAAGCCACTATTGCATAGCCAATACAAAAGCAATACCACATAGAAATTGTAGAATTTGAGAAGGAAACCTTACCTGGTCAATTGGCTAGGCAAGGGAGAGAAATTTGTGCCTCCTTCGCTCATCACAATCACTCCACAGTAGAGCCAATGACATCGACATTGAATCAAGAGAATACGTTAAGGGGTTTGGAGTTGCTATAGAAGCTTCGTAACAAAGTTGAAATGAGAAGCTTGGTGTCGGATATGAAGGAAATGCCCAAATGACCAAAATCGCAATGTTGAAAAGCATGTTGTCAATATGGACAAATTTTTGTCCTCTTATCATCATATGGGACACCATTTCCTTGTAGTGAAGGAATTTGGCATTTTGGCTTTATCTTCAGTCTAAAAAACTCTAGAAAAATCCAAAGAGCAATCTACCATGGATGATATAAACATGGACATGACTAACATTCTAGAAGCCTTAAAGGTGAATCAAAAGCCAAACTACATAGAATACAATAAGGTGTACAAGAACTTCTGAGGTACTTGTACAAATGTCTTCCTAGACAAGATGGAGAAGAAGGACGTCCCCATTAAAAAGCTCATATAAGCGCTGGCTACTCTCAACATCTAAAGTAAGGAGGATTGGATTGTTGAAGACATGATGCATTATTTGGTGAATATGTCGGATCATAGTGCCTGTCAAACGCTATGCATAATGCCTGCAAACAAACCAGAGTGTCCTTCTAAAGAATCTTAGGAAGCCCTCACGGATGGCAGCTTTTGGATAATAAACAAAAAAGCACAATATATGGGCTAGCAAGCTCATGCACAAGCCTAAGTTTAAATTCAAAAAAGATATAGTAGAGAAATTCAAGATGTGGAGCTGCTACGTTGTTTGGATGAAAGATCAAGAATTTTTTTGCTCGATATCTGAATACTATAATTGCGTAAACCATTTCCAAGCCATTCAGCTATCTTTGGCAACAAATATTCTGGGTACAAGGAAGGTGTAGGAGGATATGGGTAGACTGCATAATCCTAAAGATAACCACAATGCTAGAGTTGTTTCTTCATCAAAACAAATAAAAGGGTTAGCAACAAATAAAGCTAAATTTTTGATAAGTGAAATAGCTCAAATTGAGCTTTTTTGATGTGCCTCTGTTGAAACAACTCTTATAATAATCTTGTGATATGTAACTTTATAGAATAAGCTCAAATTGAGTTGATTCCTTATGATTAGCAGAAGTGTATATTGGGTTAACAATATATTAGGTCTATTTAAGATACGTAAGCTAATGTGTAGAATTGTTACTATTTTTTCAGGAATTTATAAAAGTCATGTAGATGCACTTTGCTATGATTGATGTGACAATCACATCAAAAGGCGAAGATTGACGACGTGAAGGCATTGGCAATTACAAACAAAATCATGGTGATTATAGCGCCTGATGAAATCTTCAACCTCTAGAGTGAGGTAATCTTTGGTGCTACACATGGAAAACTCATCGATGTAGATATGGATGATTTGATGAAGTTTGATGAGTGACCGTCTTGGAAAACGGAGAACAAAATGCTCAACAAAGAGTTCTTCAAATTTTTTGGGAACCTTGCGTACAATGACCTCACCAAATTCGCCAAGCATATTTTCAATCAAAATGGCAATAAGCGGATACAACATTATCCAAAAGTGACTATCAAGCAAACCACAAAAGTGCTTGAGAGCTACTATTCAATTAAAGATTGGATTGAAAGAACAAAGCAAAAGATGTCCGTGAAGGAGTTGAACAAATTCAACCCGTCACTTAATCTCTAGAATGTGAACAAAGAACTGGTACTAGAGAGATGGAAGGACTTCAAGCGCAAATGGAATATTACATCTGTGACAACAACCGTTCTTCTAGAAAGTTCAGCAGACGAATATTTCTCAGATATCAAGCAGTTGAATCGAGACACAAGACAACGAACAACATTTTAGAACAAATTGCGGATTTTTTCAAAGCCTTCTTGATGGACAAGAAGAATTTTGTCCCACCATCAACAGTCGTGTACTATGCGCCTTATGAAATAGCAAAAGACAACCACACCAAGTGGCCCGTTAACATATAGACTGCTAATACCAAGAATGAGTTCAAACTTAGCGTCATTGACTTCTGTTTCATTCCGGAAGTGTTGTCGAAGAAGAATAGTGTAGTAGTGAATCCGTACTTTCTCACTATTATATAGTTGCTGATCAAGAAAGAAAAGCTTCTTTTTAAAGACATTCCAAAGTGGCTTCTGATCTATGGCAATACAAATGGGCAAACGCAAGCCATGGCATAAATTCAAAGCCATGAGCACTTCAAACTCTACAAGAATCATATGGCCGACTATTACCTAAGAAGATTTGAGCAAATGGAAGACATTTTGTCCACAAAAGCCAAATCTCAAGAGAAGGTTTTACTAACCTTTATACATCATCCAACCTACCCAAGTCTTGGGAAGATTCTACTCAAATTTGATACACCAAAAATGGCAGAATTTTTGAAACCTCAAGGATACAATGAGCTCGAATTTTGAATATACAATTTGGAATTAAGAATGGAGTTCTACCTTTGGATAGTAAAATTTTTTTGTAGTCCTAAATCAAGCATGTTTTTAATTTTTACAAGAGGCAAATTTATTTATGCTGCTATGTTAGGTTCTTGAGCACAGTGAGCTTGAATCATGTTGATCAAATTGTTGTGTTTCTTATGTCATATTTATGATGTTCTTTTCCAAATACTTTTTTTGATGTTGATTTAAAAAAAAATTGTTATTGCTCCAAAAGTCCTTTAAGTTCAACTTGATTTGAGCTAATTTGGAATGGTGAATGGTTGTCATATTGATCCTCGTTTGTCTCAATTTTAGATGAGTTCTGTTAATGTGTTCATGGTGGAGTTTGGGATGATAGTAATTTCTAAAATGACATTGAGCTTTCAGCGACGAAGTTGGATAGAGCACATTTCCTTGAAATCAGATACCAAGTAGAGCCTTCCATGTTGAAATCACGACTAAGCTCTCATACTATTTGTTCATCCAAAGTAAAGAAGAAAACATTCACAATGGATTTGCCTTCTTCTGGACGTCGTGCATAGAGCCTTGTAGTTGAGCTCGAGCTACTATCGGTGGGGATTATTATGAACAACAAATGCAACATGAAGAAGTGAGGCCTCTTCTTCCCACACCAATTGAACATCAGGGTTCTTTAGCTTTGAGTGTGGTCAGGCCCTAAAGGCGTAGCCTTCTAATACTCCATCTTCAGCTATTCCATCCAAGAAAAGAAGAATTTCATGACTAGATGAATCCATAGAGAGGCGGCTGGAACAGATTGAAGAGAAGCTATTAGAAGATTGAGTCAAGAATATGGAATTTTTGGCTCCAACAAATAAGAAGCTTGATAACATGCAAACCATTACTCTTGAAGACTCAAGGAGTCAAAATGAGAAGCTAAAGGCCATCATGAATTGGATGAAGGGTGCAAAGCCGATTGCGGAACTGGAGCCTACACATGACAAATCCCAACTATTTCTTGATAATCAAGCTTCAGGTTTTGTCACTGCTATCACATCTATATTATCATACGCACAATCTAGGCGTAAGTATCTTTACACACAAAAATGTGGTAAGATGACACGGATCATTATTCTAGAGAATTCCAAGTAATCTTCCAAACTTCAATATCCGAATGATATCTCTCTCCTCTTCCAATTATTCTCTTTTTTTTTTTTTTGGATCCAATTACTATCCGGATTCCAATTCGGATCTGATATCACTCGGTTTTCAATGACAACTCCTCAATATACTAGTTTTCAATTCCTCTGTTTTCACCATTAGAGGGGCTGTTGTTGATCTTTCAAGGGGTAGGGACTTCATCACTCTAGTTCTCACACTTACTAAACGGACTAAAATACACAAAACACCCAAATAATCAAGGTGTTCAGATCTTCACAACTTTTCAGATGGCATATTCGGTAAGTAGATTACTCAGGATTTTGCACACTCCCCTCTACTACAATGACAAATCACAGGCACTAGAAATCAACAAGGAGTAATCTTTCTAAATGTTTAGACAAATTCTAAAGTTGGTAGACTTTTTGGTGCGGGGAGTTTCTACTAACGATCGCTAATCTCTGCATGGAATAAGACACGATTCTAGACCTACACTTACACCACTCTTTAGCTGAACCGGATTACCATTCTAATAGTTCAAAAGCACCACACGCATCTCTTTAATCACAAATCCAACACTATTACAATAATACTCCAATCTGATCCAATTATTCAAAAATTTGGATTCCTCTTCACCTATCCTTCTCACATCTCAACACTCCAAGCAACAAACCAAAACAATTCGGACACAAAGTCGGAGCCAGAATGTTCACTAAGTAGCTTAGATTACAAAAGGGAATGAAATACAATGGAATAATTGCTAAATTGGAATGAGAAGGCAACAAACTTGCTCGCCCTTAAAAACAAAAAACAAAAAACAAAGTGAATGCCTCAAAAGCCTAAAAGACAGCCCAGAAATTAAAACAACCATACAATGAACACCCCGGGATATTTGGAAAGTTCATAGCCCATTATCCCTAGAAATCTAGAACCCAGGTGTGGAACTACGAAAACTCAAACGAGATAAGTTAGTTTAGAATTTAGATTAGATAGACTTACAAATTTCAATTTTTTTGATAACTTCTAGAGATTTACACTACACTACACTACAACTATAATAGAAATAGTTAGTTTCCGGGTCATTAAAATCTTTAGTAACGTTATAGAAATAAGTCCGATATGGATCCGGAATCTGGAAAAGTATCGAATTCTCCAAACCTACGTTCTAGACGTCTAATCTAAGAAACTAGGAGACCATTAGGGGAATGGTCATCTACCTGTCCTCCACCGAAAACTGTCGACCACGTCTTGGGTACTTAAACCCACCGCCACTCTTCTTTTTTTCCCACTCTACTCATTGAACTTGATCAACATATAGTTGAGAGAAAGAGTGGTGAGTTAGAGATGGAGATAGGAAGAGACGGAAGGAGTAGTGCTGGATTAGGTTTGTAAGTTGTTGGTGATTTATGGTGGCGGTTGTCGATTCGGCTATACAAAGGTCTGGAGTTATAGCCCAGATGGTTTGTCCGATTATCCTTTCCGATTCAGGTCACCAAGTACAATTAGAGGAGGACCTCAAGTGTATTAGGTGTGTCGGGTTGCTAGATAGGTTGTGGAGCATGAAGAACAAGGAAATGATTCAGAAACTCATTTACGAAGTTCCGAATCAATACGAGTTGACAGTGAGAGGTCGCCCTATAGCTTGGACGAAAGACATCTAGGTGGATATCTATTCGTTTAAGAAGAATGAGCTCAAACTAGTTGGAAGAGTAGAGAAGTACGTGATCGGAAAGTTCCGGAGTCAAGCCCATTCAATTGAGGGATTTTCCATTAGCGACTGTAAAAACGAAAGGCATAGATGGGTATTGGATTTTCTTATTCCAATTCTGTATCGAGAAAAGCCTACCCGCGTTACGGTCATGGTGGCCAACACCATTTTTGGGGCCTTCGAGGACTACATTGTCCATTGGAGAAGAGTGATTCAACGAGTTGTGGGCAAGTTGGCAGAACATGTAGGCCAAACAAAGCACAGCCCTATCACACCGTATCTATTCCACCTCTATTACCACAAAGAGGTCTTGAATGCAAAGGAGACGATTGAGTACAACATTGGAGTCAAGATCTTGAAGTATAGCCTCACGGAAGAGTTGGAGAAGGAAGAAAAGAAATTCAAAGAAGAGCAATTGGAAGAGGAAGAAAAAATAGTGGACCGGAAACGGAGGAAGTCTACAAATCTAGTGACAAGGGGGAAGGCACCAACACCAGAACGAGAGGAACTGATACCCGATCCTGAACCTCCCCAAGAGCTCAAATTTTTTGAAGCCGAAATACAATAGATGCAACACACCAACAGATGTATGGCGACTTGGAGGAATACATGCTTCTTATCGCAAACGAATTCAAGGTAGAGCTGAAGCAAATTTTGGAGGAAATCTAAAAACACCCAAATCCGAAGGAGTTCCGACAGAAGGAGGAACAAATCCGAAAGCTGGAGGAGGAAAGGAACAACTTCAAGTCTCAACTCGAGTGGAGGGAGCGGGAGCTCAATGCGGCAAGATAGAAGGAGACAAAGGCTCTTCGGCTCATCCACCACCTCAAGGAACTCGTCATGGTTCCGAAGCATATGGTAATCTGAGCTGAGCTCTACACTGCCTAGTTGGCGAAGGAAGGGCATATGACTGAATCTAGAATGGTGAAGATCGCGATCGACTTTGAAGCCCGGATGGGGATTGTATTGAAGGACGTGCGGAAGTTGCTAGGGTACTTGGATTCGAAACAAGCCATCAATTTAGAAGGGTTTCCAGAAGTTCTAAGGAGCATATTCTGGGATACTTCAATTCGACAGGCTTCAAGTGGTCCGATCTAGCCCCAATCGGAAGGGCTGAAGTCTATCCTCACTCTAGTTGTAGGACCCTTAGATAGCCAAGTACGGACTCCATCAAGACCAACAGGACTTGAGCCGGAGAAAGAGGTGAGTGGGAAGTCTGTTCCAATAGAACAAGTACTTTCCATCCTGATTTTCCCACCACCTAGGAATGTTATGACCGAAAAGTTTAGGGTACCCGAATTAACGGTTCACGGCAATCTCGATGCACGGATTGCAATGATGACAAATACCGCTCGATCTCACCTAGAAGACTTCTCCTATATGTAGCAATCGACTCCAAAACAGGATTGTGCTAAGATTGCACTGAGTGAATTGTTGCAAGCCAAAGACTCGGAGATTCAGGAGATTGAAGAGTCGAAAGAAGAGGTGCTAAAGTCCGGATCTGAGGAAGAGACAGAATTGGAAGACTCACCTCCCAAGGTTTCACGGAAGCCCCAAACATGGTCATTAGCAAAGAATACACTAGTGAAGGTTTTGGTGACGACTCCAAGCAATCAAAGTGGAAGCAACTCGAAGAAGGCACAGCGAGGTAGATAGAGTATAGGTAGTTAGATAGGATTTTTATCTAGAATGGACATTCCAAGCGTAGATCCACATTTTGGATCGTTTTGGAGATTTTAGACTTGTAGGGGCAGTTGGGTTGTGAACATTCCAGCTATCCTGGGTTGTTCACTGGTTGGTTGCCTTGATTTTCGGGATGTGTTTTTGGCTTTTTAGGCGTTGAATTTGATTTTGGTTTTTGGTTTTTAAAGGTAGGCAAGTTTATTGCCCTCTCATTCCATCCTAGCAATTATTTTGTTGTATTTCATTCCTTTCTTTAAATTAGGTCACTTGGTGAACTTTCTAATTCCAACCGTATATTTGGATTGTAATGGTTTATTGTTTAAGTGTAGAGATGTGAAAAGGACGGGTGAGGAAGAATCTGGATTTTGGATAACTTGATCGGATTGAGGGTGTACTATTATAATGATGTTAGATACGAAACGAGGGAGCTGCACGTAGTGCCTTTGAACTACCGGAATGGTAATCCGGTTTTTAGTGAAGAGTGGTGTGAGTGTAGATTCAGAATTTAAAACAATTATGTATGGAAATTAGCAACCATCAAAGGAAACTCCCACTCACCAGAAGGTCAGACAACCTTAGGATTTGTCTTACACCTAGAAAGATTACCCCCTTGTTAGTTCTGGGCGTCTGAGATTTGTTGTTGTAGTAAGGAGGAGGGAAAGCAGTCTTGAGTGACTTGCATTCCGGATTGGCCATCTGGAATGTTGTGAGGATTCGAATCTACCTTCTATGCTACAACACCTTGAGTACTTGGGTGGTTTTGTTTTTTTTGTATAATGAATAAACAAGAGTAGTGAAGTTCCTACCCCTTGAGAAATCAATAGCGGACCCTTTGATGTTAAAGCAAAGGAATTGAAAACCAGTTTGTTAAGGGGCGAAATCGGAAGAACCGGGTGATACTGGATCCGGATTGGAATCCGGATAGTAGTAATTCCGGAAAAGAGAGTGGAAGAGAGTTGTCGAAAGAGGAGGAAACAATCATCCAGATATTGGAGTCTGGAAAGGCATCTAGAATTCCCTGGGACGATAACTTGTATCATCTTACCACATTGTCATGTGTAAAGATACTTATGCCTAGACTACACATGCAACACAAAGCCCACATTTGAGAAACCCGTTGTAGAATCTAAAAATAAAAGTTCTCACTAACTACCTACTATTTGCCTACCCTACCATGCCTTTTTCATACTACTTCAGCTCTAACTCCATGGTGTCTTCACTGAAACATTCAATGGTATATTCTTTGTTTTTGATTGGATTTGAAGCTTCCTGTGAATTTCTAGAGGTAAGTCTTCAAATTTTGTCTCTTACTCAAATCTAGATTTCAACACATCGTCTTCTAATTCTTTAATCTCAATAATCTCCAACTTCTTCGCCTACTCCGAGTCACTTACCTCAATCTCCATACGATCTCACTTGGGTGACTCCTGCCGCATGCGTGTGAAGTCTTCCGGATGAGACCGAGCCAGATTCTCTAAGACACCCATCCGGTCATTGAGGTTCTCTCGAACCTTCAATCCTACTTGTTTGGTCTTTCGACCACAACCCGTCCAAATGGTAGAAGAGTTGGAATAGGAAATTCTTGTTATATTGGAATGGATTCCTTTCTTGGCTCCTTCTTTGGCTTTGGCAGTGCTTGTCCTATTGGAACAGGGTTGACATGACGTCCGGACGCGGACGCTATGTCTGTAGCGTCCGTTGACATTCGCGTCCCGGCGGACGCAGCGTCCGCTTGTCCCCCGTTCGTCCGATTACGGCCGTCCAATCGACGCGCGGACTGATCCAGTCCGCACGATCTAGGCGTCCGCCTCGGGCCGTCCGCCCCGTCTGTCCGCCCCGCCCGTTCGCTTTCCGACGGCGGTCAGGACACTGCGTCCGTGCGTCCGGACGTCCGGAAAACGGACGCTATTTTGGAGCGGACGTTGACATTCGTCAACCCTGTATTGGAATCTACACCTGAACCACTTCGAACCTTATAGCTGGAGTCAAAATAGCCTTCAGTCCTTCTAGTTGTGGTTGAATCAGAACACTAGTAGTCGGCCGGATTGAAGTCTGACGATCTGGAGTCTATTTAGCTAGAGTATCCCAGGATATATCTTTGGGAACTTCTAGAAACTCTGGCAAGTTTAGGGCCCTATCCGAATTTAGGTGTCCCAATAATTTGTACATGTTTTTCAAAACAACTCCTATTTGGGCCTCATAGTCAACCATGATCTGCACCGTCTTGGATCCAGTTTGGTGGCCTCCCTTCTTCATCCAATCGTTATACCAATTAGATTTCATCGCCATGTGCTCTAGCATCTCAACTCATTTCTACAGGTTGTAGACGAGTTGAAGGACATCCATCTCCCTTTGCCTCACTATATTGAGCTCCTACTTCGTCTAGTCCAACTGGGATTTGAGGTCAATTATTTCCTCTTCCAATTTTTGGATCTACTCCACCTTCTATTGCAACTCCTTTGAATTCGGTTGCTCCCAAATCTTGTCCAAAATCTAGTTTGGTTCCACTTTGAGTTCTACCACAATGGTAAGTATGATGTCTGCCGCATTGGCATACATCTACTTGGCTTACTGCATCCATTGGAACCCGGAATCAAAGAAGTCAAGCTCTTCTAATTGATCCGGAAGCTAGCTTGGCCCTCCTCAATCTAGAGTTGGCACCTTCCCTTGTGCAACTAGATCTATGGATTTTTGTCACTTCCAGTCCACCAACTCTTCTTTTTCCAATTGCCCTCTTTCTTTGGATTCCTTCTCTTCTTTCTTGAATTCATCTGTGAGTCCGTACTTCAAGATTTTAACTTCGGTGTTATACTGAATCGTTTCTTGTCCATTCAAAAGCTCTTTGTGATGGTAGAGGTGGAAGAGGTACGAGGTGATAGGATTATGCCTTGCCTTGGCCACATGATTAGCTAGTTTGGTGATTATGCCTTGAATCACTCTTCTCGAGTGCACAATTTGGTCCTCTAAGGCTTCGAAGATGGTGTTAGCTACCATGATCGTAACCTAGGTAGGCTTTTCCGAGTAGAGAATCGGAATTAGGAATTCTAGTACCCTTCTATACTTATAATCTTTGTAGTCACTAACAGCAAAATCCTCTTTGACGTGAGCCAAACTCCGGAACTTTCCAATCACGTACTTATTTGACCTTCTGGTTAATTCGAGTCCGTTTTTTTAAGCGAATACACATCCGCTTAGATGTCTTTCGTCCAAGTTACGAGTTAACCTCTTACCATCAACTCGTATTGGTCCAAAACTCCATAAATGAGTTCCTAAATCATCTCCTTGTTCTTCATACTCCACGACCTATCTAACAATCTGATGCACCCAATACACATGAGGTCCTCCTCTAGTAACACTCGGTGGGTTGGATCGGAAGGAATGACTAAACATACCATCTGGGCTGCTACTACGAATTTTTGTGCAATTGGATCACCAACCGCCGCCATGAATCACTAACACTTGACAACTTGATTTAGTGCAAACAACATCGACCTTTCCGTTCTCTCCTTATCACGATTGCTAACTCACCACTTTTTCTTTCAACTATGCATCCACGAGGTTCAACAATCAAAAAGGGAGAAAAGTGAAGTGGCGGTGGGTTTAAATACCCATCATATAGTCGACAGTTCCTGGTAGAGAATAGGCAAAAGACCGTTCCCATAATGGTATCTTAGTTCCCTAGACCAGAAGCCTAAAACATAGGTTCTAGGAATCTGAAACTTTTTCTAGATTCTAGATTCGTATTGAATCCATTTCTGTAACGCTAGTAATAACTCCAGCAATCTAAAAATTGACTATTTCTAAAATAGTCTTAAAGGAGCAAGAATCCCTATGGGTTACAAAAAAATTTAAATTTTTTTAAAATCTATCTAGCCCTATTCTAGACTAATTCTATCGGAGTTGAGTTTCAGTGCTCCTACACACATCTAAAGAAGAGGCGAGTTTGTAGTCCCTGCACTTTCTATTTTCACTAATTCATCAACTTGTGCACCTCCGTCTTATGCCTTGCCACCAACACCGACACCTCCTTCATAGGCCCCTCTATCAACTCCTTTACTTCCTTCTACATCGGCACCTATTTCTGCCTTGACGACTTTGTCTGATGATCAATCGGTCAAATTAGATCTCCAAATTGGCTCTATACCTAACCTAGGCAAAGGTGCTGGTGCAAATCAACAAATCATTTGATGTCATTTGTTTAGATTTAGCTTGATTCGAGCTCATTTTTGTATAGGCTATAGATTTTTCTTTTTTTTGCATAGAAATTACATTTTTTCAATATAATGAACTTTTAGTGGGCTCAACAAAGGAGTTTCAAACATTTTACTCATTTATGTACATTATATCTTTTAACAATAACTAGTTTTATCGGATGTTTTACAATATGGTTTCTTGATATGCTTTCCAATTGGCATAAGTGAAAAAATTACTCTATCTCCTGATACTGTGGTTCAAATCAATCCGAAGGACGATAATGATGCAATGATCAATGATTGTCTAACTGTGTCTCACACTCTTCTTCAATTTCATGTTGAGGATGCCATCGCTGACGCCAATCTTCTTAAGGTTCAAATACTAGTACTGGCCGCTACGTAAGAGGATGATGCTATAGAAACTAATGAGACCTCAAAAGATAAGGTATGAAATTGCAGAGGACTTCTCTACACAGTGCCATATGATTTAATGGACCGTGGCTTTAGGAGGGGGTGGATAGTTTCTGATTGTATTGTATTGACAAACTACCCATGTGTGATGACTTATTGTAGCATAGTATAGATTTCAAAATAGAGTGTCGTTAACACTTGTATAATTCCAACTAGTGCTCAACTACTAGTCTACTGAAATGTACCAAAAATTATTTTTGAATTATTTTTCATAACACATATTCAATAGATTCTTGTCTAATGAATTGACATTCTCTATGTTTGTACTTAGCCCAAAGAATTTAGAGGCGTGCACCGTCCGTTGGCTCTCAAACAATCACTTAATGGAGGGGTTCTATAGTCGCTTAGTAGGATTTAATGCTTTTCTCTATATAATGGATCTCCTTATTCTACGTTTCAACAAGTAACTACATTTCCCTGCTGTTATATTTTGATTAAGTAATATCAGAGGGCTGCGGAAATAGTCTACCGCAACATGTGTCATCTATAGTTCCTCAAATGCGACTGAAGTGGTTGAATGTCATATTGGATTTGAACTGGATACTTTGTTAGTGCCTCCCTAGGTTTTTTCTTAAGGGGCGCCGTCATACACGGTATTGGATAATATTTTCAACGATAAGATCCCCACTATCAATGGATCAAAAGCCATGTATATTTGTCCTAATGTGACGGAATTTTTAGACAAATTGTCTAAGATCTCTCATTGCATTGTAGTTTGGAATTCCATATACAAGAAGACGGTGGAGCTCGTAGCCACATTCTTGTTTGAGAACTATAGACCACCCTTTGATATCCTAGGAAAAGATAAGTGTAGGACGATAGAAGTTTGTAATGGGAAATTTCTTATTGTCAATGGAAACAAGCACAAGGCTCTCTTGCTCAAAGTGATGGGAGACTACTTGTTCTTTGATCCAAATGATAGAATGGTGTTTAACAGAAACAACATATTTTTCATTAACAATTCCCCTTAAGAGAATGTCTTCAATGAGAATAGAAATGCGATATTTCTTCAAATTTGATATTGTTCTCAATAGGGGGACAACTTCTCCATAGGAAGCTTCACTCTTTAGTTGAAGTGACTCCACAAGGATTGTCATTCTAGCCACCTAAGAGAGTTTGTTGAGGCAAACTAGATTGGTGTAACTCCCTTGAGAGCTTCTACAAATGGAGTTCAGAATATTTTGGATAGTTTGAAAAAATCCATGAAGAACTTTGGGTCATGTTTTGTCCTGCTTGGGATGAAATTAGTAATAGGGCCTAAGAATTGAGTGAAAGATAGACTTGTCCCTAGGCGTTCCATTGTGGAACTCAATGTACATTGTGTAAATACAAATTTTTTATGTATATTTCATTCATTTGTATAAAAGCAATTTTGAATTTGAAATCCATTATTATTTTTGTAGCCTCTTTGGTTGGATTTTTTGTATTTGATGATAGTAATACTATTTTGTCTTTGTAAAGTATTCAATCATCCTTGGGTTAGGGATAATGCATCCCTCTAGTGTCTAATCTAATGTTTCTTTAGATTGGAGGATCTTTCTTGCACCTGATCTAGTAGAGGGAGCCGCAAATTAGGATCTTATTGTCTAGATTTGAGTCTACACTCTCTAAGAGGTCTAACTCTGCTACAAAAAGTTGCTTACCTTTTGAATATTTGAGGCCTTTAATATTCTATTCTACCACAGACGCAACTTCAGCAACTATCAATTTCTCAAAGGGAAATGTTGAGGAAGGCGTTGTGGATAGGTTGCCTAGTTGAAGACCAGGCATGACTTCTATTTGCTTGCCGTCCCCTTTGAAGAAAACAACCTCTATTCTAAACTGACTATATTCACAGTTGTCAACTCTACATAGAGAGATGACGCTGCAAAGGAAACTCTGTGCGGATGACAAAGGAATTCTTGGGGATCTTTGTATTGAGGATGGAGGTCCATCCCCAAATCCATGGGGGCGTCTTCTTGCCTAGAATAGAGATTTTAGTGCAAATTTGAGTGGTAAAAGGAAGATGTCTTTGGGTGCATTTAATGCAGTTCAAAGTCCATGTATCATAGACATTGCAAAGTCTTTGCCCTTGAAATCCATGAAAGTCCAATCTTTGCCATCTTTTGTACCTATTTCTAATCGAGCATTTCCTCAAGACTTGGGACAGTCTAACAACTCATGATCTATTGGAATTGTAGATTTGTATATAGGTACATTGAATAGACGCCTATGAAGGCCACCTACTTGAAGTACTACATCTCTTTCTAGTGATGGCATTTTGCAAAGTGAGTGCAAGAGACAAAAGGAAGTCAATGACCTAATCAAAATTGGAAATGGAGGTTGTCGCTATGCGCAATCTAGGCCTAAGTATCTTTAGCTACAAAAACGTGGTAAAATGACACGGATTATCATCCTAAGGAATTCCAGATGTTCTTCCAAACCTCGGTATTCGGATTCTCTCTTTTTTCCTTCCAGCTACTCTCTCTCTCTCTTTCTTCCAAATTCCAATTGCTATCCAGATTCAATTTAGATCTGACGTTTTCCATTTTCTAGTTATGTCTTTCCAAAGATCTCATTTTCAATACCTCTAATTTATCCTCAAAGGATCTACTATTGGTCTTTGGAGGGATAGGGACTCACCACTCTAGTTTCTCATACTTATTGAACTAACAAAAAAACAAAAACACTTAAGTAATCAAGGTGTTGTAGCATGAGAGGAAGATCCAGATCCTCACAATGTCCCAGATGGCCAATCCGGAATATAGGTCACTTAAGACTGAGTTCACTCCTCCTTACTACAATGATAGATCTCAGGCATCCGGAACTAATAAGGAGGTAGTTTTTCTAGATGTAAGACGGATTTCAAGGTTAGCAGACCTTTTGATGAGTGGGAGTTTTCTACTGGCAGTCACTAATCTCTACACATAATTGTTTTCAATTCCAGATTTGCATTCACACCACTCTTTAGTATAACTAGATTACTGTTCTGGTAGTTCAAAGGCACCATGCACAGCTCCTTCGTTACAAATCTTAACACCAACACAATAATACTCCCTTAATCCGATCTAGCTACCTAAAATCTAAATTCCTCCTCATCCGTCCTTCTCACATCTCAACACTTCAAGTAACAAATCAAATGTTCTAGGATGGAATTAGAGAGCAACAAACTTGCCTGCCCTTAAAAACCAAAACCAAAAGTCAATGCCTAAAAAGCCAAAAAGCCACCCCAAAAATTAGAGTAACCATATAATAAACACCTCGAAATATCCAAAAAGTTCATAGCAAACTGTTCCTAAAAATACGGAACCCAAGTCCATGCTTGGGAAACCCGTTTCAAAATAAAAATAAAAATCCAACCAACTACTTACTATCTATCTACCCTACCATGCCTTCTTCGTGTTGCTCCTTCTTTAACTACTTGGAGTCTTTATCGAAGCCTTCACTAATGTATTCTTTGTTGTTGACCAAGTCTCAGGTTTTTGTTGAATTTCCGGAGGTGAATCTTTATCATCCGTTTCTTCCTCAATCTCTTGAATCTCTAGATCCTTGGCTTGCAACAAATCACTCAGTTCAATCTCCACGCGATCCCGCTTTGGTGATGAATGCTGCATGTGCAAAAACTCTTCCCCGTGAGACTGGGTCGGATTTGTCATTGCTCTAATCCATGCGTCGAGGTTGCCGCGAACATTCAATCTAGGTGTCTTCAACTTTCCCACTATGATTCTTCCAAATAGTAGAAGAATTGGGACAGTAACTCCTTGCTCTTCTAGAATGGACTTCCACTCAATTCCTTCTCTAATTCAAAAAACACTTATTCTATTGGAGTCCGCACTTGACTGACCAATGGATCAGCATTTGGAGTAAGAATAAACTTCAGTCCTTCCGATTGTGGCTCAATCGGAACACTAGAAGTTTGATGGATCAGAGTCTACTAAACCAGAGTCTATGAAATTGGAGTATCTTGGAATGTACTTCTAAAGAATTCTGGAAACCCTTCTAAGTCTATAGCCCTATCTGGATCCAAGTACCCTAGCAACTTGTGCATGTTCCTCAAGACAACCACCATTTGGGCTTCGAAATCAACCAAGATTTTAACCATCCTCAATCTAGTCATATGACCTTCTTTTTCCAACTAGGCAATGTAGAAGTCAACTCAGATCATTGTATGTTTCGGAATCATTACGAGTTCTTTCAGGTCGTGGATGAATCGAAGAGCATCTATCTCCTTTTGTCTTACTGCATTCAACTCTCTTTCCATCAACTCCAATTGGGATTTGAAGCTATCCCTTTCCTCTTCCAACATCCAGATTTGCTCCTCCTTCAATTGAAACTCTTCTGGATACGGCCAGTTTCGAATTTCTTCCAAAATCTAGTGCAGCTCCACTTCGAGTTTGCTCGA
This sequence comes from Pseudoscleropodium purum, assembly GCA_963969395.1. Lineage (NCBI taxonomy): Eukaryota > Viridiplantae > Streptophyta > Bryopsida > Hypnales > Brachytheciaceae > Pseudoscleropodium > Pseudoscleropodium purum. Next base: position 10,828,259 of record OZ017805.1, on the reverse strand, counting down.
GATGAGGAATACATGATCCTCCAGGTCGCCATATATCTGTTTGGCTTGCTACATCCATTGGATTTTGGCTTCAAAGAAATCCAGGTCTTCATACTGTTCTAGATCCGAACTCAACTCTCCTCTATCGAGCATTGGCACCTTCCCTCATGCAGCCAGATCTGTGGACTTCCTTCGTGTCCAGTTGTCTTTCTTCTTCAAATTCCTTTTCTTCCTTCTTTAGTTCATCTGTGAAGCCATACTTTAGGATCTCAACTCTAGTATTGTACTCAGTCATTTCTTGAGCACTCAAGACTTCCTTGTGGTAATAGAGGTAGAACAAATATGGAGTAATAGGGCTATGTTTCGCCCTGGCCACCTGATCAACTAGTTTTCCTACTACACCCTGAATCACTCTCTTCCAATATACAATCCAATCCTCTAAAGCCTCGAAGATGGTGTTAGCCACCATGACCCTAACCCGAGTAGGCTTTTCCGAATACAAAATTAGAATAAGGAATTCCAATACCTATCTATGCCTCTCATTCTTGCAATCACTAATGGTAAAACCTTCCTTTGCATGAGCCAGACTTCAGAATTTTTTGGTTACGTACTTATCTGCACTTCCAGCTAATTCAAGTCCGCTCTTTTTGAACGAATATACATCATTCCAAATGTCTTCCGTCCAAATTACGAGTCGACCCCTCACCATCAACTCGTATTGGTTCAAAACTTTGTAAATGAGTTTCTAGATCATCTCTTTGTTCTTCATATTCCACAGCCTATCTAACAATCCGACACATTTGATACACATGAGGTCCTCCTCTAACTACACTTAGTAGGCTAGATCAGAAGGAATGACCAAACAAACCATCTGGGTTGCTACTAAGGACTCTTGTCCAACTGAATCGCCAACCACTGCCATGAATCACCGACACCCGACAACCAAACAACACTGACCTTTCCGTCCTCTTTTTATCATGGGTGCTAACTCATCACTCTTTCTCTCAACTATACATCCACAAGGTTCAACAATCAAAAAGAGAGAAAGTGAAGTGGCAGTGTGTTTAAGTACTCGACGTGCGACCAACAGTTCTCAATGGAGAACGGGCAGAAGATCGTTCCCGTAACGGTATTCTAATTCCCTAGACCAAAAGCCTAGAATGTAGGTTTTCGGAATCCGGAACTTTTCGTGGATTTTGGATCCGTGCCAGATTCGTTTTCATAACATTAGTAACAATTCTAACAATCCAGAAACTAACTATTTCCAAAATAGTCTTAAAGTAGTCAAAATCCTTATGGGTTACCAAAAAGAATAAAAGAATTGTAAATTTATCTAACCTATTCTAGACTAATCCTATCCAGTTTGAGTTTTTGTGCTCTCACAGAGGTTTTGTCTTTAGTGCTAGCAAAAAAATAGGCCATCTTAATGTGAGGATATTTTTAGAGCATATGCAAAGTTGAAAGCCCTAGAGGTTGCAAAAGAGGCAAAGAAGAATAGTTCTTCTACCAAGAACCAAGGATAGCAGAGTGAATCTTGATTTCAAATCAAACAATTTTGTAAACATTCATTTCTATTAATAGAATAGTCATTCACATACACAAAACAATTTATAGTTTAGTTTAGTGCTTCATGTGGACATAAATAGCCTCTACATTTTTACACAATAGATCTTAGAAAAATCAAGGATTCATTTTCCATAAAGTGAATTATATATAGTTATATACAAGTGAGGTAAATTGTTTTATATGTATATGATTGGGCTTTCAAGTAAATTTATGTCCTTTAATGTAAAGTAGCTCGCTTATATAAATGGCACATATTTTTTGACCTCTCAATCATGTCTAATTCCATTTCTCATGTTCTTTACATTTTCATTGCCCTAGAAGCTTTTCCAAATTGTAACATACTTTCATCTTTGTATCTACTTATAATTTGAAACCTTTTGAATAATTAGCAATAGAGTACCTATATCTATTTTTGCCTTCAACAACTTTATCTTTGAAATGATGGGTCCTAAAGTCTAAATATCATCAATTTCTCTCATTTTAATAAATATGGCCTTATTTACCTTTTATTTCTCAATAAGCATTCATTCTAGTGTGTACATAATAGCAAACATCTCTGTCAACTTAACTTCTTTAATTATGTTGAACATGTCGCATTAGACTCAACCACTATTGTTTGCTTCAGAAGCTTATTCTGATCTGTAGAAATCAAACACTTCTAAAAAGCTTTCAATGTTCTTCCATAGCATGTTCATTACATATTCTCTATGCTTCTCATTTTCATTTGCAGCATTAATTTCTCTGAGCAACCATTACTAGATTTCTCCCATTGAAGGAATTCTATGTGCATTGACATATTACTTTTTGACGATCTACTTTCATTCAACTCATTCCACCTTCAAGCATTGTAGTCGTACTAGCCATTAGTATTACCATCTATATTACTTCTATGAAAAAGTGTTTGTTGTAGAATGTACTCTTTTAAGCATGCTCTTAGTTTCAATGAAACATTCTTTGACATGAATGTTCATCAATTGTTGCTTCCAAAAAATTCAGGAACCAAAATGCTAAAGATTCATTACAACTTTCCTATGACTATATGTTGTGCTAGCAAAGAAGTTCACAATATTGTCCTCTTTTTTTCAATAGATTATTATCAATGAAGTTACAAAATGCTAATCATTCAGTAAGGAAGTTTGTTTAGTAAATACATTGCTTCACTCCATGAACATGTACAAGGTCTGACTCTGCTCCCTTTCTTCCACCTCTTGCAATATATACTTCCCACTTTTGACTAAATTATTTTGTTTCTTCACTTGTCATCCTTGTTGGTTTACATTTCCAATCTTCTTTTCCATCAAAGTCAAGATTCCAAAGATACAAATGCTTTCTTCTTGTCCACCTACAATTGCTGCCATATATAGTTTTCCCTCTTCTTGCTTTCTTTTAAACATCAACTTTAGATCTTGACTTTGCTACTTGTGCTACAATATCTATCCCATAGATAGTGCAACCTTTGTATCCATGTATGCATAGTCTTGATATGAGACCATATGGTAGATAATTAGTAATAGTACACATCAATATACCACGTAATGTGAAACAACGTCTTTTAGATGGCTTAGAAAAGTCTTGCAAGCAAACTCCTATCCAAATACTTTGTAATTCTTTGAGTATTGATTTAATGAATACATCTATGTTCTTGTTTATAGGTGACATCTTCCCAGAAATCAAAATACTCAATTGAATGAAGAATTTTTTGGTGACCAAGTAAAGAGGCAAATTGTAGATGAGAAGCAAGACAAGCCAAATTGAGTGACTTATACAATTGTGTACAAAATGATTGACACCATTAAGAGCCATTCCAAACCTAAGATTTCTAACTTTTTTACTAATAGAAGGATCAATGTTTGAATCTATGAATTTCCATGTTGAGTTGTCTACAACAAACTTCATCATCTCTTTGTCTATATTTGGATGCTCATAGTGGTATCTCAATTACTCAACTACTATTGAGCGGCAAAATATGCACTACAAACGTGGAATTAGAGGGAAGTACCATATCATTCTTGTTAAGATTATTTTTGCACCAAATATGAATATGGACTTCCCACATTTTGAATTTGGACATACCTTCAAATTTGTGCTCTCCCCATGATAGAATATACAATTGTTTGGACAAGCATGAATTATGTCGTAATTTAAACCTAGTTTCTTTATCAACTTCTTTGTGTCATAGTAGTTGTTGAAAAGCATATTTGCTGCAGGTAATAAAACTTTTGACAAAGAGTTTAGAAGCTCATATACATAAGCATTGTTGACACCATGTATGACCGCTATGTTCATCAATACTATTGTAGCAAATATGACACTCATTTTGATACTTGGATACAAAGACCATGTTGCTTACTCATTCAATTCAACAATTGCCTCCACATTATTGGAAAATATGTCAGCATCTTCTTTCACATCAATTTTATGTATAGTGTCTTCCCTTATGCGATCACCTTTGTCAAAAGCATCAAACAATTGTCTTTGTATGTCATGGTATGAATTGACATACTTAGCAAACTCCATTTGAATGTCTTCATCATCAAAGATGTCCCTCACTAACATGGTTTCTCTAGTAGCATTGATCCATATGCCTCCTTCTGAATAACCCCCTTTTGGGTCTCCTCCTAACATGGAGTGCATTAAAAATGGATCTCTTTTGTTCATCCATAAATGCTCCTATATTGTAGTAATACTATATTTATGTCTTCCATGATTTTTTCTACAAGGAGAGCGATAGGAGCCAAGATTTTGCTCTTTTGATATCTTGAGCTCTATTTCAAAGATGAGGTCCTCCTTTGGAACATGTACACTAAGAGTTGCTAACATTGCAATTGTGTTTTGTTGTTCCTTACAGTACTTTGGCCAAGTACTCTACAAAATGTAGTGAATTATTGTCTATAAATTGTGCATTACAAGCCTGAGGTCGCTCCAAAGTCTAAGTTAACATGTACTTCTAATATTGAAGGCATAACACACCCTTGTCACCCACCATCACTCCAAAAGCAACACTTAATGTTCATTGTACTTCTATGTTAGAGACATCATTCCAGAATGTGTGCAACTCCTTTTGTAATGCATTTGAAACACATGTGGCAGGGGAAACAAACAGAATACAAAAGAAAATGAACTAACCATCTTTCTAAATAGTTCTGTAAATTATGAAAGATGTGCCTTTTACATGGTCTTGATGTTCTTGACACTTTGTAACCTGAATGTGCAAGGTCCATTCATAGATGGGATCAAAATAATCCAATATTTGCTTCTAATAATTACTATCAATATTCACATAAAACATTTGCAATTACTAGTTCTTAATGCTAAAAGACATGAATGACAAGTCTGCAATATAGTTATGTTTGCCAAATGTGCTAATTCCATATCAGATAACGCTTAAGTGAAGAATAAAAAAAGGATCCAACATTGTTGCTACATAGATTCTAAAAATCCTTAGTTTTTTCAAAAAAATTGATAGATGGCATTACATAAAAATTTACCTTCTATTATGTAATATGGCACCCAACATGTAGTGTTCCACATAAGTGGTTCATGCCATTATCGCTACATCCATTTTAGTGGAAGTGCAAAACAGTGGCATATAAGTTACTCTTGCAGACATTTTGTAACAATCCACTATGAATGACCTTCTATACAGTGAGGCTGCTTAGGCTTGACAAGCCCTTGGAAGGATGCTAGTGAAATTCTCTTCCTCACATTAACAAATGAGAAAACCTCTGCCTTCCGACAATCTGATTCCTTGTCCTCGATCTTGTCCACTATTGCCCATAAGATTTTACAACGGTCTATGGAAGCCTTGAGTTCCTGCATAGATGCTTTAGCAACGGCTTTGTAGCTCACTTTCCGTTTTCAAGCAACCTTTCTTGTTGGAGGGAGAACTAGTGACCAATACTTATTGAAAAATTGGAACTATGTCTTGAACAAAAAAGTTGTAGTCATTTGTGTCGACACTAGTATGGAAAAATCCCCAATCATCAGAATTTTATGACATATCTTCATCCATTTTCTTACTTTAGTAGAAGTAGTACCAAATGACACACTTTCTTTGTCATCCATGTTAAAAATTACCTTCTCTTCTATGAGAATAACTGATACTTTCACTTGAATAGGATGAAAATACGACCTTTGTGCTTGACATGTAGTACTCGTATTATTTGCTAAACAATTGCACTTCTATCTTTCATGTTCGAGGCCAATTCACGTAGAATTCATATAAAACACAAATCACAACATACTTTGACATGTTTCATTCCTATATAGAACTTCTACAATATAATACCTAAGTACGCTTTTGGAAAACCTTTTTATACAATACACCCTTCATAGTGTGAGGCCACTAGCGACTACTCTTTCAAGTAGAATAGAAGTTATTGCTTTTGACATCTAAAGATATTGCTTTTAAAAGCTTACAAATAGCATTTCAATCCTCTTCCTCTTTTGTACATGAGAATTATTCATTAAAAACTAGATCTTTGACATCTATGAAGACGACCAAATGGAAATATAAGATTGCTTGAAATCCCAATTTATAAGAAAATCTAATAGTAAATGTTTAGTCAATAGTGATAATTGCCAACATGACACTCAAGTGTACATGGACAACCACTCTTTCTCTCCAATTCAGTGTAGGACACCATTGCTCTTAGATTCCATTTCACTCTATGCTTGCCACTTTTGTTGCATTATAGTAGAGTATCATACTTGTAGGTTGTTCTTTATTGTATACCCTATACACTATGTGTTCTTATTGCTTTCATACATATGAAGCATGTCCACAATGCTTAGTATATTTGCCTTTCCACATTTTATTTACAGTGCTTGTCCTATTTGTTTTTCAATTTGGTGAATCTTCTTTCTACACCTCTCTTTGACCTAGGCGCTCCTATTGTCTAGCTCACCCCCAAAAAAGATTTTTCTTTGTTTTTCCCATTTTTGAATTGCTACTGCACTTCGAATGAGAAAGAAAAAAAATCTGCCATGACATTGTGCATTAGGCATATACACTTATGGTCTATTCATCTATATTCATCAGAACTAGTATTGTACCAAATTTCATATTCTGTGATGCTAATTTCTAAGATACTATAGCATAGATCTAATGATATACAATAGTGATGATATTCTACTATCCTCAACATATTCCACTTGCATACTTAAGTGCTCAAAGAACTACACCTACTTGAGGAGGGAATATTTTTGAAATTCATTGTCAAGCACTATACAATATGTTTAAAGATTTTGTTCTCAAACATTCTAATTTGGGTTTTCATTAAAGAAACATGTGCATGCACTAATAGGTGCTTCTTCATTTTCCTTTCTATTCTATTAAATTGTTATACTACCTTTTTTAGTTACAATGCTCCATGAGTCACTGTTAAAGCATGCCCTTTTTCCATGTTCCTTTCTAATTTCTTCTTTTATTTGTAGACAAGACCAAGGCTTCAAAATTGAGGACCACTAAGAACTCTTCTTTTTTAAGCCTTTAATTTATACTACCATTTTCATTCTTCTAGTGCGGACTAACCCTAAAGACTTCAAAGTACCGTAGTATAGCCATAAATTACCTATGCTATAGTTGTCATGAGCTCTCTTGTTTCTCTTTACATGAAGACTATTTTTGAATATGCAAAAAGAAAGAAAACACGTCAAAAGTAAGGACCAGTGCATGAAGGATACTTTTACAAAACATATAACCTCCATCCCTCATGTGCGCTTAGACACTGTTTGTACTCCTTACAGTTTACAGTCAAGCATTCCTACTAAAAACTAAGCTCTTGTACTATTCTACAAATCCATGGAAGAGACTCGCTACTAAAATAGTGCCATCTTCAATTTCCTCCTTTAGTACACTATTTTCTTCAAAGTTTAAGACAACCACTATAGGGATGAAATCTACTAAGGATTTGCTAAAAGAGCCATGAAAGAATCCTTTTAGCCAACTATCAACATGGCACTTTCCAAAGGCATTGAACACAATGAGCCACTTAAATCGCTTGCACATGTGATAGAGCTATGTAGACATTGCAATGATTACCGTGGATTGGGTTGTCAACAAAGATAAATTTGGAAGTATTGACGTCATCACCATTTCCATTCATACCAATCTTTGAGCCATTTGAAATGGAGAACTCTTTAATGCGGTTCTACTACATAGACACCAACAGAACTTCATACAAGAAAGAAAGAGATGAGAGGAGGAAGGCTTTCCATGATGTCGTAGAACAAACTTTGTTGGCTGTGGGGTTTGTAGAAGCCGCTTTGCTTCATTTTGCTTTTTGGGGGGAGAATAAATGTCAAATAGTACATGAAGACGTTCCTAGCAAGAGAATGCATTGCCAACAAAGAGCAACATCGGGCACCTTGGTTTTGAGGCAAACGTCGCGATGTTTATACAAAGTGGAGGAAAAGTCTATACTTGCTACAACTGTACAATCTGCACCAAACCAAGTGAGTTACTTTGGTTTAAGCTTCCAATGTCTGTTACCATAATTGGAAGCTATTATAGTAACAAATATTGAAAGCAATTATAATAACGAAGTGCTTTTGGAAAACATAACGAAGTTGGAAAATGTAATGAAGTGCTTTTGAGGCAAAGAATCCCTTATAGTAATGATCCAAGAAAATACCCCCTTGAACATGAATCCAAAGAAATATAACTTGTAAATTCAATTAAAAAAGGATCCCTTATAGCTATGATCCCCAAAATATTCACCCTTGAACATGAATTCAAAGAATAAAAACTTGTAGGTTGAATTAAAAAATAATCCCTTGTAGCAATTATCCCAAAAAATTCACCCTTGGACATGAATTCAAAAAAACATAACTTGTAACTTTAATTAAACTAGAATCCATTGCAACAATTATCCAAAAAAATTCATAGTTGATTATGAATCTGAAAATTAATAACTTTTAGGTTAAATTAAAAAAGAATCTATCGTAGTAAGTATTCCAAAATATACACCCTTGAACATGAATCCAAAGAATAATAAGTTGTAGCTTGAATTAAAAAGAATTCTTTTCTAGCAATCATCCCAAAAAATATACCCTTGAGCATGGATCCAAAAAGTAATAACTTGTAAAGTGAATTTAAAAATATTCTTTTGTAGCAAATTATCCCAAAAAACTTGCCCTTGGATATGAATTCAAAAGATTACAACTTGTAACTTCAATTAAAAAAGAATCCCTTGTAGCTATGATCCAAAAAAATACTCCCTTGAGGATGAATCCAAAAAATAATAACTTCTAGATTGAATTAAAAAAGAATTCCATGTAGCAATTATCCCAATGAATTCATTATTGGATATAAATTCAAAAGAATATAATTTGTAGCTTCAATTAAAAATGAATTCTTTGTAGCAATTATCCAGGAAAATACACTACTGAAAATGAATTCAAAAACATATAATTTGTAGGTTGAATTTAAGAAGAATCCCTTGAAACAATCATCCCTCAAAATTCACCCGTGGACATGAATCCAAAAAAATAGAACTTGTAGGTTGATTTAAAAAAGAATTCCTTGTAGCAATTATCCCCCAAAATTCACTCTTGAACATGAATTTAAAGAAATATAACTTGTAACTTCAGTTAAAAAAGTATCCATTGTAGCAATTATTCAAAAAAGTTCACAAATGAACATGAATCTAAAAAATAGTAACTTATAGGTTGAATTAAAAAAGAATCCCCTTTAGCAATTATCCCAAAAAATTCACCTTTGGACATAAATCAAAAGAAATATAACTAGTAACTTCAATTAAACAAGAATTGCTTGTAACAATTATCCTAAAGAATATACCCTTGAACTTGAATCCAAGAAATTATAACTTGTAGGTTGAATTAAAAAAAATCCCTCGTCATAGTTATCCAAAAATATCTTAACTCGTAGGTTGTATTAAAAAATAATTTTTTGTAGCAATTTTCTAAATACATACACACTTGAATATGAATCCGAAAAAATACATCTTGTAACTTCAATGAAAAAAGAGTTTTTTGTAGCAATTATTCAAAAGAATACACCCTTGATCATGAATTCAAAAAAACATAACTTGTAGGTTGAATTAAAAAATAATCCTTTATAGCCATTATCCCAAAAGATTCACCCTTGGACATAAAAATATATATAAATTGTAATATCAATTTAAAAAGAATTCTTAGTAACAATTATCCCCCAAAATTCACCCTTGGATATAAAAAATATATATAACTTATTATTTCAATTAGAAAATAATCTTTTGTAGCAATTATCCCTTGAATACGAAGCCAAAGAAATATAATTTGTAATTTGAATTAAATAAGAATCTCATCTAGCAATTATCCCCTCAAATTCACCCTTTGAACATAAATCCAAGAAAAACAAAATTATACAACAAAAGCTTACACAAAAAATAACTATTTGCTCTAGTGGAAAAAAAATATGAACATCAAAGGATTTTGTGTTCCAAGTTTCCATCATTCTATATGTTTTAAAGAATGAACTTCTTAAGTTTTTTTATTTTTTTTGTTCAAACTAGCACTCAAGTATTTGAATAAGTAAAGAATGAGAAGTTCTACCACAAGAAAGGGCACATGTTCCATAAACTCACTTGCAAATCCTAGTTAATAGAGCTCTTTATTTAGGCTTTTGACTTTCATATATTTGAAGTTATTCTCTGAATTAAAAATAAAAACTGGCTACAATCAATAGTTTCCTCTTCTCTATGAAAAGGAGGATCCCATACCCAAGTGCATTTGAAATGCCCGCCTACTTTGTTGTATGACTAATGTCCGCATCTATACCTGTTGTTCATGCCCTAAAGTCCGCGCCTTGACTTGTTTGCTCTGTGAAGTTTGCGCCCTAATCTACTATCCGTGCCCTAACATTTGCGCCATGATTTGTTGTCCATGCCTTGACTTCTTGTTTGTGCCCTGACATTAGAGCCTTAATTTTCCATCTTTACCTTGACCTTCCATCTAAGCCCTAACGTCTTTGATCCACTTGTGTGCTCAAAAGTTCCTTATCTTGGATGAATTTTCAGTCCTCGCATTGCTACTTTGCGTCCGCGCCTTGACGACCCTAATTTAGGACCGCCAACCGCTATTGAGCCAAAAGATTTTCATGACAATGCATTCTTGTCTCTCTAGAAATAACATGAATTCATGAACATTTAGGATGAATTTATAAAAATATACTTTACACATGCATTTAAAAGAATATAATGTATAGGTTGAATTAAAAAAACAATGCCTTCTAGCAATTATCCAAAAAATACACCCTTGATATAAATCCAAAAGATTGAACAAAAGTTTTAGGGTTTAGGGTTTAGAAGAGAATTACAGCAATTAGATGAAAAATCGACGACGAGAAAAAGGAATTTCTTAGATAACTAGTGAAAAAGTAGGTGTATTTTGGAAGTATGGATTCATTGTGTTGTTATTGTGCTTTGCAATGCATGAATTTTATAATCATTTTTGATTATCACAAACATTAAATTTTATTATTATGTCTCTAATATTTTTGTATTTGTCATGCATATTGAAGACATTCGTGAGTACAATTATGTAGAAGATATTATACACTAATCTTTTTTAATACAAAAGCTGAATGAAGATTGAAATTTTTTATCAAATTACATCTATTTCAAATCTTTGCACCCTAAATCCCTCTCTATAGAGCACATTAAAAAAAATTCATTTAACCCTCTACACTATGTAAAACCGCATACATCGTTAGCGACTACTTAGGTGACATCTACTCCTTGATTGTCCATGTTTGTGCCCTAACGGTTTGCATCCATATTTTAAAGGTGACGTCCGTGCCGTGACGGTGATGCCCTGATGTTTGCGCCTACACACTAGCATTTTTGCTTAACTTCCAACATTTGTACCTAGGTTCCAGGATTATGACACACCACAAAGTGATGTGTCATTCCAAAAAATTCCACGGCTTAGAAAATGAAAGCTGTCTGGATTGTCTGTCCATCCTATCTATTCTGACAACCCTGCAAATGATTGCTCTGAAGGTGTTCCATGTTAAACTACTTCGAAGACTTTCATAAAACATCAATGTTTGTGAAGTTATGATTTGGTAATGCAATATTGAGTTGAAGATAGCGATGAAAATTACCTCCAATTGAAAGTAAAATGCCATCATTGAAGTGAAAATTGTGTGTTAAGCCCTAATGTCCCATTGTCCCCTTTGGAAAGAAAATGAATTTTGGGCTTACTACTACGATCTCAATAGTCATTATAATAATTTGAAACTTTTTATAAAGATAGAAAAACACAATTGCTTTTCAAAAATTTAATTTTTATTTCAGTTGGTGCCTAGGACCTAAAATTATGGGACAAAAGGCTCTTTATTAAGGTGTGGTTGGCAGAAATCTTTCCACCTTAAATTCATGTTAAAAAAAAAATCTCATATAGTGTAATTTTATCTATACAAGAAGATTTGATTTGTTGCATTTAGACTTATTATATGAAAATCACAAAAAATCTTATTTTTTGGGCTATCAAAGATTTAAAGCATCTTCTTAGAATCATATTATATGATGCATTTCTGAGTTTAGTTTTCAAAATTTTAAAAGAAACATTGTTTACAAAGGTTAAGTTTGCTTGCTAAAACAATCTCACTATTAGAATTTTAGTGCTCCAATACCATCTTAGAGCTATTAATAGTTCAATTTCTCTTTCAATCTTGGATATACTTCTATTTAACAATTTTTTAAAGAATGAAAATGATTTTTCTTTTTAAATATTTTTTGTAGATCTTCAATGCAATACTTCAATAGAATGTTTTTAAAAATTTAATGTCTATAGTGTAAAAAAAATTCTACAAATGGTAGTCAATGTCATCTGATATTGCAAGTCATTATTCAAACAATCTTTGCTTTCCAACTTTGAATGTTAATATCTTCTAATCTATATAGTCATGAAATTCTGACCACATGATTTGAGACAAGTGAAGTGCAAGATCCTAAGGTTTGATTCTTAAAAACTTTATTTTAGATTTTCTTGGATGAATGTAGCTGAACTTTCAATATTGAGCCATTTTTGACAAAAAATTGGCCTAGGAACTTTATGGATAAAATCAATTTTTTCAAACTTGGAAGATGCAAATGGCTCAGAATATTGGCCTTGGTATTTTCAAAAAAATTGTTTTACATTATGCTCCATAATTCATAGAGTGAAACGCGCACACACACACACAGATATATATATATATATATATATATATATATATATATATATATATATATATATATATATATATATATATATATATATATATATATATATATATATTTGTGTGTGTGTGTATGTGTGTTCTTGAAATTGTGGTAACTACTATTTAAAACACATATGTCTGCATTATTAAAAATATTAGTTCTCTTTCTCTTCAAGCACTATGACTTTAAAGTTGAAGTATAGTTGTAAGTAAAACTTACTATTTCTAGTTGAAAATGGGATTAGTATTGGAATATAATGACCTTTAGAATTTTTATTTTCATTTTTAATATTTTTATTGTAAATCATTTAAAAGATAGAGTACATGTATGAAAATGCAAGTTTAGAAGAATCTAATTGTAAAAGTTATATATAATAGAATAGTGATGATAAATGCAAGAAAAGAATATACTAAATATTGCCTTAAAAAAAGGAAGCTTTAAAATTTAAGAGTTTTTAAGAAATAGACCTATATCCTACCTTCAAAGATGCTTATTTTGAACCATTTACTTGTTTGATAAATAAAAATTGTGTTTTTCATACATGCACCAAGGTGCAACAATTTGATAATGTAAAGAAGCTAGAAGCTTAGCTATTTTCTAAGAATTTTTTGGAATGTTTATTTAGTGTAATTATTGTTTATATCTTTTTCTAGATAACAAAAAAAAATTGGAATCAAAACAATGATTCTACACTCACTTCTATTGTATGTTGCACTTATTTCATTTTCCATTAAGGGCTTTCAAATAATTTGATTGCAAATAGAGTAGTAGACGTTGCACTTTTCATAATATAGCCATATTCAATATTTCTAGCGTAATTTCTTCTTTGCATATTTAGAAATAATTTTGTTATCATCTTGAAATTCTAAGAGGCAATTCTTCTCGTGTAAATTAAAATTCTATCCAATTTCATTATTTCATTGATAAGTAATTATCTTTAAAATGTAGGTAGAGTAATAGTATTGTAAAAGTAGATATTCACCTTTTGCTATTATGTCTATGACATGTAAGTCCAAAATGCAAAGGGACTACATTTTGGTGTTGACAAAACTTTAAAGGAAAAAAAATCCTAAAGTACTTACTATTTTAATTAGTTGTTTTAAGAGTGATGTCTCCTTGAAGTGTAGCTTCAATATTGAACATTTGATTTTGATGATAAATGATTATGATTTTTCAATTTAACATTTTATACAAGGATGTCCTCTTCAAATCTTCATTTTCTATTGTTGAGGGCTCTTTTAAATTAGTGTGATGTGAAATAAATCACAATAGATATTTAATTTCACAAGATGTATAATACATTTGAAGAAATTGAGAGAATTTTTAGAGCGTACAGTTTTTGTTGGAACCAACATTTTGGATTTGATTTGGGACAAGAAGAATAATAGAAAGATTACAAATTACTTGTACACATTAGCAAAGGCTTTAGATTTGATTGCAAGTAAATTTCTAGAAATTCTTGGGGGCTATGGTAAAACAGTAACCACATGTAAAAAAAATAAATAAAAGGAAACCACTTAGCATTATTTTTCCAAAAAAGGTCACTTGTATTGGCATTTGAATAATACGGCACCCAAAGAGGATGAAGTAGCATGCTACATGATTACATCAACATGCTTTAATGCCATTTTAGAATTCTAACATTGTCATAGTAGATGTTAGCTAAGATGTCATCTATTGCATGTAGATGGTTTTTGTGATGTCAATAGAGACATTCTTTGTAATATTGAGATGTTTTCTGCGATGTCAACTAAGGCATCCTTTGTGATGTTGAGATGATTTTTGTAAGACAACATTGTACTCATTATAATACTTAGACATAAAATTCTGTTTTTAATAATAAAAATTTTAATCTTTAGATGTCCTACATAGTTTATCTTCCTTCCTACCACCCCTTTTGCATAAATAACTTGCCTTCTCATGCTAAAATACTTACAACAAGGCTTTTCAAATCATTCAATATTATTGCCAATATGGTATATTTAGGGTTGACAGGACGTCCGGACGTGGACGCTGTGTCTGCAGCGTCCGTTGACATTCGCGTCCCGGCGGACGTAGCGTCCGCCTATCCCCCGTCCGCTTGTCCGCCCCGTCCGCTCGATTACGGCCGTCCGATCGACGCGCGGACTGATCTGGTCCGCACGATCTAGGCGTCCGCCTCGTCCGTCTGCCCCGCCCCGCTCGTCCGCTTTCCGACGGCGGTCGGGATGCTGCATCCGCTAGCGTCCGTGTGTCCGGACGTCCGGAAAACGGACGCTATTTTGGGGCAGACGTTGACATTTGTCAACCCTGGGTATATTTCGTACAATATATTGTATATTTTGTATAATGTACGATGTATTATGTATGATGTATAATATATTGTGTACGGTGTATAATGTATTGTATATGGCATACGTCTAAGCTAACATCAAAATCAATGTCTCAAGAATTGTCTCAAAAAATGTCTAGGGATTAAAATCGATGTTGCTAAAAACAATATTCAAATTCTTATGGACACCTAAGTTGATGTCACTAAAAATAGTATGAAAATTTTCAAAAAACATGATGTCAATAGCTACTTTGTCTTTCGGTCAAGTGAAAAAATCCTACGTGACAATACCTGCTTATGTGGTACTTGTGTAGCTACCACATGACACATTTTGGGCACCTTTTTAAATCATGTTTGTTTTGATGTTTCTCCAAAAATATAGCATGTTATTTTAGATTTCCTTGTGTTTTTACCATGTCAATCTTGACAGATTTTTCTAGACATCCATAGTACACATGAGTGATGTTACAAAAAACGTGTAGACCATTTTAGCACTTGTCAAAAAAACACAAATTCCTTCTGGTAGCTTCTTTCAACAACACTAACTATAAAAACAAGTGCAAGGCATACAGTCTAATTCACCAATCATTAGCTATTGTGAGGTTTGATTCTTCTAAGACAAGATACAGGAAAAAAAATTTCAAACCATGCTATGTGAACTTGTTTTCATAGCTTTTGTCCTTGAAAGAATCAAACCATGCAGTCCAATTCTCCCAAAAGCAAAAATTGTCCTTCAAGTTGATGTCATGATATGTACTCAAGAGAAAATCAAACCATGTGGTTTGATACTCTCAAGAGCAAAAACTGTCCCATTAGAGTGCAATTATGTCCTTTGAAAAATATAACCCTTTGCAATAGGTTTAGGTTGCATGGTTTGAATCCATCAAAGTGCAATTTAGTCCTTCAAAAAGTGTAACCCTTTGGAATAACTTTAAACCACATAGTTTGGAAAGGCAATTAAGTCCTTCAAAAACTATAATTCTTCAAAATAAGTTTAGATTGTGCGGTTTGAAACATTACAATATGAATATACAAATATTTCAATACTTGAATATTCATATCTAAGAATATATATGTATAAATATTTACGTACATACATTCAAGGATAGGTCATACTAATTTATAGAAAGGGAACACTAATTATCATAAATTGAGTTTGTTGTAATAACATTAGCATAGGTTTCAAAGCATTTGGCAAAATGAATCACAATACTTCTCAAAGCTACAAGAAACCAGAATGAGAATGAATAATGAAGAGAGATTAATCTAGGAGTGTAGGTGCATAAAGAAAGTAGTATACATATACAACAATTCAACATTTCAACAATTCTACAATTTTCAATACAACAATTCTCTAGTTTAGTGATTCAAAATTCAACAATTTGCATTGAGTGATTGAACCTTTCAACAATTTGGCATTTCATCCTTTTAGCAATTCACCTATTCAAAAATTTGCTATTTGAACAATGCTTAAACCTTTTAAGAATTTAGAAATTCACCCTTTTAGCAATTATCACCTAGACCCTCATCAACCGACACAGGCACAGGTTCTACTTTGGCAAACCCTTCTACTACATCACTCTACGGACCATGTTCAAGGGCAAGTTAATAAATGTTTTTATAAAGAAAGGAGTTTGCGAGCCTTACAACCTCTATCTCCTAGGACCTTTTTAGTACTTAGAGAGCAACTACTATCAACATAAAAACATGGAAATGCAGCAAAGTCCTCAAATCTATCTCTGAAAGAGTCCCACTCCAAATGCCCTGTTGCAAAAGGTCCAAAATTAGCAAGAGTCACCTTGAATGCCTCTGCTTCTGGATTCATTTGATTCAAGTTTGCCAACGTGTTTTAGACAATATTGTTAGGCATGGCTTTAGAAGCAATCGCGACAAAGAAATCAGACATCAAGAGATCTCCCGATCCACCAACGCTTGTTTCTGGATGCGTAGGAACCTTTTCTATAAACATAGAGACCAAATTGACCCCATGGGCTTGCCCTATAGTAACCTTCGACTCTAAGGCTATTTGAGGGCCAAATTCAGTATTCCATGTAAGATCAACTGCTGCAGTACAGGAGAGCAAAATTGCAGCCGCATCAATGGCTTCAAGATTAGGAGATGAAGGACTAGCAACATTTTTTTTTGTCTCCACCTTCGACTTCTTTTGACCACGTACCTCCAACTTATGCCTTGCAGGCCTTTGCTTTGTAGAAGAGGGTTTCGTAGGATTCTTTAGTTTCTTTGGTGGTGGCGTGGATTCAAGGGACTTTTCCTACAAGTAGTGAGTAAGGTAATTAATTGAAAAGGAATGGTACAATAGATGAAAAAAAGGGCTATTTCAATTAGAGATCTCACAATGCAAGGCAAGGAAAACTCATTTTTGTGACAGTGACGGAAAGACGCTCTTCTTCACTGTGTGTGGAATAACCTTCATCAGTTCCAATAGGAGTCTTCCCAATATTTGAACTCTAGTTGTTAACATCCTCATCAACGTCTACTTTGACATTCTTGTCACCTTCAACATCCTCTTCATCTGAATCAACATGTCTAACTAGATGATACTGGTACCAAATTTGTCTACTTACTATCAATGCTATTGATGTGGATTGCTTGGAGTCTACAAGTTCTAGCACTTTGGCACCAGTCTATTGATACCAAATAAACAAGAAAAGTCAGATACTACTCAAAGATACTAGAGTGTTAAAAGGAAGAAAAACATTGACTATAGCACTTACCAATCCAAAAAAGTGAATTCTGCACCGCTAAAGACATTGACAACCACCATGTTATCAATCATGTGATCACCAAAAATCACTAACACAGTGGTGATCAAAAACCAAGGCTTTGGACACTGTCTATAGCAAAGTCAAGTTTCCTCCAAATCCTCTGATTTGTAGATTGCTAGCATAGGGGTGTTTCCCGGAAAAAAAACTGTTAAAGCAACTTTGGCGACCTTGCTCTTCGTTGTACTTGAATAAGAACATAAGGAAGAAATTATAGTCACACTTAGTACTGGGAGAGGGAAAGCCATCTTCAGGCACTACAATGTAGTTAATGACATGCCAATTCCAAACCCTTACTTTTGCCTCTTGTTTTCGTTTTTGTAGGTGGTACAAGATTTTGTGAAATCCTTATGCGTTTGTAATCAAAACTGAGGGAGACCACACTCTTAGCAAAGATCTCATTGAGTCCTTGTATTCAAGGGCATCAAAAAGCTTCTTCAACTTATAATCCTTAAGCAATATTGCCCGTGGTTTGGCGGTGGTGACCTCAAATAGAAACCAAAAATACATATGTATCTTTTCCTCTCCTTGCCATGATTTTACCTTTGGGTTTGCCAAGACATCATTGATGTTCCACCTAGGGCTGTCTATAAGTATGCAATGCATGAGTAATTTTCTCCAAACTTTGTTGCAATGGACTCTTCAATAGCTACTTCGGCATGTGCATCCATATAAGACTACTAGAGGTCCTTTATGACTGTAGGATAGTTGTTTGGCTCACAAGTCTTGTTAAAGGGTTGAGTCCGCCCCTCTAACCACTCCTTCCCAAGAAATGTGTTGTTAGCCTTGTCAACCTATAATTTGAGTTGTTCCCACATAATTTTCTTCTCTACCACAAATGCATCCCACTCCGTTGTAGTATAAGCCATGTACTCAAGCTTCTTGGTAAGAAGATGAAAGCCAAGGTAGTGGTTCATCAGCTCGTTCTTCATTGCCCAGATCAACCTCTCTTTGGTTCTTGAAGTGGAGAGAGGCATGAGTGGTTTGCCCATGAAGTCTACTTTGGCTTTGTACTCTTCATGCAAATTTTTTTAGTTTCCATCAAGTCCGCTAAGTGGTTTATTTCTTCTGTGCGAAGTCGATACAGAGCTTTAAAGTCAAACAACGTAAATGATTTGCGTTTGTCTTTGCAGTCGATCCCCCAATTGTCAGGAAGGTTATAGTTCAAGTACTTCTCCTCAATCTTTAACCACCTCTCAATGTCAGTGTCGTTTTCCAAGAAGAAGAGTAGAATTTTGGATTCCACATAGTCAGTCGCCTTTATACTCGTGAAGATGGTTACCATCAAGGGACTATATGCCTGCCCATGAAAAAAAGACCATGAATTGCCAATGATAGAAGGAAAATACGAGAATTATTTGTCTTCAAGATAGTGAGAGATTTTTCGATGATCATTACGGATCTAACATATTGAACTTCAAGTAGTAACAAAATCATGTTTCTATCATTTATTTACATGCTCGTATCGCCATCAGGAGATCTCCCGATGGATGTTAGGAACCCTTTTAAGCGATAAACTAAACAATAACAAAAACCTAAAAGTACTCATATGATCATTGAATCAACTTTTGATCACCGTCTCCATTTTTACGAACTAAAGCTTAACCACCAATACAACCCGAAGCCCAACATTCATACATGTGCTAAAATGATCATCAAGAGATCTTTCGATGACTGTCGCAGCCAACTAGGATACAACTAAAATATCAATTATAAAACTACCTTGAATATTTACAAATATGCTCCTCTAAACAATGAGAGATCTCTTGATGAACATTGTGGCTATTATATACTATACTCAAAACATGAATCCAAACATCAGCAATGGACTTACTCTATACTCTTTGGAGTTGCCTCTTTCCATGAAGGATAGCTGTGGGCTTCCCATATCCTTTTACTTTATGTATGCATGAATCAGTTGCTTTGTGAAGTTCTGCTCCCTCTACTCTCTAGCAATGTTCTGATTTAGCACCTTTGAAAGATGCATTATCTTCGTAGATTTAGACATAGGTGCCTAAATTGGAATTATATTGAAGTTGAGGCCTCCGCTTTATCACACTTAGGGATCTCACCTTTTTCTACAAGATTCTTGTGGGCTTGGATTGTATGTTGTCCCTCATTAATGAAATAATGCATTGTAGTTGTTAGTTGGTCTTTCTTAGGGGCACAATCAAAGTATTGAACCTTCCCATCTAGACCATGTGGTCTACGCTTCAATAGAAGTACAGTAATGTATCTATATTCCAACTGATAGTCCGCATCAATATGCACTCGGTTTGTTATCCCTAACAACCAACTTTGTTGTATTCCTCTATAGACAAGCAACCTTGGTGGGGCCCTATGTAGGTAGTTGTAGTAAACGCACAACAACACACCAAAAGTACGGGCTAGTGGCTTCTTGGTTCACTTGTATGTTGGCCCAAAGACTTGCTTGTATAATGCGTTTATGGCCTTCATCTCAGGTGGTGTCAACTTCTTCACTTTGGTTTCCATCATATTCATGCACTTGTGAAAGCTTAGATTGGCCGCTTTTGCCTTCTTAGCGGTCCCATTACCTTCAATTTCTAAAGCGTCCTCTGGTCCACCCAAAATGGATTTGCGTTTCTGCCCTTTTTTCTTCAAGGATGGTGCTACTAGTGTCAATGCGGCTTGAGTAGATTGAAAAATTGACTATCACCGTTCTTTGTTGATGATGTCCCACTTCGTTTTCATTTCCTCTGGACTCTAATACTGGGTGGCATTTTTGCAATTCAGCATTCTTTTTTAGGTTATGGTCTTACGCATTTCCATATTGAGGATGCCATAAGCAAAGAGTAATCCATAAATTAGAGACTCATCAAATTTTGGCACCTTTTTGTGCATAACGAGAAGAGCTATGGAGTAATTGATTTCCTACAACTCCACCATGTTAAGCCCTATGGTTAGGTGCACTCTATCCATATATTTCAGCTTTGGATGCATCCAAACATCTCCGCTGGACCCTACTTTCTACTCAATGCTTTAATTTGAGAGTTTTCGATTGCATCAAAAAACAGCAATTGGGTAGTGGTTGCCATTGTAGTGAAACTTGTCCACCTAGGAGTCGAAGAAGGCAACAAGTTTTTTAGGCAAGGCGTCAACTGGCCCCTCTTTGAGAACGACGTCACTATACATTGACACATGTGAGAGTAAAACAATTTCATTTTTCATAGCCTCTCTAGTCAAGAATGAGCTCACCAAATACAATTCATCAAGAAGGTCAATCTAAAATTCATAAAAGTGGGGACTCTCAAAGCTAGCACACTACATCTGGAGAATTCTTGTTGCTCTCTATCATTTCAATGTACTTTGCGTGAAAGGCACCACTATATTAGTTTCGCACATCTAGAGATTTCTCAATGAATAATGTGAGGTTTAAATCTACATGCTCAGTAAAGGCATGTGCAAGTTCTATATTAATTATGTGGAAGCACGAAAACTCAAATCGAATAAATTAGTCTAGAATTAGGATTAGATAGACTTGTAAATTTTATTTTTTTGGTAAACCCTAGAGATTTTCACTACACTACAACTATAATAGAAATAGTCAGTTTCCGAATTGCTAAAACCACTAGTAATGTTACGGAAACAAATTTGATATGGATCTGAGATTTGGAAAAGTACCAGATTCCTAAAACCTACATTCTAGACTTCTAGTCTAGGAAACTAGGAGACCGTTAGGGGAACGGTCTTCTACCTGTTTTCCATTAGAAACTATTGGCCACACGTGGGATACTTAAACCCACTGCCACTTCTCTTTCTCTCCCTCTCCCTCTCTCCTTGCTGAACTTGGTGGACAAGTAGTTGAGAGAAAGAGTGGTGAGTTAGTGACTGAGATAGGAAGAGAATAGAAAGATCAGTATCGAAAAAGGTTATCAGTTGTTCAGAATTCATGGTGGCGGTTGCTGATCTGGTTGCATGAAAATCTAAAGTTGTAGTTGATGGTTTGTCTGGTTATCCCTTCCGATCCAGCTTACCGAGCTCTATTGGAGGAGGACCTCATGTGTATCGAGTGTGTCGGATTATTAAATAGGCCATGGAACATGAAGAACCAGGAGATGATTTAGGAACTCATTTACAGAGTTTTGAATCAATACGAGTTGACAATGAGAGGTCAATCCATAGCTTGGGTAGAAGACATCTGGGCGGATGTCTATTTGTTTAAAAAGAATGGACTTGAACTAGCCAAAAGAGCGGATAAGTACGTGGCCCAAAAGTTTCAAAGTCAGGCCCACTCAAAGGAGGGTTTTGCCATCAGTGACTATAAGAACAAGAGGCATAGACGGGTCTTGTATCTGAAAAAAGCCTACTTGGGTTATGGTCACGGTGGCCAACACCATTTTTGGGGATTTCGAGGACCAGATCATCCATTGGAGGAGAGTGATTTGAGGAGTAGTGGGCAAACTAGAAGAGCAAGTAGGTCGGGCAAAGCACAGTCCTATCACCCCATATTTGTTCTACCTCTATCACCACAAGGAGGTCTAAAGTACCAAAGAGACGATTCAATACAACACCAAAGTCGAGATCTTGAAGTACAGCCTTACAGATAAGTTGGAGAAGGAGGAGAAGGAATCCGAAGAAGAAGAACAATCGGAAGAAGAAGAAAAAGTAGTAGACCGGAAACAAAGGAAGTCCACAAATCCGGCAATACAGGGGAAAGCGCCCGCACTGGTATGGGAGGAACCAATTCCAAATCCAGAACATCCCCAAGAGTTGGAGTTTTTTTAAGCTGGAATCTAGTAGATGTAGCAGGTCAAACAGATGTATGGCAAACTGGTGGATCACATACTTCTTATCGCGAGTGAACTTAAGGTGGAGTCGAACCAAATTTTGGAAGAGATCCAGAAACGTCCGAATCTGGAAGAGTTCTGACAAAAGGAAGAATAGATTCAAAAGTTGGAGGAAGAAAAGGATAGCCTCAAGTCCCGACTAGAGTGAATGGAGGGGGAGTTGAATGTGGCAAGACAGAAGGAGATGGAGGCTTTTCGACTTGTCCACAATCTCAAGAAACTTGTCATGGTTTCGGAGCTTACGATGATCTGAGCTAGCCTCTATAGCACCTGGTTGGAGAAGGAAGGACACATGACTAAATCAAGGACAACAAAGATCTTGGTTGACTTCGAAGCTCAGATGGAGATTGTTTTGAAGGACATGTGCAAGTTATTGGGATACCTAGATTCGGAATGGGCTATCGACTTAGAAGGGTTTTCAGAAGTTCCTAGGATCATATTCCGGGATACTCCGATTCAATAGACTCCGATCCAACAAGCTTCTAGTTGTCCGATTCAACCACAATCGGAGGAATTAAAGTCTATCCTCACTCTAATTGCGGAACCATCAAGTAGTCAAGCATAGACTCCATTAGGACCAGCGGTACCTGAGTTGAAGAAAGAGGCAAGTGAGAAGTCTGTTCCGATAGAGCAAGGGGTTTCCGTCCCAATTTTTCCACCACTTGGGAAAATTATGGCCGGAAAGTTCATAGTATCCGGATTGACGGTTTACGGAAACCTCAATGCATGGATTGGGGTAATGACAAATCCAGCTCGGTCTCATCTGCAAGATTTCTCCCATATGCAACAGTTGACGCCAAAACGAGACCGTGTTGAGATTGAATTGAGTGAATTGCTGCAAGCCAAGGATCCAAAGATTTAGGAAATTGAGGAGTCAAAAGAAGAGGTGTTGAAATCCGGATCTGAAAAAGAGACAAAATTGGAAGACTCACCTTCCAAAGTTTTACAGAAGCCTCAAACTCAATCATCAACAAAGAGTACATCGGTAAAGGCTTCGGTGAAGACTCTGGGTAGTCAAAGTGGAAGTAATTCAAAGAAGGCACGGTGGGGTAGATAGAGCACAGGTAGTTAGATAGGATTTTTCATCCGAAACAGGATTTCCAAACATGGGCCCGGGTTCTAGATTGTTTTAAGGGTTCCGGATTTGTAGGGACAATTGGGCTATGAACGTTTCAGATATCCCGGGTTGTTCACTAGTTGGTTGCCTTGATTTCTAGGATGCCTTTTTAGATTTTAGGCGTTGACTTTGGTTTTGGTTTTAGTTTTTAAGGGCAAACTAGTTTGTTACCTTCTTATTCCATCCTAGCAATTATTTTGTTGTATTCCATTCCCTTCTTTAATTTGAGTCATTTGGTGAATATTCTAGCTCCAACTGGGTCTCCGAATTGTGTTGGTTTGTTACTTGGAGTGTTGAGATGTGAGAAGGACAGGTGAGGACGAATCCGGATTTTGGATAACTGGATCGGATTAAGGAAGTGCTATGGCAATGTTATTAGACATGAGACGAAGGAGCTGCGCATAGTGCCTTTGAACTATTGGAATGGTAATCTGGTTTTTAGTGAAGAGTAGTATGAGTGCAGATTTGGAATTGGAAACAACACTGTGTGGAGATTAACATCCATCAATGGAAACTCTCAGTCACTGGAAGGTCTGTCAACCTTGGGATCCATCTTACACCTAGAAAAATTACTCCCTTGTCAACTTCGGGTGCTTAAGATCTGTCGGTGTAATAAAGAGGAGTGAATGCAGTCTTAAGTGACTTACATTTCGAATCGGCCATCTGAAAAGTTATGAGGATCTGGATCTACCTTCTGTGCTACAACACCTTAATTACTTGGATTCTTGTTTGTTTGTTTATTTTTACTTGTGTATTGACTTAGAGAAAGAATAGCGAAGTCCCTACCCCTCGAAAGATTAATAGTGGACCCTCTAATGGTAAAACAAAGGAATTGAAAACTAGTGTATTGAGAGACGTAATCAAAAACCAAGTAATATTGGATTTGGATTGGAATTCGTATAATAGTTGATTTCAGAAAAGAGTGGAAGAGAGTAGTTGATAGAAGAGAAAAATGACCTTTCAAATACTGAAGTTTGGGAACACATCTGGAATTCTCTGGGATGATAATTCGTGTCATCTAATCACGTTTTTGTGTGTAAAGATACTTACACCTAAACTACGCGTGCGACAAAATTGAATCAAAAATTCTCTACTCATTCTAACAACCTACATTGTTTTACTTTAGGACTATATATCGTGAGATCTTCGAATGACCCATTTGCACTTACTATGCATTTGAATAGACTGTGGCTCAAAAATGAAGTCTAGATGATTGTGGTTTTCAGAAATAGTTACCGAGAGATCTCTTCATAGTGCATCACTTCGACAGTCATTTAATTTGTCATCTAGAGATCGCCCAATGATCTTTTTTTACGGGCTCATTTTCAATGTTTTCCATCAGGAGATCTCCCGTTGATCTTCTCTACGTGCCTTTTGTAGGCATATGTATCAAGAAATCTCTTGATGACTTTATTTCTTTCCCCACAGATTACAAGATTCTGAGATGGGATGATTTGGACTGTTCACTGTAAAGAGACCATTGATGATAGGATACTCTAATTCTAGTGAATCACTATTGGGAGATCTCCCGATGCATGGGAATACATCCCATAATATAAAAAATACATCCCGCACGAGAATGGGACCCTAAATCCAAATGCCCTAAATTGCAGCGACAAGGCTGAGCCCTAAACCCTAAGAACTTACATTTTCATTGCTTGAATTTATTAGTTTCTTCACAAGGTCTATTTGCAATTTTTGAATGACATTTTTGGAGAAAACAGAGTGCAATTGGAGTGAAAGCAATCTCTACTTATGGATTATCCTACACCCACTATATTGCTGTGTCCTTAATTTGAATCCACCCTTGAGGTTTCGAGTGCCTGATGTATAGATTTGTTTACAATTTTGTAACCATTCAATAGCATAGTAAGTGATTAATCGCACTTTAACTAAAACAAATTAGGATTAAAAGAACACATTGAGCATCTATTACAAACTTACAAGATATATTTCATCATATATTCAATATAGTCATTGAACTATTGTATTTTACATTGCGGACACCCCTCACACCTCCTGGCTAATATCCAGTAAAATTTAAACCTAGCGTATGTAATGTAGAAAATAGTGTACCTAAAATATTGCACCTAAAATTCTATAGAATATACTACACTTAGTAAAATTTAAACCCAGCATGTGTAATGTAGAACATGTTGCACCTAAAAGTACTACACTACTTTTGCAGCTTCTTTCCTGAAATAGAGAACTTTCTTTCAAGTTGTATAAGACCTCAAACTGAACAGGAATGAAAACATATGGGAACACCAACTTCATAAAGAGGTGGAAAACCCACTTATTCACAATCAATCAGACACTAATTTCAATTGATGTAGTTCCTTCTATTGAGCAATGGAACTTATAGTAATTTGTTGAGACCAGCGCCTTTGGAACTCAATGGAAATACTTGTTGCAAAGGAGCTTTAAAACCTGCAGTTATAGGTACCACCACCGAAATCAAAGACTGAAGTTCCAACAATTTTCAACTTGAGTTCTAGCTTGAGATCCTAGAATAAATACAATAATACTATCACTCAATGTAGAAGTCAAATGTAACTATTGTTGCAAAAGCCGTGGGCGCACTAGAGCACATACCAAAACTATTGGTGATGGAAACCAAATGAATACTAAACCCAAAAGATGAAGACCAAGGTTCAAAATTACTCCTTTCTACACAAAACCACATGCCTTGTCACGACAATCAAAACACAACCCTTCAAACATGCAACTTTCACAATCTCACAAAACTCAAAGATGGTGTTACTAAAGTTGCAAACTTTCAAAATTACATACCTAATGCTCCCACTGTAGAGAGTTTGGTGATGTGCACTACCATCAGACACCACATACTCTAGATCCAATTGCTGAGGAAGAAGCCACTCAAAAAATGAAAGTCATCAAATTGGCTTGCACATTAGAAATCACATCTACTCCCCTCTACGTCCTCCTTCCACTTTAGGATAATCGATTTAGAACTCCAATACAAAATACAACCACTTAGCGAGCAAAACCAAAACTGTAGTTCACTTGAATGAATACAAACTTACACGAACTTGGATCCACTTCAATGCACATTCGAAATTGTTTCTTCTCCTCGTCTAGTTCTCCCTCCACACTACTATCAAACTACAATCTATAGCTAGCGCGTTGAAGAACACAACCTCACCAGAGAAGCCAACTTAGTGACGAGCAAACCTAGCCAAACAAGCTAGTTTAGTGAAGAATCCAAGCTCGCACAATGAACGTGAGAAAACACAAATGTGCTTGTGCAACAGCCATCCAAAGCAAAATTGCCTTCCAACAGGAACCGCAATAAGACAGATGAAGCGAGGGCCAAATGAAGTACTCATGACATCGTTCCCACTCCCTAATAATGATGGTGGTAGTCAATCTTTTCAATATTGATGAGAAATTCTAGGGATGTGAGGTTATTATAAGCAATTGAGAGTTAATTACAAATTGGTGCAGGGTTTGCAAGGTTAAGGGTTTTTAGGGTTTAGGATAGAATTAAGTTAGTATTTCATTTTTCAACGATTTGTTCTATTCAGTTTATACATACAATGGCTCGCATAAGTATTTGTACATTTTAGAAATTGCCGTAACTAATTGAAAAATTAGGTTTCCTTAAGAAATTTTGTACAATTGAAGTTTAAGTAACATACTTGTATAAAATGATTTTTCAAAGATTTATAAATCCTTTTCAACATTTTCTAGAATTTAATCAGAATTAATTGTACAAAAAAACTTTTAATAGAAGTACAATTTTAAGAAGATTTTTCTATACTTGAAATGAAAATTCTTCTTAGAATTTTATAGTAGTATATCTTCAAAGTTTGAAATTTTATTGAATGAAATATAATTGGCTAAAGTTTGACTCCAAATTTTTACATTTCCTTAAATTTACTTTAAAAATCTCTAGAAATTGTGAAACAATTGAAAAGTGTGTATAATGTTTACACATGGTTTTTCATCTTTTTTTGGAGATGTTGGAGTGAATTATAAGAAATGTAAAAATTTGGAGTCAAACTTTAGTCAATATTATTTCACTAAATAAAATTCCAAACTTTCATAACTTGTTATAAGAAAACTTTAAAAGGAATTCTCATTTCAACTACTGTCTACTAAAAAAAAAATCTTAAATTTCTAAAGTGTCTAAATACTTGTACATGCCACTATACTTTATCCATTCCCTTCATTAATATATGGGAATCTCTTTAGCATTTGGAAGTAGGAGACAATTACAAAATGAAAGGTAACTAGTAAAATTAAAGAATTTTGAGTCCAAATTATTTGATATGAAACGTTCAAAAAATATAAATTCATGTAGAAGTCCTTCATTCCAACACACTTAAACAATTTAGAAATTTTGTTCAATATTCTATTTCTTTAGAAGTCAAATTAATTTTCTTGCAAATGTTTGAAATCAATCTTTTCTATGTATATGATGTTTGTACATCACGTTGTTATGTTGACAAAAACCAATCATGTAGTATACCAATTAAAATCAAAATAAATGATTGATATATATCAAATATTAATTACCATGATTCTACAATATATACACAATGAATTACAATCATGTACTCTAGTTATATCATATATCATCATATATACATTAAATACTTACACAATACATGAACAAAATCTTATGAAGATCTCCAAATAATCAATAATTAATTACCATAAAATTTCACCATATAGATAAGCCTCTTTGCTATGAAAGTGTGTTTGATTGAAAAATATTGATTCCAAATACATATGAGGCATTTAGTATTCAATCATACACAATTCTAGCAATACTAGAAATCCAATTTGCTTTCCAATCTAATCTCCATTTGTTGTCTAAAATTAAGATTGGGTTTTCAAAAAAATAAAAGGTAAATCCTAAATCTTTCAAACCTTAAAAATGAAAGCCCAGAATCCAGTAAAAGAAAGGTTAGCTCCATTATACAATGATGAGAACCAATTGGCTTCTTTTGAAAATCCTCATCTAATACCTACAAAAATGTTACAAAAAATGGAGAAGGACTCTAAAACCTCACACTAACAACAAATGAAAGAACAAAACCCTAAATCCTAAACTCCATTACAAGATGAAAAGAACTATTTTTTTTTTTCTTAAATCCCCACCTATTGCCTAAAAGGAAATTTTTAAAAATCATAGAGAGTAAATAGATTATACCTGAAAGAAATTGAAAATAAAACAAAAACATAGGGGATAAAAAAACCACATTACATGATGAAAAGAACTAGTTGACTTTTGGGAAATCTCATAATCGAATTATGTGCATTAAAGGAAATTGATGTATATTCTACACTTTCATTTAGAGATCTCTTGTTGAATTTCCACATTCCAATCAATTTACTTTTGTAAGATTGAAGTGGAACTAAACCTAGGGAGGTGATTACACATCCAACTTGGATGTAATATTATTATTTTCATTGCTTTTATAGAATTTGGAATCCATGTGTAATATTTCCAATAGAAATAGCATAATGTAGAGAAATGTACCCAACACATTTCAAACAATATTAGATTAAAGATATGGCTTACATTATTTTGTAAATTTGAATCTAATGTTTATAAATAGATTGAACTATAAGCTCCAAAAAATATAAGATGTAGTAAGGGAATCTTCTAGGATTTTAATGACCTTGGGAATGAAATGGAGCTACAAAGTTCTATTAAAAAACAAAAAGATGGGGTTTCACATGCTTACCATAGAGGAAAGTGCAATGACCACTTAGAAAAAGTGAATGTCGCTAAACATAGTCATGCAACTAGGAAAATTGTGCTACATTCAACTCATTTGTGATAAAATGTAGTACACATGTCAAGCTTAAGGATGATTGACCATGGTTTATTTAACCCTAGATATTTTATTTAGTACTTGAAATGAATACATGCATAGAATACATACTAGAAAGCTCTTCATAAAACATAGGAAGATCCATCTTAATTTGAAAAAAAATTACTACCTCTACATGTGAGATCAAAACATCTGTGACTCACTTTCAAAAGGAAGAAAATAATGCTCCTAATATCTTGACTAACTTCATCAACATAATCCATTTTAGACAACTATATATTATACTGAACTCAAGGCATCTCATTTTGCCTAATTGTTAAGTCTAAACTTCTTATTAATGAATTACTAGAAATGAATGGATATAATATATATATATATATATATATATATATATATATATATATATAGTCCAAATACAGTTTAGGAACTTCTAAATTGGATTTGCAATTGTTAATCTTTTATTAGGGTGAAGCAAAAATAAACTTAAAGTACCAATTGACTGTGACATGTTGAATATTATACAATTCATTTGAGTCTATGAAAAAATCAATTATAGTAAGATATTCACCCTGTAGAATAATGTTTCTTTGAAGATAGATCAATTAATTACATTATAAACGAGTTCTAAATTTTTTTTTAAAGAAAATGGCTTACATTGCTTATAAAACAAGATTATACAAAACTTCCTCAAGACAAATAATATAATTCAAATTAAAGCTTCACATGTAGACAAAAATATAATTCATGAGAAAAAAAATACAAAGAATTTCACTTCAATTTTTTGAGATTTTCTTGTACTACCTATAATCTTTAATTTTGAGCTTCTTGTGGCATAATTTTTGCTTTTGGGCACCTATTGAATGAAAATTGAATGTCCTCAAAGTTGTTCTTAAAATACAAAACCTGAAAAAATCTCACAAACTATGTCGTATGCATAATCTAGGCATAAGTATCTTTATACACAAAATTGTAGTAAGATGACACAAATTATCGTCCCAAGGAATTCTAGATGTTTTCCCAAACATCGGTATCCAAATGATCTCTTTCTCTTCTTCCAACTACTCTCTTACTCTCTTTTACGGATTCAACTACTATTCGGATTTCAATTCCGATCCAATTTCACCCGGTTTCCAGTTACGTCTCTTTAATGCACTGGTTTTCAATTCCTCTGTTTTACCATCAGAGGATCTGTTATTGATCTTTTGAGGGGTAGGGACTTCACCACTCTGATTTCTCTTACACTTTCTAATCTCAAAAACACATAAACACTCAAGGAACTCGATATGTTGCGAAAGGAAAGACAAATCTCTATTCTAACAACTTTTCGGACGGACGATTTGAAAAGCAGGTCACTCAGAATAACTTCCGATCCTCTCAACTACAACAACAAATCATAGGCACATGGAATTGACAATGGAGTAATCTTTTTAGATATTAGATGAATTCTAAGGTTGGTAGACCTTTCGGTAAGTAGGAATTTTTATTGGTAGTCGCTAATCTCTACATGGATTCGAATCTACTTCCGGACCTGCACTCACACCACTCTTCAACTCAATTGGATTACCGTTTCGGTAGTTCGAAGGCACCATGCTTAGCTCTACAATCACAAGTCCAACACTATCACAATAGTATTCCTTTAATTTGACCTAGCTACATGCCATCCGCATTCCTCCTCACCTATCCTTCTCACATCTCCACACTCTAACAAACAAACCAACACAATCCATACAAAAATGTCAGAGCCACAATGTCCACTAGTGGCTCAAATTAAAGAAAAGAATGAAATACAATTAAAAATGCTTTAGGATGAATGAGAGGGCAACAAACTTGTCCACCCTTTAAAACCAAAACCAAAACCAAAACCAAAATCAAAACCAAAGTCAACATCCAAAAAGCCAACAAGGCACCCAAAATCTAGGGCAACTACTCAATGAACATCCCAAGATATCTAGAAAGTTCATAGCCAGTTGTCCCTTGAAATTCAAATTTTGGGCCCACATATGGAAAACCCCTTCCAACATATAAAAATAAAAATCCTAACTAACTAAAGGCAATCTGCTAACTACCTTCCTCTACGTGTTTTCTTCGTGTTGCTCCTACTTTGACTACCTGGGGTCTTTGCTAAAGCCTTCATGAGAGTGTTCTTTGCTACCGCCCAAGTCTGAGGCTTGCGTTGGACTTCCCGTGGTGAGTCTTTTTTCATCTCTGTCTTAGACTCCATCTCTTCTTCTTCTAACTTCTCGATTTCCTCAATCATTGGAGCCTTGGCTTGTGGTAAATCACTTAGTTCAATCTTTGCGTGATCCTGCTTTGGTGACGGATGTTGCATGTGCAAAAAGTCTTCTAGATGAGACCAAGCCGGATTCCTCATCGCTCCAATCTGTGTGTCAAAGTTGCCGCGAACGTTCATTCCGGGTGTCTTGAACTTTTTGGCTGCAACTCGTCCAATGGGTGAAAGACTTGGGGCGTGTGCTTCTTGCTCTATTGGAATGGTTTGCCCACTTGGCTCCTTCTTTGGCACTAGTATTGTTTACTCCACTAGAGTTTGTACTTGACTAACTAGAGGATCTGCAACTAGAGTTAGAATACCCTTCAAACCTTTCAGTTGTGATTGAACAAGAACACTAGAAGTCTACCGGTTTGGAGTCTGTCTAATTAGAGTATTCAGGGACCGATTACCAAGGACTGTTGGAAACCTTCTTAAATCAATGACCTCATCTGAATCTAGGTAACCCAATAATTTGCGTATGTCCTTCAAGCTAACTCCCATCTGGGCTTCAAAATCGACCATGATCTTTACCATCCTTGATCCGTCATATGGCCTTTCTCCTTTAACCAAGCTATATAGAAGTCAGCTCTGATCATCATATGTTCCATAACCATTACTAGTTCTTTCAGATCATGGATGAGTCAAAGAGCATTCGTCTCCTTGTATCTTGCGACATTCAACTCCCTTTTTGTTCATTCTAATTGGGATTTGAAGCTATCCCTTTCCTCTTCCAATTTTTGAATCTGCTCCTTTTTTTGATGGAACTCTTCTAGACACGACTGTTTCTGGATCTCGTCCAAAATCTTGTTCGAACCGACCTTGAGTTTGCTTGAAATGAGTAATAGTTAATCCTCCATGTTTAGCCTACTACATCCATTAGACTCCAGCTTCAAAGAAATCTAGGTCTTCATGTTGATTCAGATCCAGACTTGGCTCTCTTCTATCCAATGTTGGTGCCTTCTCCCATGCAGCCAAATCCATGGACTTCCTTTGTTTCCGATCAACAACTTCTTCTTCTTTCAGTTGTCCTCCTTCGTCAAATTCCTTTTCTTCTTTCTCCAATTCTTCCGTCAAGCTATATTTTAGGATCTCAACTTTGGTATTGTAATGAATCATTTCTTTGGCACTCAAGACCTCTTTGTGATGATAGAAGTGGAACAAATATAGGGTGATAGGGTTGTGTTTCACCTTGGCTACGTGATCAGCTAGTTTGTCTACTATGCCTTGAATCACTTTCTTTCAATGCACAATCCAATCCTCTAACGCCTCAAAGATGGTGTTAGCCATCGTGACCATAACCTAAGAAGGCTTTTCGGAATACAAGATTGGAATGAGGAATTCTAGTACCCATCTATGCCTCTCGTTCTTGCAATTACTAATGGCAAAACCTTCCTTAGCATGAGTCAAACTCCGGAATTTTCCAGTCAAGTATTTATCTGACCTTCCAACTAATCCAAGTTCGCTTTTTTTGAACAAATACACATTTGCCCAAATGTCTTCCATCCAAGCTATAGGTCGACTCTTCATCGTCAACTCGTACTAGTTTGGAACTTCGTAAATGAGTTCTTCGATTATCTCTTTGTCCTTCATATTCCACAACCTATCTAACAATCCGATGCATTCGATACACATGAAGTACTCTTCTAGTTGCGCTCAATGGGTTGGATCAGAAGGAATGACCGGACAAACCATTTGGGCTGCCACTATGGACTTTAGTATAGGCAGATTGCCAATTGCCACCATGAATCAATGACACCCGACAACCTAATCTGGTGCAAATAGCACTGACTTTTCCGTTCTCTCCTTATCACGGTTGCTAACTCACCACTCTTTCTCTCAACTATACGTCCATGAGGTTAAGCAACTAAAAAGGGAAAAAAAATGAAGTAGCGATGGATTTAAGTACCCATTGTGCAATTGATAGTTCCAAGCAGAAGATTGTTTCCGCATCAGTACCCTGGTTCCTTAGATTGGAAGCCTAGAACATAGGTTCCCGAAATCAGGAACTTTTCCAGATTCTAGATCCATCTAAAATCCGGTTCCATAATGCTAGTAATAATTCTAGCAATCCAAAAATTGACTATTTCTAGAATAGTCTTAAAGTTCAAGAATCCCTATGGTTTACCAAATAAAATAAAAAATTGTAAGTCTATCTAACTCTATTCTAGACTAATTCTAATCATTTTGAGTTTTCAAGCTTCCACAAACTACCAATAAGAAATGAAACAATTCAACTCGGAACTAATCTATAGTCTAAGAGACCTTTGACGGAACAATTGGAAATTTAGACTTCAACTTAATCTGTACCCACAAGTAGTATGAAATAGAAAGAATAGAAGTGAAAATGAATACTATATTCTTGACAACCCTAAACCATTAAACCCCAAGAAATAACTATTCCCCCTCTTAACTTTGACTAGACTCTAGAATTACAAGTCCCAAACTCTAAACCCTAAATCCCTAGTCACTGTTGATGGCTTATAAATTATTTCTCTACAAGAGTTAGGGTGGTTGGATTCCCACTTGGAGAAATAAATGGTATTTCAATAGCTTATTGTTATTGTTAAGCTATTGAATGCTTATAGAAAGTTCGTGAATTTGTTATTACATCACCAATTTTTTATCTCATTTTTTTAAAAGATATTTTTTAAGAGTTAAAATGGGATGGTTTTTATTTACCATTAAGGGTCCTGTAGTCCCTCCCTCCCATCTTCTAATGCTTATATCTCCTTAGACAAAGGAATGGCATGGATGTGTTTTTTTTAAATTTTCCAAATACGGATACTAATGGGGTTTTTTTCAACACCAGTAGCTACTATCGACAAGTTTTTTAAACCTTGGATGTAGGATATTAGGAGGATGTACCATGGTTGTCAAAAAATCTTTTAATCATACCATATGAAGTATGTGTGGACCATGTGGATGACAATTTGGGGTCTAGAAGCTTTGTTTTGACCAGCCCAAGATTAAATAAATTACTGTGACATGTCTAAGTCTTCACATGTCTATACGACTCTATGTGAGTGAGTGATGACTATTAATTGAAAATTAATGGAATCAATTTGTCCAAGATATTATTTGCCCATGGGGATTTGAACCCACTAATTGAAATGGCCTTGTAGAACACGAGCATATAACTTGACCCTAGCTATGGCACCCTAGGCATAGATGTCAAGTGATCAAAATAGGCTTTCTTGGTTCCCAAGGCATTATTGCTTGGTTCCCAAGTAATTCTTCTCAAAAGTTCCCAAAGTACTCTTAATTGGGGACCAAAGCATTGGAGAAGTATAAATAGCTAGGTATAACTTGTCTCTACCATCTTCTACCAGTGTATGGTGAATGGTGTTGTGAGGGTTATAAGAAGTTTGTAGAAGTGTTTGTAAGTATAAAGAGGGAGATGACTTCTTCACAAATCCCTTGTGACTTACATTTTCTTTTCATTTACTTGTGAGGTTTTGGACTATGTGATGGTTTTCCTATTGTAATTGCAATAACACGCTGCTATAAATTGTAGACACCTTGCATGTGCAATTCTAACCAACTGCGTGTTTGTTCGATTGTATGGGTGCAGGTGAGGTTCACAACCTCTATAGAAAAATCACCATAACAACATACTCCAAGTACATGTTATAGTTTTGGGGTTCGCTTTACCTTGTTGTCAACAAGTTTTAGCAAATGGCATATTTAAATTAGACTCTTCTTACTTCATAAAGTATATTTCTATAAAATCTTTACTTAGTATGATGGTAATACATGGTGTACCATTTTCTAAGATATATTAGAGAGGTTTTATTGACTTTGTTAAGGTGATGGTATGATGTGATGTTCTACCTCTCCTAAAAGAAGTTTTATTGGCTTTGTTAAGGTGTTGGTACGATGTGATGTTCTACCTCTCTTCAAAGAACTCAAGAAATTATTAACGTTGTTTAAACTTGTAACTTCTTCGGAGAAGCCTTAAATGATTTGATGGCCTAACAACTACCTATCTTATCAAGTTAAAGTATGGAATTTATTAAGTATTTATTGTCTTTTTAAAACCTAATTTGATTTGATGGTTCTACTTTATAAGTACCTATCTTATCAAATATTGGAAATTAGTGTGGGATGTTGTCCATAATTTCCTTATAGAATTTGATGGCATAATATTGCAAAATGCTTATCCTATGTATGCAAAGTAAGGAAATCATTAGTGATGGAAAGCCTATGATTAGTCTAAAATCTTGTAGGAAGAGCCCTACATAGGGATGTCCTTTCCACCCACCCAAGTTTCCTAAAACTATAAGCAAGTATTACGATACGAATGCATCTGAAGGTAATGGTTGTAAACAAGAGGTTTATAGCTATGAAAAGGTCACATTCAAGCATTCCAAAGTGCACAAAACACTAAGTGAAAATTTCATTGAATTTAAGTTTTTACAACTACATATGACCTTGAATTTGAGTTACAATAGTAGTCTCATATGACCTTGTATAATATCAAGGTACCCTAAGCATCCAATATAGGTTGATAATGCATACAAAATTTACACACAATAGAATTTAAACAAAGATCCGCCACCCATTAGTACCATTAGTACATAGTTTGTAGTTCCAAAATACAAGCAATGTAGAAAATGAAAGGTTGTACGAAATACCTCGACGAAGTCAATGAAGCACAAAGTTCAAGATGTAAGTCAAGAAGCCACCTGTGACTGTTGGTTTTGTATCCTTCATTGCAAAGGAATTCTGTTTCACTTTGTTATTGAAAAACTTATAAAAAAATGTATGCCAAGGTTGGAATTCAAGACTGTACATAGTCACGCACACCCTCCAAATTGTTAGTAATGCACTACTTCCAAGAGCATAGTTAAAATTCCAAATCAAGGAGCATATTTGGAGATCTTTCCAGCGTGTATTGTCAATAATGCACAAACTTCAAGATTTTAGTCAATACAAGTATTAATTGAAAAATGACACTCAAGATCCAAATCTTGAAGAATGTAGTGCGAATTCAAAAACTACATCAATTAGTCTGGAAATTATTTCCCTCAAAATTTTGGTGGGAACCACCTCTCCACAAGCCCGTGCACCTTTGTCATAACTAGAAGTACCTTGAGCTCGTTCTTTTGCACACGTGAGGAACCTCTATTGGTGTAGAAGTTGCAAGTCCACTATTCCCAGCACTGTGATCAATTGTGGATTCAAGGAAAAAAAAGTGTGACTACAAGTCCATTAAGAGATACGCTTTATTCCAATCCTAGCACTTCTTGGTTCAATAGTTTTAGGTTTCTAGATTTGTCTCAAAGTAGTACAAGATCTTCACACAACTAGAATACAGAGACTAACTTCAGAAATGAGAGTGAGGGTTTTAGGATTTTAGCATAAGAGATCATGAATTTCCAGACCTTAGTAATCCTAAACTATTTAGCATGGTTGCATCCGAACATCCATGTGATCGAAACCATAGGCCCCATCGACGGATACTAAAAGATTGTTGCTAACATTAGCTTGCATCTTTGTTGCAAGTTCTGTAATCCACATTTTGCCATTCCCATAATTTCATGCTCATAAGCAGGCAAAAGTTTTGAGATGCCATTCGTCCACCTATAGGTTCTTGAAACAAGTAAAGAGAGATCAAGAATAGGCCCTAACCTTGTTCTAGTCGTGAAGCAAACATTTGTAAAATACTCGTATAAAGAAAAGCTATGTCTTAGGATCACTCTACGGTAGCCTGTGCGAATCATACTCTTGGAGGTTATATTGGGAAATCTCTCAATGATGGTTTGTAAATACTTTGTATACAATTCCCATCGTGCGATCTCTCTATGACATCGTAGTGCGATCTCTTGATGATACTAGCATATGATATCTCAATGACACCAACGTGCGATTTCTTGATGACACCAACATGCAATCTCTCTATGACTCCAACATGAGATCGCACGTTGGTATCATCAAGAGATCTCCTAATGACTCCATCAAGAGATCTCCTAATGACTCCATCAAGAGATCTCCCAATGACTCCATCAAGAGATCTCCCAATGACTCTATCATGAGATCTCTCGATGTATAATCCTTCTGATGATAAAAAGGTTGTAACACATACCCCTTTGATGTTTACAATGCTTGTTATTGAAATTGTTGTATTTGAAAATCCCACTACATGTAGTCTATTGAATATTGCATCGGAAGACCTCAATGTGTGGACTTGCTTACAAACATGAGCTCTTTACATTCCTGCCTCATCAAACTGAGCATAATCACCCAATAAGTTTTTCTAGTATGCATGATTTTATTGTGTGGTTTGAATTGAATCCAAGATTTTGAATCAGAAATTAAATTTGGGAGTCAATGTAGAATGGTGCATGTTCTTGTATTGTGACATTTGCTACAACTTACCTAATTATATTCTTACATGTTTTAGACTATAGGGGACTTAGTGAACTCATCATTGAGCAATAAGAAGTTCTTGGATATTAGATCATAAAATGAATTTCAGCATTGAATCAGTTAGGGTTGCAATGATAACTTTTACAAGTGATGTACCTAGTGTTGACAATGATTCTCGAGAATTGTGTGCTACATCTCTTCTGTTTAAGAACGGTGATGCGGTAAAGTTGTTTTTTCCTAGACATGGAGAAGTAGAAGAAGGTAATATTTTGGAGGTGTGTTTGCAAAGCCAATGGCTTGGTGTGCCTATCCTTGTCCACCCTTGGATATATGTTCTTATATGAGTTCATGTGGTGATACTGATAGCTCTGGACTTTCAAGTGGATCCTCCTCAAAGGGGCTTGAACACATTGGAGGATGTGGTAGACCAGATAGTACTTTAGAGGGTTGCCAATGCCATCTAGACATCGAGAGATCCCCCAATGGATACTTGTCATTATATTCATTAGGAGGCATGGTTTGGGCTTGAGCTTCATCTTAAAGACTCTATAGGTGTGCTTCTCTTTTCTAATCAAATAAATTATTGTAAGCCAAACGATCATTTTCAAAAGAAGATGCTTGGCAAGGGCTATGTAGGTGTTATAGTACTCAAAGTTTTTGTAGGTAACAAAGATGTCATAATAACTCATGCTCGGTGGCCACTTTTGAATTGTTGGTTTCCAAATGGTCCGTCTTCGAAGGAAACTTTCGATTATTTTGTAGCCTTTTTAGATGTTCGGGACACTCTTGCTTATCTTGGTAGTAGGCAAAAGGCGCCTTATTGCTTCGTAGTTCAGAAAATTGATCTCAATGTAAAGGACTCTCAATATGTTTCTAAGACAATGGATGAGGAAATTTGGAAGGTGAGTTCTCAAAAATGTTGTGATAGTCAATTCTGCCACTTTTTTTTGCTTGAAAATATACTGAAGGTTAGGTAGAAATTCTACCTAAAGTCCTTTGAAGATTGACGTGAATTTGGTATCACTATGGGAGGGCAATTGCACCTTCTTCTTGGTAATTGAAAGCAGAAATATATTACAATGGAAGGAATAGAGGTTTGTGCTACGACATGGTACATCATTCACGGAGTTCCAAAGTTAACATTCTTTAATTACCTATTCAAGTACATAGAGGGTATACTTTCAGGGACACATGGAAACAAAGGAATTAAGCACCCAAAGATCGGAACTATTCGGGTCATAGGAACTATGAAGGCAATCATTGACGATAATGCGGACTAGATGCCCCATCAATTGCATTGCATAGGAAATGGGAGATTTGACACCTTGAAATTTCTTCATGTTGGGATAATTGGAAGTGGGTTCAAACTAAAACCAATGCGATATAATTATGAACACTCTTTTGCATTCAATCATTGGGAGTTCTCATGTTCGGTTACTTCATCAGAGAATCTCTCAATGGATCACTAATGTATGCTGTAACGTAGGTAATATTTTGTATATTGTCTAAGAGGTTTACTTTGTTCTCTGGAATTGGTCTTGATGCTCTTCTCTGTCTTCAATTTGTTTGCAATTAAATGGAGATTATGGTTTGCCTCAGGTTAGCCAGTCAACTACTAGTAGAATTTAGAAGCAGCTCTTCAACAATGTGTCTATCAAGCCTATTGGGAGTTCTTTTGCAAAATGTAGTATGTGCGACCGACTTCAGCAGTTTATCTTAAAATCATACAAAGGAAGCCCCAAGTATATTGAGTTCATGAAGCAAAGAATTGAGCATTTGAATCATCAAGCATCTTATCGACACCTATACGCCTTTTGGCGTGAGGAATCCAAACAGAACCCGTAGGAGGTATTGTGCATTATTTACAACAAGATGGATACAGCTAAAATCGCTCTCCTAAGGATGCGGGTGACAATAAAGGCTACGCAAGGTTTGGAGTAACTCCCGATGAGTGTCACTGGAATGGTGGCTCATGGTCACACCGATGGTGCGTATGCTCACTATGCTCCATCTTGTTGGCCTAAGGATTCAAACTTCACAATCTCATCCTTGGCGAGGTTGTCTTGCCAATTAGAGGGTCCACCAATTTGGAAAATCGACGGTTTCTTTCTATATCTACTAGCAAATCATATGTTTGAAGAACTATTGAGAGGAAAATCTAGGTGTATGGACACTTTAAATTTGATAGAGCCTGAAGTTCAACGTGGATCCGTCCCACTTCCTAAAAAATTGTATCTTCAACTTGACAACTCTATAAAGGATAATAACAATCAATATCTTATGGCAATCTTGTCCTTGCTCACTACACAAGGTGTCTTTAAAGAAATTCAAGTTGGTTTCCTACTAATGGGACATATTCATGAAGACATCAATGCATACTTTAGTCACCTCCCAAAGGCCTTAAAGAATACGAACACTTTTGTTGTTGCTGACCACATGAAGGCCTTCATGCAATCCTAGGATCTTTCATTTATGCTAGAGTTCATTCAAGAAGTGGTGGATTTTAAGTTCTTTATGAAAGAGTATCAAAGTAGTGGTTTAGCAAGGCTAATTGAATTGGATAAGATGCATCTTTTCAAGTTCTATGTGGATAGTGATGTGGTCCCTATTATGAAATATAAAGAGTCAATAGTTGATGCACATTGGCTACCCTTTGATGAACCTTCTCAACGCCTTTGGAAGAAAGATCGCAATGGTCGTTTGATGCTTTTGACAGGATATCCAAAGCCAGTTCCATTCAAGCCTATGTGAGACATCAAAGTTTCCAAAGTCATAGGAAATCAAGAGAAGGTTGTTGAAATGGCCTAGAAAGCTACCCTAAATAAAGGGTTCATTTTATTAGGGTTGGAGAAGTATATTCTATACTAACAAAATGGAATGTCAAAATGTGAGGGATTTGTAGCTGCCTTCGGTCCTTACGTGGATTATTAGAAATGTGTGTTATTTGAGTTGAAGCAACCATACTTGAGTGTCCTCCAGAATTAGTTGAAGGCTTTTGGCCTCAGCATGATTGGATGGTTACAAATAATGAAGTAGTTCATGGTAGGTCGAGGCTGAATCCTTTGGATATCATTCTAGAAGAAGAGGATCCAGAACTTTATTGTGGCCTTACTAATGAAGCACCATAGGAAAGCTTTAATCCTTGGCTTGACATACGACTGGGCTCTTGGATTCTTCTAAGACTTGATGACCCTACAATTTGTGATGTTTGGTAAAGAAGAGCATTGTCCT
Source organism: Pseudoscleropodium purum (assembly GCA_963969395.1). Lineage (NCBI taxonomy): Eukaryota > Viridiplantae > Streptophyta > Bryopsida > Hypnales > Brachytheciaceae > Pseudoscleropodium > Pseudoscleropodium purum. Next base: position 10,786,806 of record OZ017805.1, on the reverse strand, counting down.
CCATTTGTAGAGCAGTAGAAGATGTGAATGAGGGGAAGTTCTTAATTCAATATTGGCAACCAAATAACTCAAGAGCTTTACTTGAATTAAAATAAATGGGTTGTTCAGAACACTCCTCCCATCTATGTCCATACGCATTGTGTAGTTTATGCAAATTGGTCCAAGATAATAGATCCAAAGTTATGGAATATTTCTAAAAAATATAGAGAAGCTATGTTGGCAAACTTGACTAAGGCAAATGCAATTGATTTGTAACGGAATCTTGTACCTAGGTCATTGGAATCTTCGAGAGATCTCCCGATACATTATTTTCCACTCGTGCGTTGTGTAGATTGGTGTTCACTGTACGTGGTCCTTAGTAAAGTTCTTAGGGTAATATATTTTTTGGTTATGAATTGTGTTTATGTTATCTTTATTTTTATGCAATGAAGAGTAGATTATAATGTGACTCATGTTCCTTTGTCATGTCCTCTTGAGTCTATATCACAGTCGTAGTTGATACTTACACCCATTATGAAGTCTTGAACCTAGTTTATAGCGGTCGTCAAGAGATCTTCCGATGACTTCTCCAACCAACCTTTTGTTGTGAGAATTGGTGGTTACTGTTTATGGTTCTGAATGAATTTCTTAGTTTAGTTCTCTAATCTTGTTGTGAATGTTTTTTTAGGGGATCCTTATTTATACTAGATGAAATGTCCATTATGATGTTTCTATTGCTTTGTGGCGACCTCCAAAGTTGTTGGCATAGTTGATGTTGACCCTGGGGTGAGATTAGCTTATATATTCTTTCCTCTATTGCACTTAATTTGTGAAGTTCTTTCAAATGTCATGAGACACTTCAAGTTCAAGGGATATTTTGTTTTAATGCCACATGAATGCTAATTTTTTTGGTTCAATTTTAACATTTAAGCATGGATGATTCCTTCCTTAGTATTCCTCGTTGCGCAACTAATGAATTTAGAAATAAACAAGGCATTGATTGTTTATCCTTTAGACATCCATCTAGTTAATTATAGCTTCATAAATATAAGTTGTGTTGTTTATTTATGGCATATTAAGACAATCATTTTGATTAACCTATTTCCCTAACAACGATAGATTTCCATCGAGAGATTTTCACATGTGATGCCCCTTTCACCTTGCATTCTAAGAGGTATTGGAGCATTCACTTTGTCATTCAAATTTGATTCCTCTTGAGAATGACTAGGTCCCTTATGTTGTTAATTTACATTAGGGGGACTATACTTCTTACATTTTAAGAAACATGATGATGGTCCAATTGTGAATGATATTTCAAATTAGATGATCCTAGATATGACTCTTACACTAGCACTAACATTAAGAGGATTGGTTCACTTTCACATGTAATAAGGAACTAAGTTGATGCATATTATAATGTTCATCAAAGGATCTTTCAATTAAATTATAGCAAATTTTGAAATTTGTGGAACTATCTTCCTAGCAATAATTGTTGATATTTAGTTTTCATGAGTTCATACTTTTGTATTTTATATTCTAATAATTACAAAAGTGATTCAAATATGAGACATACCAATGGGATTTTTCATCAAAAGAATTCCAAACAACCATTTTTTGATGCACTAAGTCAAATCAAATAAATAAAATTGAAATTATTTTTGAATGTTTGTTAGCACAAAATTGTATTAGAAAATTACATGAGTGTATAGAAAACTTTTCAAATCATTTGATTCATATATATGTTGCAAGATTCTAATATTTGAAATTAGATTGAAAAAGAAATTTTAGATTTTGCCAAATGGCATCAAAGTCCATTTAAGTGTCATTTTTCAAATCACCCTAATAATGAGTTGGCACAAAGGTTGGCAATAATTTTTTTATAATAGTGTTTTACTATTGCATGTTCACATGACTTGAAGTTTTTGATGAGGATCCACAAAGTTTTACTGAACTTTCCTACAGCATATTCAACTTTAGAAATTTGGACTAGAAAATAAGTAGATATATTATCTACTTGCATACCAATTTTCAAAGATAATGGAGGTCTCTAACATATATTCCAAATTATCTTACAATTGAGAGAATGTTCAAAAAATGTCAACTATGCTAGTAAGATTCTAAAACAAATTGAGAAATTATTTTTCAAAAAAATCACAATTCAAATAGCAAACACAAATATTCCCTTTTTTAAATTGATGAAAAAAATAACTATCCAAAAAAAATCTCATTAATTTACATTGGAATTTGATTTAGTGCTTAATTTTAAAATTACTCTAAAATTGGCATCTTTTGTGCAATAATGGAGAATTTTAGAAAGAAATTCAAAATTTTTAACTATACATTATTGTTTAGAGCTTTAAAGTACTCTAAAATTTTGTAGAAAAAATTCAAACAATTTGACTATGAAGTTCATAGATTACACATCATTAGGCTATGGGCCTTACATATGTAAAGCACTCCCTTTAGAGGGGCACCATGGCCCATGGGGCCAAATTGCACCATTTCAAAAGAAATGTCTATTTTTGCCAAAGAAATGTAATCTTCTTTTGCTAGAAATTTACCATTTCTAATAAAAATGTGGATGAAGTATCCAAATTTGGATGAAAAAGTGTATGAATATGATTGAAAAGTGTTTTTTGGTTCAAAAAAAGCATGAATGTTGAAACACAATGCTTCACTAAGTTTTCTATGATTTCCATTTGGCAATTGGCACTTTCTCATGAATTAAGAAAAGAGTTGGTGTAACGTACGTCTGCCACAAAATAGTTCAAAAGGTCATGGATGAATGTCGAAATACAATGCTTTACCAAGTTTTCTGTGATTTCCATTTGGCACTTTCTTAAGAGTTGGTGCAAGGTACATTTGCCACAAAATGGTGGCTACATTTAAAGCCACCTTTAGCTAGAAGGTTCTATCTGGACTCCTAAGCACTCTTGCTTTCTTCTTGCCCCTCGCACTTCTCCTTGCACTTCTTTTTTGTTGAAGATGACAATTGTTGCAATATTTGCTTGCTAAAGATCATTGTTGTAGGAAAGTGTGAGTTGTTGCGCTTCAATTTCAGGTACTATTATTGACATTTTTAATTTCATTGAGCTTAATTTTTTGTCCTCGTATGCGGCATGTGATCTTTGGCTTCCATGAAAGAACTAAAGGGTATTATTTTCATCAAAAATTGAAAGTTTTGAGGTTTGAAATGCAAGATGGTCAAACTTTGCTGTCTACGTGGGTGAATTGTGGAATGCTAAATCATTGAAACAATGAATTGGATAATTGCTAAGAAGGTGAGTTTCTTAATTTTTAAAAGATTTAAGCATTGTTCAAATAGCAAATTCTTAAATAGGTGAATTGCTGAAAGGATGAAATGCCAAATTGTTGAAAGGTTCAATCGCTCAATGCAAATTGTTGAATTTTGAATCACTAAAATAGAGAGTTGTTGTATTGAAAATTGTAGAGTTGTTGAATTGTTGAATTGTTGACTTGTTGTATACGTGTACTACTTTCTTTATGCACCTACACTCCTAGATTAATCTCACTCTTTATTATTCATTCTCATTCTCGTTACTTGTAACTTTGAGAAGTACTATGATTCATTTTGCCAAATGCTTTGAGACCTATGCTAATGTTATTACAACAAACTCAATTTACGATAACTAGTGTTCCCTTTATATAAATTAGTATGACCTATCCTTAAATGTATATACATAAATATTTATACATATATATTCTTAAATATGAATATTCAAGTATTGGAATATTTGTATATTCATATTGTAATGCTTCAAACCATGCAGTCTAAACTTATTGCAAAGGGTCATACTTTTTGAAGGACTTAATTGCCTTTCCAAATTGCATGGTGGCGTAGCACAAGGAAGCACAAATTTCTTAGTTAATGCCAAAAATAGAGGAGAAGCACTACTAAGTGACTTGTATATCGTTCTCAAGAAATTTAGATTGTAATTCCCCTCAATGTCCGAAATCGGATATGGAAATCCAATTTTCCCAAACCCAAATAATATCAAACCGAAAAATTTTAGGCTTATATTCTAACTATTATTGCCACCTTTTTCATATAATTGTAGAATTCCTTACTCCCCAACAACCAAGAAGAAGTGTCCAGACTTTGTGCTTCTTCCAGTTCTGATCTATTGTAACCAAGATGAAAAGTTCAACCTCTAAATTAGAGGGTTCTGTTCATAGTGTTAAGGAACGACTTATAAATCCTCCTCTCCAAAGTATTCAAGTGATTGGAGATCCACTGTATCCACAATCATACAAATACACAAGTAAACATGTGCTTCTTCACAACTAATCCGATTGATAATTTGGACTAGTAGGTCACTCAAGAAGCCTCTATTTCCCCTACTTATTATAACGACAAACTCAATCAAAACTTAGTTCCTTTAAGTTGTGGGCAAAGCACTTGACTAACTATGCAAACTATATCCAGTTATTGATTCCACTTTTGGTTGTAGTAGGACTTTTTCACAAGTTAACTAACATGTAGCCCAATCTTCCAAGCTCACACCCAATCTCAACACAACTATCTTCCATAGAAGTCTCTAGGCGGTCAGTCCAAACAAGTACCTGCCTAGTACACCAATTTCTCTTCACATAAATAATTGCTACAACAAAAAATGTATCTAGTCAAAATCTAGGGGCTACTTTTGATCTCCCTCTACTACAACAAAACCTAGCTACTTGCATAAAACAATGGTTCTAGCATTGCTAGCATAATAACACAACATCAAGCAAAATACTCAAAGTATGAAGCGGAAATATTGAATTGGTTTTACCTAAAGCAAAGGAAAACATCAAAGTATGAAAATGCTCGAGGTTTCACATTAAAATCCACCCCTAAATAACTAACACCCCTAGGATCTTTAAAAGCACCCAAGAGAATAATACAAGGCTAAGGGAATGATATGTCACATTCCTCTAATCCTAAAAATCATTGACTTCTAACTAGAGGACAAAATCCCCCAAAAGGGGATCTTAGATCTGGAAAAGCCGAATCCAGACGTCCAAGTGCATTTGCGGTAAAAGTACCTTTCTAACTACTTCCTTTAGTACAAAAACTTTGGTTTTCTCAGCCTACCTACTTCTATTCTAAAATAGCTAGCCCTAAAATTTCTTAGTCCGTTGTGGAGGTCCTTCTATTGGTTTAGTGGCCCCTCTTCTTGCTAGTTACTTTCTACGAGCTGAAGCTTTGCCTCCAGGTATAATCTTCCCCTTGTCCAAAATTGGAATTTTGCCTTTCCCTTTTTGGGGACAGGAATCTTGTTCCGATTCCGATTCTCCTTCTTCTTCTTCCATACTGCCTTCGTCTCCGGTTTGCTCTAGGGATCCTTCCTTTTCTTCCTTTGATCCTAAATCAACATCCTGATTGTACTCCTTTGATCTCTTTGTTGTCTGCTTACACTTGGAGGCATTGGATATGGATGCAAAAGGATTGGTCTTCTTGTTCTTCGGAGTGTCCAAGCTCTCCTCAATTAAGCCCGGGTCTAGGATTTGGGCGTAGATCCCTTTCTGGTATCTAACTCTACTAGGCTGTTTGGTCTGGTGGGTGGCGGAGTAGCCTATACTCCCTTTTTTTTTTTTTTCTTTGAAGCCATTGGAGAGGGAAGGAGTGACTTAGAGGGGTTCACTCCACTCAACTAATTGAATCCTTTTCCCGTTTCCAATTTAAGATTTGACTGCACCACTATCTTCATCTTGTCCAATGTTCATTCCATCTTGTCATAATAACTCACTAGAATAGAAATTAGTTTTGGAACTATCTGCGTCCCTTCCTTGTGGACTCTATCATCAAATAATTTGTCTTTGTTCACAACATCTCCAAAATGGCTAATGAACTCCCGGATCTAGTTTAGAGTTTTTGTGGACTCGATAGAAAGCTTCTTTTCTTTTTCTACCTCTTCAGACTTCTACCTCACTTTGCCCTAATGGCTTTTCACTTGAATTGTCAACTCATCTATCTACTTCTCCAATTTTCAGACATCCTTTCCTTGGAGAAGAGTCTCCACTATGGAGTACAATTTTGAGGATGCAACTCCCTTCAAATCACTCACTTTCAAGGTGATTTCTCTCTCAATTGCTATATGCCTTCGAATTTAGTTCAACTCCTCAATGACCTTCTCCAAGGCATCATTCTTCTAATTAGACTCCCAAAGCGGATCTCTCTCCTTGGAATCCTCAAACTTTCTTTTCCTTCTCTCTCAAGGATCTACTTTTTCTTTCTTTGGTTCCAAAGATTCTTCTTCTATTTCACCCTTTTTGGCTTCCTCCTTAATATCAAACTCCATCATCACCACATCAGCCTTGTAGTTTGATTCTTCTATCACCCTCATGATGCCTAAAGATTCATACAAGTGGTAAAGGCAAGGAGTGAGATCGAAAGGCTTAGACTTCCCCATGGCTCCTACCATTTTAGACACCACATTTCGGATGATCACTCTCCATCTCACCTTCCGGTCTCCAAACAGATTCCGATTCGGTAGGCTTCAAATGGCCCAATCGAGCCCCAATCAAAGGGACTGAACTCTATCCTCACTCTAGTTGCAAGACTTTCAAGTAGCCAAGCACAGACTCTATCAAGATTAGTGATATTTGAGCCGGAAAAAGAGGCAAGTGAGAAGTCTATTCCGGTAGAGCAAGGGGTTTCCGTCTTAATTTTCCCACCACCTGGAAAAGTCACAGCCGGAAAGTTCATGGTATCCAGATTGATAGTTCGCAACAACCTCGACGTATGGATTGGAATAATGACGAATCCGACTTGGTCTCATTCGCAAGATTTCTTTCATATGTAGTAGTCCACACCAAAATGGAATCGTGCCGAGATTGAACTGAATAAATCACCGCAAGCTAAGGATCCGGAGATTCAGAAGATTGAGGAGTTGGAAGAGGAGGTGTTGAAATTTGGATCTAAAGAGTATATGGAATCGGAAGACTCACCTCCCAAGGTTTCACGGAAGCCTCAAACTTGGTCATCGGCAAAGAGTACACCAGTGAAGGCTTCGGTAAAGACTCCGGGTAGTCAAAGCGGGAGCAGCTCAAAGAAGGCATAGTAGGGGAAATAGAGCTTAAGTAATTAGGTAGGATTATTATCCAAAACAAGATTTCCAAGCGTGGGTCTGGGTTTTGGATTTGTCGCAGCAATTGGGCTGTGAATGTTCCAGATATCTCAGGTTGTTCATTGGTTGGTTGCCCTGATTTCTAGGGTGCCTTTTTGGATTTTGGGCATTGACTTTGGTTTTGGTTTTGGTTTTTAAGACTGGGCAAGTTTGTTGCCCTTTCATTCCATCCTAGCAATTATTTTGTTGTATTCCATTCCTCTCTTTAATTTAAATCACTTGGTAAACATTTTGGCTTCAACCATGTATCCGGACTGTATTGGTTTGTTGTTTGAGTGTTGAGATGTGAGAAGGACGGGTGAGGAGGAATCCAGATCTCGGATAACTTGATTGGACTAAAGGAGTATTATTGTAATGATGTTAGATACAAGACGAGGGAGCTGTGCGTGGTGCCTTTGAACTACTAAAACGGTAATCCGGTTTTTAGTGAAGAGTGGTGTGAATGTAGATCCGGAATTGGAAACAATTTTATACGGAGATTAGCGACCGTTAGAGGAAACTCCCACTCACTGGAAGGTCTGCCAACCTTGGGATTAGTTTTACACCTAGAAAAATTACCCCTTTTATTAGTTCTGGATGTTTGAGATCTGTCATTGTAGTAAGGAGGAGTGAATGCAGTCTTGAGTGACTTGCATTTTGGATCAGCCATCCAAAATGTTGTGAGGATCCGGATCTATCATGTGCACTACAACATCTTGAGTACTTGGGTGTTTGTTGTTTGTTTGTTTTTGTCTATGTAGTGAATAGACTAGAATGGTGAAGTCCCTACCCCTCGAAAGATCAATAGCAGACCTTCTAATGGTAAACTAGAGGAATTGAAAACCAATTTGTTAAAGGACAAAATTAGACAAGCGGATGATATTGGATCCAAATTGGAATTTGGATAGTAGTAATTTTAGAAAAGAGAGTGAAAGAGGGTAGTCAAAAGAAGAGAAAACGATCATCCGGACACTAGAGTTTGGAAAAGCATCTAAAATTCCATGGGACGATAATTTGTGTCATCTTACCATGCTTTTGTTTGTAAAGATACTTACGCCCAGACTATGCATGGAACAGGTGGCCAAGCTAATAGCAATAGATTTCCAATAGGTCACCATGGTAGAGACATTCGAAGGACACCTATGGCCCACATACTTCCAACAAATGAAATGAACATTGATTATATAATGCATTTTGACCCTTCACGTGTATTTGTGGAAGCAGATGACATTTAACATCTTATGCAAATTACTACCAAGGCAACCTTACAAATGATGTTTTCTACCATTGGTCGTGGACAAAGCTCACTAGGGCATTATTTTGCATCGCCCTCTACTAAGAGAACTTCAAATCCTACCTCCAAATATGTGGAAGAAGGATTAGGCTTAGTGGAGAATGCTCAAGTTATGGTCCAAAATGTTTCTAATACTACTAAAGGTGGTAGACCCCCTCAAGCCCCTCGTCCAATTAGTGTGGATCAATATAGATCACAACATTGTGGTTCTTATAGAGGAAGGAACACTCGCAAAGCATCATTGTCAAGGGCCCCTAAACGTCCACCCCATGGAATTAGAGCAATACTCTCCAACGTGGTGATAGACCCATTTCTCAAAACATATACTCCAAGATCCATATTGACAACACCAACATTTGTTGTTCAAAGAGATCAAAGGGGTCCGACTATACATTCCAATGCTGAGGATTCTACAACAAAGTAGCACAAGAAGATAGTAAATAGGAATCTTAAAAGAAGAAGAGTCATTACAGAGCTTCAAAAAGAGAATTCAATGGTCAAAGGGCATCTCTCCTCACATTACACTTACAATGGAGAAGGCTCTAGAAGCGAGGATGAAGAAGATGACAATGATCGCGACTACAGTGAAGCACTAGTAAATGATGATGTGTGCATTTGAGATGCTCATTAGGTAGGGCTCTGTATCCAGGAAGTTTGTAGGTCATGTCATTTGAATAATGCAACGACAACATCAATAGATCAGTTAGATCTTGAAGACAAATTTAGCATTTGAATGAAAGATTGAAGGTGAAGACAACTTAAAGGAGTTCTTTTGATAACTACTACAAAGGACTGTGTGTTTTAGAAGTATAGGTTCATTGTATTGTTACTCTACATTGAATTGCATAGAATCTATAAATACTTTTGGTTATCATAATGACAATTGCATGAATATTGCTTATTTAGTGGTCATGCATGATTATATATTGAGTGCAATCACTACAAGAGAAAGGGTTGTTTTAAATGAGTTTTTAAGTATAATCCTAAGCATAAGATTCTAAGTAATCTTTTAAAAAAAATTTAGCAAAATTTTACTAGAGATACTATTGAAAAACTATCTTTAAACAACATTTTTTATGTAGTGAATGGTCAACTATAGAGAAATACTATATGCTTTATATTTCCCAATTTCTAATTAACAATGTTATAGACCTGCAACCAACTTATTATAAAACTATCCATTTCAATTCATAAAACTCGAGGACCTCTTAAGCACTTACAAAATAGAACAACACCTCAACTTTCTCCAACTGTGGTCCACAACATTTGCGCCCTAGTTGACATAGGTCCCCACTTGACAACATCCGCTCTAGACAAGTTGTGTTTGCACCTCACTATATTCGTGCCTAGACAATGAAGGTATCCACCCACACACAAACATTCCCGCCCACAACTTAAACGTCTACACCCAACTGTGTCCGCATCCATACAAAATACATCCATGCATGTGAAAGATGTTCGCACCCAAACATTTGTTGTTCGCACCCATCTAAGTTTGCGCCTATACAAGAACATCCCCGCCCTAACCTTAAGTTTGTGCACTGGCATTATAGGTTTCTGCTTTGTTGCATCTGTGTCCATGCACCCACCTCTCTACCTAAACTTCAACGTCCACGCACATGACTTCTAAATTCTTGCCCGTTTGTGTCTACACCCACACAATTGTATCCATGCCCGACTAATATGTTTGCGCCTATAGCATTAGCGCCTGGACTCCAACATGGACTACCATATCATGTAGTAAACATCACTCTTGATAACTTTTCTTTTTACTTGGCAAAATTTGAAGCCCCATATTCTAAAAGCTTTTCAAGTGCCCAACCATTTAGTCTAGACCACTTGACCATCCGTCCTATTTGGTGATCTAAACTCACCTGATGTAGCAACCCTACCTTAAACCCTTAAAAAGACCTAAGGAGCCCTACACAACCTTGAACAAATCCTATAGAATCCTAAGCAAATCCTATAGAACCATTTGGAAACCCTACAAAACCAAAATCAAACTGTCGCAGCACAGGGCAGGTCAATTCCCCATTATACTCACAAAAATCGCTCTAGAGTATAACTAAGTGACTCTAAAGATCGAACCCACGAGATCCTGTGAAGTATCTAGCTCTATTAAGCAGTTAAGCTCAGTCAGTATCCCAATCTTACTTTCCGGTCCTAGATCTAGAACCAGAAATACTACCACACCAGATAACTATAGACCGGATTACTCCTTCTTCCGGTCCTACTAACTATCCGGTCCGTACAAATACCCAAATCCCAGGATCTCACAACTTCCGATCCTGGATATCCGTCCTGAACAATCCGGTCCGGATGGTCATTATGTACCCGTAATCCTATCCGGTTTGGTTTTGCCTCTGTTTCACCATCAGAGGGGTCGCCGCTTAATTTTGAGAGTGGTAGGCCCACCACTCCTTCCGTGACTTATAGTGGCTGAAGACCCACTGTCCTACCTTCTAAACTCCTAAGCTAATCCGGATCCGGTTTGGTCCTTCACAACAACCCAGATAGCAATCCGGGTCGTAGGTCACACAAAGACCCCACACTCGACCCTCTCGTACTACAACGACCTTGATGCTACTTCCGATCCGTGCGAAGACAGGTGGTTACAAGTGCACCCGTCCGTTCCAACATCAACTAAAGTTCTTCCGTTACCCATACGGGTGGTGAGACCTCACAGGAGATCGGACACTCAACCGGATTTCCCACCCGGAAGTTCTAGCGCAGCTAAGGAATCCCTCCCTACCCGCCTAGCCTAACAACGGCTTTCTCACCCGAAATCTCAAACTCTAGACGTGCTGAGGAACTAAGTTCACTCCCAACTCTTCGGTACCTACTCACATGCACCTAGGATCGGAAAATAAACACCAAAGGGAGAAATCACTTACAAACTAACTCGTACTATCCTAACTCCACATCATACAATCCTGTCGCGCTGGAGAGAGATACACAACGAAGAGAATAGAAAGGTACAAGAAGTTTGCAAAATGAACAACTCCCAATTCCCATCGCAGGAACCGATTTATATACAAAGGGTCAAAACCCTAAAAGCACAAAAAGGAGCGGAAAGCCCGTGGGGGTCCGCCGCCACCTAAATCTAACTTTCCGGTCTAATCTAATACTGTTGAGCCGGATCCGGATCCGGATCCGCTCCTACTCCTAACTGAAATGAAAATCCTATCTACCCTACAACTCTAGATCCTATCGTCGGGCTTCCGGTCTCCGGGACTAGCTCCTCGAAAACTTCACTCAAATTCCGGACCCGTTCCCCCTCCGCAGGATTCGGTCCGGGTGGAGACTCCAGGTCGATGGTGATATCCGGTCTCGTGCCCGGAGTCGCAGTCCGTGCAGACTTCTTGGACTCAGGAGTCCAATCCTTCCTGTCCTTCGCCATAGTTGCATCCGGAAAGAGGTCCGGTAGTGAGATGTCCGAAAGGTGAATACCTTTGTCGCACGTCGCTCCCGTCAGCTTCCGGCTGCTCTCCTCGATCCGGTCCGCTGCCTTCCGCCCCTCCACCATTGCCGTCTCCACCTGCTCGGCGAAGTCCGCGAGAATCCGGACCATCCGGGAACCGGATAGTTTCTTCTCTTCGTGGATCTTCTCGTCGAAGAGCTTCGCCTTGGCCGCTGCCGTTCCGGTCTCTCCCAGGACCGTCTTGATCTGCTCGGCCACCTTCCGAGTCTCCTCCGCCATCTCCCGAGCGGCCGTCACGTCTTCCTGATAGGCAAAAAGTGTTGCCTTCAGTTTATCTACCTCCTCCTGCAATCGGCGGATCTCGGCTTCCTGCTTCCGGGTCTCTTCCGGATTCGTGATGCATTGCGCCACTTGTTCCGCCAAGTTGCTGTCCGGTGCAGCACCCACCAACTTGCCGATTGCCGCAAGCGTCCTGTGCTTGACCTCCCAATCCGCCCTGATGTTGCAGAGGACGTTGATCAGACCGTTGAACGGATCTTGCATATCCGGATCTCCCCCGGAATTGGTCTTCTCGGCTTCCGGTTTCTCCTCCGGGGCCGGTTTGTCTTGACCGGGAGGCGTCCCGCGCTTGTGTGGAGGCGTCAGCTTCTATCGCTTGATCGGCGGCATCGGCTCCTCCTCTTCCTCGCTGGACTCCCGGTCTGACCCGGAATCGGATTCCGCCTCGTCATCCGTCTCCGACTCCCCATACTTCAGGAGCACTTCCTGCGTCTTCCACGCCCTCTCCTCCGTATCGGTGAGGACTTGGTTCTCCCGATAGAGGTGGAAGAGATAAGGGCACACTGGAGTGGCCCTTTTCTTCCCAACCCTACTAACAAGCTGGGCCACGAGATCGGAAATGATCCGTGCCCAATCCACTTTCCGGGTACCACTGAGGGCACCGAAAATGGTGTTGCCGAGGGTGATCGTCACCCTGGTCGGCTTTTCCGGGTGAAGAACCGGAACCAGGAATTGCAGGAGCCGACGGTGTCGGTCATCCAAGCAATCCTCGACCGCGTATCCGTCCTTCAGGTTGACGGCTCCCTTGAACTTCCCTCGGACAAACTCATCCTTCCGGCTCGCCATTCCCAAACCTCCTGCCCGGAAACCGTAAACCGCTCTCCTCATCCCCTCGTTCCAGCTGACGGGAGCTCCCCTCACGGTGTTGTCAAACTGGTTGGACAACTTTCCGAGGAGCTCCTTGACCATTCTCTCCTCCCTAAAACCCCAAGGTTTCTCGGCAAACCCTACGCAACCCATGGATTTGAGATCATCCATGAGTTCAGCCTTTTCCGGCTTTGTGGAGGGAATAACCGGAATGACTTTCCGGAGCTTCACCTCGCCTCCAGAGGGACTCGCTTGTCTCGACCTACGTAGCTGAGGCATTCCCACTCACATCTACCTCACTCTCTCCTAGCCGCACGTCTCGTTCCTCACTTCCTCTCTCCGATCTCAACCGGAATTAAAACGAACAGAACACAAATGCACAGACGCACAAACGACAAAAACTCAATCGTGCGCTCAAGGTCGAGTTTCTAAAAGGGGGTGCAACAGTGAAAGCTCCTCCTTTTATAGTCCCTGGACCCTTTCCGGTTTGTCATCATGAATCCGGTTTACCATCATAATCCGGTTCATCATCATCATCCGGTCCTAGACCTAATCCGTGTTACATTCTGTTTCCGTCGTTAGTTACTCCTGACCGGGTTAGATCCAAGAAGCCCACTACTTCACGTTCCGTGCGAATTCTGAGTTTTCCTTCCCCACCTAATCGGATCCGGTTAGCTAATTACTAGTTTCCGTTCCTATTTGGGTGTATACTAAGAAAATCAAAATTCTAAGCTGCGACACAAACTATAGATATCCATGATTAAAACCTTGTAAATCCTAATCTAACCTCTAGAACCAGAAGCAAGACCTAACTATATCTAAAATCAAACCAACAAAAAACAGCACAACAATAAAAACCAAGAAATCTAAAAACCTCAATGTTCACTAAACAAGTACATCCCTATTTCCTTTGTAAGAATATTAAAAATTTACGACAAAAAATCAAACATAAACAAGTATAGAGAAGGATGGTTGGAACTCACAAATCCCTGACAACAATCCGTGAGAGCAATTACAAAGCCTTTCAAGCAAATGAAATTTCTTTATAGATGGTTGAAATGGAAATTACTAAGTACGGGTCACAAGCTTTGAATGTGATTGTTGTTTTGCTGAAAGACAATTAAGACAAAGTGGCAAATGTAGCTATTTTGGGACTTTCTCCAAGTTGTCTAGTTTAGGTTTCGGAGATTGTCACTCCAATGCTCTTGAATCTTTGTGTGCGGTTAAGCTTTTTGTAGGCAAGACAAACCATTGCTATCTGGTTAGCAAGGCATGTATTAGTTAATTTTTAGCTTTTCCAATATTATTATTTGAAAAGCTAACCTTTAGCATCTTCTTTATGATCTCATCTAGGTTGTGATCATTCTAATTGACAAATCCTTGGGATTTTGGAGGAGGTTTCTAAATTAATACAATCCTATCACACTTGTTGTTTCATGTCAATGACGAAGCTCCAAAGACATCAAACAAAATCATATAGAAGACCAAGCAAACCCTATACACTTGTAATAAAAAACTAAAGAATTATTATATATCCATCTATAAAAAATGTGGTTTCCAAAATGGATTTTCTAAAACTCAAATAATTAGGTTATTGAGGAAGAATAACCGTAAGCAAGACCCTTGTATACCCTAATGAAATCCTGCTATAACAAATTGTAACCCTAACCACATGAAAGAATCACAATGCTTAAGACCTCAAACTTTGACTTTCTTGGAGACCTCAAACTTGAGACTTGTCCCAAAACTAAGTGATTTATTGCTAGATGAAAACATTAAACCACAAACAATTAGCAAAGACTCAAAGAGTGCGTACTTACCTTGAAAGTTTGAAATCAATCAAGGCAAATTAGTACCAAGTATAGAATTCCACTATCGATGGATTCAAAGCTCTAGTTTTCTTAGGTTACCAACATACATTACCAAATAGTCTTCTATCAAATATTTCTATGCACATTGTCTACACTTTGTAAAGCTAGAAATAACAGTTGTACCAAGCACATTAATCAAGGCATGAATCTATACAAGTCAAATGAAATACTCACAATGAACAATGCTCTGCTTCAATACACCGATACACAACTTGTGGCTCAAAATTCATACCCAATACCAACATGTTCTAGACCTACAAAATTGATGATTTGGAATATAGAAGAAACCCAGTGCATAACGCCTAAAAAAACGCAAAGGATGACAACTTGAAGAAGCGCAACGCACAACAAAAGAGAGAAGAAAGCATGAAAAAAATACAAGTACTAGGTGCCAAATTCTAGCACCTAGTTTAGTGTCCTACCTCCAATGCTCATATCTAGTCGATTCCTTAGATTATATGGAAACCTTGTCTTCTCATGAGCTATTCCATTGGAAGATATACAAATCAACAATTAATAGAAACCTTGCATAGATACCCATGATGTGATACCTACTTCTAATGATTTTTTACACTCATTGATATCCAGATCAACAATTAAAATCCTATCCTTAATTGATACCCATTCTTTAAATCTTTGATATCCATTTTATATACTTAAATCCCGACCCTTCATTCATATTCTAGAAGGATATTAAAACCACACTATAATAATAAAAGGTTTGTATCCACCCAAAAATACTAGGCATCTTAGCATTGATACTGTAATCCTCTATTATAGTTTAGGATCTCATATGGTACTTGTACGATTTAGATTTGATACATCTCTTCTTGGTAGATATTGTAATGCTTCTTTGTTAACTTTATATAGTCCTCTCAGATTTTAGGATTGATACACCTTTTTTCAGTGAATACAATGATTTTTCTTCACACACAAATTGTAGTGTAATGCATATACAAAATATGTAAAATTATGTTGGCCCACATTGTCTATTTTGTTGACATCGAATACTACATTAATGTTTTCAGGTATAAAGCACTTAAGAAGACTATTGTTGAAGTGGGTATTGTTTCATTCAAAATCATGAACCTCCTTATGAAAAAAT
The DNA here is from genome assembly GCA_963969395.1 of Pseudoscleropodium purum. Taxonomy (NCBI): domain Eukaryota; kingdom Viridiplantae; phylum Streptophyta; class Bryopsida; order Hypnales; family Brachytheciaceae; genus Pseudoscleropodium; species Pseudoscleropodium purum. The sequence continues at coordinate 10,770,881 of OZ017805.1, read as the reverse complement.
AAAATATATTTAGAAATATTTCTTGATTTTAGTTGCTTGAAAATTCTCCTTCTTGATGTAGAGTAAAATAATTAATAAGGCAAGTGAACATGTTTTAATTGTTGTGTATACTTAGTTAATACTCTAAACCATTTGCAAATTTGGAGATCCTTCATTAAGACTTTTAAAAAGGTTTGCTCCTAGACAAAAATTATTTGCATTTTTGCATTGATACCATAACCTTTTGTTACAATTTAAAATCTTTTATGGGTCTTCTAGAATCTTAGCATCAATACATCTCTAAAATCTTATTTTGGAAATATGAAGGCAACGATACAATTAGAATATAGAATTCAAAGGAGCCACAATGAAAAAAATATTGAATCAAAATTCAAATTATTCTATTTGAAGAAGTTGATCTCAACAAACCAATCATTTTTGAAAAATTAACAAGCACAATTTGGAAGTCACTAAAGACTTTAAGTCTTATTGCCCTCTATTGTCCACTAATCTATGTAGATTTGTTTTGTTTTCAAACCCACCAATATGAAATGCTAGAGTGTCTCTTCAAAAAGAAGGGCCAACTTCCATTGTTTGCAAACAAATATAGAATAACTAAATAGTCTTTACTTTTCAAAGTTGTTTTGTTCATTTCCAAATGTGTTCAAGCTTCAACTAGCTCAAATTTGGTAGCAAAAAAGTTTCCTATAAGTTGAGAATATTTGAGTCATCTAAAAATAAATTAAAAAATCCAATCATAAATTATAATAAAAAATCATTAAGAACCATTTTAAGATCCATAAATCCATTAGGGCTTCATTACTACATTTGTAGCTAGAGAAAAAGTGTTAAATTGATTTCTCTTATTAGTGATGCCTTAAAATTAGTGCTACTACTAAATATACAAACAAATTGTGAAAAAATAGTACAATCTTCTAATGTTTTATTTCCACTAATTTCAATGTATTACAATTAGTACAATTTGGGTCTTTTGTACAATTATACACACTAACTTAAGGTACAACAAGGCAATGCCTTCAGTCATCTAAATTTGACATCTGCTACACTCCCATTTGCGCCAATCACTTGTTCACCTAGTGCTTATTACTACAATCTTTGCAATCCTTTAGCATGATGACAATGTACTTTGGAAAGGAATATGCCATTATAGAAGATTGTAGGTCTTTGAAAGATTGGTTTACTATTGTTCCTATTGTTGAAAACAATAGTGATGCAATCAAACTATTAAATAATAAGAAAGTTTTAAAATAAAAATTTAAAAATAAATAATAAATAATATTCAAATAATATTTTCTAATATTAAATAAATAAATAAATTTTATATTAATGAAATGATAATATCTAACGTAGTAGTGTCTTAGCCACGTTAATAGATAGGTTTCTGACTATTCATAGTATTCCTATAGTTGAGAATTTGTAGTCTTTTAGAGGCCCACAATCTCTTCTAATGATGTTAGTGTATACTTTACCATTGGTCTATCTACACTTTACAAATTAATTAAGTTCCATCAAAATTAGAAAAATCACAAAAATTCAATTTTTATTGGAAAGTCCTTTTGGAGGGGGGGAAAAAGGGTTTACATTCAAAAAATAGAAAACCCTTAGAGGGGATGAAAACAAAAGAATACCAAGGCTAAATGAACCGAAGTAGTGGGTTTAGACATCTTGTTGAAAAATATTAATTCTACTTGCAAGTGGCTTCTTATAAACTTCCCAGCCTTTGAAAAAATACATGAGTTGAAAAATAGCTTTTCTAAGGTACCTAGATAACAAATTTGTTTGGTAAAATACATATTTATTTTAATAAGATAAATAAGTATACTAAATTTATTTATTTATTTGCTTTATATCCAGAAAAAATTTAAAAACAAATTGTGCTCAAGTTCTTTATTTTAATTTTTTAAATAATTCATACATGAGTTTTATTTTTTATTTTTTTTAAACATTGTACTCAAGTTGTTGGCTACATTATCTAATGATATTGTGCACAATTATGTAAATAAGAAAAATCTTTATGATGTTAGGTAATGGTACCTACTTCAACTTTGATGCCACCCATTCAATTGCAGATTAAGCCATCAATTGATTGTTAATAGATTTTTAATTAACACCATAGAAGTGATAGAACGACTTTGAAGTAAAAACTTCAAATTCTAAGGATATAACTAAGGTCACTTTATTACGGTATTCATAATTCAAAAGGACCACAACTATTGTTAGTGGCTATCAAATTAACAGAACTCATCAAATTTTATTATGTTAACTTGCAATTACCTTTAAAGTAGGAGGTCAATAAAAAAGCCCATTTAAGAGTTGAAGTTGAATTTTGATAGGTGAAACTTCTTCAATTAATTCTCAATAAGTTTTTCCTAAAAGTCAAAGGCAATTGGCATTCATATTGAACCTTAACTTTAAATTTTTTAAAATGAAATTGTATAAAATTTTTATACATCTTAAATATTTTAAATATGTAGAACTTAATACTTCAACTTCTATACTTTTAATAAAAAGTCTATGGCTTATATAAATTGAGTTTTCTATATTATAGCATAAAATTACCATTGTTAAGTAATTAGTTACTTGTAGAGTTCCAAGGCCTTATTAACATTAAGAAAGACTTATTTTTAAGGAATTAGGAAATGCATTATACTTCCTAATTTTTTTTCTAAATAACCTTTATAATATATTAACAATGTGTAGGAGAATTTAAAAACTTAAATCTTATCAACAAAGTCCAATTCATAGAAAGCAAGGATATTTTAGAAAAATGTAATATGAATGAGATTCAATGATCTATTACTTTCTAGCTTCTATAAAATAGGCACTCTTTACTAGAAGAAACTAGTATTTTTTTGACAAGTCTATAATGTGGTAGATATATTGTTGTGGATGCCAGCCATATTTACATTAAAGTCTAAAAAAATGCATTATAATGGAAAAGCCCCAAGACATATGAAATTATAATAATTGTAGACTATTTTGAAGAAGATTTTTGAGGATGTCTGAAAAAGCATGGTCTTTTAAGCTCATGAAAGCATGCCATGTAGCTACCACCTAACCTCCATGTCACCGCTAATGGAGCATGTATTGCCACATAAGCAACTTTTTTCATTCGGTTAGTTGATGATGTCAAACATGATATTAGAGCTATAAGTTGACAACTTGGCTAGGAGAAGTTTAGACGTACACATTGTTATATGCGTTGGAGCCTATCAATTTAGACATCTACTTTGACATGCACATGTTTTTTATTTGTCAACAATGATGTTAATTGTATTCTTGTAACTGTCTTGTAGCAAAAGCACTTATTTTCACACTTCAATGAAAACATAAGAATATTTTGAATAACGTTTTTCTAAAACATGATAGATGTCTTCATTACATTATAGATTAGTCATGCATGGAGCCTAATTTGTCATTGTGTAAAACAACAAACATAAAAAGCTACGTTTTTTGTCTCATGTATCATATTTTAAGAGACATATGTAAAATGGTTGTATTCATTCAAAGCATTCCATATTCATATTAGCTATGTTGCCACATACAACATAGTGTTGTGTCATAGAACTACAACAATATACACTTATACAATGGATATTCATCTTCAAACCTATTGTACATCATGATCATCATATAAAGTATTGTACATGGCATTTTAGTGGACATATTTATCTTTCATCAAACAAGCATCTTCATCTTCATTGTTGTTAATGATAATGTCAACTATGGCAACAATATGTATGAAGACTATTAAGGAAAATGTCAAAAATAACACATGTGCTAATAAGAGCCTTTATTCACTATATGCTATTTTACATCTACATTATAGTGTACCTATGTCAATGTCAACTTTTATATAAACATCCAAATGAATGATCCTTGTTTAGGTCCAAAACATAATTGTATCACATATTGTGATGCAAACAAATCACTTGCCATAGCCAATGCGCATTTGAGCAAACAATAAGAAAAATGAAAGGGATTGCATATACTAAAACTAAGAGAAAATTTACATTTTGGTAGGTGCATAGAGCTTTTGTCTCCTACATTTGTATTAAATAGTGAAGTTAGAAGTCATAAAGATAGCATTGCATGCTAAAGAGGGAAATTGCTCTATCAAAAATAGAATAATCTACTTATGCATATTTACTATGTACATCAAAATGCAACAAACTTCAAATGTTGACTAAAATTTTTGACTTCCACTACCATGGCAACAAAAAGAAGAAAAGAGAACTACAAAGTCAAAGTGCTTTACTTTAGTGCTAGTTATATACTTATTTGGCAAACATTTGTATTTCGGGTATATCTTGTATTTTTGAACCATTATGCACAATGCTTATAAAACTTAAGGAAACTATACAAGTTCACTATCTTTGGCAACAAACTCCATTGGTGCAACTTAGACATGCCACCACTACTATTTGCAATCATTTAGTATATAGTCATAGGGTACAATGAAAATGAAAAGGGTCTATCAATGAAAATGCAAATTACATATAATTTGAATATAAAAAAGTATATAGTGGTAGTTCATCAAAGCATGTTCATGGAAATTATAGACTGTGATCAAATTAAGAGCTCATAACTATTTAAGTGAAGATGATAAATGTTTGCCATCTAGGATGTCTCCCATTGCTTATCAAAAACTTCAACCATATCCAAAAAGAGGAAAAAAAAGAAGCATATAATGTACATTGCATTCAGAAATTTCACTGAAGTGTGGCACTCATTTCATTGAACAATTGTTGGTCATCTCACTACTTTCCTTGGTCGATCTTCTTTATAGATACAAGCTACACATGTGGTATATGTTAGTACATGTATAAACCTAACAATTCTAAATTTAATAATATGTAATCAACTTGCATAGTTCACATGTACTAGAAACACGGATTTCTAATTAATACAAGAGCCTTAAATATAGCATTGACATAAGCATACATGAAAATGAATTCATACAAATCCATAGCTCTTTATATAATTGAAGTGCTACCTTTGTTGTTATCTTTGTAGGCTTGGATTTTCATGTTGCCTTTGGGGTACCTACTTTGGAAGCTTGTAGTGCTTCATTGGGCTTTGTTGTCTTCTTGGTAATTGTTGTGCTTGCTGCACTTGTAGGGCGTACTTCAATGCAAGCTGGTATGTTAATGTCCTCCTAATGAAAGCCATATGTTGATGAACTACATAGAAGAAGCAATTTGAATCATCATTCCTTCTTCTTTTGTTGTGAAAAGTCTATAAACATTTATTATATGTACATGAAGCTTTGGAAATGACAATTGCTATAGTACTAAACGCAAGACAGATATACATCAAATTGATGTAGTCATTTTCCACTAGTGTTGCTCCATACAAGGACTTTGAATAAATGATTATTGGCTATAGTATGAGCATTGTATGGGATGGTAATCACTTTCTCTATCTATGTATAGGTCGAGTGCCATGTGCGTTTCAACACTATAGCATCTCATGCAATGTATAAGACGATGTTAAGAAGTTAGAGAAAGCAACACACTAAATATTATATGAGACAATAAAAGAAATTAATTGACTTTATATCCCTTCACTTTGTCATCATTGCTTACTTTATTTCATTGGGATGCTTAGTCTCTTTAGCATTGATGTCTTCTTATGTTAGTAGGGTCTTAGGATTAACCCCTATTAGCGCATAGACATCTTTTTCCTTGTGCATATTCTCTTGAAAGTCATTAAAAGAAATCTGCAATGCTTCATTCATTTCTGCTTCATTGAATTCACCTATAGTACTTGTGCCTATTATATCCTACACTACAACTATAACAACCTCTTGTTGGGCACATAAAAAGTCAGAGGGTTCTTTGAAGACATGCACTTGCACATGTTGAAGACTTCCAACATTGCTAGCATCATATTCTTGTATGTCACTTTGTACAAGCAACACTCTTGGCAAGGGCGATGTTGTGTGAAAAGACCGTCTTCCTTTGCATGAGCATATTGACTTTTATGGTATCAATTCCCTTCACCACATCCATTAAAGAAGTGTTCACTAACAATCCCTAGTTGCTCAAGAGTTGTAAGAACATGTCTTTCACTTGCTTCTATGATGAATTCATTTTTGTCTCTAAGCGTGCTACACTTTCCTCCAACTCCTTTACACACATGTGCATGTCAAGCAAGTCCTTATTGTCATGTACTACTACACTTTGCTTCTCTACGTTAATTTGATTGAACTCTTTTGCCACTTCTTCTTTGGCTGTGTTGGATATGGCTCTTGTTTCAACAACTGAGCCTACGCAAAGAATGAAAAGACAACTCATAGCATTCAAACATGTGATGAATACACAACCTTTGTGAATTTAAAAGTTAACAAAGAAAATAACAAATTGAATTTACACAAGGTGCTTGTAAAATTGTAAATGGCATGGATTGCATCACATATTGTGCACATTTCTACAAAAGAGTGAAAATGTGGAAGTGAAGTTTGATGCAATCTTTCATAAGCAGCATGGATGGGCTTAAACTAACACATCTATAGGCTTGTTTGGCAAAAATTAAAAACAACAATCTCACCAACTTTAATATGACCGATGTCTCAATCACCCTCCAATACGTTGTCTTGGAGCCTTTTCCTTGTGATATGGACTACATCTACTCTGACTTACGTACAATTGTTGGTGTTGTTTGTCTTGCACACATTGTCACATTAAGTCCCACTAGTCTAAATTCATGCCCAAGTGTCTTGTTTTGCCACCATCTATCCGTAGATTTATTTTCCAGTGCATTGTAATCAACCGCTTTGTTACATATGGCCCAAACCATTTTTGTTCACTTATGCTTTCCTCCTAAAACTTCCCAATCTATAAGCAATACATTGTGGTCAACATATTCCCTTCCATTTGACCACTATTATGCAATGAACAATAGCTCCAAACTAATGACAATAACTGCCACACACATATTCAATAAGAAATGTACTATACGGTAATACAAATTACACTGTCATGGAATGCCATCAACATTGCCACATATTCAAAGAGTGCTTAGTTGACACATTAGTAGGCATGTCCATGAGCACATTTTAGTAAATTGAGTAAAGACATGTATGATATTGACTAGAGTGACCATTGTCACATATATTTGGAATCAAAAATCTACATTGGATAATTTGAATGAAGTTCTTAGAAGACTTAGGATTCATGAAAAAAAGTCCCTTGCTATAGTCTAGAGAGTTCGAGATTTGACCTGTATATACATAATAGAAAAAACACATCTTCAAAGTCATTAGCTGTGCCTCCCAACTAAAAGTGGGATTTAATTCATTTGCAAACAATTTGACATTAGCTATGAAAAATTTCCTACTTTTTCCAATATGAAGGCTATCACAATCTAGTTGGATCACATTATTCATCACTTGGTCTTAAGCTTGATGAAGTCGCTCAAAAACCTCTTCTGTATTCTCTTCCGTATTCTCTTCTTTGTCTATGGCATCCTCCTCTTCCTTGATATAGAATTGGTCTGAGAATGAAAGGAAAAAAATATAGAGAAGTTGTAAATACTTTGTGGAGTAAAAATCCATTATTCCATTAAGTTTAATTGCCTTTTTATTTCCTTTTTAGTGAAGTGCATGAAAATCATAAGCCCAACATTTTTATTTGTGCCGTGAATCCAGACTCCAAATGTCATGAAATTGGCGTGAGAATGAAAGGAAAAAAAAATATGGAGAAGTTGTAAATATTTTGGAGAGTGAAAATTCATACCCCCATCAAGTTTTGTTGCCTTTTTATATCCTTTCTAATAGGGTGCATGAAAATCATGCGCTCATCATGTTTACTTGTGCCTAGAATTCAAGCTCTAAGTGGCATGGAATTGGTGAGCGAATGAAAGGAAAAAAAACATGGAAAAGTTGTAAATACTTTTGAGAGTAAAAATGCAAGACTCACTTTAGTTTCATTGTCCACCTATTTCCTTTCCAATGGGATGTATAGAAATCAAGAGTCCAACATTTTTATTTAGGCCTAGAACCCAAACTCTAAATGTTGGGAAATTGGCGTAGGAATGAAAGGAAAAAAACTACGGAGAAGCTATAAATACTTTGTGGAGTAAATATGCATGTCTCCATTAAATTTTGTACCCTTTAATTTCCTTTCCAATAGGGTGCATGGAAATCATGAATCCAACATTTTTATTTGTACCTAGAATCCAAACTCCAAATGTTATGGAATTGGCATGAGAATGAAAGGAAAAGAATATGGAGAAGTCCTAAATACTTTGTGGAGTGAAAATTGATGTTTCCATTCATTTTTGTTGCCCATTTATTTCCTTTTCAATGGGGTGTATGAAAGCTATGAGCCCAACATTTTTATTTGTGCCTAGAATTTAAACTCCAAATGTCATGGAATAGGCATAAGAAAGAATAAAACAAAAATTATGGAGGAGCTATAAATACTTTGTGGAGTTAAAATGCATGTTTCCATTAAGTTTTGTTGTGTATTTATTTCCTTTCTAATAGAGTGAATAAAAATAATGAGCCTTGCATTTCTCTTTGTGTTTGGAACCTAAACTCCAAATGTCATGGAATTGGCATGAGATTGAAAGGAAAGTTGCAAATACTTTGTGGAGTGAGAATACATGCCTTTAATAAGTTTCCTTGTCTATTTGTTTCCTTTTTAATGGGCTATATAAAAATCATAAACCCAACATTTTTGTTTGCACCTAATATTCAAACTCCAAATGTCATGGAATTAGTATGAGAATGAAAGGAAAAAAATGGAGGAGTTGTAAATACTTTGTGGAGTGAAAATGCATGATTGCATTAAGTTTCCTTGCCCATTTAATTCATATCCAATGGGGTGTACAAAAAATATGAGTTCAACATATTTATTTGAGGATTCTAAGCTCCAAATGTCATGGAATTGGCATAAAAATGAAAGGAAAAAAAATATGAAGATGTAAATACTTTGGTGAGTGAAAATATTTCCATCAAGTTTTGTTGCCCACTTATTTCCATTCAATTGGGGTGCATGGTAATCATAAACCCAAAATTTTATTTGTAGATTCCAAACTCCAAATCGGTTAAATTACACTCAAAGGTACCATGAAAGGGATTAGACACACTGAAATCTGCAATGTATTTTCTTTATAAGTATTGTTTTTTAAAGCTGTGAACATCAAGAAGGGCGAGTGTGAGGTACTTTTTCACTAACTTTTACTTTTTGTCAAGTACCAGTAGTATAGGAGTTCATCCGTGGATAAGCCAACGTAGTCTATCGTTAGTGCATCTAATGTCACTTTTAAAGTAAATTTAGGTTATGTGTAAATTAACTTTATAAATCATACCTGAAAACTTTATTCTTATACTTCTATTCTTTAACTTTCTTTCTTTATTTCTAGGTTCTCTCAATTTGGTGGATAGTCCATTACTACTAATGCAGACACAATGCTTTAAGAGTCCCGGTCCTATACAGTATTCTAGGGTGGGCAACATATCTTTGGCAACACGTCAGGCTAGGCAACACGTCTTATACATGGATGCAACCTATGACCTAATCATATATATACAAGATAATACTTTTAAAATATACAAATAATTCTTTTATTAACACCTTTTTATGTGTTGGGCAATAGGGCCAGTAATTGCTCTTTCTGAGCATTTCGAATCTATATGCAAAATGACTACACATGGTAGTCTCAATGGGCAATACGTCTAGTATGCAAGGTATGAAATGTTTAAGACAGAATACCAGATTCTTGGTCTTTGAGCTTTCTCCTTTCTTTTAAGATTGGGCAACAAGTCTCAGGGCAATAGGTCCAAAACCACAGGGTGAGTCGTCCCTTTATATAGACAAACATATATCAACCACAAAGAACATATAATCTCACGATTCCGTGCAATTCTAAATCCAAAATATGAATTATAAGTTTTATTTTAGAAGTTGTAGGACAGATATTCCAAATGAGGTTCACAGCCCAAGGGCCGTTCAAAAAATTTGGATATTTATTTTGTTTTCGATCAATTTATCCACATTTTGAGGTGAAAATTTCAATTTTAGATTTCAATTTTCTTAAATTTTTCTAGTTAGAATTTATTTAGCTCACAATTAATTTTAGAACAAATTCAAAAATCAAGTAGAAAAAATACAAAAAAACTGTTGAACCTAATTTGTGAATATGAAATTTTCAAGAATGAATATTCAATAAATAGTCATGTTCGAATTTTTATAACATACCAATTGATTTCTAATCTATAAAATTTTTTATATCTTCATTTATAACTTATTCAACCCAACATGTATTTTGTATTAATTTATCTTCTTACTTAATTACAATGTATAGATCATGTCTACATTTTTTAGGTTAAAAGTTACATGGAAGAAACCCTAATATGACACTGAAAAATTTAATTTCTCATTTTTTCATTTTTAGTAAAACTTTTACATTCAATCCTAAACTCTAATCTCTTCAACATTTTTTTCTTCAATCTCATGCTACTAAAATTTGTCTTTTCAAATTGCTAAAACTCTCTCAAATGAATTCATCTGAATTCACTCTTTGAAGTGAATTAATTTGCATTCATTCTTTGAAGTGAACTAATTTAAATTCATTCTTTCAACAAAATTAATTTGTATTCACTCTATGAAATGAATTAATTTGAATTCATTCTATGAAATGAATTGTACAAAAATTTAATCAAATCCTTCAATAAATTAGTTTTAGTTATTACTCTACAACCAATTACAATTTTTAGAAACAATCATAATGTACAATTCATAAATCAATAAAATTAAATAATTTGAATATTTGATTTACATTTAAAAATTCTTAAATTTTAAAATTGAATTTATTTATAAATTTTCTAATATAGATTGCATTAAGTAGATACCAAATTTGTAGATATTACTTGTACAATTATCAAAGAACTTCAAAAGTACATTTAATTTGAATGAAAGTTTGAATGGATTTATTTATATCAATTGTCAATTATAAATATTGAAATATATTGAAATAATTATTGAAAATTATATAAATTATAACCTTACATTTTTAAAGCTTTTCCGCATATATGTTCTTTAAGTCTCTTGGCATCTTTGTAAATAAAACACTTCAAGGGCTTACACCTTTACATTTATTTGACAATGAAGACTTTGAAACTCAAACTCCATCTCAATGGGTTGATAAAACTATTACTATTCAAAGAATTCATGTGTGTTTTTCAGCCGAAAATCCATTTTGTTTTGTAGATCGAATTATTTATGTTGCAACAGTTCGTTGCCACCAGATTGCTTCGACACAATTTTTAATTTTTAAAATGAACAAATTGCAAATTTAGAAAGGCCAGAGTACGCAATTGCAATAATTATCAAAACACACATTCACAGTTTACAAAATCAAACACTCAAACATACAAACAGAGCGCAACAGAATAAAACGGATTTGCACTAAAGAATTTTTTTTTATTTTTAAATAAATTATAAAAATGCAAGAAAGTACAAACATGTGCTTCCTGAATGCATAGTGAGAGAGAGAAAAAAAAAATTCGTTTTTCTTGTATCTTTTGAAACGTCAGGAAGAAGGCTCATGCTTCTTCCAATCGTTTTTGTGTTCTTGTTTTTTTGTTTTTCATCCAATTCCATGCCTCATTCATCCATTTTGCAATTTTTCATCCATATCGAGTCCCATTCATCCGTTCTAGCACCTTTTTGAATCTTTCATCCATCTATGCAATTTTTCATCCATTTTGTACTTCATCCATCCAAAGTGCCCTATTCACACTACATACAATTAAAAAATTGCTTTTTCGATTACTTTTAGCTATTTTCTGTTTTTTTTAGTGTTTTTAGTCTACTTTTAAGCTATTTTTTCTACTTTTTAGACTACTTTCTACATACTTTTATAATAAAAACTAAAAACTAATCTAAAAACTAAAATTTTTATTCTACAGCAAGGTGGGGGGCGCAAGCGCCCCCTTCACATTAAAAACAACAAAATGACAAGATCAAAGAAGCAAGGGGAGCCGGTTGAAGTGCCACGTCCTATTACCCCTATTACAGAAAAGTGGAGTCTAAACCGCATTAAATTCAGTCTCTAAATAGCATAGCCTATCTTTGTCCTTAATGACAATATAAATGTGTTTCTATAATGCCATTCTTGTGTGCAACATCGAAGTCCAGGTGGCTTTAATAATATGCTGAGAGCTAACTGAAATATCGAAGTATCGTTTGGCACATCTATCTGTCCAGGTGTGCCAGATCAAGAAGCATTTGTATCAGATCCCATGGTTGCCATTTGTAAACAAATTTACTCATTCTTCCTGTAACCAAAGTCGTCACATGCCCTAGAAACGCAGTCTGAAGGGAGTCAATGATCGGTGCATTGGCCTGTTCAGCCAAAGCATTAAACTTTATCCACAAGTCCTGGGTGAAAGTGCATTCCCAGAAAAGATGCGCTGTGGTTTCGAGGAAGCATAAACAATTCACACATCCCATTTCAGAATTCGGGATTCGCCATGATAGCCATTTCCCTGTCACAATCCCTCTATTCATTGTCTGCCACATGAAAGTTGCTTGTTTTTTCGGACGGGCATTGTGCCATAAAAGGCTACACACCTATTTACTTTCTTTCACTGTGAATCCTTGATTTTCTAGCTCCTAAGCTGCAATGGGTTTCTCCGCCTTTTGTTTGAGACAATATAGATATCCCTTCCTAGCAGTGTATCCGTAAAAGGGGGCTGCTTTGTGTTTCACATCCTTTTTCCAGCTCCATTCACCTAGCTCCCACGGTAAATCCCTGACTGAACCCTTTCCAACAGTCCACACCGAATTTGGTCTTTCAGGAAAGTTCTCTAGGTTGCATTCCTAAAATGACCTCAACCCTACGTTCCATACAACTACCTTGGCCTGTCTCATATCTTGGTTTGGTAACATATATCTCCCTTCCTCTCTAGTAAGTAATCCATTATTCTAATTCCAAGAGAATTTAATGGCATTGAGCCCGTCCCCCAAATTCACTGTGTGTAAGTAAAACTCTTGACTCCCGGGTGCTTTGAGCCACGTTGTCTCACCCCTATCAGGAAAAGCCCTGGGGTCCTAAGGTATGTGTGAAATGATTTTCAATCTCCTGACCCTACCCTTTTTTGATACAACACCTTTTCTAGGTAACATTTTTTGAATTTACGGCAAAGATTTCTAGTCCATTCTCCCTTGATCCTATACATCTGACACCGTTCTCACTCCACCTTTTGCCCATAAATGAAGACCAACGTTCGGATCCAATCCTAACGGAACATCTTTTGCTTCTACAATGCGAGGATTATTAAAAAGCGGTTGTCTAAGAATATTATCAGTGAATTCCGGCACTTTATGATAAAGGTTACCTCGTACTGCAATAAATGCTTTGAAGCATGCCTCCATTAGTGGGGACAACTCCACCTTACGAATGCCTTTGCTGAAAAACAACCAATTTGGGGAGGGGTGCCACTTGGCATCCCCTAATGGCCTTCACGACTCAATCCTGTATCTGAGCAGAACTTTCCAAGGTTCGTTTCCTGGTGCCAGACTTCAAATAACCACTTTAGCCAGTAAGGCCTGCGTTTGCATGTATGGATCCAGCAACTGAATCCCTCCATCCTGTCTAAGCTAAATGCATGCATTCCATTTAACTATGGCAGTACAGCGCCCCTCTCCTTTCCTAGTCCAAAGATATTGTGTCATTAACCCTCTTATTACGTCGCAAGTTTTTGTAGATAAACCGCAGCATGTTGCCATGTACCAGCAAGTTGCTAATAAAACCTGGTTAACTATTATCACTCTCCCAGCTTGTGATACTGTTTTGGCTGCCCATGAGCGGAATTTAGATTTTAAAGACTCAATCAGAGGAGCCATATTAGCATCTGGAGGAAGGTGAAAACCCACAAGCAGTCCCAGATACCTTACCCCTATACCTATAGGTGTCCAGACCACTCTCTTATCTTCACCCCATGAGAATGTTTTAGCATTCCTTGATGCCCAAATAGCAAACGTTTTGTTCCAGTTCATTTTTGAACCCGAGCCCATGCACAATATAGAGAGTACCTCATACGCTTTCTCTAGATTTTGTTCTGTCCCCAATAGATACAGTGTAGCATCATTAGCGTATTCCATATCTGTAACCGTTTGCCCATTCGGGAGCTTGAAGCCTTCAATCCCGTACCTAGGGTCTGTCAGCATATAGCCAAGTGAATCCATGACTATTACAAAAAGAAATGGGGCTAGTGGGCACCCTTGTCTCACTGATCTGTACAGATCAAACTCACTTTCCGCCTCTCCGTTCACTATCACCGATGAGGCTACATTCTTATAGAGAGCCATAATCCCCCTAATGAAATCTTGATGGAAACCCTATTTTTCAAGTACAACTCTCATAAAACTCCAGGAAATTCGGTAGAAGGCTTTCTCAAAGTCTAGGAATAAAAGGGTGAGTTCTTGACCCGACTCCTTTATATAAAACATGGCCTCCTATGCCATGAATATTTTGTCAATGATGCAACGACCCGGAACAAACCCTGTTTGGTTAGGCCTGACTATTTCTGGTAAAATAATCTTAAGCCTGTTAGTCAGCACCTTAGCGACTAGTTTGTAGAAAGAATTTAATATCGTGGTGGGTTTGAAATTTTTAATCATACTTGCATCTCCTCCCTTAGAAATTAACTAAATCAGCCCTCTATTGTGACTTGCTGTAAGGTCACCCATATCCAGTACTTCTTGGACTGCCATAAGCAAATCATTCTCTATTGTTCCAGAGCAGGCTTTAAAGAAGTCAATTGGTATCCCATCCGAGCCTGTGGCATTCCCTGTTGAGAGATCCCGAATAGCCTCTTGAATTTCCTTTAGAGTGACTAGAGTGGCAAAATGTGTATTCTCATCCTTTGTAACCACTGTGGGTACGCTTTCTAGAACTTGGATTCTCACAGCCTGCGCCTCGATGGATTCCATCTCTACCGTGTATAGATCAGCGTAGTAATGTGTCACTGCTCTCATTTTCTCCTTCTGTTGTGTGATAATTCCCTCGTTTACCACTAATTGTGGAATGTTTGACCTTTTATGAACATCCTTATATACTAAGAAAAATTCTCTTGAACATTTGTCCCTGTTCTTGAACTAGCGGGCTGAAACCGCATGGTACTATGCCTCTAAAATCTCCAATGTAATCCTTTGTAACTCCGATTTGGCCTCTTCTAATCTCCTTACCGCTCCCCTATCTCCTGGGTGTAATATCAAGAAGCTTTCCTCTCTTTTAATGACACTCAAGACAATGTGCTCATTCTTACACCTCCTCCTGCGATTATCTTTATTGATTTTTCTTACTACTCCCAGGACCTTTTTGGGGGCATTTTCTATCCAGTCTATCCAAGATTCGTTCAACTCTAGCTTATTTGCCTTGTGCTAGGCCTCTTCCAGCCTTTGTTTGGCTTCTTCACTGCGAAGAATATCTAGTGGCAAGACCGCCCGTCTAGCTGTTGGGTTAATTTGAGGAAAAATTCTGATTTGTATGGGAGCATGATCTGAGATCTTGGTATGTGGATGCGTGTATAAATCTCTTCCCTGTCTTCCTAACTGTCCTAAAATATACACTCTATCAATTCTAGCACTTCTACTCTCATTACCACTTTTGTTATTTGTCCATGTAAGCCTTTTGTCCAAAGCTTTCCTAAACTCATCTGTCTCCCAAGCATCCCCGAGTCCGTAATGATTAAGTAATCGTGACCAGGCCGCAATTTCTCTTCTATTTGGGCTGAAGCAGAATCTGGCACTGCCAAGCTTGTCCGCCACATTTTCTACCATATTGTTCAGCCATCAAGTAATTCTGTCTTGGTAAGTCAGCGTTGACTAAATCATTCCAAAATTTGGCTCTCTCATTGGATGAGGATGGCGCGTAAATATTGATGATTGTCAGACTGTGATTTTCGTTAGTTAACAGTGTAAGATACTGAGCCCTTCCCGCACTGATAATTCCTTGGCCTATCACCTTTGAGCTCAGTTTTACTGATAAGAGTATACCCGTACCTGCTCGCCACCTACCTATCGAGCTAACGCCTTGAGTTGCCGGATTCCAAAGCCTTATTCCTTTCGGAAACAGGAGGCTTCTACTTTTTTTTCCGCATCTTTCTTCATTCATCCAATGCTCTTGAATGAGGATAATTTCGGGTGGGTTGTCTATACGTTCAAATATACGCCTGATGTGAAGTTACTTGGTAGAGCCTTTCGCTCCTGCCCCTACGCCCCTTATATTGAGCGATATTAAATTGATCGGTGTGTCCATCAATCCTCGATGTGAGTTTCCTCATTTTCCTCCTTAGGGTCCGAATTTGTCGGTATGATGGCCTCCTTCACCTTCTGTTTTTTTGGTGTAGGATGTGGTGATGCGTGCTGACCCAGTTTCTAGTACCTTGATTTCTCCTGAGTTTCCTCCAGGTCCGTCCAGAAAGCTAGAAGACTATTGGCTTTAGCCCTGCCCTTCCATGCCGCCAACTTCTTGACTTCCGGTATGTCCTTCCATTTATACTCGATGCCTTTCAGGCATTTAGCCTTGCTTGTGACTTTTATAGGGGCAAGAATCGTGAGCTCATAATCCCCTTCTTCTTTATCCCATCTCCCTAACCATGATACCAACTCCCAGCTAAAAGTCTGAGGCTTCTTAATCAAAGCCTCGAGATAGCTTTTCAGACCTTTATGGATCCGATCCTTAATTTCTTCCACTATTAGTTTGCCATCCCCGAAAGCTAATTGTAATGGTTCCGGAATTCCTAACGTCTCCCCTGACTCCTCCATAAGGAACTCATGAGAGTCACCTTGACTCTTGTAAAAGAATGGCCAGATGGATAAGAATTTTTTGCCTTCCTCCGGTAGCTCTAACCCTGGGGTCTTGAATTCTTTTTGTAATCTACTCGCATCCCATGTCTCCCACCACGACTGTGAAAGATGCGATGATTGTCTTTCCTGCTTCTGTTTCCAGAATCTACCGTCCACCGGATTTGCTTTTAAGAAACCTTACTGCTCTGTAGACAAGCTATCTGCCTTGGAACTTTGACTTCTCGTTCTTACTGTCTACTCCTAGGCCTGTCGCTCCACCTCTACTGTTGGAGGAGTTAAAATTGGTATGTCCTCTCCTCTGTAGTCCTTGTTTGCCGAATCTTTTCCTTCCTTAAGAATCTTGCTTCGTGTAAGTTTAGAATTCGGTCTAGCCCTCTTCTCAATGCTGGGGCCTCCTTGTGACTGAGGGTTCTCCTCCATAACCTCTTTGATTGGTGCAAACGGGTTACCCTGCAATATATCTACCATAACTTGATCTGGGTATACTGGGAATTCCACTCGTGACTCCTAAATCTCCTCAGATGTCGTAGAAGGCATGCATCCATCCTGTAAAGTACCTGCAAGCTTGTTTCCTTCCTTTATTTTTTCTTGCCTCATCTCCTTCCTTGTCTGGTTTGAACTTGGAGCCTCCTGCAATTTTTGCACCCATTTACGTACCGTACCACCAGTGTTCTCTAATTTCCTTCCCTTTTTTCTTGTAACCATTGTAAATTCGTCTCCAAAGCTTGATGCTCCAACTTTATCGTTCCCCTTATTCGTCAGGCTAGACCCTTGCCCTTTCTCTGTTTGTTTTATTTTCTAACTCAACGGACAGTCTAATGTGTTGTGACCAAACCTTCTACACCTGTTGCACTAGTTAGGAAGGCCAGAATAACTAATCCCTTATTCAAACCATATAATCCCACTCTCCCCTAGTTTAAGTATCAGAATTTCAATTAACCTCGGCAATTTTGTGAGGTCAAGAACTCTCACCTCCATAATTAGTCCTGACGTACGCTTATTAGCCACCCCAGCTTGTTCCACCGAGAGGACTTCCCCAATTAGTGAGGCCAATTTCTTGAGCTATTCTACCGTTAGAAGCGCTGGATCTAGGTCAGGGAACTGAACCCTAATTACTGTGCCTAATTGCATGTCCGGAGGGGGATTCTCCGTTGAAAAACTTGCTGTCTAGTGACCAAATCTGATCGTTCGACCCTCTAGTACTCTGGAGTGTAGGCCTACACATCGTACAGCCGCATCTTTGTGCTTGAATTCAATTCTGAAAAATCCCCTTGCCAGAAGTTGCAGAGAAACAAATGCATCTGGAAGAGTGACTATCAAGAAGGCTTGGAGCGCTGCGTACCTTGGAGGAGTATCGTAAACTCTTTCTATGACAAGTTTCTTATTCAAGGCCACCTTGGTGCTCCTGAACTACTTCAACTGTTTTTGAGTCAGACTTAGTTTCAATTTCTATTTAGGGTCAACCTGCAACGGCAGAATCGGCGTTTCTTGCTCTGCTGCGGCTACCTCTTTATCAATGATTTCTTCAGCCTCCGAATGCTGTGCTTCCCTCTTTAGCTTAGTTAACAACTTGCACAGACCATCTGTAGATGTCCAGCCTCCCCCGTTTAACTCTGGAAGTTGTATTGTACCCTCGATATCCATTACGTACTACCAGAATATGCTATCTATGTCGAGCTTTATCATACACTTACAGCGACTACGTCCCGCGCGATACGGAGCGAGTCAAGGGTTTTGCAGTAAAAGAATTACTACTAATAGCTATGAATCTATTCCACATGTTAGATTTACTATTTTCTAATTTTCGTGACCTCAAACCTCCATGCAGAAGCCCTCGTTCAACCCTTAAACTAAGAGACAAAGTACACAATGTATTTCCCGTAACCTTAAAAAATTCAAGATCCTACCAACAATGGCTCCTATTTGTACTAATCTTCCATGGACTCTGACTCGCACGACGTCTAAGGATCTAATCTGTGCTACAGGTACTCTCCTAACGAAAAGGACTCTACAATAAGACAAATCGAACCCTAATCAATCCTGTCAGCCGAAACACGCTTCAGTCTAGTATCGCAGAAATCCTAACGGTAGCTATACTGACTCAATTCTCACAATTCGAAGCTCTCTCTATCGCTAACTGCAGTCCCGTTGGACTAACAAGTAATGTAGGCTGAATCTACATGAAAAATCACTCAAAAAAGCTTCAAAATCGATGGAAACCAAGAAAAACAGCCATGCGCCAAGAAGCGGCTCTCTAGGTCAGTTGGCGGTAAAAAGATTTGTTTTTTAAAGCTAATCAATTAAATTTAGTCATTTTAGTCTTTTTCTACTAGTAGTCCAAATTACGGTAAGACTAATACTTTTTTATTCACAGAAAAATCTAAACTTCTCTACTAAAGTTCCAATTGAAGTTCCAATGTCAACTTATCAGTTTTTTTAGTAGTAGAAAAAGAGTCTAAATTCTAATGAATAATAATGTGATTGAATAAAAAAAATCATGTGTATATATATTCATATGACAGAGTAGAAAAGCATTCATTTGCTTCAATTTGAATATTTTTTCATTTTCTATAATATTCAAAAGTAAAAACATGTGAATGTCCTTTTCAGCATCGAGGTCCCTATGAAATCTATTTTTAGAATTGAATGTTTAATTTTTTTTAAAAGATTAAATCAAAAGTTTGTCAAAAATCAATAAATTGATTTTAAAAAATTACTATTTTTAGTCCAAAATTAAATCACTAGAAATTCTTTTTCATAGTTGTATATTTTAGAAGATTAAAAAAAAAATTTTATGAACATTAGAAGATTTTTGGGGCTTCCAGATATCTGGGAGTTATCACAGCCTGTGAACACAGGGAATAGGTTTGGCGCAGCGATGTGATGTGGCCGAGACCCTACCATGTCATTGACCAAAAAGAAAAAAAATTTAACAAATTTTTTTTTGCATTTGGAGACTAAATTTTTAATTTAAAAAAATAAAAAAATAAAAAAAAATTTATAAAAATAAAAATTCTAATAATGGGCCGTTGCCCTTGTTGCGGGGAATAGCTGTGGGAAAATAGGCCCAAAATAGGCTTCTGGACCCCCCAAAACTCTACTAATGTTCTTCATGCCTTTAAAGGAATGCATTTCTATACTATTCATCCATAAATTTTAAAAATAATAACAACATCAAAGTAATTAAGAGCTTCAAAAATTTTGAAAAGGATTCAAGCCTTGTCCTACAAAAGTAATCCCAATAGTACCTTTGACTGTAGTTTGACCTAAATGTCATGGAATTGCTGTGAGAATGAAAAGAAAAGAAGTATGGAAAAGCTAAAAATACTTTATGGAGTGAAAATGCATGTTTTTATTAAGTTTCATTGCCCTTTTATTTCCTTTTGTGCATAAAAAATATGAGCCTAACATTTTTATTTGTGTCGTAAATCCAAACTTCAAATGTCATGGAATTGGCGTGAAAATGAAAGGAAAAAAGAATATGTTGAAGTTGTAAATACTTTGTGGGGTGAAAATGTATGCCCTTATAAAGTTTTATTGCCTTTTTATTTTCTTTCCAATAGGGTGCATGAAAATCATTAGCCTAGAGTTTTTATTTGTGCCTAGAACCCCAATTCCAAATATCATAGAAGTAGTATAAGAATAAAATGAAAAAAAATATACTATAGTTGCAAATACTTTGAAGAGTGAAAATTCATGTTTCCAATAAGACTCCTTGCCCATTTATTTCCTCTCCAAAGGGGTGCATGAATATCATGAGCTTGACATTTTTTATTTGTGCCTAAAATCCAAACTCCAAATGTCATAGAATTGGCTTGAAAATGAAAGGGAAGAAAATATGTTGAAGTTGCAAATACTTTGTGGAGTAAAAATGCATGTTTTCAATAAGTTTTAATGCCCTTTTATTTCCTTTCAAATAGGGTGCATAAAAATCATGAGCCCAACGTTTTTATTTGTGTATGAAACCTAAATTCCAAATGTCATGAAATTGATGTAAAAATGAAAGGAAAAATAATATGCAAAAGTTGCAAATATTTTGTAGAGTGAAAATGCATGTTTCCATTAAGTTTTGTTGTCCTTTTATTTTATTTTCAATGAGGTGTATGAAAATCATAAGCCCATTATTTTTATTTGTACGGAGAACCTAAACTCCAAATGTCATGGAATTGGTATAGGAGTAAAAGGAAAAAAATTATGGAGAAGTTGTTAATATTTTGTTGAGTGAAGATGCATGTTTCTATTTAGTTTCCTTGCCCATTTATTTCCTTTCCAATGGGCTGCTTGAAAATCTTAAACCTAGCATTTATGTTTGTGCATGAAACTCAAATTTCAAATGTCATGGAATTTGCATGAGAGTAGAAGAAAAAAACCTATGCAAAAGTTGCATATACTTTGTGAAGTTAAAATACATATTCTTGTTAAGTCTTATTGCCTTTTTATTTCCTTTCCAATAAGGTGCATAGAAATCATGAGCCCAACATTTTTATTTGTCTTTGAAATCTAAACTCTAAATAGCATGGAATTTGCGTGAAAACGAAAGAAAAAAAATGCAAAAGTTGTAAATACTTTGTAAAGTGAAAATTCTTGTTCTTAATAAGTTTTGTTGTCTTTTTATTTCCTTTCTAACAAAGCACATGGAAATCATGAGCCTAGCATTTTTATGTGTACAAAGAACCCAAATTCCAAATGTCATGGAATTGCCATGAGAAAGAAAAAAATATGGAGAAGTTGTAAATACTTTGTAAAGTGAAAATTCTTATTCTTAATAATTTTTCTTGCCCATTTATTTCCTTTCCAATAGGCTACATGAAAATCATGAACCCAACATTTTTATTTGTGCCTAATACCCAAACTCCAAATGTCATGAAATTGGAGTGAAAATGAAAATGAAAAAAATGGACAAGTTGTAAATACTTTGTGGAGTAAAAATGCATATTTCCATTAAGTTTTGTTGCCTATTTATTTCCTTTTCAACAAAGTTCATGAAAATCATAAGCCCAACGTTTTTATTTGTGGATTCCAAACTCAAAATGTCATAGAATTGGTGTGAAAATGAAAAAAACATTATGGAGAAGCTATAAATACTTTGTAGAGTGAAAATGCATGTTTCCATTAAGTTTTGTTGACCACTTATTTCCTTTTCAATGTAGTGCATGAATGTCATCAGCCCAACATTTTTATTTTTGCTTAGAATCCAAACTCCAAATGTCATGAAATTAGTGTGAGAATGAAATGAGAAAAAAATGGAGGAATTGTAAATACTTTGTGGAAGGAAAACACATGTTTTTTTTAATGTTTTCTTGTCCATTTATTTCCTTTGCAACGGGGTGCATGAATATCATGAGCCCAATGGGGTTTTTTTGTACCAGGAACCAAATTCCAAATGTCATGGAATTGGTGTGAAAATGAAAGGAAAGAAAATATGGACAAGTTGTAAATATTTTGTGGAGTGAAAATGCATGTTTCCATTGAGTTTTGTTGCCCATTTATTTACTTTCAACTGGGGTGTGTAATAATTAGGAGCCCAATGGGTTTCTTCATGGATACCAAATTCCAAATGTCATGGAATTTGTGTGAGAATAAATCAAAAAGAAATATAAACACTATATTCACTAATATGAGAGTTTTCTAGTGAATTGGGAGTGTCTTGATGCACCATTTATAAAAAATGGATAAGAAAAAAGTGTCAAAAAGTTTGAAAACAAGTAATCATTAAAGCAAATGCACATATGTTGCTTCACAGATTCAAAATTTAGAGCTTGAATTGCATAAAAAATGACAACTTATGCAAAATAATCTTTCAATTTGTTCAAAAAAGAATCGTATATTACAATGGAATATTACTTTGTACTACCACTAAAATTAAATATGACTCTATATCGCAAAATTGTATAGCAATCAAAATAATATTTTTTTCTAGTATTAAATGATATACATCATTTTCATGTATGTAAAAGTCCTCTATAAATATCCCGCATTACATAGTGAATACAAAACACCTATATACTAGCATGCAGTATCTACATGATTTGACCATCTAATATAAGCAAACTGCTATTATGTATGCAATAAAGCCTTCAAAATTTTTGGTCCACAAGTATAGCCATTCTTAATCCTCCCCTATTGTTGACATTATTCCCTCTATTGTGCTTGCAATAATCTTTGTTCCTATGAATCCAAACTAGGAGTAGAGCAGTGACTACATGAAGGTCCATCATACTTTCTCTTCACTCTATTTACATAAGATGGTGCATGATGGTGAAGGAGCTTGGATGGTTTATCTACTATATCAATAACTACCTTAGCTGGCAATGTCTACACTTGAAGTTCAGACTTTGGGATAGAAATTGGGTAGTTTGTGTCTCTATAAAGCCTCCTTTGAAGCCATCAATGACGTCAACGACTCCTTAAGGTTCCTCAAGTGCAGTAGCAATGGTTACCAAAAAACTTGCAAGGGCAGTCTCCAGTCTGGAGGACTATCAATGATCCCATCATCAACAAGCTTGACAAAAAAGTCCATAGTTGAATTGACTATTGGTGCAAAATATAAAAAGTTCCCCATACTAAGAATTACATATTGCTCGTAATCAAATATGGGGTCAATAGAGGCTACGCATTGAAGGTGTCCATTGGATGTAGGAGACATGTCCATTCTCACCATCTATATAGAAAAAAATGTTCATTAGACAACATAACATTTACATATACAAGCAACTAGGGTACTTGTCGCAGCACAGGGCAGGTCAATTCCCCATTATACTCACAAAAATCGCTCTAGAGTATAACTAAGTGACTCTAAAGATCGAACCCACGAGATCCTGTGAAGTATCTAGCTCTATTAAGCAGTTAAGCTCAGTCAGTATGCCAATCTTACTTTCCGGTCCTAGATCTAGAACCAGAAATACCACCACACCGGATAACTACAGACCGGATTACTCCTTCTTCCGGTCCTACTAACTATCCGGTCCGTACAAATACCCAAATCCCAGGATCTCACAACTTCCGATCCTGGAAATCCGTTCTGACCAATCCGGTCGGAATGGTCATCCTGTACCCGTAATCCTATCCGGTTTGGTTTTGCCTCTGTTTCACCATCAGAGGGATCGCCGCTTAATTTTGAGAGTGGTAGGCCCACCACTCCTTCCGTGACTTATAGTGGCTGAAGACCCACTGTCCTACCTTCTAGACTCCTAAGCTAATCCGGATCCGGTTTGGTCCTTCACAACAACCCAGATAGCAATCCGGGTCGTAGGTCACACAAAGACCCCACACTCGACCCTCTCGTACTACAACGACCTTGATGCTACTTCCGATCCGTGCGAAGACAGGTGGTTACAAGTGCACCCGTCCGTTCCAACATCAACTAAAGTTCTTCCGTTACCCATACGGGTGGTGAGACCTCACAGGAGATCGGACACTCGACCGGATTTCCCACCCGGGAGTTCTAGCG
Organism: Pseudoscleropodium purum; assembly: GCA_963969395.1. Taxonomy (NCBI): domain Eukaryota; kingdom Viridiplantae; phylum Streptophyta; class Bryopsida; order Hypnales; family Brachytheciaceae; genus Pseudoscleropodium; species Pseudoscleropodium purum. The sequence goes on along the minus strand of OZ017805.1, from coordinate 10,746,605 downwards.
CAGCTAAGGAATCCCTCCCTACCCGCCTAGCCTAACAACGGCTTTCTCACCCGGAATCTCAAACTCTAGACGTGCTGAGGAACTAAGTTCACTCCCAACTCTTCGGTACCTACTCACATGCACCTTGGATCGGAAAATAAACACCAAGGGGAGAAATCACTTACAAACTCACTCGTACTATCCTAACTCCACATCATACAATCCTGTCGCGCTGGAGAGAGATACACAACGAAGAGAATAGAAAGGTACAAGAAGTTTGCAAAATGAACAACTCCCAATTCCCATCGCAGGAACCGATTTATATACAAAGGGTAAAAACCCTAAAAGCACAAAAAAGAGCGGAAAACCCGTGGGGGTCCGCCGCCACCTAAATCTAACTTCCGGTCTAACCTAATACTATTGAGCCGGATCCGGATCCGGATCCGCTCCTACTCCTAACTGAAATTAAAATCCTATCTACCCTACAACTCTAGATCCTATCGTCGGGCTTCCGACCTCCGGGGTTAGCTCCTCGAAGACTTCGCTCAAATTCCGGACCCGTTCCCCCTCCGCAGGATTCGGTCCGGGTGGAGACTCCAGGTCGATGGTAATATCCGGTCTCGAGCCCGGAGTCCCAGTCCGTGCAGACTTCTTGGACTCAGGAGTCCAATCCTTCCTGTCCTTTGCCATAGTTGCATCCGGAAAGAGGTCCGGTAGAGAGATGTCCGAAAGGTGAATACCTTTGTCGCACGTCGCTCTCGTCAGCTTCCGGCTGCTCTCCTCGATCCGGTCCGCTGCCTTCCGCCCCTCCACCATTGCCGTCTCCACCTGCTCGGCGAAGTCCGCGAGAATCCGGACCATCCGGGAACCGGATAGTTTCTTCTCTTCGTGGATCTTCTCGTCGAAGAGCTTCGCCTTGGCCGCTGCCGTTCCGGTCTCTCCCAGGACCGTCTTGATCTGCTCGGCCACCTTCCGAGTCTCCTCCGCCATCTCCCGAGCGGCCGTCACGTCTTCCTGATAGGCAAAAAGTGTTGCCTTCAGTTTATCTACCTCCTCCTGCAATCGGCGGATCTCGGCTTCCTGCTTCCGGGTCTCTTCCGGATTCGTGATGCATTGCGCCACTTGTTCCGCCAAGTTGCTGTCCGGTGCAGCACCCACCAACTTGCCGATTGCCGCAAGCGTCCTGTGCTTGACCTCCCAATCCGCCCTGATGTTGCAGAGGACGTTGATCAGACCGTTGAACGGATCTTGCATATCCGGATCTCCCCCGGAATTGGTCTTCTCGGCTTCCGGTTTCTCCTCCGGGGCCGGTTTGTCTTGACCGGGAGGCGTCCCGCGCTTGTGTGGAGGCGTCAGCTTCTGTCGCTTGATCGGCGGCATCGGCTCCTCCTCTTCCTCGCTGGACTCCCGGTCTGACTCGGAATCGGATTCCGCTTCGTCATCCGTCTCCGACTCCCCATACTTCAGGAGCACTTCCTGCGTCTTCCACGCCTTCTCCTCTATGTTGGTGAGGACTTGGTTCTCCCGATAGAGGTGGAAGAGGTAAGGGCACACTGGAGTGGCCCTTTTCTTCCCAACCCTACTAACAAGCTGGGCCACGAGATCGGAAATGATCCGTGCCTAATCCACTTTCCGGGTACCACTGAGGGCACCGAAAATGGTGTTGCCGAGGGTGATCGTCACCTTGGTCGGCTTTTCCGGGTGAAGAACCGGAACCAGGAATTGCAGGAGCCGACGGTGTCGGTCATCCAAGCAATCCTCGACCGCGTATCCGTCCTTCGGGTTGACGGCTCCCTTGAACTTCCCTCGGACAAACTCATCCTTCCGGCTCGCCATTCCCAAACCTCCTGCCCGGAAACCGTAAACCGCTCTCCACATCCCCTCGTTCCAGCTGACGGGAGCTCCCCTCACGGTGTTGTCAAACTGGTTGGACAACTTTCCGAGGAGCTCCTTGACCATTCTCTCCTCCCTAAAACCCCAAGGTTTCTCGGCAAACCCTACGCAACCCATGGATCTGAGATCATCCATGAGTTCAGCCTTTTCCGGCTCTGTGGAGGGAATAACCGGAATGACTTTCCGGAGCTTCACCTCGCCTCCAGAGGGACTCGCTTGCCTCGACCTACGTAGCTGAGGCATTCCCACTCACATCTACCTCACTCTCTCCTAGCCGCACGTCTCGTTCCTCACTTTCTCTCTCCGATCTCAACCGGAATCAAAATGAACAGAACGCAAACGCACAGACGCACAAACGACAAAAACTCAACCGCGCACGCTCAAGGTCGAGTTTCTAAAAGGGGGTGCAACAGTGAAAGCTCCTCCTTTTATAGTCCCTGGACCCTTTCCGGTTTGTCATCATGAATCCGGTTTACCATCATAATCCGGTTCTAGACCTAATCCGTGTTACATTCCGTTTCCGTCGTTAGTTACTCCTGACCGGATGAGATCCAAGAAGCCCACTACTTCACGTTCCGTGCTAATTCTGAGTTTTCCTTCCCCACCTAATCGGATCCGGTTAGCTAATGACTAGTTTCCGTTCCTATTTGGGTGTATACTAAGAAAATCAAAATTCTAAGCTGCGACAGTACTAGATTAAGAACCTATTAGAGAAATGCTCAACATAGATCCCTACTATAGGATGTAACCCCAATATACAAATTAGCTCAATTCAAGCTCAAATGCAAACATACCAAAGCTACCTAATAATTATCTGCCTACTCTACTATTCAACTCAATCCAAGCTAAACTACATACCTCTACACGTTGAGCTAACTAATACTAGCAGATCCACGAACCACCTCCATGTGCTTGTCATATTCCTGATGATTCCTTTCTTCGCACAGCATCCTTCGTCTAATTCTTTCTGGACCATTTTTGTGGAACAACTTGAGACCTACACAGCAATTGATATGCAATTGCCTAAACCACGAAAGTAGGACATTAAGGAGGAATGTATTCTTGTCTCTGTTCTCCCAATTTGTCCAATAATCTGGAAGTACCACATTCTTCAGGCTATTGAGAATGTGCTTGCGAGGGTTGACATCCATGATGACTATATTCATGCATGTAAAGTCTCCCTTGAAGCCAGAAAAGATGGACTCTAGATTTTTTATGAACAAATCCTTATCGCTTCCTTGCTCTTTGTAAGAAGTCAAGTGACCGGCTCCATCCCGACACTTAATCGTCCTACAAGAGTCCTACCCAAAAACATGGATGAGTATTTTTCCATCGCAAAATAGATATTTGGAAATTTCTTCCGCAATGGTTCTCTTCATGGAACTCCACACTAAGACATGAACTATTTTCTCTAACTCGATCAAGAAAGTCAAGCAATTGGGTCCAACATATACTACCTTTGGCCCCAAAACTGCAACGATTGTGGCTGAGTGTAGCTTAGACTAGTCATTGAACTATTTGATGGAGCCTTTCGACTTCCAATCTTTGGCCACATAAAGGTCTAGGATGACATTGATCCTCTTCTCCACCACCACAGACCTCAATGCATGATGGACACTCATTGATGATCCCTCACAAGCTATAGTATAAATAGATTCCTGCTAAAAAATTGGCGAATGCATAGCTCGTTACTATTGAAGATTTTGTCTATGTGAAGACGTAATGTGACATTATCCAGAAAAGTCATGGCTCTAAAACCCAAAGAACATAATCTCATGAATCCAAACTCATAATTATAAAGAAGAAGTGTGATATACCTTCTATTACGTGGAACTTGAACATTGAAGATCGCTTCTTATGGGTGCAAGATCCGGAATAGACATAGACTCTTAGACTATAGGATCCTTGAAATGGGCAAAAGACATTTGGGTGTCATTCACTTTAAGAGGGTCTACATCAAATTGCTAAAGACTTTGTGTAGAAGGCTCATATGACTCAAGCAAATTTTCAAAATTTACAAGGCTTGCCATTGAAGAATGAGGAAATAATTGTTTGTGAGAAAAAAACATATTTACACGCTCATGGAATGAGTTTACAATTACAAAATTTTGGAATGAAATCTATTACATCCACAATTGGCACCAATTCAAATGGGGCTCCATCTAAAAATGTATGATGTATGATGAAAAAACTATAGCTACACTTCTATTTAACAGTTTAGCTCGAGTTGAGCTAAAACTACAAAAAGGACGAGAGATCATTGGGTACAACCTATTGGTGGATCCCTAGTGGGAAGGGAAGCACTTCCAAATTCCCCCTTGTAAGAAACCATGGTCAAATTGTGTCCAACCATGATCTCTTCGGTCAAGGTAGATGTTGTCAACACACAATCGCCCAAAGGCCCGACAAATGCTGGCACTTGAGGTTGAGAAGGTTGGGGTGCCGGTTCATTTATTGGAGGAAGAGGGGGTAGGGCCAGTGCCTTAATAGGTAAAGGAAGAAGAATTGGGACATTGGAAGCACTACTCTTGTTCAATCTTAAAGGCCCAAGGTTGTCTTATCCAACAGGATTTTGGATTTTTGTGTCTAATAGATGTCGCATGTCATGTATAACAAGTGTCAAATAACCATGACAAATTCATTAAATACAAATTTGGAGTTTTTTTTTATCCTAGAATTAATGGATTTTGGCGATGTGGTTGGTCTATAAGAGTGATGTGGAGAGGTCTGTATAGGTGACTATAGGTTGACGGAGCAACTGCGGGTCGAAGAGGCGACTACAAGTCTACAAAATGGGTAACTACAGATAAAATGGCTTGGGTGACTACGAGTAAAAATCCAAGGGTGAACACAGGTCTGAAACGAGGGTGACTTCGATTCTTGAATGAAGGTGACCATGGGTATCGATTCTTGAATGAAGGGCAACCATAGCTAATATTTAAATGCTATATAATAATATAATAATAACAATGATAACAATAATAATTAATAAGCGTAAGTCAATATTACTCTACAATAGTGTAGAACAATTTTTATTATGGCAATTATAATGAGCTCAATAATAATAGGAACAATAACAATAATAATAATAATATTTATAATAGATAATATATTAATATATATTGGCATTTTGGCATGTATATATCAATTGAGTTCTCACATTAACATCTCTAATGAGTAACAAGATACCACCAAAAACTCAAGCCTAGACTAATTGGCCAAAAACCATTTATTTCAAAATATAGAATAAAACCAATACTATTTGAATCCCTAGACTTCTATAATTGTATTATTCTAGTTCATAATCATCATTGTTTGATGCTTCATCAATGTCATGGTTTGTAGGATTATTTGTCTCATATCCCCTATGGATGTCTTTATTGGTTGTGTTCTCGTCATCTTCTCTTCCTACGAGTTTGACTGGCACTGGATGTTTCTCACATTCTACCTTGGAGTTCAAATTACACACTTCCATATCAATAGTGTCGTTGATTTGAATTGGCACTAATCGTTTTTGCCGCCGGTTTGTATCAATAGTTCCATCGATGTTAGGTACTCTAGCACGACCATGTCCACTTCCACACCCTCTTCTACTGCCTTGCTCAATGTTGGTAGTACTATTGGTCTCTCCAATACAAAATGGTTGGACAACATTGTTCAAATGTTTAGGAGCTTGTTGGTTTTTCTCTTTTGTCATCAAGATACATTTCTTCCCTTTTTTATTGCGTCTACGTGTTGCTTTGGCTGATGATTCTCTAGGAGCGGATAGACTAGACATCAACAAAGGTTGAATGCCTGGTTGAATGGGTAATGGAGCTAATCCATGGTCTCCTTCATCCATAGTTCGCATTAGCCTATGATGAACTAGTAGCCTCAGGGAAGATGGTTGTGATGTCAAGGGTATAGTATTAATATCTACAAGTGCTCTTTGATTTAAAGGTGTAATACGATTTAAATTCAAAAGCATGCCGATTGGCAAATCTGAAGCGTATGCCCCCAATTCTGTAACTAGAGCCATTGGAATTGGCACAGTCCTACGTGCTAAAGGAATCAAATGTCCCACATCTTCATCTTCTTCCATAGGGGCTTCTTGTTCTTGCCTTCCACTTGCCTTGGTAATGTGTATATTACTTCAGAGATTCCTACCTCCATTTGGATTCAAACGTACTAGTATGGGAGATCTTATAGGCTCTTTGACCACTAGCATTGGAATATTTGCACCTTCATTGTAAGCGTCTGGAAGGGTTGGGCTTTTTGGAGGTGAATAGGTGATTGGATCTACATTTCATGTAGAGACATGAGGAGATGGAGGGCGCACTAGGTTTTCTTCACTATGCTCAATGTCTTTTTCTTAGCATACATCTTCCTCTAAAGGAATGACCTCCTCTGTGGAAATAATTTGCTCTAGGGGAATGACTTTCTCTAGGGGATTGACCTAAATATAGTTGGATAAGGTTGTCGTGTAGGGCGTTCTTCATATGCTTTAAGGCAAATGAATGCAGCCCATGGATTTCCATCCAAGTGCTCCCTTATCAAAATAGCATTATCTCGCCTACGAGCATAGGTTGAAGTGTCGGAGTCTTTCGACCCTAAGGATAGTGGCTCTTCATTTTCTTCATTCGGTAAACCATCTACAAGGTATTTTTTATAAAAAAGAGTTGGATTTTTGCCCACATTTATCACATTCAAGTTTGTTGTTTGTGTAGATGTATACCAATGCTTCCGCCTTAGCTGAGGTTAGTCAATTTTGCACTTTATTATGCACAAATGAATACATGGTCCAATTCCTCTCACATGATAACGTAGAGCACATCAATGACAATACTTTCTTTATTATTTTTGGAAGAGCATTGCCACCCAATCAATTCCTTCATTGATGAGGTAGTAGAGTAGGATGCATGGGGATATTGGGAGCCTCCACTAAGGGATCGAAAGGGCCTGTCTTCACAAAAAATTCAATCAATTCAGCCATTGCTTCTTGGACATCTACCTTCAATGACTTGCCTAGAGCCCATATGACTCGATTTAAGGCTTGCTTGGCATCCCTATCATTATGAAGGTCTTCTAGATCTTGCAAATACGGGTTCAAAAGTGCCCCTACATAATGCAAATCTGTACGCATCAATTTCCAACAAGCTTCAAAGTTTTTCTCAAACTTCTTCGCAATCATGGGATCTAGAAAAAATGGAAGATCTACAAGAGAATAGACGTGTTGTTGAAGGCTCTTCATTACTAATCAAGCATTAGGCATTGTTGGGGCTTTGCCATCAAACACTCTAAGAGCAATAAGTGTTGGCTCCATCACGTGCTTGAAATTATCACATTCCATCCAAAATGCTTTTGAACAAATATCCTCTTGCACATTCTGCGCTTGACGTGCAATATTTTGCCCATTTTTTCTAGATGCTAAGGATTGCTCAAAGGCATAAATTTGTTGTCGCCCAACATGAGGTCCAACACTTGCTTGCACACACCAAATGGTCTACCATGAGGAAGTGAACTACAAAGCGTGTAGAGTTAGGAAGTCTCAATGACTATTTTGGTGAGTACTTCCAAAAAAGAGCTAAAGTAAGATGGTACTTCTTGACAAACATGACAATTTGTTTACATCTTCCTACCAAAAGCTTCACCCATGGATCCTTCCTCCAATCTTCTACAAGTAAATCCAAGATGTGTGCAACACATCCTTGCATATATATGTTAGAATACTTTTCTTTCAACCTTGCCAAGGTCCTTGTCATTACTAAAACATTGTTTGTACATAGTTGGACAACATTTGCAAGTCCAACTTCTTCAATGTATTTTTCCATTACATTTGTCGTGTATGCAATGTCCTTCTTCTCTCCAATGGTGTCAACCGATTCCAAAAAGACATGCCCAATAAGGCAGAGAAGCATTACGTTTAGCAACAGATAAGTATTGGTATCAGACCAATCATTTGAACAAATAGTTGCTCCGTATTGACTAATAGAGGTCTTTGTATGCTTAGAGACCATGATCTTAACTGCATCCAACTTATTATCTATCATTTTTGTGCGCACTGCATTGTAGGATGACTGTTGGTAAACAAATCCAACTGTTGATGTTTCCTTCACCACTTTCAAAAAGGCTAGATGACGTACAATGTTGACTACAATGTTTACTTCATAAAAAAAGATGCCCACATTTTGTCTAACTTTTGTCTAGCCCTCACCTGTAATGCCTCATCCATACTCTATTGACGAGAAATTTGAGGCGTAGTCCTCCTTCTTTCCATTGTTGTCAACGTGGAATCTACTAAATCTGGATTAATAGGTGTTGGTTGACTTGGTCCGGCTTCAATGGCAAGCTCGACCAGAGTAGGCTCTACAATGAATTCAACAACAGTTGGAACATCAAGATTAGAATGTGCCGCTTCTAAATCATCCAAAACCATTTCCTTTGGAACAACACCTCCTCAATTCCAAAACTTTTGCAATACTAAATGCGGAATTTGTGGACAATGCTTAGATGTGGATGAGCCACCATATCCAAAGTGAATGAATTCCCTCTCCGATACGAACACTTTGGTCCAACCACAAAAAATACATGAACTCGAGTTTACACTTAATCCATCAATTACTTCCAATTGCAACCAAGGGTCCCACTCCTTTGTAGCCATTCTTGTATCGTTTAGTGACACCTTCCTTTGAACATTCCGGTTTGCCATATAGAAGATCTTCAATGCCGTCTATCCAAAAAAATACTTACTAAATCGAAATAACCAATAGAAAGAAGAATGACAAAGCCTCTTCCCTGAAAGACTCTTTCAAAGTCCTCAAAGCAAAGTGGTTGTCCTCTAAAGACTTAGACATATGCAAGAAACCTCTTTCAAAGGTTCTAGACGAGAGTTCGTCAACGGAGCAAGGTGAAGAAAAAATTGTCACCTTCTAGCTTTATATTATAGTCTAATCGCCCCTTGAGTGACATGGGGCAATATAGTGCAACTTTTGTCGACCCAATGTCACCTTAGGGGCAACTGTGGGTCCATGATGACTTCACATAGGGCACATGTGGCTCAGGAGGTGACTTCGGGTCCAACGGACAAGTGTATATGAAAGAAGGACAACCGTTGGTCTAGTAGAGGCCAAGTTTGGGTTCGAAGAGGGTGACCATAGGTCTTCAGAAGGTAAACTTGGGTCCTTTGGGGCGACCGCAAATGTAGAATGGGCAATCGTGGGTCCCTACATTTAATACATCTAATAATGTAATGGGTTGTTGAACTCTAGCATTATTGGAATAACTTACAATTTAATGAAATTCTATAATCTAGAAATGTGTATACCTGCACTACTTTTGGCATTTCAAATAAATTAACTATTGTATATGTGAAAGTCATAGGCCTTTGTTGAGCTCTAAGAAATTTAATTTACCTTAGTCACAAAGACAACTTTCTAAAATGTTGTATCAATTGTTTTATAATTAGAATTGTTATAATTCAAATGTCAAATCTAAAAAATAAGGTAGCCATCTAAAAATTTTGAGGTTACAAGGCATTGCATAGATAACCCTATGAATCTATGGCTTCTCAAGATGTATTTCTAATGTCATATGTTTTTTTAAAACTAGTGTATTTGAGACTCATATTGAACACCCACTTTCATACAATTACCATAAATGCTAGAAAATTGTATGTTTGCAAATAACACTAAACCTTTTCAAATATGGGCGGGGCCTTGGCATGTTTTTAATAGAGTAATTGGATTTAGGGTTTTTCAAATTATTTTACTCAAATATTGAAGGACTTCTAGGACTTCATATTACTCATAATCTCATATAATAAAATAGACAAAAATTCATATGCACAGTAATGACGTAATTCACAGGAAAATACATTTTTGTTCATGAAAGATCAACATAGATTTGACATACTTTTTTTAAAAGAAGGTCCAAAATTCATACCAAACTTTTCATATATATATATATACGTGTAGAAAAAAACATAGTCATATAAAAATCTACCACCCTAGTTGAACAACATCCATGTAGAACCTTGTCTGTTGCATTTTTCATTTCTTATTCACCTACTCCTTCAAGGCCTTCTCCTCTTGAAGAATGTTTTAGCGATTGGTCATAATAAACCACTTGTTCTTGATCAATTAGGTTTTGAACAATGTATTAAATGAAATATATTGCTTCTTCCATGCAATGCTCTTTTCATATTCATGTTCCAATCTCTTTAAAGAAGCAAATATTTTATTCAATTCAACTAATTCTAACGGAGATGTCTGATGTTGCCCATCCACATATGCCACATCCAATTTCAAAGTCCTAGCAAGGGGGCCTTTGTCCTTCATGTAATGGAAGTGAGTCAACCTAGATTGGGCGACCTCCAAACCTCTCCTTTCGTCATCACCTCAATTCTCTTCCATCCTACATTCTTCCATTATTTTGTGTAGTTCTTTCTTTCTAACTTGCTTTGGATTGGAACCCAATCCTCTATCTTGCCCTTTATTGAAGTTCAAATAGAATTCCTCCAACTTTGCCATCTCTCTTTGTTGAATAGCTAAACGAGTGTGGCATGCATCTATTAATTCTTCTAAAGTGTGCATGTCGTTAGACTCAATATCTTTTGTGGTCTTGTCTAGTAGAATCTAACACTCTATTTCTTTTTCTTCAATTTGAGCAAGAAGATCCTTCAACTATGCCTTGTAAGATTCTTTCATTGATTTCTAGGTATGTTCAATGTATACAAATTCATTTGGTTCTCCTCGATTGTGTACCTCTGGAATCCAGTCATCATCGTCATCCTCACAACACATTAACATTAAGAGCAACGTGGGCTTTGGTTCAATCTTAGTATCCAAATCATCTCTAGTCATTTCTCTCAAGCGTGCCGATATATATTGCACCACTTCATCTATTTTGGGATGAGAGACATGCATTGGTTCCACCAATGCAAAAGGTTCCACATCCATTGCTATGTCCCCTCCTACATTCCCTCCTTCAAATACTATCAATGTTGTACTTTCATCCATCAATGTTTCTTCCATTGGGGATACGGAATTTGGAATATTCTCTTCCATCAACTTGTTAGAGCTTGATCAATTGTAGTCTTCATTTGCCACTCCTATAATGTGCTTCTTAGGCCCCAATCCATCTCATGGATTATTTGAAAGGCTTGCCCTCAAAATGTCTTTGGTAGTTGGTATGAATAGCTTCTTTTTTCGTTTTGTACAACATTTAGTACACTTCGATACATCATTGTACAAATGCATCATTCTTGCAATAATGAAGATTTGCAAGGTTTTGCTTCAAATGAATCTTGTGGCAATAGTGAAGGAAAAGTTTGTCAATGTGGCACCATTCCACATATGTCTTGCAAATGAGTAAGGTCCAGTCTCCTTCCATAGTATGCCATCCTCGAAATGCCTTCGTCAGTGGATCAAGTAGGATGCGTCAATTTTTGTCGTGGCAATCTCCTTTTTTCTTTGTCTTCTTCACGTTCGAGGCTATCACAAGAGATTACAATAGAAATGAACTACTCTAAAATCTAAAAAAGGATTATACTAGGCTAAGGGTGTACGTGCAACTCTTTATTAAGTAGCAATATATTCACACGTGCCTTTAATTCAATAAGGGTAATTACAACAACATGCTCCCACTTGTGCATTCATAATATGCAAACAAGTGTATTTTATACGAGAATTAAATGTCTATAGTGAGTGTGGGTATATAATCAATGGTGCAAGGGTTCAAGACCCAAAGTTCAACTGATTCAAGGTGAATGGAAGATAGAGCATAGCGGTAGAAGTGACAAAGATGAGATGTAGAGCTAGTTTTAGTACCCAAAGTTGCCCTGGGCGAGTGCACAGGGAGGCGCGTGCGAATAAAGGCGACCATGGGTCTCGAGCGACCATGGGTCGAAACTAGGTGATCTTGGATCCTAGGATTTAGGAATCTTATGTAGTATACTTTGAACTGGGGCATGTGCTGGTCAAAAAAGAGATTTTCAAATATCCCCCCTAGAAAATGGGAAGGTTACCGTGGGTCATGGAAGAGTGGCAAAAGTCATTTTTGAATTTGCCACTATGTACATAGAAAGGATTCCATTTGAATTCAAACTTAGAGCTTTCCAATTCTCCTACCAATATTATACAATTCATCATAATTATTAATTCATGCAATAAGTGAGGAGTTTAATTTTTTTAGAGGAAAGAGAGGATGTATTAAAAGGGGAGAAAATTATACTCAAGGTGGCCTTATTTTAATTCATTGGAGTTTCAATTCAATCATCTTACTAGTCATCTCCAATTCTTCTTAAGTATAACTTTTGAAGGAAATTAAACTCTTCATTTGAATATGGCATGTTTTTTTATGTAAGGTTTCAAGTGGGATCTTTGAATAGTCTTATATGTGCAATCTAGGTATAAATATCTTTAGTGACAAAAATGTCATAAGATGACACAAATTATCTTCCCAAGGAATTCCGAATGTTCTTCCAAACTTCAGTATCCGGATTCTCTCTTTCTCCCCTTCTGGCTACTCTCTCTCTCTCTTCCACATTCCCACTACTATCTGGCTTCAATCTAGATCCGTTTTTTTATAGTTTCCGGTAATGTCTTTTCATAGAACTGGTTTTCAATACCTCTGTTTTATCCTCAAAGGGTCCACTATTGGTCTTTCGAGGGGTAGGGACTCACCACTCTAGTTTCTCTACTTACTAAACTCACAAAAATAAACAAACATCCAAGTAATCAAGATATTGTAGTATGGAAAGAACATCCGGATCCTCACAATGTTCTAAATGGCCAATCCGAAATGCAGGTTACTCAAGACTATATTCATTCTTCCTTACTACAACGATAGATCTCAAGCATTCGGAATTGACAAGTGGGTATTCTTTCTAGATGTAAGACAAATCCCAAGGTTGGCAAACCTTCCAATGAGCAGGAGTTTTTCATTGGTGGTCGCTAATTTCCACACGGAATTGTTTCCAATTTTGGATCTATACTCACACCACTCTTTAGTATAACTAGATTACCATTCCGATAGTTCAAAGGCACCACGTATAGCTCCTTAGTGACGAATCTAACACCATTACAATAATACTCCTTTGATTTGATCCAATTACCTTGAAATTCAGATTCCTCTTCACCCGTCCTTCTCACATCTCAACCTTCCAACAAATCAACCAACACAATCCATACATAGATGTTGGAGCCAAAATGTCCAATTGGTGATTTAGATTACAAAAAGGAATGAAATACAATGGAATAATCATTAGGATGGAATGAGAAGGCAATAAACTTGCTCGTCTTTAAAAACCAAAAACAAAAGCCAAAGGCATTGCCTAAAAAGCCAAAAGGGCACCCTAGAAATCAAGGTAACCATACAATGAACACCTTGGAATATCCAGAAAGTTCATAGCCAATTAGCCCTATAAATCTGGAACTTGGGCCCACGCTTGGGGAACCCATTCTGGAATGAAAATCCTAACTCACTACCAGCTCTCTATTTACCTTGTTGTACCTTCTTTGTCAGGGTTGACAAATCAGTACGTCCACCCCAAAATAGCATCCATAACCCGGACGTCCGTCCTCACGGACGCCAGCGGACGCAGCGTCCCTCCCGCCGTCGGAAGGCGGACGGGTGGGGCGGACAGGGCGGACAGGGCGAACAGGCGAACGGGGGGACAGGCGGACGGGGCGGTCCCAGCGAACGCTGCGTCCGTCGGGACCGTGAATGTCAGCGGACACTGCGGACACAACGTCCGCGTCCGGACGTACCGGACGTCCGACCGTCCTGTCAACCCTGTTCTTTGTGCTACTCTTGCTTTGACTGCTCAGAGTCTTCCCTGAAGCCTTTACCGGTGTATTCTTCGTTGACGATTGAATCTGAGGTTTCTAATAAATTTTTGGAGGTGAGTCTTCATCATCCGTCTTTTCCTCGATTCTTGACTTCAACACTTCTTCCTTTGAATCCTTTATCTTTTGAATCTCTAGGTCTTTGGCTTGTGGTGAATCACTTTGCTCAATTTTTGTAAGATCTCGCTTTGGTGACATATGCTGCATGTGCAAAAAGTCTTCTGGATGAGACTTGGCCAGATTCGTCATTGCTCCAATTTGTACACTAAGGTTGCCGTGAACGTTCAATTTGGGTGCCTTGAACTTTTCGGCCGTAATTCTCCCAAGTGGTGAAAGAATTGGGACAGAAACTCTTTGCTTTGTCAAAATGGACTTCTTACTCGGTTCCTTCTCCACCTCTGGTAACACTTATTCTGCTGAAGTTCGGCTTAACTAACCAATGAACTAGCAGTTGGATTAAGAATAGACTTCAGTCCTTCTATTGTGGCTGAATCAAACCACTAGAAGTTTGTTGAACTAGAGTCTATCGAACCAGAGTATCCCGGAATATGCTTCTAGAGACTTCCAGAAACCCTTCTAAGTCTATGGCCCGTTCAGGATCCAAGTACCCTAGTAACTTGTGCATGTCCCTCAAGACAACCCCCATTTGGGCTTCAAAATTAACCATGATTTTAACCATCTTTGATCTATTTATATAACCTTCCTTCTCCAACCAAGTGGTGTAGAGGTCAGCTGTGATCATCTTATATTATGGAATCATTACGAGTTCCTTCAGGTTGTGGATGAATCGAAAAACATATGTCTCCTTGTGTCTTGCCACATTTAACTCCCCTTCTATCCACTCCAATTGGGACTTGAGGGTATCCCTTTCTTCTTGCAAATTCTAGATTTGTTCCTCTTTTTATCGAAATTCTTTTGAATCTATCCATTTTTGGATCTCTTCTAAAATCTTGATGGCTCTACCTTGAGTTCACCCGAGATGAGGAGTACATGATCCTCCAAGTCTCCATACATCTATTTGGCCTACTGCATCCACTAGATTCTGGCTTCAAAGAAATCCAAGTTTTCATGATGTTCTGGATCCGGACTTGGCTCTTCTCTATTTGGTGTTGGCGCCTTTCCCCTCGTGTAGCCGAATTCGTAGACTTTCTTTATTTCCGGTCGACCACTTCTTCTTCTTTTGGTTGTCCTTTTTCTTCGGATTATTTTTCCTCCTTCTTGAGCTCATCCGTCAAGCCGTACTTCAGGATCTCGACTCTAGTGTTGTACTAAATCATTTCCTAAGCACTTAAGACCTCTTTGTGATGATAGAAGTGCAACAGATACGGGGTGATAGGGTTGTGTTTCGCCCTAGCCACGTGATTAGCTAGTTCTCCACTATACACTAAATCACTTTCCTCCAATGAACAATCTGATCTTCTAAGGCCCCAAAGATGGTGTTAACCACTGTCACTGTAATTTGGGTAGGCTTTTCTGGATACAAGATTGGAATGAAGAATTCCCGTACCCGTCTATGCCTATCGTTCTTGCAATCACTAAAACAAAACCTTCTTTCACGTGAACTAGACTCTGGAACTTTTCGGTTACATACTTATCCGCCCTTCAAGCTAATCTAAGTCCACTCTTTTAGAACGTATACATATCTATCCAGATGTCTTTCGTCCAAGCTACGAGTCAATTTCTCACCGTCAACTTGTATTGGTTTGGAACTCCATAAATGAGTTCTTTGATCATCTTTTTTTTCTTCATACTCCATGGCCTATCTAACAATCTAATGTACCCGATACACATGAAGTCTTTTTCTAGTTGCGCTTAGTAGGCTGAATTGAAAGGAATGACCGGATAGACCATCTGGGCCTCTACTATGAACTTTTGTGCAGACGAATCGCCAATCGCTACCATGAATCACCGACACCCGAAAACCAAATTAGATGCAAACGGCATTGACCTTTCCATTCTCTCCTTATCATGGTCCCTAATTCACCACTCTTTCTCTCAACTATATGTCTACGAGGTTCAACAACCAGAAAGGAAAAATAGTGAAGTGGCGTGGGTTTAAGTACCCAATGCGTGGCTAACAATTCCCAGTGGAAAACGAATAGAAGACCGTTCCCCTAACAATATTCTAGTTCCTTAGACCTAAACCCTTGAACATAATCCTTAAACATCCTAGTTTCCTAGATCGGAAATCTGGAATGTAGGTTTCAGAAATCTGGAATTTTTTTCGAATCTAGGATCCGTATCGGATTTGTTTCCTTAACGCTAGTAACGATTTTAGCAATCCGGAAACCAACTATTTCCACAATTGTCTTAAGATAGCCCAAATCCCTATGGATTACTTAAAAAATAAAAAAATAAAAAATCTATGTAATCTATTTTAGACTAATCCTATCTAGTTTGAGTTTTCATGCTCCCACAAATAGTTCACATTTATAGTGAGAGTATTCTCAATGAAATACATTAACAACTATAAATATAATACAATAAAAAATTTAAATGTATAGGAGATTCATCCAAAAAACAAAAGTTCTTCCATTAGAATTAGAATATATGATATAGAATATAGAATATAGGGTTCAGGGTTAAGGAAGACCTTTAATATTTCACTATACTAAGTAATAATATATTATTGACACAATACTACCTAGGTGTTCATTGACATTGGAGATATAATGGAACATCACACTCCATAAATGTAAGTTCATTCTGAGTTGGTAGAGATTTGATCTTACTATCTCCCTTGCCTTTTGGGGCGACCGTAGGTTTGGAGCAAGTGTAGGTTTGGGACAACTATAGGTCCACAAAGGCAAACCGGGGTTTTAGGTGCCAAATTCTTAGACATTTGGGGCAACCATGGGTCTGGGTTAGTGTAAATTTGGAGGGACCATATGTCAAGAAGGGCAAACCAGAATTCTAAGGCCTAAATTCCTGGCCATTTCGGGCAACCATGGGTCTAAAAGGGAAAACCAGACTTGTGAGGCTAAATTCTTGGCCACTTGGGGCAATTGTAGATGTGGGTGAGTATAAGTCTGGGGCAACCGCGGGTCCAAAAGGGTGATCCAGACTTGTGAGGCCAAATCCTTGACCACTTGGGGCAATCGTGGATTTAGACGAGTGTAAGTTTTGGGCGACTATGGGTTGGAAGGATACAACTTAGAAGTTCACTTCCAAAATTAAGGGGATTCATACCTGTGATCGTCTTAATATGCACGGTTATCCCTAAGCCGAATGCGACTTGATTTGCACGTGCCCTATAGCGACTGCAGATACTTAAGAAGGCCCATGTACTTGAGGTTGCCACTCTTGGCCTTGCACATCGACTTTCATCCACCTCAAAGTAGTTGAATGTATAGCTTGTGGGCCAAGGTGTGAATTTGTACGGGTGACTTTTTTCCATTTTTTCATTCAAAGTTCTTAATAGCGGCAACCATGTCTACTCCAAAGAAGTCCATTTGGAATAGAAATCTTCATAATCCTGCGAGGTTTCAAGTAGAAATATCTACAAGTGCATCATTAGGGGGGCCCAATTTTTCTAAGCCAAAGAAGCCAAAGACAACACACAACAAGGACCCAACCTGCCCTCCTCCTTGTTATATGACCTTTGCATATCAAGTGTGCTTGGAGTGGTATGAGGACCAAATTGTACAAATTTTGGAGAGCAAGTACTTGAGGCATAGAAGGCCAGGCATCGATGTGTTCAAGAAGGATTTGGAGGCCATAATTACAAAGAAGTGCAGAGAGTCCTCCGATTATAGTGACATGGATGAAACATACTTTGATTAATTTAAAAAAATTGATTGACAATTGTATTCAAGCATGTATATTGAATACCAAAAAGTTGATGGGAGAGTTGTGCCCTATAGTGCCTAGATTTCTTGAAAGTAATGAATCCAAGGAGTTCCACAAGCTAATGGAGTGGTGGCAAACAATAGCAAAAAGGCTTTCAAAGGTTGAATCTAGAGGATATGGGTGGCAAATTGATGCTTTGAAGGTTGCGTTGTCTCAAGATGGTGGATTGTCGATCTTGTGGATCTACTCCACAGTGAAGGTAGTTCTTCTCATTGGATATGACAATCAAGGTGGGTACAGAAAGGTATGCAAGATACACTTTAAAGGGATGAATATAATCTCGCCAAATGTACATTTTACTAGAAAAGTGTCCAAGGCCAAGAGCTTGCTTGTTACGAGGGTGGAATAGTCTATAGAGGCCTTGGTGTGTTCTTTAAATCACCCAACCATCATCAAATTTTTGGCTATCCACGATGATACAATGGAAGCATATACGTTTGGGTGGAATAAGGGTCATTTGCGTAAACTAATTGGGCTCAACAACAAGGTGGTGGGACATGTAGATTGGCATCAAATTAAGTTGGTCAAGGAATTTTAAGACAACCAAAAAATTAGAAATTAGTCTCTATCAAAGGAACAGGGCAAAGTTGGCATGGGTCCTAATTTATGTGATGAGTCTTGTGTACAATTCAAGGGTGCTACACAATGACTTGTTTCCTATGAATATTTTTCTCTATTATCCTGAATATTTAGACAAAGTTATCAACATTGAGATTTGTGATCGAAGAATTGCAAGTCGTATTAAGGAAGGAGCTCCTTTGCATTACAGTTATCAAACAGAGGCAGAAAGGCACAATCTGATGTCAGGGAAATGGGGGATGGCTCCAAAGTTGTTCTACTAGTATGGGCCAGAAAATTCATCAACAAGTCTAGGAAAGATTCAACTCCAATATCAATATATGGTCAAATCTGACTCATTCTCTGTTGGGAAATTGTGTCAAGCAATGAAAATTCATGACATTATTGAAGTAGATCAGGACATATTCCCCCATCAAGATGGTTTAAGGTTTTTTGCAATGAAGGTATGGGAGCTTTATCATTTAGAAGTTGATAAAAGAGCAACATGTGCCCAAATGGTGGACTCGCTCATGGATAAACCATGGTTCATGAAGCCCCCCAAATTTGTTTTTCACAACTTTGTCTTGTAGTAGTATAGGATGTTCCTACTTCTAGTAGGTATACAAATGTTGGCATAATTGAATGCCAACCATTTTGATATATCTTTGTAATTATATAAACATATTTTAATACAAAGTACAATTTTTCCAAAAGTAAAAGGTAATGTGCATGACTCAATGTGGAATTGTGGATAGCTAAGTTGTTTGCATTGAATGTCTAATTTGAATCTTCTTGTGCAAACATGGTATAATTTGTATCACCAGTGCTTTTTGTTACCAATAAATTCAATTTATTACCAGTGAATGTTAGCTTCTAAGTTAGATGCAAAATAAAAGCTTAGAGATTGATCTAAATTGGTAGCATTTGTTATTCACTTATTTGAGGTGTGCCTTCATTTTCACACACCACATTTCTTTATTTTATATTTTTTTGGTCTATTTGATCATATGATTGTCACATACAAACCATTTAATTCCATATTCCATATTTTTGTGGTGTGTAGGATCATATGACTCTAACATTAAACCATTTCCATATTCATGTTTAATTTTGGACCACGTTAAATTTTTAAACGATAAAAGGAAGGGTATGGATGTTAGGGTGGAATCTCCAAACTAACTTCAATTTTAAAAATGTGGATTACATTTTTAATTGAGTGAAGTTCATTGTGGCTATACATGTTTAAATGAGGGTAGTTCATAATTAAGTTAAAGAGAGAACTTGGGACTCAGAATCTTCGAGGTAAAAAATAGTAATTAAATTGAAAGAAATTGAGAATGATTAAAATTTGCTAATTGTTAAGAACTTAGTGATGGAATTGGAAGATGTCAATTCCAATAATGGTAATGTTATAATGAACAATCTACACCCTATAGATTTATTTTATGTGAACTATGAGTTCAATTAAGGACTTGAAAGAATTAAGTCAAGGATTATGTTGAAAAAAAGAATGAAATAATTTATTTTAGACTATTGAAGCTATAAAAAGTTCAAAATTGCCAAACTAGTCCCCACACAACTTTCAAATTGTTGATTGAAAATTCAAAAGGGAAGGATTTGAAGCACTCCACATATGTATAAGTATGGGCAAGAAAATGAATTATAGACATTTATTTCATATTTTTCACTCACATTTTTGGAAGTTCACCACTCTACCTAATGAGCATTGAAATTACATATCATACAATAGTTTTTTAATTCGTTAAAGACTAAGAGGACCCATTGTGTGTTTTTAAATTTTCAAAGGTGAATTACAATAGAGTGAAAGAAATATAAATATTTTATAAACTAGGGACTTTTTGAATTAGAAGTTTGTATATTTCTTGCATTTTTCAATATTCGGATTTAAATGTTGGAAGTACTTAAATTTGAACTATGAACTACAATGTTTTAGAAAAGGAAAAAACTTACAATTCATTTACAATGAAAGGATTTTAGGGATTTCCAAAAATTCATATTTTTGTGAAATTTATAGAGTGATTTTGCACAAACAAATTGATGCTACATCTTCGCAAAATTTTAACCCAATTTTTTAGGAATTCCCAAAATTTAAGAATCAATGTAATTTAATCAAGATAATAAAATAATTAGAATGATTCCAAAGATTTGGAAGGTATTTTAAACAATAAGCTAATTCTGTTAATTATTAAATTTTCCTACATGATGGGTATATCAATTTAATAGATTTTGGCAAACTCCATTTAGCTCAATTTGGACTTCCTACCCATTTGTTAGAAAAGGTATACAAATTTTTCATTTTTTTTTCCATTCCAAAAAATGAAGAAGTATTAAAGATGCCTTAGATTACAATCTAATTTTTTTTAGGATTATAAAAGAATTACTTCTATTCTTAAATCTTTTCTTAGAAATTTTCTTCTATAGTAGTTGCATTTCTAACCTATAAAATCCATCTTCCTAAATAGTTGTGGCCTATAAATTTGAAAGTGAATATTAGACAAATAATTCTACAAATACTAGATGTGTATTTAGTACAATTTGAAGTAGTTTTTAGTATGTGAAGTCCAAATGCGGTAGGCACACAATCCGTGGTTGCCCTAGATATGTGCTACCCTCGACTAGCGATCGCCTTAGGACTCACAATCGCTCTAAATGTGTTTTTCCTTTGATCCGTGGTTGCCCTAACATCCGCGATCGCTCTAGATTTGTATTCACCTTGACCCACAGTCGACCCTAGACTGGCAACCGATTTTGGATCCGTGATCGCCTACTCGCCCATTCGCCTTAACACCCACAATCACCCTAGAACTGGCGATCGGCCTAGATGTGTATTCACCTCGACCCACGGTTGCCCCTCGAATGGCAACCAATTTTGGACTCGTAGTCGTTTATTTGTCCACTAGCCCCAATACCTGTAGTTGCCCAAACCCACATTTGCCTTTTTCTATCAAATAGCGTTCATCCTAGGGCGACCTCTAGTACTAATGCCAATTGCCTAGACTGTAATTCATTACTTCTTCCCTTGTGCATTGTCTATCATCCACCTAATGGTTGATTACATGGATGTGAGTTGGCCTTGAGTTGTGAAGGGGGATATTCTATCCTTTTGCACCTCATATTTCTACGCTTAAACTTAGAACTTAAATTACTAACACATTTCCAAACTTAATTGCCATTGTAAATGTGTAAGATTGAATTTTTGTAAATATGAAGTACAATTGATCTATAGTTTGACTTGCATAGAATAAGGGCTTGGATTTCTTGCATTTGACATAGTATATTAGTATCAATAGTCTTATTTTCAACACCCAAGCACTAGGTTCTAAACCATGGAGAACAAGCCACCACTATTACTCCTTCATAGTCCTAAATCCCTTACTTTAAAGGAAAAAAAGGAGTTTGTGACAAGGATCGACAACAAGCCAAGAAAAAACACAAAAAGCATGTCGTGATCTTGATACATTCCAAGATCAAGGCTTTTAAAGGTTGAAAAACTGAACTTGAACCTTGGAGTTATTTAACAGTTAAAAAATATGTGGATTGGTGCTACATCTCCAAGTTATTTTCATTGTACAATTATTTTAAGCACTTGAATACCAACAAGGTAAATCATGCATACTACAAGAGCATAGCCTTCATGCGCAAATGCTGTGAGGTATGACTTGCTTTGTATTTGGAGGATAGGATGTATCGCAACGATGATTTCTATTTCTTTCTAGCCCAAATGGTATATATTGAAGTGATATTGAAGAAAGAGGTGGATTGGACAATGCTGAAGGAAATTCCTATTGGTATCCATCCAGAGCAAGCCAAACTAGTAGGGATAGAATTACCCCAAGATTGGAACATGATGCTTCTACCCATGAAGCCTAGGAAGTCAATTGTTCCCGATAAAAAGGTAATGTAGTCGAGTACTTCTAGCAATGATGAGCATACTCATGAATATGACGGGTATTCTTTCTTGGGCAAGGATGAAGATGTTTCCATAGAAGAAAAAGGGAAGGTATTAAGGGAGGGAACTGATTAGGAGGGAAAATGTGTTGAGGATCTTATCACAATTAAAGAGGAAGAAGAAAGTGGTGGTGGAAGTGATTTAAAGGACAATGAACTAATCTTGCTTGCAACGGTACAGAGCGCAATGTTCACTTTGCAAGCCAAGAATGAACAATTGAAGAGTTCGAAGGAAAGTGAGGCTAATTGTAGCTTTGTAGATGATTTGAAGCTAAAATTGAAGTCTATAAAAAAAACCATTGAAAAGAATGATTAAGACTTTGATGCCTTCAAGACCAACCGTGATTTGTACTTGAAAAAATATAGAAGCAGAAAGGCCTATGTAAGAGGTGAATATATAATATGGGAATCAAAACTTGAAACCCTTCAACATAGATGTTAGGTGGTAAAGCATAAAAGGTGAGCCCTCAATCTTGAAATAAAAGAAAAAAAATATCATGATATTGCTATAGAACATGCCTTTCAAATAGACCTTTTGGTTGTAGTCCCTACATATGGAGAAATGATGGAGAATTACAAACACTTCAAGAGCTACTAAAATTCTATGAAAAAAAATAGCAATGATGGAAGATGATGTGTGTAAATAGGGTGCTGAATGTTACTACTATAAAGTATGGAATACGTAGTGTGGGAGCACGAAAACTCAAATCGGATAAGTTAGTCTAGAATTTAGATTAGATAGACTTGCAAATTTCAATTTTTTTGATAATTTCTAGAGATTTACGCTACACTATGACTAGAATAGAAATAGTTAGTTTTCGAGTCGCTAAAACCTTTAGTAATGTTACAGAAACAAGTCTGATACACATTCGGAATTCGGAAAGTACCGGATTCCCCAAACCTACGTTCTAGACATTTGGTCTAAGAAACTAAGAGACCGTTAGGGGAACAATCATCTATCCATTCTCCACCGGGAATTGTCGGCCACATGTCAAGTACTTAAACCCACCACCACTCTTCTTTATCTCCTTCTCTACTTACTGAACTTGATCAACGTATAGTTGAGAGAAAGAATGGTGAGTTAGTGATTGAGATAGGACAAGACAAAAGGAGTAGTACCGAATTAGGTTTACAAGTTGTCAATGATTCCTGGTGGTGGCTGCAGATCTGGCTACATGAAGGTTTGGAGTTATAGCCCAAATGATTTGTCTAGTTATCCCTTCCGATCCAGGTCATCGACCATAGTTAGAAGAAGACATTTGGGCGGATGTCTATTCGCTTAAGAAAAATGGGCTCAAACTAGTTGGAAGAACCAACAAGTATGTGACCAAAAAGTTTTGGAGTCAAGCCCACTCAAAGGAGGGTTTTGCCATTAGCAATTGTAAAAACAAAAGACATATACGGGTATTGGGTTTCCTTATTCCAATTTTGTATTCGGAAAAGCCTACCCGTGTTACAGTCACAATGGCCAACACCATTTTGGGGGCCTTTGAGGACCGGATCATCTATTGGGAAAGAGTGATTCAGGAAGTCATGGGCAAGTTGACAAAGCACGTAGGCCAAGCACAGCACAGCCCTATCATAGCATATCTGTTCCACTTCTATCACCATAAGTAGGTCTTGAGTGATGGGGAGACGATTGAGTACAACACTGGAGTCGAGATTCTGAAGTACAGCCTCACGGAAGAGTTGAAGAAGGAGGAAAAGAAATCCGAAGAAAAGCAACCGGAAGAGGAAGAAAAAGGAGTGGACTAGAGACGAAGGAAATCTATAGATCTGGTGATAAGGGGGAAGGCGCCAACACCGGAACAGGAGGAACTGATACCCGATCCGAAACATCCCCAAGAGCTCGAATTTTTTGAAGCCAGAATCAAGTGGATACAACAAGCCAAACAGATGCATGGCGACTTGGAGGATCACATGCTTCTTATCGCAAACGAACTCAAGGTAGAGTTGAAGTAAATTTTGGAGAAAATCCCAAAACACTCGAATCTGGAGGAGTTCCCATAGAAGGAGGAACAAATCCGAATGCTAGAGGAGAAAAGGGACAACTTCAAGTCTCAACTCGAGTAGACAGAGGAGGAGCTGAATGCGGTGAGATGGAAGGAGATGAAGACTCTCCAGCTCGTCCACGACCTCAAGGAACTCATCATGGTTCCGGAACATATGGTGATCCGAGCTAAGCTCTACACCGCCTGGTTGGCAAAAGAAGGGCATATGACCGAATCCAGAATGGTGAAGATCTTCGTTGACTTCGAAGCCCGAATGGAATTGTGTTGAAGGACATGTGGAATTTGCTAGGTGTCGCAGCTTAGAATTTTGATTTTCTTAGTATACACCAAAATAGGAACGGAAACTAGTCATTAAGGAACCGGATCCGATTAGGTGGGGAAGGAAAACTCAGAATTAGCACGGAACGTGAAGTAGTGGGCCTCTTGGATCTAATCCGGTCAAGAGTAAGTAACGACGGAAACGGAATGCAACACGGATTAGGTCTAGGACCAGATGATGATGATGAACCGGATTATGATGGTAAACCGGATTCATGATGACAAACCGGAAAGGGTCCAGGGACTATATAAGGAGGAGCTTTCACTGTTGCACCCCCTTTTAGAAACTCGACCTTGAGCGCGCGCGGTTGAGTTTTTGTCGTTTGTGCATTTGTGCGTCTGTACGTTTGTGTTTTGTCTGTTTTGCTTCCGGTTGAGATCGGAGAGAGGAAGTGAGGAACGGGACGTGCGGCTAGGAGAGAGTGAGGTAGTTTCGAGTGGGAATGCCTCCGCTACGTAGGTCTAGACCAGCGAGTCCCTCTGGAGGTGAGGTGAAGCTCCGGAAAGTTATTCCGGTTATTCCCTCCACAGAGCCGGAAAAGTCTGAACTCATGGATGATCTCAAATCCATGGGTTGCGTAGGGTTTGCCGAGAAACCCTGGGGATTTAGGGAGGAGAGAATGGTCAAGGAGCTCCTCGGAAAGTTGTCCAACCAGTTTGACAACACCGTGAGAGGAACTCCCGTCAGCTGGAACGAGGGGATGTGGAGAACGGTTTACGGTTTCCGGGCAGGAGGTTTGGGGATGGCGAGCCGGAAGGATGAGTTTGTCCGAGGGAAGTTCAAGGGAGCCGTCAACCCGAAGGACGGATACGCGGTCGAGGATTGCTTGGATGACCGACACCGTCGGCTCCTGCAATTCCTGGTTCCGGTTCTTCACCCGGAAAAGCCGACCAGGGTGACGATCACCCTCGGCAACACCATTTTCGGTGCCCTCAGTGGTACCCGGAAAGTGGACTGGGCACGGATCATTTCCGATCTCGTGGCCCAGCTTGTTAGTAGGGTTGGGAAGAAAAGGGCCACTCCAGTGTGCCCTTACCTCTTCCACCTCTATCGGGAGAACCAAGTCCTCACCAACATAGAGGAGAAGGCGTGGAAGACGCAGGAAGTGCTCCTGAAGTATGGGGAGTCGGAGACGGATGACGAAGCGGAATCCGATTCCGAGTCAGACCGGGAGTCCAGCGAGGAAGAGGAGGAGCCGATGCCGCCGATCAAGCGACAGAAGCTGACGCCTCCACACAAGCGCGGGACGCCTCCCGGTCAAGACAAACCGGCCCCGGAGGAGAAACCGGAAGCCGAGAAGACTGTTTCCGGGGGAGACTCGGAAATGCAAGATCCGTTCAACAGTCTGATCAACGTCCTCTGCAACATCAGGGCGGATTGGGAGGTCAAGCACAAGACGCTTGCGGCGATCGGCAAGTTGGTGGGTGCTGCACCGGACAGCAAATTGGCGGAACAAGTGGCGGAGTGCATCACGAATCCGGAAGAGACCCGGAAGCAGGAAGCCGAGATCCGCCGGTTGCAGGAGGAGGTGGATAAACTAAAGGCAACACTTTTTGCCTATCAGGAAGACATGACGGCCGCTCGGGAGATGGCGGAGGAGACTCGGAAGGTAGCCGAGCAGATCAAGGCGGTCCTGGGAGAGACCGGAACGGCCGCTGCCAAGGCGAAGCTCTTCGACGAGAAGATCCACGAAGAGAAGAAACTATCCGGTTCCCGGATAGTCCGGATTCTCGCGGACTTCGCTGAGCAGGTGGAGACGGCAATGGTGGAGGGGCGGAAGGCTGCGGACCGGATCAAGGAGAGCAGCCGGAAGCTGACGGGAGCGACGTGCGACAAAGGTATTCACCTTTCGGACATCTCGCTACCGGATCTCTTTTCGGACGCGACCATTCAGAAGGATAGGAAGGATTGGACTCCTGAGTCCAAGAAGTCTACACGGACTGGGACTCCGGGCACGAGACCGGATATCACCATCGACCTGGAGTCTCCACCCGGATCGAATCCTGCGGAGGGGGAACGGGTCCGGAATTTGAGCGAAGTCTTCGAGGAGCTAGTCCCGGAGGTCGGAAGCCCGACAATAGGATCTAGAGTTGTAGGGTAGATAGGATTTGAATTTCAGTTAGGAGTAGGAGCGGATCCGGATCCGGATCCGGCTCAACAGTATTAGGTTAGACCGGAAGTTAGATTAGGGTGGCGGCGGACCCCTACGGGTTTTCCGCTCCTTTTTGTGCTTTTAGGGTTTTTACCCTTTGTATATAAATCGGTTCCCGCGATGGGAATTGGGAGTTGTCCATTTTGCAAATTTTGTTGTACCTTTCTTTTCTCCTCATTGTGTGTCTCTCTCCAGCGCGACAGGATTGTATGATGTGGAGTTAGGATAGTACGAGTTGGTTTGCAAGTGATTTCTCCCCTTGGTGTTTATTTTCCGATCCTAGGTGCATGTGAGTAGGTACCGAAGAGTTGGGAGTGAACTTAGTTCCTCAGCACATCTAGAGTTTGAGATTCCGAGTGAGAAAGCCGTTGTTAGGCTAGGCGGGTAGGGAGGGATTCCCTAGCTGCGCTAGAACTCCCGGGTGGGAAATCCGGTTGAGTGTCCGATCTCCTGTGAGGTCTCACCACCCGTATGGGTAACGGAAGAACTTTAGTTGATGTTGGAACGGACGGGTGCACTTGTAACCACCTGTCTTCGCACGGATCGGAAGTAGCATCAAGGTCGTTGTAGTACGAGAGGGTCGAGTGTGGGGTCTTTGTGTGACCTACGACCCGGATTGCTATCTGGGTTGTTGTGAAGGACCAAACCGGATCCGGATTAGCCTAGGAGTTTAGGAAGTAGGACAGTGGGTCTTCAGCCACTATAAGTCACGAAAGGAGTGGTGGGCCTACCACTCTCAAATGTAAGCGGCGACCCCTCTGATGGTGAAACAGAGGCAAAACTAAACCGGATAGGATTACGGGTACAGGATGACCATCCGGACCGGATTGGTTAGGACGGATTTCTAGGATCGGAAGTTGTGAGATCCTGGGATTTAGGTATTTGGACGGACCGGATTGTTAGTAGGACCGGAAGCACGGAGAAATCCGGTCTATAGTTATCCGGTGTGGTGGTATTTCTGGTTCTAGATCTAGGACCGGAAAGTAAGATTGGGATACTGACTGAGCTTAACTGCTTAATAAAGCTAGATACTTCACAGGATCTCGTGGGTTCGATCTTTAGAGTCACTTAGTTATACTCTAGGGCGATTTTTGTGAGTATAATGGGGAATTGACCTGCCCTGTGCTGCGACACTAGGGTATTTGGATCTAGAATGGGCCATTGATTTAGAAGGGTTTCTAGAAGTCCCAAAGGGCACATTTCGAGATACTCCGATTTAACAGAATTTGATCTGGCGGGCTTTAAGTGGCCCAATCCAGCTCCAAACAAAGGAACCGAAGTCTATCCTCACCCTAGTTGTAGGACCTTCAGGTAGCCAGGCATGGACTCCATCAGGATCAATAGGACCTAAGCAGAAAAAAGGAGTGAGTGGGAAGTCTGTTCCGACAGAATAAGCACTTTCCATCCCGATTTTTCCACCATCTGGGAATGTCACGACCGGAAAGTTTAAGGTACCCAAATTGACAGTTCGCGGCAATCTCAACACATGGATTGGAGTGATGACAAATCCGGCTTGATCTCACCTTGAAGACTTTTTTCATATGCAATAGTCGACTTTGAAACGAGATCGTGTTGAGATTGCACTAAGTGAATCGTCGCAAGCCAAAGACCCAAAGATTTAGGAGATTAAAAAGTTGGAAGAAGAGGTGCTAAAGTCTAGATTTGAGGAAGAGACGGAAACGGAAGATTTGCCTCCCAAGGTTTCACGGAAGTCCCAAACTTGGTCATTAAGTGAAGAATACGCTAGTGAAGGTTTTGGTGAAGACTCCAGGCAATCAAAGTGGGAGCAGCTTGGAAAAGGCACGGCAAGGTAGATAAAGTGTAGGTAGTTAGGTAGGAATTTTATCTGGAACAGGAATTCCAAGCGTGAATCCGAGTTCCGGATCGTTTTGGAGATTTCAGACTTGTAGGGGCAATTGGGCTGTGAACGTTCCGGATATTCTGGGTTGTTCACTAGTTGGTTGCCTTGATTTTCAAGAAGCCTTTTTTGCTTTTTAGGTGTTGACTTTGGTTTTGATTTTTGGTTTTTAAGGGTGGGCAAGTTTGTTGCCCTCTCATTCCATCCTAGTAGTTATTTTGTTGTATTTCATTTCCTTCTTTAAATTGAGTCACTTGGTGAACCTTCTGGTTCCAACCGTGTATCTAGATTGTGTTGGTTTGTTGCATAAGTATAGAGATGTGAGAAGAGTAGGTGAAGAGGAATCCGGATTTCAGATAACTTGATCGGAGTGAGGGTATACTATTGTAATGATGTTAGATACGAGACGAGGGAGCTACACGTGGTGCCTTTGAACTACGGAAACGGTAATCCGGTTTCTAGTGAAGAATGGTGTGAGTGCAGATCTGGAATTGGAAACAATTCTATACAGAGATTAGTGACTGTCAAAGGAAACTCCTACTCATCGAAAGATCTACCAACCTTAGAATTTGTCTTACACCTAGAAAGATTAGCCCCTTGTCAATTTTGGGCGTTTGAGATTTTTCGTTGTAGTAAGGAAGAATGAATGCAGTCTTGAATGACTTGTATTCCGGATCGACCATCTGGGATGTTGTGAGGATTTGAATCTACCTTCTATTCTAGAACATCTTGAGTACTTGGATGTTTGTTGTTTGTTTGTTTTTGTTTGTATAGTGAATAGACAAGAGTGGTGAAGTCCCTATCCCTCGAAAGATCAATAGCTGACCGTCTAATGGTAAAACAAAGGAATTAAAAATCAGTTTGTTAAGGGGCGAAACCGAAAAAACCGGGTGATACCAAAATCGGGATTGGGATCCGGATTGGAATCCAGATTGGAATCTAGATCAAGGTTGACAGGACGGTTGGACGTCCGGACGCGGACGCCGTATCCGCAGCGTCCGCTGACATTCGCGGACGCTGTCTGCTCGTCCGCCCCGCCTGCCCCGTCCCACCTTGTCCGCCCCATCCGTCTGCCCCGCCCGTCCGCCTTTTGATGGCGGAAGGGACGCTGCGTCTGCTAGCATTTGTGCGGATGGACTTCTGGGTTATGGACGCCTTTTTCGAGCGAACGTAGAGATTTGTCAACCTTGATCCAGATAGTAGTGATTCTGGAAAAGAGAGTGGAAGAGAGTAGTCGGAAGAGAAGGAAACGATCATTTGAATATTGGAGTTTGGAAAGGCATCTAGAATTCGCTGGGACGATAACTTGTGTCATCTTACTACGTTGTCGCGTGTAAAGATATATATGCCTAGACTATGAGTACGACACGTGGTTTAGAGAAATTTGTGAGAAAGAAGAAGCAGAGATAGAGGAAATGGGGCCTAAACCTATTATGATTGACTTCCTCATCAAATGAAGAAGTCACAACTATTCAAGATTACAATTGTAAAAAATATTACGGAAGAACAATTTTCTTTGATGTCGCGTATGTCAAGTAACTAAATAAATACAATGTCTCAATGGCATTTTGCAATGCACATGGTTCAAGCTTTTAATAGTCTTGTTTCAACAATTTGTATTTGATTTGTTCTATTTGGACTAATAATGAGAAAGTTATAGACAATCTTGTTTTTTGGGCAATATAAACATCTTTTTGAAAAATTGACTTGTAGGATTCATTTTTGAATGCAATTTCCACAATTTTTCTAAAATTTTATTTTCTAAAATGTAGTATTTTCTTGCTAAATCAATCTCACCATTGGTATTATTGTCTTTCAATCCCATCTATAAGTTATCAACAATTTTGGGTTCTTTTCAATTTGAACCTACTTCTACTTAACAATTTTTTAAAGAATGAAAATCAAGTGTTTTTTTTAAGAAAAAGAATTCCTAGACATTGAACTCAATCTTTTAATATTAAAAAATTTAAATTCACATTTTGTAGCGCAAAAAAATTTCAAAATTGGCGGTCAATGTCTACTTAAATTGCAGGCCACTATTCAAAAAGACTTTCTTCTTCAACTTTAAATTTTAATATCTTCCAATCTATATTATCAAACTTTAATAAAATTCTTAACACATGAGCTAAAACAAGTAAAGTACAAGATCCTACAATTAGATTGTAATAAAAAAAGATTTTTTTTTTCTTGGGTGAATGCAACAGAAGTGGTAGTTTTGAGTGGTTTAAACAAAAAAATGCCATTGGAATTTTAGGGGTTAATACAATCCATTTGAAAAGAATAACAATTTTTTCATTTTTAATATGAATGACCATTGACCAAGTATTTGGAGTCAAAAATAATATAAAAAATATTTAAAATGAAAGCAATATAAAATTGCAATACATAAATACAATACAACACATTGAAGAGGAATCCGAAGATAATCCTAAACCATAGAGTAGTACAAGTGTACCTGCGTACCTTCATACTATATAGGCATATGACCATGTACTAGTGGCCTTACATAACATAGATTTTTATGAGAATGCATATTTGTATGTAGAACTAACCAACAATAAAAAGTGTTTATTCTATAAGATTTGGTTTGTTTTGAGAACCACTTTCTTGACCATGTGGTGGACCGTTTGATGAACCCCCAAGCTCAAGCCAATGCTTATCACAAGTTCGCAAAACGGGTCCATCCGCATTCAAAATGGAATCCAAGATGTTGGAGTCTTTTAGAGCTTGGAAGGTCCTTGTTTGTGGGGAGTATTCTTCGAGTACATAGTGGAGTGCTTGACTTTGGTAATAAGGCCCATATGTAGAGTCAAGGTATTGCATAGAATTCAAATCTTCTAGGGACGCATTTCTATAGTTGGCCATTATTTGTCCTTCTAAATTCCAATGATGACCTTGCGGATGAGGACTCCACTTCAAGGTTTTTGAATTGATATCAAAATATCCACCAAGGCATTGGTAGAAAAATGCCCTCATGCCTTCATTTTGTGAGCCGTTTCCCATAAGCCTTAGTATAGCTCTAGTGATTTCGATTGGCTTAGTTTCCCAATTCAATTGTCAACTA
Source organism: Pseudoscleropodium purum (assembly GCA_963969395.1). Classification (NCBI taxonomy): domain Eukaryota; kingdom Viridiplantae; phylum Streptophyta; class Bryopsida; order Hypnales; family Brachytheciaceae; genus Pseudoscleropodium; species Pseudoscleropodium purum. The sequence continues at coordinate 10,715,127 of OZ017805.1, read as the reverse complement.
GTAAGTCCCTTTTTTAAATCATGTTCCGCTTGTCGCCAACTCTAAAGCAAGACTTTGCCCCAAAATTTTGTCTTTGATGTCATGTTACCATTGTGTTTCCAAGAAGGTGACATATAAGTCATCAAATTGAACATGGCATACAAATGATCATGAAATGGTGCTGAACAAATCACACAACGTCCTCTAATCAGGCATTATGTGATGAGCCATTCAAGATGGTACACATGTGTGCAAGATCCAAATGCCCATCCTCCTTTGAGCCCAAATTGCTCCAAACAAATAGGGCATTTTGTATGGTCCAAGACAAAAGGTACACGTTTTGGCTACAATAACTTTTGTTGCTTCACTTTGAAGTAGCTGGACTTCTGGTTTTCATGGTCTCAACCATTGCATATCTAATCTATAACATTCTTTTTGGTAAGCATGGCATATCATCAAGATACATGTCTTCTAACAAAGCCCACAAGATGAGTTCATTCTCTCGTTTTAGAGCATTTGCAATGAAGTTTTTCGAAACTTTCTCCAACTAAAAAGGCAACTTGTTATGATCTATCTACGAAAAGAATACAGACAACCTTCCAATGATAGTATGTAGCTACCAACTCTAACAACCACCCTTGAAATGTCGAGTTTTTCGCTTAAAGTTCCAATGCCTTTTTTGAGGCTATAAAACTTGAAAGCGTTGGAACAAGTAGGAATCTTGGGTCTCCTAGAGGTCACCCATGGGATTGGTCCTATCTCCCATGATGGCATTAGGACTTGCACTTGGAAAATTTGTTGGATGCTTCATACATTTGGCAAGAGGAAAATGGTGATGGACATCGTTTGTAAGGTCTTCTACTACCTTGTCTAATTGCATTGGATCATGGTCAATCAAGCTATCATCCATATTAGACAAAGTAAAAGTGTCATGTTCTTTTTCTTGGAGGCTTTTCAGTTTCATACATTGCTGAGAAATGATAGTTTTCTATTGTTTGCATTCATCTCATAATTTCTTCATAGTACATTGTAGTGAGGCAATCATGGTGTTTTTGGTCTTCAACAAAACCAAAGCTTGTGCCAAAGTCATAGTGTTCATCCTTATAGCTACTTGAAGTTGAGGACCTAGAGTGCCACTAACTACTTCCATGATTGTATCATTATTTGGGCCAAAGTCAAAGATTGTGCAAGCATCTTGTTATGGCAAAATTTCATTTGGAATAGTTGTTGATGCTAATCTAGAACCAACATGCGTGGTAGATTGTCGCACTTTCAAAGGTTGCCTGCCTCTACGTTCTTCTGATGGTCTAGCTCTATCGTCCATCACAGTTTGAATTTTGAAAGGGACAACAACCTCCTCAGTAACTTGTGCAATCCTTGTAATTTTTATACCTTTAGAATTGTTATCTTCTTCAGATTCCTCAATCTCTACTTTTGCAAGTTGGACAACTTTATATGCACTTCAAATATGTCTCAATCTTTCTTCTGGGAAAGTCAAAACACCTCTTGATATTAAACCACTTTCTAGCCGTTGTATGTATCTGCTTTCTTTGACTGTTGTCCAATCAACCTCCTCGTTTAGCACCACCTCAACATATGCGCCTCTTGCAAATAAAAGAGACATCTCATTTCTTTCAATGAAAGGGGTCCGATAGAGGACTTGCCACAATTTGAAGCACCTTTGTGTGAAATCCTCGTTTTCAAAGTACTTCAAATTGGCCTTGTTGGAGTGATGATTATAATGATGTCGTCACGTTGAAAAGAATTTGTCAATGTGACACCATTGAATATTACTCTTCACTCATCTGAATAGTCCATGACTTAGGCTCGTCTTCCCAACCTTTGAAAGTAAGGTGGTTTTCATATTTAGCACGTGCTATTGTTTTTGCTAAATGGTGCCCATGTACTTCCGAAGCTTGTCTTTGGTTGCCTTCCTAATTGAACTTGTGGTCCATGTAGTAGCGGAGATAGGAAGTGACATTGTGTTGTTGTCTTCAATGCCTGTGAATGATTGTTGAAATGAAGATTCCATAAATGTATCAAGAAATGCGATGAAAGTAGAAAAAATTAAAGTTTCAACACATAAGGTTTATGCATGTAGCCACGAATGGATACAAGACACCAAGCCAAAATGAAGAAAAGTGTTGAATGAGACAAGGGCAACTGAATATATAGGTGGGGTGAGCACGGGTCAGGTGACCGTGAGTCGAAAGGAATGCATGCGGGTCGTAAAAAGGCAACCACATGTGTCGAGGGGCGATCGCAGGTTTAGAAGTGCATGTGGGTCCAATTGGGACAATTGCGTATCCAAAAGGGGCGATTGTGGGTTCTAAAGGGTGACTTCTTGTACCCGCGGTCATCCCTCCAAGTCATACCCGCATGTGCCTTCAAAATATGCCACGTGGATACCACATGAGTGCCAAATAGGCTATGATAAATAAAAATAATTCTTAAACAGTCAAAGGATAGAATTGACTTTATTAGACAGACGGGAGGTCTACTAGACATCCAACAAATTTTGTCTATTATGTTGTATGTCTATTAGGGAAAACAACCCTATGAAGGCTTGTCTTTGATCTACAACTACTGCTTGGTATATGGCAATATCACAATGGACTGAATATTTCTTGAATCGAGCAAGACTTGCAAGAATTGGTTGTTCTTGTCCAATTCTTGCTTCATCTAGTCTTGCATATCTTTTTGCAAGTTCTTTTCCTAGGTTTGTTTCTTGGCCTACTCAACTCTCTAGAACGCAAGTTGATCCTTCATATTCTTACGAGTAGCCTCTTACTGCAGCTAAAATTGAAAAGAAGTCTCTGCACTCTGCTTTTGAATTTTAGCAAGTTATTTCACCACACTTGTCATAATTTGCCTCTTCCTCTTTTCTATGGCTGCCTAGATGTTGGAAGAGTCTTTGGGGCCTGAGAGAACGGTGGTAATATTGACAACGCTGAGGATCTTAGAATATTGCCTAGGAGATGACTGGTTGGCACCGCTATGTTATCAAGACCCCCTTCATCTTCGAAGTCAACATCAATGTCCTCATTTTCCTCCTTTTCTTCCTCTTCAGCGGAAATGTCTTCAACTTTATCATAGACAAGAATTGCCTTCTTCTTAGCTAAGGACTTCTAACTGGACTTCATCTTGTGCTTTGAAGATGATGATTTGGCCTGTAAGCTGTAAGTGCCACTGCTTCACTTCAACAGGTATCCACTCTTTGAGAAATCTGTCTTATCCATTATTAATACGTTGGAGTAGATATTTGACCACCAATTGGCAAAGCCCGCAAGTCCCGATGCATAAACATCAACGCAATTCATCTATACATCACAAGTCAGTCTTACAATTTAGCTCAAGTTGAGCTAAATATACATGACTGTCTAACAACACTCATTTGTTCATCATGAGTTTATCTGACAGTTTAGCTTGGCTCGAGCTAAATAGTCATATTCGATAGTAAATAGAAAGATATATAAAATTAAGACATTGAGGAATTGAAGTTGCGGGTCATACCATGGTTGCACAAGTAAGCTTGCCACTAGCAAATCTTAAGAACACAACCATTCCCAAATAATAGAAAGTAGAAATCAGCCATAAGTAGAATTCCATCCCTAGTACTATATTGTGAATGTAGTACTCGAGCTCACTGTATGACTCTACCTTCAAATACCTCATTGATTTAGATATAAGAATCTAATTGAAATCTTTATTTGAATTGAATTCTTGGTATTCTATAAGAACATCAAGAATATATTCTTTGGAGTCTTCAGTGCAAACACATCTTCCAAACGTTCATTCTTTCTACATTTGTATATGGTGTGATGAAGATTGAATGTACTAATTACATCATGGCACTCAATAAAGCTCAAGGCCTAGACTTCTTTTTTTTCATCGCTGCAAATGAAAAACTAGGAAGGAACATCTTCAAATTGAGGTTTCTTTGCCATGATGAAGGAAGTCATGACTTTAACAAAGTATGGGCATTGAATAGTCAAAGTGCCTTTCTAGTCAATCCCAAGTAGATTCCTAAAATCTATAACACCTAGCATGATTTGAGGTTCCGTCTCAACTTTGAAAGCATTTGTGTTCCAATCCATAAAAGAGTTCTCTACAATGTTATAGGTGCGGTAAAAGCTTGTCGCCATCAACTTAACAAATTTCTTCTTGTGCCCTAGAAACACCTTGAAGAACCTAGATGCTTGTGGAGCAAGGTCGTCAATGACCTTAAACTTGGCCCTATTTTGCTTGGCCTTTGAGAAATAAGTTTCTCCAAGCCTATCAAGAAGAACGTCCATTGTCACCCTTGTGATGCAACAATCCTTCTTGAACTTCTACCAGTTGGAAATGATAACCTCATTTAATGCATTCATGAATCTGAGCGATGGGTCAATCTTGTAAAGCTCACAACAAACAATTTGCTTATGCTTGCGTCGCTCTACCCAATCCTTCGTTGCATAGTAGCTATTAAGTATCTTGGTTATCACCTTAATGGATACTTTAGGCCACGGGTGTTTGCGCTTCCCATCGTCTAAGTTCAAAATGTACTTGGCGAGCTTTTCTAATTCAACATAGCTCAAATTCCTAAGGAACTTGAAGAACTCCCACACGAGCATGCAACTTTCAAGGTTCCAGTCTTGCCTTGCATTGAACTTCTTCTTTGTATCCAAATTAATGAGCTCTCTATGCGTAGTATTTGTGATCACATCGCTCCACAACTTGTACACTTCCCCTAAGTAATGATCAATTTCAATTCATTGATCAACTTGAGCTTATTTGCACTCTCCTTTTTCTTGGACATCTTTAAGCTTTTGTTGACATTGATCATTAACAATTGCACTTGTATTGCCTTTTCAAACTCTTGCAATAAAAAAAATTAAAAAGACCACACAATGAAGCAGCTCCACTTTCGGATATGCTTGCAAATATCCTCATCAATTCTGCTTTCATCCTTTATCATTAACTTTTTGGCCTCCACATTATGTTGGATGTTAATGATGTAGAAATTACAGTCCTACAGTTCCTCCCATTTTGTTGGTTTTTTCTTGAACCCCACAAGCATTATGCACAATGTCTATTTTGTGCTCTTATCAAGAATGTTGCCAAATAATTGACCACATCTTCTACAATCTTGTTCTCTTTGGACTGAATGTGGAATGTGGATAGGACATATATAAATTTGTCAATGTCAATTTCTTTTTTCTTATCAACCTTGAAAATGTAGGCGTCTTGGCAAGTGGCCCAAAATTGCTTGTATACCTTACTAACAAACTTATAATCTATATTTTTGTTAGTGGCCTTAGAATGTAGGACGTTCTCCATTTCTTCTGCAATACTTCCTCCTGCTATTGTTGATACCTCAAATGACCTCTCAAGAGGTGGAGGTGCTAAAGGGGCTGCCTTAGATTTTTAGTCTATTCTTTACATTGGGTTTTTTTCCTACTTTTGTACCTTTCTCTTCCCTCGACTAGCAATGGAGGCTTGTGTAGTATTTCTTTTGGAACTTTCACTTGCATCCACATTTGCGATATCAATGTTCACTGAACATGGATTTTGGATTTCTCTTTGAGTATCTAGCTTTGCTTTTAGCTGATATATGTCACTAAAGAGGGACCAAATTCTAATTTCTAGCCTCTTCTTATTAAAAAGGGTTCCACCTTCATTGATATACTCATTTCTATCAATCTTGGCCTTGAGCTCCTTGCTTTCTGTGCGATAGGGCGTCGATTCTAGACTCTTTATAAATGGAGTCAAAGTGAAAGGAATGAAGAGTGTGTTGATGCATATACTAAAGTGGTATTGTTGCTGTTTCTTGATTCCAGGCATCACTATCATACCTTTTACATTGACCATCAAATGGACATTGGATTCAATGTCCTTCACCTTCTCTTCAAAGGAGAGATTGATGAAGTCTTGGACATTTCTAAACTTGTATGTGCAGCAAATTAAGTTTGTGAATGGCACCATGAGCAAGCTCTAGGCTTTAACTTTCTTGAGTTCTTTGAACTCCTAGTACTGGCCTTCTATGTGCATCTCGTCTTGACCCGTGGTGTCTTCTAGATACTAAACTTCACACTTCTTGAAGTACATGTTGAGTTTTTTAATTTGGTCCTCCATTCTACATTTCAATGAATATGTCATTTTGGCTCAATTCAAGCTAATTAGTTACATTCAGTCAAATGTTTAAACAAATTTTCAACTACTCTTTATTTTTCTATGTTCATGTATTTTAGTTCTCAGAGTGTACTAGTAACAAAAATGCGTTTAGTTTTCTACCGTTTAGTTGTTTCTATAATTATCATAGTATCGAGCAGTTTAGCTCGACTTGAGCTAAACTGTTGGACATTTGATCCTATAAGAATGAGATCATGTACTGGTCAACATGTGGTTAAGCTTTTGGGAGTTTTACGTCGTAATTTGTATCTATATATTTTTGTGCTTTTTATGTTATTTTTTAGTAGTTTTTACTGTTTTTTACTATAGAATTTTGGAGCTTGAGTTAGTCTTGCAGTTTAGCTCAAGTCGAGCTAAACTGCAAGTGACTTACCAAAGACTTTTCTGATTTGGTAGGAGCCTTAATTGGTCTTGTAGTTTAGCTCGACTTGAGCTAAACTACAAATGACTTGCCACAATTTTTTTTTGATTTGGCGAGAGCATGAATTGGTCTTGCAGTTTAGCTTGATTTGAGCTAAACTCCAAGTGACTTGCCGCAATTTTTTTTATTTGGTGAGAGCCTTAGTTGGTCTTGTAGTTTAGCTAACTTTAAGCTAAATTGCAAGTGACTTACAAAGATTTGTTCTTCTTATTGAACCGTACATCAAACAAATTAAGTCAGCTCAAGCTAATTTGCAGGTTGAAGATTCAAGGTGGTACTAAATTCTCAATTTTCATTTGATTTGCAAACCTTAATTAGTGTGGGATATTACATAGCCTTCATATTGAATATAGTGGCCTAATTTTCAATCTGGTGTCCTAATCTTGAATGTTTATTAAAAAGTAGTCATTTTCCAAACTATATTATTGAACAAAGGTTTGGACTTTAGAGTTAGGGTGCTAGGGATTCATAGATCTGTGACGACAATGGATATGAGCAACTAAAAAGCCTTTCAAACAATTAAGATTTTTTGAAGACGGTTGTAATTTTGCTGAATCAAATTTTCCTCCAATGCCTTAAATGTTGGTGATTGTGCCTTTTTTTTAAGCTTTCTACAAACAACAAAAACAATTGGAATCTAATTAAAAAAGTATGCATTAATTGATCTCTTTAGAAAGAAAATCTCTTTCCATTAAAAAGTTTAGGTTACTATAATTTTAAACCATGAAGAAGACCCGTATAAACCCTAAGCAAATTCAAACTACACACCCCAAACCTTAACCAAACCCTAAGCAAACCTTGCTTGCAAAAGACAAACAATGAACGTGATCCTAAACAATGAATCTTTCTAAGCCAAAATCATTCGATGCCTGTTGAAGACATATCATGGAAGAGATCCTTGTAAACCCTAAGAAAACCATCAACGACACTGCTATTAATTCTAAGCAAACTTTATCAAAACATGCTCTAAAACCTGACCACAAGAAATAACCAAATTGCCTAACAAACCAAGCCCAAAGAACATGGACAAAACATTAGCGCTAGAGACTTGAGTCTTAGAGAAGTTGTACTTCAGTTTGTAGATGCTTGTTAGAACAGTACTCTGAACCTCTACTGTGCTAAACCTCCACAACTCCACAAAGTGTCAAATCTCTACACCTCCACTTGCATTGAACTTCACGTAGCCCCAAACCTTGACAAAATTTTGCTAGTCCAAACCTTGGAAAGTCTACAAAAAGAAATTAGAACCTCATAAAGACATAACAACAAAACCTCTAGAAGTCGAAGTAGAATGGAAAGACAACAATGAAGGAGATAAAAGACCTCCATAGTGCCAAACATGCATACATCCTCACACTCAGTGCCAAAACTTAATACATTCGGAGCACAAAAATCCTACCCCATCCTCTCGCATACTTATCCATACTAAATCCTAATACACAAATAGATCACAATCCTTGTCCAATTTATTACTTTTGTTGCTTCTAGTCCAATTCCCTTACAATCCAAACATGGTCTAGAAGCTCCAGACACAAACCAAGCTCATAGGAATTTAATCCCATCATATGCCATCACATTGCAATTGAACCAATAGATAAGAGAGTGCCATCAACTGCAAAGACAGAGGTCAAATTGCAATGCAAACCTTGGAAAACTATTAATGGATATAACAAACCTTGTAAACACAAAATGAGAAAAGTGTGAGCTTCCAATTCATCACTTGGGACTCATAGATTTTATTTTATTTTACACCACAATTTAGAATAGGTAAAGCTATACAAAAAACCATAAAAAGAGTGTAGAATCGAAATAGGGTTGTAATATATCCATTATAGTATTTGGTCTAGATTTGATTGTACATGTAGAATTCCCCCCAAACCAACTTGGGAATAGTGAGAGAATTACAAGATAGCCAGTTTTGTAGGTTTGAATCCCCCAGTCCCTTAAGGGCTAATTCCCCCGATGGATGTGGCAATTCATAGCTAAATTGGCTTGAGAAGTCCACAACGAGGCCAATAGGTTGGATTCTAGAGTTAGGTTTTGAATTCCCCATTAGATTGATGAATTCCCAAGAAACCCTAATTATTAGTATGCAAGTGCCACAACCGAATAATGGAGCCATAGAGGAATCTACTGCCCAAGGATGGTGTTATAGGATAAATCTCATGTTAGGAGTCTAATGGCAAAACTGGCTTCCCAAGATTCCCTCATTTGTAGAAGATTCCTCTACCATCGTCAATGTAAGAAGATACTATTTTGGACCTTATTGACCAAGTGTGCTAGGGACAAAGTGGACTTGCATGCCTCCCATGAGACTCCCTGAGAGGTCTCATAGAAATTCCTGACATCTTCTAATTTGCAAAAGAATCTCTTTTAGATGGTCAACCGTTCTAACCTCCAATAGAAATTTCATGGAAATTACCCAAGTTGCAGTAAAATCTCACTAAAAATTAGATTAGCTTGTTTTATGCTAATAATACACTCCACCAAATTTAGCATCATTTCGATAGTAGCAAAATTCTGATAGAGGCCAAATTTCTCGGAAATTAGTCACATGGTGGTACCACGTGACATTGAATGGCACTCTGGGAGTACACGACGAGGGATTAAAGTTAGCAAGGGGACTTTTTTTACTCCCTTGCACCTACCAGAGACCACAAGCTAGTTACTTTTCTCAAAATAGGGAACCACCAAGATTTGGGAATTTACTCCAACTTGGTTTTTAATCCACGCTAGTTTTTATTTGTTTTTTGGTCTTGGTATGGGGGGTAAGAGGCTCTTCGACTAAAACTAGCATTTTGAAGCCAATAACACAATCCATTTGGTATTTGGAGTTAATCTCCAAAAGTTAGGATGTTGATCCAGCATATGGTAGATAGTTAGAAGTTTAGGAGTAAGATGAAAATCTTTGAAGATAAGGATGAAAATCCGAGTTGATAAGGTTACTAGTAGGAGTTTAGGGGGGAGGAGTGGTCCCTTGAACCTATTTAAGGGCCCCATTTCCCTCTCTAAAGTCAACCACTTCAATTGTTGTTAGGTTCATGAGTCCAAGTGATTTTAGAAGTCTTTGCACTTAAAGCCAAAAAAACTCTACGGTGTTTTCGAAGCAGGGTTGACAAGACGTCCGGACACGGACGCTGTGTCCGCAGTGTCCGCTGACATTCGTGGTCCCGGCGGACGAAGCGTCCGCCGGGACCGCCCCGTCCGCCTGTACCCCATCCAGCCCGTCTGCCTTGTCTGCCCCGTCCGCCTTGTCCGCCCTGTTCGCCTATCCCCCCGTCCGCTTGTCTGCCCGTCCGCCCCGTCCGCCTATCCCCCCGTCCACCCCGTCCGCCTTGTCTGCCCCATCCGCCTTGTTTGCCTCGTCCGCCCCATCCGCCTTGTCTGCCCCGTCCACCTTGTCTGCCAAGTTCGCCTTGTCTGCCACGTCCGCCTTGTCCGCCCCGTTCGCCTATCCCCCTGTCCGCTTCAACCGCCCTGTTTTCCCCGATCGCCCTATCCAAACTGCCCCGCAGTCACTCCCTTAATCTTTAAACAATTAAATATTAAATGAAGTGCAATGGTTCGCGATTTGTTATAAAAAAAATAAAAATAAATGTTTCCTTAGAATTAAAGGGAAAAGAAACCATTTTCATGAGTTATATTAATTTTTTGGGAAATGTAACCCTACTAACTCAAAGTAGACATGTTATATACTTGTATCAAAAAAATTTAAACTTCTAAATTTGTAATGTAAAAGGCTACTAAGAAACTAAAAACTAAAATAAATATATTTTCAAATGCATTCATTGAACACTTAATTTCATATCATTTCAAGTTTAAAAACTGTGAGTTTTAACCCTAAAGGTCCTTGATTTTGTTCTCTCTAAAAATGCTCTAAAACTGCCATTTTTTTGTACAAGTACCAAAATTTTGAAAAATATCATTTTTTGATAGATGTGACCGTATGATCTTGTACTAATATAGTTTGAGAGTATGTGGAAAAAATTTCAGAGATTTCCACCATGTAGATTGCAAGATATTAGCGTTTAAACTTTGAAGTGACAAAAATCCTTTTTTTGACCTTGCGAAAAAATGGGCAACTACGCTTCAAAAGGTTAGATCATTATGAAGAAATGTCCAAAATGGTTGTGCTTCTCTGGATACATTCTTCAAGGCAAGCTCGCTACACATATGAAAATTTTCAGATCATTTGGAGTTGTACAACATATAGAAAAAAATTAGTAAGTAGAAAGAAATAGAAAATGATTCAAAATACTAAATTGTTAGTAAATTAGTTATAGAATTAAAAAATTTCAATCCAAATGGTGAATTGTTGTTATAAAAATTATACATCCAGTATTATTATTATTTTTCAAAAATATTGAAATTTCAGTAAAATAATGGACTTCAAAGTTTTTTTTTGGTATAAAGATTCTATGACTGCCCGCAAACTAAAAAGCCTCATAACTTTTATCTCAACTATTGAAATGCAATGATTCTAAGGTTTTTGAATACATATACATTTCAAGAACCAATTTCAAATTTTTATTTCTTGAACAATTGATTTTTTTAGATCTGCCCGAAGCCCCGGACTACTCGAGTTGAGAAACAAACAACATACTATGCAATAACTTTTGACTCATATTTTCAAATGTTATGAAATTTGTGCATATGGAAGATATTCCTCATCCCCAAATTCTATTAAAAAATTTCAGCCCAAAATATGCAAATCTACAGTCACACGTATGCCCAAAAATTATATATTGCCCAAAAACACATGTTGGTCCTCTAGGGATTCAACCATATAGGAAAAAAACTTAAAACAATGTCTCTTATAAGTTGAAAGATTATAAAGTTTGACCACGAGTCCATGATAGTCTTGAAACTATGAAAAAATTCCAATTCATTTTCAGAAGGCAAACAAAAAAGTTTGTGACTTCAAATATATATATATATATACTATTTAAAAAATCGAGATCAACACAAATACAAATATAATCAATATGGGCAAAATGTATTGAATTTAATATAGAATACCATACATTGTGGACTCAAAAATTTACATATACCATGTAGTGTGCACATTTGGCTAATTGCACATATAATTTTTTCATTCCAACTCTATATTTCTAAACTAATTTTTAATGCCTATATAACCTATTCAACTACTACTTCTACACTACCAATCTAATATAAATGGCGGAAATGTTCATCTGGCATCGGCCAACGATATGTATTAGAAAATTGCGTGATTACATCGGCCAAACTAATATTATCATCGTCACTCTTCAAAGAAATGCGCTTCAAGTAAGCATAAAACACTTTTGCAAAGTCATGAAAGGCAAATTGTGTCGCACTAGGTGTTTTAAGTAGCAAGATGAAATACGCCTTTGATATGTTCTTTCCATTCATCCGCTGAGCAATTTTTCGAATGGCATACTCTTCCGACTTACGTGAATACATCAGAATGACTTCCACATCTGCACCTTCTTTATGCAAATATGCAATACGCGGATCCACCCACCATCTCCTCTGCAAAGTCTGTTTCATTTCATCTGCTGATGTAAATGTGTATAAAGATTTCATTGGTTGAGAAGCTAAGGTGGTCATGCCCCAATCGCAAACTCCAATGTACACACATGACTCATCCTCTAGAAAATGTAACAAGATGTTGTCCGGAGAAAGATCATTATGCAAATGTTCAGCAAAATGCACTGCATACATTATATGCATAAAGGCCCATGTCAGCTTCGTGCGCTTTTTCCGATATCGCCCTAAACGGTGAGCTTTTACAACCTCCTCTTCAGTTGGATTCGTATACCTCAAATGGATTTGAATGTTGTTTGGATAGTCCTTATCCATATTCTACATTTGTTGAAGAGTTCCACCGTTCCACCGTTCCACCAATACGCATAACCTTCACACGTCGTTCCGTGCACCGCAGCAAACCATATCACACTTGCATGTGGAATTCGAACAGCCATTGATTCGTTTTGATGTTCTAACTTTGCAAGATCGGGTCGAGTTTGGTAGTGAATGGATTTCTTTGCCGTAAACTCCCAATGAGAAAGTATTCCTGGACATCCTTCAATACGGACCTTTCGAATCGTTGCATATCCACCTCTCATCGTTCTATCATCAACAGCAATCACGAGTGTTGTATCTGGAAGTGCTATGAAGTGCCGTTTGGTCCTTTTCGCTTCAGCAATTCCATCATTGCTTTTCTACCAAGCAATTGAACCAACTCGATTGTGCCTTTTGGCGAATGGAGGACATTGCCCCCCTAAATAAATCCGCTTTCAAAATCACTTTTTCAAACTGGATGTCATTGGATCGATATTCCTTGTCATATTTAACCAAAATGACTTTGAAATTCCACAAAGCGTCATGAACCTTATTCTCCAAACATTTGATGAAGTGCATTTTATGCATTTCATCATGCCACTTCGGAACATTCAATGCATCCAACAACATCTGTGTCATGTCTACCTTGAATTTAGACATGCACTCCTCTTGATATCTGAAGTACTTATTGTCTAAAGACAATGTTGTTTCCGATTCATAAAATTTAATGATGTACTCGATCATGAATTTTTTGCATTCTGACGAAGGACTTTGGCGAGCTACCTCCAAGTTTGATGGTCCCTCTCCATGTTTAAGCTACGCAACCTTCTTCTTCCCCTTCGGCATCGTGACAAATGAAACTGATATAGATGAAATTTTTTAATTTCAATTTGAATTCGACGCACAAATGTCAAAAAAATTGACAACAAGGGGGCCCCCAATAAACCACTCTTGCCTTGCCTAGGAAAGGAGCCAATAGAGGATGAACCACCAACCTCTCCGCTCCACCTTGCATTCACAAGGGGCAAAGCAAAAGTGAGAATGCGGACGGCCCGTCCGCCCCTCTTATAAGGCGCGGACGGCCCCAAACTGTCCGCCTGATCGGACAGGCCGGGGGTGGCGGACGCATCGGCCGTCCACCTCCCCTAAACCCTCGAGCCCCTTCCGCCCGATCTGACGGCCGTACCGGGGTGAACGGGTATCGGGGCGGACGGAGCGGACAGGGCGGCAGGGTTGACGAATGTCAACGTCCGCCCCAATATAGCGTCCGTTTTCCGGACGACCGGACGCACGGACGCTAGTGGACGCAGCGTCCCGACCGCCGTCGGAAAGCGGACAGGCGGGGCGGGGCGGATGGCCTGAGGCGGATGCCCCGATCGTGCGGACCAGATCAGTCCGTGCGTCGATCGGACGGCCGTAATCGGGCGGACAGGCGGACGGGGGATAGGCGGACGCTACGTCCGCCGGGACGCGAATGTCAGTGGACGCTGCAGACATAGTGTCCGCGTCCAGACGTCTTGTCAACCCTGCAGGGCGGACGCCGGATCGGACGGACAGGGCAGACGGGTATTAGGGCGAACGGGGTGGACAGGGCGGACGACTATCAGGGCGGACGGGGTGGACGGGGCGGATAAGACGGACAAGGTCTGTTCGGATGAGGCAGATGGGTATAAAGGCAAACGGGGCGGTTTGACCCTAAAGCGCTCCGATGTCCATATTTTGCACGATAAACAGAGGTCTTCATGGCATTGTATAGTCCAACTAACTTTTCATTCATCCAATGTAAAATTTGAAATTAAAAAAGGTAGCCTTCCTTTATGACCAAATTTATGAATTCTTGGTAAATGATATTTTTGTACAAAGATATGAGCTAAAATGTGCAAAAATTCACGAAAGAATTGTGTCGTTTAATATATGTGCCCAAATATTCACATTGCATTGTATATAAAGCAATTGTAAGAAGGTAGTTGAATAAAAATTCTACTATTAAATTGAATTAGTTGACGTCTAATCACTTAGTAAACCGCTAAATGTCCAAGTCTTTGCAAGTGTGTTTTGGCTATCAAAAAAGAGCATGGACTTATAGTTATCCCCAGTGAAGCAAATTGTTCTTTTTTCAAAATCTAACGGTATAGATGTTTAACCCCTAAATTTCTTTTCACTAAAAACACTTCAAAACTGTCAATAGTAGTGCAAATACCAAATCTTAGAAGAAAAATACTTTTGGGCATATGTAACCGTAGGATCTTGTAGTAAATTAGTTGGAAAAAATGTGGAAAAAATTTTAGACAAATCCACCATTTAGATTGTAAGATATTAGATATTGAGTGTTTCATTTAAGGAGGCTACTTAATTATGTCTATTAATGAACAATTGGTAGGCTAACAAACCTAACTTAGCATGTATTTTAATATTTGTTGCAATTTTTTTAGGAATATTATAACATAACACTATTATACTATTCTTATAAATGATATAGTACTAAATCATTTCAAAATCAACAACATTTGAACACAATCTGTCAATCTTGTCTTCCATACTCCTTTAATGATATATATATATATACATACATAAAATATATTAGATAAATCAACATGAACAAATCAATGATTATATATTTCATAGATCTATTCTTCATCAATCAAATAAGAGTGCATGTGCAAATATAGACAAAGATGGTTTCTCCATTTGTTCCCAAAAATTAAATAAACAAATAGAGAAAGATATGAAGTGAATGTTACTTGGAGAATTGGAGGGAAAGAAATTGAAGTACTCAATTGCATTTTATTAATTTGGAAAATTGCATGTGGATGGCATGAATTAATCTTCATAGATGCTAAACTCATACGAGTTGCATTTCAACATTTATGATTTATGCAATTGATTGAATTGAAAGCTCTTGTAATTACATTTTCAAATTTTCAATTCAATCATTCAAATTTGCAAGAGTGATTTATGATAGATTTATAACTTTAAATGTGAAAGCATTCAATGCTTTTATGCGCTTGTTCATCAATATATTAATTTTAAATAAATAATATATATTTTTTATAACATATGCATAAACCATTGCATTAAAAAAAACAAAAAACTAAGAGCCAAGCCAAATAGGCTGGTCAAATGAAGAGAACAAGAGAACAAGAGCCCTACGAAAAAGCAAAGGAAAAAAAAGAAAATATCAAAAGGATTCAAAGGAAGGAGCAAGATGCATTCTTGCAAGACCGTAGAATACATAATGATTTCAAAATCCAAACACAAATATATTTTCTATTTCAATGAGAGCCAAAAATGAACTACCCTGCTCTCAAAGATTGTACAATGTACACGTTATACAAAATGAATATATAACAGAAAGAGTAGAAGACATCGTTTATCATGATTGAAAACTGAAATGATTTTTTCTTTCTATGTAGAATATTTTATGAAATGTAACAATGTATTTAATTATCATAGTAATTAGTAGAAATCTTTGTGCAATACATAGAAACATTTCATTCATGTGGAGTTTTTTCATTTATTTAGGATTAAAATTGAAGTATTATACTCTACAAAGTACAAACCAAAAACAATACCATATACCTAAGTTCAAAAGTTTGCAATTGTTTCGTGAATTCATTTTGAAAACTCAAACGAAGAAATATTTTATAATCAATATCTTGTTCATTTGAATCATTTCAAAATTCGAATTCCGAATTCAATTCCTATTTATAATAAAAATTATGTTTGTCAATTTTTTAGATCTTTAAACAATGAACCTTCTTTTTTAAAATTAATATTTAAAAACATCTGAAATAAGAATATTGGAATTACCCTTCAAAATAAATATAGCATATGTATAAGTGTATAATGTATTCTACTCAACCAACTCAAGTAACGAATTTTTCTATGTTTTTAAGGAAAAATATAGCCATACATGATTTGAAAGTTAAAACATTGATTCTTTTTCTTTGTTTTCAAATCTAATCAAAATTCCATTAAAAAATATGGAAGACTCGATGTTCATTTGAAGATCGTGATGCACTTCTAATTAGAAATCACAACTTTTCATTAAATATCATGAGGTTGAAATGCATTAAACTGTTATTCTAATTATGTATTGGGGCCTTTTTTAAAAATTTCATTTGCTTACAATGAAAAAGGAATTGATTATTTCTGCAAAACATTTGATTTCCTAATGAACTTTAAAAAAATCCCCACCATCTTCAGATCTTCTCAAAACCTATTTAGACGCATAATATAAGTAAATAATCCAAACATATTCAACTTAACCACATTCGCCTCATTCGTAAAACAATTTAGGGGAAAAAAGAAAAGGTTTAGGGTAATTAGGGTATAGGGTTTAGGGTTCACATTTTTTTTTAATAAAAATGATAAATCAATTACATTGATCCTCATTTAGCAGTGATTATTAGGCTATTTTAAAAAAAAATGTTGTCGCTCTTTTTGAATAATAATGGCCTCATAGGATGCTCCAATGGACAGCTAGGCGGACGTCTGTGGCGGTCAGTATTTAAGTGGGGCGGTCGGCGTGTCCAAAGCGCGGACGGTGTCGGAAGGCGGACAGTGTGAACAGTTTGGGCGGACAGGGCAACGGGCGGACGGCGCGTCCGCTGCCGAAGCGGATGGCGTCGGTCTGAGCGGCGGACGCGAGGTTCGGGACCGCTTCGCGTGGTCCGGGTCAGGTCCGGCGGCGGATGGCTATAAGGGTGGAGTGACTTTTCATTTCTTCTCACTTCAATTCTCCTTCGGTGCCAAGTTGGATGTGCTACTATTGCTTTATGTGCTAGTTGCTCCTACGGGGTGGAGAGTTGGGGTCCTCTATCTTTTGTTACTGGGTTACGGTTGATGCCATCACTTTTGACTATTACAAGAGATTTTTTTATTTACTTCAATTGGTTATTGAATCCAATTGACAATCATGAACGGCGAAGGTGATCGAAATATTGATGGGGTGACTCTGGGAAGCGAAGCCAAGAAAAAGAGCAAAGTGAAGGGGGCTACACATGACCTTGGGCTTGACATTTTAAATAACCCTATAATTAAAGCAGAGAGCGGGTGGGAAGATGAAGATGCGGAGTATTGGACATAAAAAATGTGCAGGACCTATGTTAAAATGTACCACATTGACAAGTTGTGGCCCCAAGAGTCGCACAAGAGTCATACACGGGATTTTTGTTGTAAACCATGGATTTGCAACACCAAACATTTTGTCCATCGGTTTGCGGAGGTGTGGCGTGTTCTATTCGGAAACAAGCCCAGAAGCAAAGGCTATATTAATTATAGCGTGGCGTGTATGGTTTACGCCGAACTTATATTAGATCGTAAGATCGATTGGAGCACGTTTCCAAAAACAGCAGCTTGCCCACTTCTACTTGAAGCCAATCAAAAGGACATTCCCGACTTGTACAATTTAGAGGGAGAAACAGAAAAAGTATTAAAAAATACTATTGAGGTGAAAACGGATGGTGTGAAGAAAGCCTCAAATGTTGAAGAATTACGGTCTGTACAATCTCCAACAAAAGCAATCAATGAAAGCTCTTGGAAAAATGTGGGCAAACATGTGGAGAAAGATGTAGAGACGTAGGAGGGTGAAGTCTTTTCCACAGCTCCAACGCGTTTGACCTTTACACCAAATGTTGCGGCACAAACGCAAACGGAGTTTGTAAATGAAGGCAATGTTTGCACGGAACGCGGGGAAACTTCAAAAAGTAAAGTAGACGAAGTCTTTGGAGAGAAAGTGGCAAAGGCTAATGCTACAATTGATAGTCTGATAGCCAACAATTTTTTTGATAGTTTGGTCTACAAATCTTCGTCTATGCATCAAGGCGCTGAATCTAGTCTAGCGTTAAGTTTAGAAGACAAATTACATACGCCTCGTGGACAAGGCGTGGAGTTTGATAATATATCCTCATTATGGAGTTCCGAGCGTAAAAAGCGGGCGGAGGAGTTTTCGTTTACAACGTCATTGCCGAGTCCTCGACATCGAACTTTGCAAGACATGTCCAATCCAAAACAATTGGAAAATCTTTCGAAGCTCTCGGTTCAATTTGGTAACTTTCATGAAAAAATAGGCGGATCATCTAACCCCGATGATGGTGCTACTGCTGTTCCAATGAGTCTACTTGCAGATCCAAAGAATGTTGAACATATATTTGATACAGCTTTCAAGATGACGATGTCAGCTGAATTTTTAGCGAAAGTTACTCTGTCTTTTATGAATTTGGCCAAGGAGTTTTCTTTAATGGCACCAGTGATGTTGAAAGGTGTTGTAGCATTTCAGAATCTCACGAAGACTTTCGGACCACTTTTCGAAGAAAGAGATGCTCATATATTACAATTGTTGGAATATGAGAAGAAAATTGCTGACCTTAGAGGAGTGGAAGCAAGGTGCAAAGTGTTGGAGTTGAAATTAAAGACTTTGAAGAGTGTGGTTGAACATTTAAATCAACAATCATCGAGGTAAATGGAGGAGTTGATGAAGTGCGACAACCTTACCATTGTGAATGTACAAGAAAGTCACGACATGAGTATGTTAAAAGCGATACAACAACCATTAATGGAAAAGCTTTCATTCGTTTACGTGAATGTGGAGACGCAAATGGAGAGTTGTGACTTTGAAGAGTTGAAGCATAAATTGGAGGAGGCAATTGAAGCAAAAGGAATTGTTGAATCCAAGCTGAATCGATTGCAATTGTGCTTGAATTTGAAGAAGTTTATGCCATCTAGCGGCTTGGAGTCTCGATGGTTAGCATGGGTACCAAGACTCCAAGACAAACCCTCTGTAGTATCTTAAGCAATGGCAGGTCTTCAAACATTGACAATGGAGTCGAATGAAAATTGCGATGCCATTCAAAGCTCTTTGAGTTGGTTCAAGACTATCTTTGACCAACATCCTTCTAAGGGATATACGGAGATCACATGTTGGGGAGACATGGATGCCATGTTTGAACGGTTAAACCACACAAACAAGGACCAAGTTCCACCCATCAATTGGGCCTTGGAAGTAGAGGAAGGATGGGTCCCTTACAACACACTTTCAGCACACATCAATGAGAAAGACAAGCGAGTGGTGCATGCTTGTGATCCAACCTCTCTAATCTTGGATGGTTGTTGTAGCCTTTGCCAAGGCCTCTTCGGACCGGAAGGTGCGGTAACCATGGGCCAATGTCGCCATACTTTCCATGTCACTTGCATTGTGAAAGCATCATTCATTCGTTCGGTGTGTGCCGAGTGTCGTAGTCCATTGAGTGCTAGGTTCTATGAAATGTTTGGTATCTTGAAAGCTATGCCTTCAGGCCACGAGTACAATCGTTGGAATCTTCCTCTTGATCAAGCGCCGCACAAATTCCAAAATTATCAACATTGGGGGAAGCCAATCTGATAGAATGCAAATGAACAGAGGCATGATTTGTACGAGGAATCTCAGCAACCATTGGATTTTGATGTGTGGATGACTCACAATAGAGAGGTGTAATTGCGGGCTCGAGGAATCGTAGATGACGCAACTCGTGAAATGTTTTGTTGCAACATGGGGGGACATTGAAGCTTGCAATACGAAAAGTTCTTTCGTTTTCCAGATAAAAAAGTGGAGAGAGGACCAGAAGACAGTTGGGTGGAGGTGAATTATGGAAAAGAGTTCGATGAGCAGTATAAGGCATACGACCACACCCTCGTAGGTAGGGCCCTTCTATTGTCGAAGTTGGAAGAGGTTGCAAAAGTTCGTGCTGTCTACGATACAAATGGATTAACAAGCACAGGACATTCATCTGTAGATGTAGCAGCAACATTTGATAGGCGCATTGGCGATATTATAGGGCATTGGAAGGCTTTCCAATTGGATGGAGATTGCCTCACAGCATGGCAAAGGAAAGGAGATGATGAAGTTGTTCAAGCGATGGTAGATCGTGTGGAGAATAACTTGAGAACCTTGAAGGCAGACGAAGTCAATTTATCACCAAAAAGAAAACAAAAAGGAAGCGTGAAGAAGACGATGACTTCTCTCCGGAAACCAAAAAACAATTTCATAAGGTGGACAATGAAGTTCAATCTGAAGGGCGAATAGTCCGTGCAAGTCAACAACGGTCAACTCGTCAATCATCTGCTAAATTCCTCGATATAGCAGATTTTCCTTTTGTTTTGGGAGAAGATAGTGGTCCATCCAGTGGAAAGTAGGATTTGAAGAGAAGTTTGTTTTTTAAAAACAATGGTTCTTTCATTGTTTAAAACAAAAAAGAATGTGAAAGATTTAGATCTTAAAATGATCGTATAGGATTCAATAGTGATATTGGAACTATGTTTTCATGTATTTTGTTTATACATATATATTTATATATAAAGATGCTATATTTTCATTTGCGTATAAAAATATTTTTATATGTACATCTTATTTTACGTGGATGCATTCATTTGTGATTGTGTAACTTTCAAATTACATAACAATATAAAAATTTCTAATGACTAATGGCAATGTGAAGTCCGTCCCGTCCGTCCGCCCCGTCCGCCCTGTCCGTCCGACCGCCCATCCGACCCATTCATCCGACCCGTCTGACCTATCCGACCCGTCCGACTGACCGCCCTATCCGGCCTGTCCGCTCGTCCACTTCAACCCCGTCTGCGTCGTTGGTTGTTTTTGAATGTAAACCCTAAAAAATGAACCCTAAATTCTCTGGAGGGGACTTTAAATGTTAGAAGAGAAGCTTTTGTATTCACTCTCGAAAAACCGAACGCTAAGATTTCCAAAGGCTATGAGCTTCAATTTATTGTGTCTCTTGCTTGGTAATACATAGTTCGGTGGACGGGGGGGCTTTGATTTTCAAAGCTTTGTGTGACTAATTTCATTGATATTGTATACATTGTCATGTTGTGGGTTTCAAATTTAAAACATTCTATTGGTTTCTTTTGAAATTGAGGTAAAACATACACTTGTCAGTATGGGGGCCAAACTGACGGGGGATTTTTCTCCTTGGTATAGTGTGCTGTCGCAGCACAGGGCAGGTCAATTCCCCATTATACTCACAAAAATCGCTCTAGAGTATAACTAAGTGACTCTAAAGATCGAACCCACGAGATCCTGTGAAGTATCTAGCTCTATTAAGTAGTTAAGCTCAGTCAGTATCCCAATCTTACTTTCCGGTCCTAGATATAGAACCAGAAATACCACCACACCGGATAACTATAGACCGGATTACTCCTTCTTCCGGTCCTACTAACTATCCGGTCCGTACAAATACCCAAATCCCAGGATCTCACAACTTCCGATCCTAGAAATCCGTCCTGACCAATCCGGTCCGGATGGTCATCCTGTACCCGTAATCCTATCCGGTTTGGTTTTGCCTCTGTTTCACCATCAGAGGGGTCGCCGCTTAATTTTGAGAGTGGTAGGCCCACCACTCCTTCCGTGACTTATAGTGGCTAAAGACCCACTGTCCTACTTCCTAAACTCCTAAGCTAATTCGGATCTGGTTTGGTCCTTCACAACAACCTAGATAGCAATCCGGATTGTAGGTCACACAAAGACCCCACACTCGACCCTCTCATACTACAACGACCTTGATGCTACTTCCGATCCGTGCGAAGACAGGTGGTTACAAGTGCACCCGTCCGTTCCAACATCAATTAAAGTTCTTCCGTTACCCATACGGGTGGTGAGACCTCACAGGAGATCAGACACTCAACCGGATTTCCCACCCGGGAGTTCTAGCGCAACTAGGGAATCCCTCCCTACCCGCCTAGCCTAACAACGGCTTTCTCACCCGGAATCTCAAACTCTAGATGTGCTGAGGAACTAAGTTCACTCCCAACTCTTCGGTACCTACTCACATGCACCTAGGATCGGAAAATTAACACCAAGGGGAGAAATCACTTGCAAACCAACTCGTACTATCCTAACTCCACATCATACAATCCTGTCGCGCTGGAGAGAGACACACAATGAGGAGAAAAGAAAGGTACAACAAAATTTGCAAAATGGACAACTCCCAATTCCCATCGCGGGAACCGATTTATATACAAAGGGTAAAAACCCTAAAAGCACAAAAAGGAGCGGAAAACCCGTAGGGGTCCGCCGCCACCCTAATCTAACTTCCGGTCTAACCTAATACTGTTGAGCCGGATCCGGATCCGCTCCTACTCCTAACTGAAATTAAAATCCTATCTACCCTACAACTCTAGATCCTATTGTCGGGCTTCCGACCTCCGGGACTAGCTCCTCGAAGACTTCGCTCAAATTCCGGACCCGTTCCCCCTCCGCAGGATTCGATCCGGGTGGAGACTCCAGGTCGATGGTGATATCCGGTCTCGTGCCCGGAGTCCCAGTCCGTGTAGACTTCTTGGACTCAGGAGTCCAATCCTTCCTATCCTTCTGAATGGTCGCGTCCGGAAAGAGATCCGGTAGCGAGATGTCCAAAAGGTGAATACCTTTGTCGCACGTCGCTCCCGTCAGCTTCCGGCTGCTCTCCTTGATCCGGTCCGCAGCCTTCCGCCCCTCCACCATTGCCGTCTCCACCTGCTCAGCAAAGTCCGCGAGAATCCGGACTATCCGGGAACCGGATAGTTTCTTCTCTTCGTGGATCTTCTCGTCGAAGAGCTTCGCCTTGGCAGCGGCCGTTCCGGTCTCTCCCAGGACCGCCTTGATCTACTCGGCTACCTTCCGAGTCTCCTCCGCCATCTCCCGAGCGGCCGTCACGTCTTCCTGATAGGCAAAAAGTGTTGCCTTTAGTTTATCCACCTCTTCCTGCAACCGGCGGATCTCGGCTTCCTGCTTCCGGGTCTCTTCCGGATTCGTGATGCACTCCGCCACTTGTTCCGCCAATTTGCTGTCCGGTGCAGCACCCACCAACTTGCCAATCGCTGCAAGCGTCCTGTGCTTGACCTCCCAATCCGCCCTGATGTTGCAGAGGACGTTGATCAGACCGTTGAACGGATCTTGCATATCCGAATCTCCCCCGGAATTGGTCTTCTCGGCTTCCGGTTTCTCCTCCGGGGCCGGTTTGTCTTGACCGGGAGGCGTCCCGCGCTTGTGTGGAGGCGTCAGCTTCTGTCGCTTGATCGGCGGCATCAGCTCCTCCTCTTCCTCGCTGGACTCCCGGTCTGACCCGGAATCGGATTCGGCCTCGTCATTCGTCTCCGACTCCCCATACTTCAGGAGCACTTCCTACGTCTTCCACACCCTCTCCTCCATGTCGGTGAGGACTTGGTTCTCCCGATAGAGGTGGAAGAGATAAGGGCACACTAGAGTGGCCCTTTTCTTCCCAACCCTACTAACCAGCTGGGCCACGAGATCGGAAATGATCCGTGCCCAGTCCACTTTCCGGGTACCACTGAGGGCACCGAAAATGGTGTTGCCGAGGGTGATCGTCACCCTGGTCGGCTTTTCCGGGTGAAGAACCGGAACCAGGAATTGCAGGAGCCGACGGTGTCGGTCATCCAAGCAATCCTCGACCGCGTATCCGTCCTTCGGGTTGACGGCTCCCTTGAACTTCCCTCGGACAAACTCATCCTTCCGGCTCGCCATCCCCAAACCTCCTGCCCGGAAACCGTAAACCGTTCTCCACATCCCCTCGTTCCAGCTGACGGGAGTTCCTCTCACGGTGTTGTCAAACTGGTTGGACAACTTTCCGAGGAGCTCCTTGACCATTCTCTCCTCCCTAAATCCCCAGGGTTTCTCGGCAAACCCTACGCAACCCATGGATTTGAGATCATCCATGAGTTCAGACTTTTCCGGCTCTGTGGAGGGAATAACCGGAATAACTTTCCGGAGCTTCACCTCACCTCCAGAGGGACTCGCTGGTCTAGACCTACGTAGCGGAGGCATTCCCACTCGAAACTACCTCACTCTCTCCTAGCCGCACGTCCCGTTCCTCACTTCCTCTCTCCGATCTCAACCGGAAGCAAAACAGACAAAACACAAACGTACAGACGCACAAACGCACAAACGACAAAAACTCAACCGCGCGCGCTCAAGGTCGAGTTTCTAAAAGGGGGTGCAACAGTGAAAGCTCCTCCTTATATAGTCCCTGGACCCTTTCCGGTTTGTCATCATGAATCCGGTTTACCATCATAATCCGGTTCATCATCATCATCTGGTCCTAGACCTAATCCGTGTTGCATTCCGTTTCCGTCGTTACTTACTCTTGACCGGATTAGATCCAAGAGGCCCACTACTTCACGTTCCGTGCTAATTCTGAGTTTTCCTTCCCCACCTAATCGGATCCGGTTCCTTAATGACTAGTTTCCGTTCCTATTTTGGTGTATACTAAGAAAATCAAAATTCTAAGCTGCGACATGTGCCACATGATGGTAAAGTAGAATGTAGGCTTGGCAAGGCGGTCATGGCAAGGAGCCTTGGCCGTATGTTGAGCCACTTAGGCTATCTTGGGCCTGGAGGTATACGTGATAAAGGGGTGAGCCTTTGTCTACGATTACCAATGGCATTTCGAGATTTATTTCGACATTGCAAAGGAGTTTTTCCAAAACGCGTTGTAATGGACAATGTGGATGGCAAACCTGGCCCTTCAAATGTCCAAGAGTTTTTGGCCGGAAAGGCTCTGTCGCATTCTGACCACGAAGACTCTTGTCCAGCGTCCAAAGAATTGGTATCAATGGTATGTGCTACAACTGAAGTGACTTTGAGTACAGAAGCTTCTGGTGAACGTGAAACCCCGAGGACATCAAGTTCTAGGCCTTAGAGGCAAGGCAGCTTAGTGAATGAGTTTGAAGTAGGTCATAGACGCAAATTACATTCAGTGTGGGCAAATTTTTTTTATTCGGCAAACATATCATTTTTCGTGGCTCGAAATCCAGCTTTTAAAGAAGCAGTGAAGAAAACGGCTGCGTTCGGTAGGCCATACATTCCTCCCTCATACCACGACCTTCGGTACAAATTGTTGAATGAGGCAAAGACCAACATTTAGACACAGTTGAATGCACGGACCGAAAATAACATTCAAAAATTTGGAGCAACATTGTCCATTGATGGATGGAGCTCAGTGACTAATCGACCTTTCATCAATGCCATGGTTGTATCATCCGCAGGTGAAGAATTTCTTGGATCTGTGGATACAGATGGTTGTGAAAAAAATGCGGAGTACTTGGCAACTGTGTTGAAAAAGTTCATTGAACAAGTGGGGTCCAAGAACGTCGTGTTAATAACTACGGATAATGCTCCCGTGAATCCGTCCGCATCGGATGTAATATCTGCAAAATATCCTCATATTTTTTACCAAGGGTGCGTGGTACATGCATTGAATTTGTTGTTGAAGGATTGGGCTACACAGAAATGGATTGCTTCCAAATTGAATAAAGGAGTTCTTGTAGCTAAGTTTATCAAGAAGAGACATATGCCGCTAGCTCTATTGCGAAAGTATTTGCCAAATCTTGATCTCTTGATGCCTAGGAATACAATGTTCGCCTCTAAATTTATCATGATGGAGCGTTTGACAAAATTGAGAGGAGCATTGGAACAAACGGTGGTAGATCCGCAATGGGTTGAGTATGTACATACTCTCAAGAAGAAACGTGAAGCCAAAGTCCAACCAAAAGACTTGGCCTTAGCGGTGAAGAAAATTGTTCTTGATGACCATTTTTGGAATCGGTCCATCAATTATGTGGAGATGGTTGAACCAATCATATGTGCACTCCACGATTTGGATTCAAAATCACCATGCATGGGTAAGGTGTTGCATATCATGAGGAAGTTAGAAAAGCACGTGAACGGATTACAAAGTCCACCATTTTGTTTGCTAGAAGAACTTGCAATTCCATTGGTACAGTTTTTTTATGTCCAAAAAAGAATGGTGGACAACAATCTCTAATCAACCGCAGCTCTTTTGAATCCATACCTTCTTCATGATAAAGAGCTAGCGGATGACACAGATGCAATGTCAAGATGTAAGAGTTTTGGAGAGAATATGTAAACCGGATGAATATGTAGTAGTGGTGAAGGAATTTGTGGCTTTTTAATACAAGGAACCTCCATTCCACAATATGTTGAATCCAGGAGAACAAATGTTGTCCGCGCATGCTTGGTGGGATTTTGAAGGTGCATGTGGCAAGTTTATAGCTCCATTAGCGAAGAGGATATTGGCTCAACCGGTGTCATCATCTTCATGTGAACGGAATTGGAGCAACTATTCTTTTGTTCACAACAAATCTCGAAATAAATTGAAGCCGAAGAGAGCAGCGGATTTGATGTACATGTATACCAATTCCAAAGTATTAAACGCATCGAAGGAAAAAAATGAAAAAAATGGTATAATGATAATGTGGATCCGATGGAATCAGAGGATTCAGATAGGCCGACGTTAGAAGACGATGATGACGAGGATTTGGAAAGGGCCCTTTCAGCTGTAGATGGTAGGGATGACTTCAATCGTGTGACAGCGTGGGGAGATGAAGACATTATACAAGACTTTCCCGATTTGGTGAATGATACGCATGATTATCATCTAAACCGCAAGGATGTCGTTCCTGACAATGCAAACGATGCATATACCTTTTATGAAGATGAAGACAATGTAGGGGTACAAGAGAATCTACCTTCTTTAGCTGCATATTGCAATGGAATGGGATACTTGAATAGCAAAAACATTCTATCGGAAAAGGCAAACGCTATTGCCAAAAAGGTGAAAATCAATGAGAATGCTATTGGTGATGATGGGAGAAATGAAGAAGTTCTAATTTCTCAATCTCCATCTGTGGCATTAAATGTAGTACAAGGAAATGACAGAAGAGAAGATGCAATTATGGAGGTGGACGTTCCAAAAGATGTGGGCAACAATAGTGGTGATGAGGGGGAATCAAATATTGCAGTACAGAAAAATAGTGATTCAGTTGGGATGGCAGTTACAAATTCGGCAATTGTGAAGAGTGATAAAGGAAAGGAGCCAATGAAGTCAATTTTTGAAGTACCGAGATCTAGTGCTCTTCCACCAATACCGTTGAAGTCTGTTAGCACACGATTGAATGATTCTCAGAGCTTTGAATATGGAAAACGTCTAATGAACATTTCTAAAGAAATTTCTACAAGCGATAATCTACGGAAAGTAGCGTCATCACCTACAAGCCTAAGTGATACGGATAGTGATCGGATGCCATTGGCATCTTTGCGTGCTCGCATTTTAGAAAAAGGAATGGCGCAAGAACCCATCAAATCAACAAACGTCACTTTATTACTTCAAAAGAAAGCCAAAGTGGAGATAATCGTTCATGCACATGTCAACCCTACATCAAGATTGATGGTTCAAGAATCAAGTAAGGTGAAAGCGAAAAGAGAAATGCAACCTTTTGCTATCTCTCTAGTGAAGAATAGGACCCTTCTTGATGAAAATGTTGCTACTCTGTCAAATAGAAAGAAAAGAAAGGTTCCTATTCAAAAAGCCTTTAATCGTTCTGTCAAAGTAAAAAAAAAAAAATTAAATTCGAAAGAAGGGAGTAAACCTACTTCGAGAGAAGACTTGAAAGAGACAACAATACTTGATTCCGACAATGAAGATGACTCCGATAATGAAGATTTTGAACGAAGAACTGCAGGAGAGAGTAGTAGGGCTGAGATTAAAAGAGATGTGGATTGGCGTCCATAGAAATTGTGGAGATGTGAATTTAGATGTTTGATTGTTTAGTTGCTCATGATATATGGAGCTCATGTTGACAAATGACAATGGTTTCTTCAATCATTTTATTATAAAATTGTTTGTTTATTGATGATATACATCTTGCTGGATTTTAAAGTGATTTTGTTTCTAAATCAAAATGAAATTCAACAAAAAAATTAAAAATATATTTCATATTTTAGCTTTTACATAAATAGTGATATACAACTCTATTGAATCGCAATTGCAATATAAGAAAAATCAAAATCCAAATGACTTCACTCCCAATCTCTCATTGGTGAAAACAATCAAAACAAAAAACCTAAAACGGGTTTTCTAAGCCGCCCCGTCCATCCGCCCCGCCCGTCCGCCTTCTGACGGCGGGAGGGACGTTGTGTCTGCTGGTGTCCGTGTGTCCGGATGTCCGGATGTCCGAGTTACGGACATTATTTTGGGGCAGACGTAGAGATTCGTCACCCCTGACTAAACATGGTAAAAAATACCCATAGTAGAATGACAAGTATGGGTTTCTTCACCATGTTTTTGTACAATTATTTTGATTACAATGCTTAGATGATTTTTTGAGAATTGAGTGACTATTAGACATTTTTTTTGCAGTTGGATTTTTCCATCCATAAGACGTGCATACATGTGTGCATACATGTGTGCATACGTATATACATACATATGTGTGTATGTACATATATATATATGTGTACGTATGTACGTACATACATATGTGTGTATGTATATATATATATGTGTACGTATGTACGTACATACATATGTATATCCGTGCATGTTGCATATGTATACTATATATATTAATTATATAATGAGCATACTTGTTCACAATTTATTATCAACCACATACTCATCCAATTATAGTATCTTCAATGCAATGAGTACTTAATGCATTATTGTGTGTGCATGCCCTTTATAGCCTTCACTTCACTTCATCTATATGCACTCACATCTTCAACCTCATCTATGCATGTACAAACTTTAATTTATATGAACAGTTGTAGAATTGTTCGTGTGTCTTCTAATTACACTTGAAAATCATGTATGTATGGTAGTATGACAAAATCCAATCAAGGTCTCTCAATCTAGATCGTCACTATTTATAACCTCCTTTTTTGTATATGGTTTCACATAAGCCTCAAAGAATGAGAGACAATTGAAACATGTGCTCACATACTCAATGGAATGCACATGTATACTCAAATACTTATATACGCAACGAAATACCCATGTGTACTCATATTCACAATAGAACGCGTGAGTATATGCATGCATGTAATGCATGGGACGCGTGCATACACTCACATACTCACATAAATACAACGGAACGTGTACGCACACTTACATTTGCAATAGAACGCATACATACATGTATGTATGCAATTGATTACATGTGCATGCACACACACGCAATGGAGGCTTATATATCCTCTCACATATAACGGAATTCAAATAATGCATATACACAATACAGCTCAAGGTTTGATTTAAAAACCACTAATCAATTAAGTGTTGTGAAATGTATTACTGCAAGATGCAAAATAGTGCCTTCTTGGCTATAACTTGGGAGTACTTGTAAAGAGCTCTAGAAGCACCACACCAAAGCCATACACATCATGATTAACTTTGACATCAAGAAGTGAGTTGTTACATATCTGCAAACAAGTAAGAGAACTATCAAAATTAGAATTCAAATCACCATAAATAATGTAGGATTTTAGAGCAATCTGATGAATTACTTTTGGACTAAATAATGGTATTCTTATCATACGGCAAACATCTAATCCTTCCAAATTTCATTTAAAGTACCTAATCTGTAGACTCCAAGTATATTCAAATCATATCAAACTCCAATTGAATTCTTCAAGTGTTGACAAAACGACCTGACTATGTTCAAAATGAAGATTGAGTTTCAATGAAAATTGCTGGACCAAAATTGATACTCACAAAATACCCAAAGCACAAGATCAATGGAACAATGGATCAAAATTGAGCTCGGCTATAGTGCGCTGCATTCAATGGCACATTCACACGGGCCTTGAAATCAAGCACTTCTAAGTGTCTTGATAGTATTTGAATACATTACAATTTCATGGAGAAATGTTAGTTTTAAAAGAAAGCAGAATGCTGAATTCAAAAAGATGATTCCACATAATTGCATTTCAAGTTCTTCAAATTCACTTTATATTGATGAAGGATGTTGAATAAGGAAATGAGCATAAACGTCTTGCTTTTTCATCTGACCTTAGCAAACAAATGACATACTTGCTTGTGATGACAATGTCACAAATTCCAAGAATGGTTGGGAGACAAAGTCCAACATTCTTCGAATTGAACTCTTCCAAAAGGTTTCGCAGCTTAAGAGTTTCCTCTAAGTAATGTTCCTAAATACGTAAAAATAAAGTTAGGAGTAAAAATAACATCAATGCAATTAAATTGAAATTCAAAAGAACACCTGAACGTCGAGTACATCACAACTTGATATAACTACTTATGTTGTTACACAATGTTTAGTGGAATAGCAATTAATATCAATTTAGTTCATGTTGATGGTCTAAAGGGCCTCTCTACATGTGAAAACAATAGCATGGTTCTAATTTTCAAGTAATGCCACACATGAGATTCTACAAAGGAGGTCTCCAAACCATTCGTTATTTGTGATGAAACACTCTAAATTTTCAAATTTTATTTTAATTATCACAACTTGTAGGTAAGGTAAAATGTCAAATATTTGAGGTTTAGAGGTCAGCATACCTCAATGCACATACCTAAAATAACTTGTAAACCCATACTTACGATGCAATCTGATGAGAATCCATTCTTCAAAGTAGCTACTACACATTCCTGAAATTCAATGCAAATACTTAGGTGCAGGGTTGACAAGACGTCCGGACACGGACGCTGTGTCCGCAGCGTCCACCTGTCCCCCGTCCGCCCGTCCGTCCGCCCGATTACGGCCGTCCGATCGACACGCGGACTGATTTGGTCCGCACGATCTGGGCGTCCGCCACGGGCGGTTGGGCCGTCTGCCCCGCCCCGCCCGTCCGCTTTCCGACGACGGTCGGGACGCTGCGTCCACTAGCGTCCGGACGTCCGGAAAACGGACGCTATTTTGGGGCGGACGTTGAAATTCGTCAACCCTACTTAGGTGTATGTCCATCATTACCACAGACATGACATTTAAGCAAGGGTAATGAAACAATTAAAAAGAAATAACTAAACAACAAAATCCCCTCTCATAACTTGGAGAATTCAGAAATATAATAGCTTAGAAATTCTTGAACAAAAGCATACTTGAATTATAATAGCAAAGTAGAACTAAAGATCTTGCAAAACCATTGATAGCAATGACCTATTTCTAGTATGTGTGCTAATGAAGGAGATATACACACTTGCATGCAAAAGAACGACTTGTGGTCATCATATTTAAGCTTCAGCAAGTAAACCTGCCCAAAAGACTAACCAACCTAACCAACACCAGAAACCAAACCTAGGAATGATACTTGATTAGATAGATGAAGTATCAATCAAAATCCAAGTTGTTGGCATTGAAATTTGTTGCAGCTCACATCTATAGTATACACTTTGAGCATCTATAGTTCTTTCTAGCTTTGCTAATTTACAGGCCCAAGCTTCTTTTAAGGTCCTAAGACTACGAATCACGCAATCATCAACATTGAATAACTTATAGTTATGCTAATTATCATAGACTACAGTATATCATGAGTCTCCAATTCTAAGTTGAAGAAATTTCCTCAAGCAAAAATCCTAAAACCTATTTCGCGAAACAACTCATTTCTTCTTGCTCAATTTGTAAAAATCTCATATCTGCTCCTAAGCCAAAAAAGCTAGGATGAATTGGAAGACCTACTATGTGAATTGCACTGCACTAATTGCTCAACAAGATAATTATCACCAATCAGCAAATTAATTACTCGCGCTCCATAAGCTCCGAAGGAACAAGTGCTATTCTTTTCTTCTGTAGTAAGAGCAGGAAAGGTTGATACAATGTTTCTTCTACAACAGTTGGCATTTAACCTCCATCCTACAATTTGCATCACACCTCTACAAGCTCAAATTAAAATGGCTCCAAACCAACTACTAGAGCAGAGAAACAAGTCAAAATCTCACTACAAATCCTACACAACTGGGCATTGCAATACTACTTCCCACATTCAATCATCCTAACACAATAATGTGAGAAATATCACTCCTTGAGCCTTCAATTCACTACAAAAGCTATACGTGCACTTGCAATAGATTGCAACATACAAGGCACCCTTGCTCTAACCAACCCTAAATCTAGGCTGTTGCCATTGAACTCTATTGCAAATCACACCACATCTATAGAATACAATAGAGTTTTAGCAATTTTTTCTAGCTTTGCCGAGGATAAGTACTAATCCAGAAAGACATGAAGTCATGTTCTTCTCTTGCAAACCCAAGCTTCTTTCAAGGTACGAAGATTGGGAATCATGTAGTCATCAACATTGAATATCTTACAACTATGCTGATTGTCACGGACCACAATATATTACATGTTTCCAAGCAAAAATCCTAAACCTTAGTTTACAAAACAGCTCATTTCTTCTTCCTTAGTCTATGAAACTCCCATATCTGTTCCTAAACCAAAAAAAACCAAGATGAATTATATAACCTACTATTTGATTTGCTATTGTATTCACTTTCTTTTATCTAGTCATACCTTATTAGCTCTATTTTCCCACCACTACGCAAGATCTACAAAGTACTCTTTCCAAAGTTCTTCAACCAATTGTAATTCACCTGAATCCACCACAACATGCTTTATCCATGTTAGTCACATTCTCACAAGGAGAGGCAAACTCTTTCTATGACGATGGGCATATGATATATACTTGAAGCATTGATACATTGCCTTGTATGTGAGAGGACATGGATAGGGATGAAGAAGGGTAGATAGGCCATGGAGACTTGAAGATTGAGATTGGACAAATATCCTAGGTACACAAACGTCAACAATCTATTAATGAGTAACTTCGTAACATTCAAAGTGCTCTTCCCATCAATACTAAGGTTTAGAGTTTGGTCAACCATGTTCATAACCGGTTAAGTTTGGAAAAATGTAACAATTGCAACTTCTTTATCAAACATTACAGTAAAAGAGACCTCATATTTCAATACATTAGTTTTTATTTAGCATGACCACCGTAGTCCAACCCATGTTATAAGTCATCCAATCACTGAATTCACTCACTTGTGCACCACCTAATCCACACACTAACAAAAAGCTTCTTTGTTCTCTTCTGTACTGCAATGGTGGTCTACAATTTGAATCCAACGACACCAATTGAGGTGGCAGTCCCATCACTATACGCTTGCATTACAAAAACCAATTCACACTAATTATTACTAAGAAGAACATCACACCATCACAAAGAACAATGCCGGAATGGACCTCAAATATTGAACTTGTGGATAGAAACACATCAAAGTGAGAAGAAACTACATATGCAAAAAATCTACTACTACCCCAATCTTAAAAACCCAAATACATAAAATAAAGTCTACAAACAAAATTGTATATTTGATGCTTCTGGTAGCCACATAAAGCAACACAAGCTCCCTTAAGATGGCAAACCTCTATTGTAGCTTCACAAGAAGTAGCTCTGTCTACAAGATCAATCAATTGCTCAGGCAAGAATCCAACATACACCCATTGATTAGTATACAAATCCTATCAACCGACTTGACATAAGCATAAGCTACAATTTTCAAAAATGGAATCAAGCGCATCACATGCAAAGAAATAGATTTAATAGTGCACTC
Source organism: Pseudoscleropodium purum (assembly GCA_963969395.1). NCBI lineage: Eukaryota > Viridiplantae > Streptophyta > Bryopsida > Hypnales > Brachytheciaceae > Pseudoscleropodium > Pseudoscleropodium purum. The sequence continues at coordinate 10,681,311 of OZ017805.1, read as the reverse complement.
ATCTAATGCTTCATGCAGCAATATTTCTTCTCGCATTTCTTTCAAATCAGACTTCGTATTT